>JAWWEU010000111.1:17163722-17235545 GCA_035583155.1 Acropternis orthonyx | reverse complement strand
GGCCATGCTGCTGTCAGCACAGAGAACAACCGAAATGCCAGGGGGAGCTTTGCTAAGTCATTTTCCTCCTCTTCTCTTACTTCTTTAGTTCTCCAGTACCAACAATAAAATTCATCAGGGCAATAAATGCCATGTAGTAAGTTTGTCTCATGGCAGTTTAAATAAGAAGCTCCCAGGACCAAAGTTGGACATGCTATAAAATTTTCTTGAGGCTGTGCCAATGCAGCACCATTGTGTGTCCTGCTGACGGTGACTGAACACAGCAGCACTTCAGTAATTTCCTTTTCCTGCAAGGACAGGAGGGAATGCAACACTGTTTTAGCCTCATGTTGGTAAGAAACTATTATACTGTGAACAATTGCTCCTCCTAGGAAGTAACTTTGGACTAAATGATCAAGTTTGAGTGATTCATGGTTGAAAAGCTAACACACAGCACCACCAGAAAAAAACCCTCTGACTTAAAAAACCTGTGAAATTAGAATCTAAATTTAGAAGGGAAAAACATCAGTGACTTAAGTGCAGAGAACGCTTGGAATTAGAGGAAACTACCTAGAATTTACATACAAAGCAGACAAGTTTATAAAAAAAGGGCTCCAGAACATCTGATGCTCAGCTGTTCAAAGAGAGTTTATTATCTGGCATTAAAAAGAAAGAACAGAAAGAAAATCAGCTGATAAGAAAGAGCTCTATCACACCCATAGGACTGATGGCAAAGCAGACCACCGAAGTCAGTCTCCATCAGCTGCCCTGCACAGAGCATAGAAAGACAAGTAACAAATTAATACTCTCAACCACCACCATTGTAATGCAAGAAAATTCTATCAAAGCACAGAAGTGCACATTGGAATGCAATTGCACCACACTGCAAACCCACCTGCTGTCATTACAGGCTCAGACACCCTCTGCACTAGGAGATCTTGTTCCAGCATCCAAGATGGAAGCACTCTCTTTCTTTGAATAGATTTTGACTGTTTGCTTTCATTATCATCAGAAAGAGGAACCTGAAACAATATTTACTCCAGTAAAAAAAAAAGGGGGAGGAAACCAGATCACAGTTTGTACACAGTTATATCCTTCAAACACAGCCTAGGTGACCACTTACTTTTCATATGGGGGCCATTGCCTCAATTATTTAATTTGTTTTACAGTTCTACTCACTCAGAAAAACAATATCTATAGAAACACTCATGCAGGAAAAAAAACCTTTAGACCTTTGGAATAAATATATAAAAGGCTACAAACTGAAAAGTTTCATAGAAGAGCTTTAGCAGCACTTTGCTCTAGTTTCCACTCACAGACATAAAAGAAAGAGCAGGTTTAACAAATGACACTTGGTCAAAAAAAACCCCAAAACAATATAAACAAAACTGAAAAGTCTAAAAATTGTAGGCTACTAACAGCATTCCCAAAATTTCTTTCTCCAGAAAGTAACCAGACTAAATCTTGCCAGCAAAAACAATGTAAATACACCAAAGTCACATCCATTATTTACTGAAAGCAGCGCTGTCAGTTTGAATCTCCACTTACTGACAGGTAAGTGTCCACCCCAGGGATCTCAGCTACAGCAAAAGCTGACATTTCATTTGCTATGTGCAGTTGTTACCTACTGTACCACAGTACTGAACACAACAGAAGGTGTTTAAGAAAAATCCCATGAGCTCCACACACTATCAAGTTGTCTGAAAGCCACTGGACTTGGCAGTGTTTAAGAAAAAGGCAAAAGATGCTCACTTTGAAAATTCACTTTTGAAAATTTACTTCTCAAGGGAAAAAGAAATGTATAGAAGAAAGCACACCACCTTCTTAATTTCAACACACACAAATATGGAATTTCATTAAAAAATTAAGTACCCACCAAATGTCTGGAGGCAGCGTCATTATTTCTCATCTTTGCAGCAACCTGTACCTCAGAGGTGGAATGTGCTGGTTCCAGTAACAGTGGAACACAGGACATCTCAACAGCATGAACTATTTCTGCATCAGCCTCCTGAGTATTTTCTGACAAAGCAAAATATATTTTAGCTACTCACACATCACGAATATAAACATGCACTTTTGACCCAAACAGAAAAGTTGGTCTGTATGTTTGTCAATACTAAATACACTTTGCAACTGAGTATCAACATTCTCTTACAGAAACTTACAGGCGAAATAAACGCGCCTTTCTTTTACCTCGCACCTAAAGCATTTTGAACAAAAGACTCTCCAATCACTGCTGACGGCTCTTGGAGTTTAAGTACATAATTTACACTGGTCACTGCCTTGACAAAACTTTGAGAAAGCTGAAATTACATCTTAGAATTTGCTTTACCGTAACTCTGCACAGCTCCCCAGAATCTGATTCTATACTAAATCAATGACTTTAAAATACAGTTTTCAGGGTCAGATGCTCAATGAATTCAGCACTTTATGGTAAGTTCTCGCTACAGGCTACAATTCTGCAGCTCTGAGGTGCCACCAGCTGCTTGGGTACTGGTTTCAAAAGCCACATCCAAAACGCTTGTGATGGGCACACCTCAGAAACTTTGGTATATTCATCATCTAACGCATCTGGCTTAGAAATGAAAGGGAAAACTTTAAGGCAGTGAGATTAATAACATCTAAATTGTGGGGTTTATTCATATCTTAAAGGAGATGGGACTGTCTTCTGTCAATCAGCGCCAGTAAAAGGCGGATTCAGTAATTGTGGTATTTATGAGGAAACAGGATGAGGCAGAAATGCACATTTCTTGGTGTTTCTGCCTCCTCACAGAATGGGTCAGGTCGGAAGGGACCCCAGTGGGTCATTTGGCTCAAGCAGCGTCATCCAGATGGTTCTGGAATATCTTCAGTCAGGGAGACTCCACACCCTCTCTGGGCAACCTGTTCCAGTGCTCAGTCACCCTCACAGGAAAGAAGCTCTTCCTCATATTCAGGTGGAATTGCGTGTGCATCAGTTTCTGCCTATTCCCCCCTCCTGTCCTATTGCTCGGCATCACCGAGCAGAGCCTGGATCGTCCTCTGACACTTTTTAGACACTGATACACATTAATGGGGTCCCCCCTCAGCCGACTCTCCTTGAGGCTGAACAGGCCCAGCTCCCTCAGCCTCTCCCCGTCATGGGAGATGCCCCAAACCCCCCTCGGGGCTGTCCCTCCAAACCCCGCGGCTGCCGACACGACCCACTCCGGCCCTGGGGACAGCAGTGTCGCTACCTGTGTGGGCCGGGAACAGGGGACAGGGATCCGAGCCCGGCGGGAGCCGCCGCCGCTGCCGCCTCCTGATGACGCGCGGCCGGCCCGTGACGCCGGGAGGGACCGCCCTCCGCGGGCCCGAAACCGCGGGGATTCGCCCCAAAACAGGGGCGGCGGGGGCCATGGCAGCAGGAGCAGGGGCAGGGGAAAGAGCAGGGGCAGGGGAAAGAGCAGGGGCAGGGGAAAGGGCGGGACAGCGGCCGCGGTGACAGCGCCCCGCCCCGCCCCAGGGCCGCGGGGATGGACGCGGAGCGCGCCGGCAGCGCCGCAGCGGCAGGAGGAGAAGGAGGACAGGGCGACTTGGTGTCCGCCCTGCCCCCCGAGGTGAGCTCCCGGATTTTCGCGGGGCTGGACGTGGAGAGCCTGTGCCGCGCGTCCGCGGCGTGCAAGGGCTGGCACGGCCTCATCGAGGGCAGCGAGCGGCTGTGGCGGCGCCACTGCCTGGCCGTGCGAGCCGTCTGCGGCAGCGACATCGACCGCGACCGCGGCCGCGGCTACTCCTGGAAGGTAAGCCCGGCACTCCCCCAGGGTGGGCAGGGTTATGGGGGCGGCCCGGCAGCCGCTGAAACACACCGAAAATAAAGGCAGTCCCGGCCTTTTCGCTGCCCAGGGCCACACCCCGTCCGGCTCGGCACCGCCCCGGTTGTTCCCCACAGCGCCCCGAGCATCCTTCGTCCAGCAGGGCAAAGCTCGCACGCATCCCGGCATACAGGGATGGGAGGGAGAAAATAACAAAACCCTGCTAGGCAGCGTGTGTTTTCTGGTTGTATTTGGTGGCAATGGGCGTGCTGGTTAGGAGTGACTTCCTGGGAAATCAGTGGATAGCTCTGCCTCGATATGCCTTGAGAGACACGGATACAGGAGATAAAAAGTGGGGGTATAAGAGAAGGAAACAAGCAGGAGGATTTAAAAGCTCTTTTGACAATTTCCCCCAAATACGCAGCCTGAAGAGTTAAGAGCAGGTTCAGCAGCAGAACACGCTGGATGATTTGTCATTGTTGGATCCAGCCTGGAAGCTGAGGTGGATCAGGAAAGCATCTGGTAATAACAGGTTCCACAGATTGCTGCGGGCCAGGTGATTCACCCACCCTCCTTTGAGCTAGTGTGTTTGGGAGCAGTGAAGGGATGAAAAGAGAGAAGCAGCAACAAAAGAAACCAAAGAAGCCGCAGTTCTGGGCTCTGTCATTTCAGCAGAGTTTCTGCACTGTGGGGTAGTGGTTGCCCTTTTGGTGCACAGATCTTGATACTCCTGCACAGCAACTTCCACAACTCCCTGCACTTATTGTCTGTTTTATCTGGATGGCATTTGACATAGAAGCAACAAACACACCAAGTCAGCATTTTCTTGCCATCAAAGGTTGGCGGAAGAGAAGAATCCAGCCAGCCTTCCCACAAGAGTTAAAGGTCACAGATCACCTGAACAGCAAGAGAAAGTGAAAGATGCCTCTTTTAAAGGGAAAGATTAGTTCCTGGTTTAGGTTTTTCCATCTTGACCATCAAAGAATTGAGGCAGGAAGTGATTTTTCCACCCAGTTTTGAACAGAAAAGTTGGGAGTAGACCAAGGTCTGCTTCTCAGCAGCAGTGCACCTTCATGAGCTTAGTGTCTAGAGATCCAAAGGGACATTCCAAATCCTTTTTCTAGCCTTACTCTTCCAATGCAAAACTTATTTGTATTGAATTCAGCTTAAATGGTTCCATTTCCAAGATCTGAGCTATCTGTTTTTCCACCAGATCACATTATTGAGAAACTACTGGAAAAGCAAAGTGAAGCAAGAGTGGCTGAGTGGGAAATACAGCAACATTCCTTCACAGCACAGCTTGCCAGAGAAAAGCATGTATCCAATGGATGTCGACACATGGGGAGAAATCTTGGAAGCAGAACTTGAGAGATGAGAAACCAGTGCTGATTCTTACAACTCAAAAACCTTTTGCCAATAAGGCAAACAACAGAATGTTTGGCAGTTGTCAGACTGATTTTGAGTAATTTTTAACCGATTTTGAACTGATGATGAGAGTTTCTAAGAAAAAGTCATGGGTGTCTTTTTTTTATTTGCACTTTATTGTATTAACTTTATACAAAATTCTAAATAAGGCTAAATGTTCAGTTGTAATTTATATTTATAAATTAATGCTCTGCTCTATTGTCAAAAATGTGGTGATTGTGTTTTCAGTTTGCACTTTTGAAAGAAATTACTTTTATTTGAAAAACAAAGTGTGTTTGACTTGAAGTGTATCATACCAGCAGCACATGAGAGCCCACAGAGGAAATCTGGGGAAGGGACAAATCCAGACACTGGAAAGAAGATGACAAGGTGGCCACCGCAGTATCAGCTCAACATTCCCAGTGCCCATCTAAAGGGACAGAGTCCTCACAAGGATCTCTGAACTTGCACCCTGATTTTTGGCACCAACTTTAAAAGCTGCTACTAGTAAAAGAAGAGTTGCTTATCACTGTTAACGTAAAAGTGACCACAAAATCAATTTATTACAATTCTGACTGAATATCACCTTTCCCTACCACCTTTGCACTAAAGAGCAAAATAAGGAAAATGCTAGAAAGGTCTTTGTTGCTCAAGGTATTCCTGCAAAATTCAATCACCAGTCTGGCACCAATTTTCTATAGGAAGGCTTCTGCCATGCTTATGAAACTTGGTTAGATTTGATATCCCTTCACACAACTACTCCAAACTTTGATAGAGGACATCCTGACCATCTGAGGACAGAAGTGTCCTATCATGGGCGTGAGGTTCAATGGCACTAGATCAGGCCCCTACTAGACACAAGGTTTACTTCAATTAGGTCCAGCCTTTTATCAGGGCCTAGTAACACTGGATGAAGCAGTAGAGCAGTTTTGCTCCAGAAATAAAGACCATGGCCCTCTGGGCTAAGAACCAATAGGATTTTTTGTTCAGTGATGCTGGTGTTTCAACAAACCATTAGTTTAAACTTGCTTCCAATTTACACATTCTTATTTTCTCTCAATTGTTTGACTGTTGCAGAATATCTGGTGAAAATACCTAATATTTTTTATTCCCCTTTATTACAGGTGTCTGGGCTCACAGGCTTTTTCTTGTAGGTGCCCATATCTGCAGGCCAGGGAAGAAACAGAACATCCAGGTGAAACAGGTAGCTCTAAAATGCTTCCAAGAACAGAATGTTGCCTGATCCTTTTTCTAGTTCAGAGCATTCAAGATACTTCCTCAAAACTCATCCACACCCATCAGCCTCCTGCATGTTCCCCATTAGAACAGGTTTTCAGTCCATAAGCATGGTACCTTCTCTGAATCATGAGTAACATACCTAATTGAGACAGCTTTCTCATCAACAACATTGCATGACATGATGCAATGACTGGATAATGCTTTTAACACATCTTTTGCAATTTATTCTTTGTAGATAAGTGTTAGTTCCAGAAGCAGGACCCCATTGCACTAAGTTTTAATTATCTCCCTTTACTGTCAAAAGAGTTGATGCTGTTTTTGTGGGACCATTACTGTCAAAACGGACGCAGCACCCAAAATTCACTGAAGCTTCTGCTGTCACCCTGCTACCAAACATGACTGAGGTGTAGCTCAGAGCAAAGGCCATTGCTAAGTGTAGGTGTAGTGCAAAGTTCAATGAATTGCAAACACTGCTTCCTCTATTATTAGCTATCCTGCTGTAAGATTATATCTAGTTAGCTCAAATTAAAAAAAAACAAACCACGCCAAGACCCACATCCAAGCACAACAGTTTTTGCACCAATGCTGCTGCCTCACTCCCTGGTCACAGCACTTTTTACCCTGACTTTAAGAGAGCTAGAAGTGAAAAAAGTGCATTTTTCACCATCTCAAAAGTGCTCAGTTTATAAAATCATAAGATAGGGAAAGTTCAAAATAATGGACCTAGTCCCTCACCCTTCTCACCCAGCCTCTTCTGTTACCTCCCGTCTCTAACTCCCAGACATTTATCCCCTATTTCTGCTCCTTTCATGTTCTTCAGCTGTCAGTTCTCATATATATCCGTCAGGACACCATTTTTAAATGAAATATTCTGGTATAAATCCTAACACAGTTAATTCACTGGGCACGTGGCTGTAGGTTTTCCCCCTTCTCATTTGAGCATAGGAATCCCCAGCATCTGTTGTGCTTCTACCTCTGTTCAGATCAGGTGGCTGTGCCTCTTTAAACACAAGGAATTAAACACTCAGCTATGCAATTAGACAAGGCCTGGATCTTTAAACCTGAAGTGATAAGGGCATAAGTTTCCCATAAAAAAAACCTGAAAGTATTTAAGTACAAGTTCTTGTAAAAAAAAAAAAGTTTGCTTCCCCTCCCCACTCTTGACTTTTTCCTTTAGGGGTTTTGCTTCCCCTCCCCACTGACACTTTCCTTTAGGGGTTTTAATTCCCCCTGGAGATGTCATCACATCAGTTCTGGTTATCTGCTCTACTCCTCTCTGCTCCTGCACCACCTACTCAGCCTCTCTGTTCCACTGCAGGACGGATGCATCCTCTTCCCTCTAAAGGCATTCCAGCAGCTCCAGACAGTGGTGGCTCCCTACAGCAGCTGGTTTGGGCTCATCTCTTTCCCCTCCTGCCTGCCAACACAAGTCACTGAAATGCCAGCAGTAAGATTGTACCAGTGCCTAAATTAGCACTCACACATGGGTATCCTTCCCTAGAGAGCATCTTCACCCCACCTACCACCCCAGGGCACGCACCAGCTGCCCTCACACCTCTGTGACGGGTGAAACCCTTTTTCCACTCCAGTGCCCACCTCTTACCCATAAGTTTCTGAGGAAGTGGAAAGTTCTACTTTAGCAAGCCCCACCGACCTTCCCACTGCATTCACACACCACTTCTGCCCTCATACTCAGAAGCTGTCAGCTGCAGGAAGGTGCCCAGGCTTCCCATTATCCACCTGACCTTCCTGCTCACCCGGATTTCCTAGGACAGAGGGGCCCTTTGGAGAAAGTACCTGAAGCTTTCGTGGTGCAGAGCAAATAACAAATACCCTCTGCCCACACAGCTCAACTATGCAACGTGGGCTTAAACCAGCCAGACTTCTATGAGGAAAATAGGTTTCCCTGCTGCACAAAATGTCCTGAGCAGCTGCACACAGCTGGACATCAAAAAGACCAGCACTGAAGTTCAGCATGAGGTCAGTATTTTATTTCTGCATCTCCAAAACCACCCGTGATGTTATAAACCTTCCTTGCAACTACGCAGTGGTGCAGTGCTCCATTTCTGAAGTGAGGGGCTGACGGTGTGGCTTTATTTCATCATGGCCCAGGATGTGGCTTTGGGCTACTGCCATTAAAACTAAATGAAAAAGCAAGCACGAGCTGTTTAATCACCACAGACTTTTCTTCATTAGACCACTCAAATTTTAAGGCTAATTTTGTCAAGTATTTCTGCCAATAGGCAGATACATGCAGATAGGCACATTCCCATCCTCGTCATCTTTGGATGGTACCAAGTGACAAAGGTACCCCAACTGAAGACAGAACAGTTTGGCTTAGGACTGGGATCAGCTGCTTCAGCACACAGAGCTGACAGAAAGGCAATAAAAACATACAGCTGGGAGGATTTGGGTGGTGGTGGGTTTACTTTATTTTCTCTCCATAAGAACTTGGGTTTAGGCATATCGGATTCCCAAGAGCACGCTGACACTTCGCAGTTTTTCACCATATTGCTTGTTCAGAAAAGCCTGTCTCCAAAGCCACAGAAGAAATCACCTGCTGCATTTAATATCACCAGTCAGCAACAGCTTCTGGTCAGCACAACACTAAGGTTGGGGCTAGAGGAGGGTTCAGGCCTCAGTGCTGAGTGCTAGACCCACTTCTGCTATACTGCTAAACCAAAAAACCCCTAAGCTACAACTGTGGGTAGAAAGGGAAGGAGAGAAGTGATGATCAGCAAACTCAGAGATCCCAGGGGGACCTACCAGGATGAAACCCAAGAGGACAATTCTATGTATGGCCACAGTGAGCTGCAGCCTCCCCTAACGCCTCAGAATCACCCTGTCCAGCACTGCCACCCATGTCCAGCAACCACCATGGGATTTACAAAGCCAAGTGGGAATAAAAAACAGCTTTATAGAGCATGCAAATTAGGTACATTAGCTTTTTTTGACCCATATTTAAAAGTGGAACCTTACCAGGCAGAGGGGCTGCTCTGGGCCAATACAGGGGTGTGACTGCATGGGCTGTTTTGTGGCTGAGACATCAGACACTCTGAGCTGTACACAGAGGCTTCTCCAGATGCCACAGGACACCAGCGGCCATGACATAATGTATCAGCCATTGCACTAAATATTGCTTTTAAACATCTTGGTGGTCTCAGAAATTAAAAAAGACCATAAGATGCTGCCAGCCGCCTGTTGGAAGATTCAGCTTGAAGAGTGAATTGAAGATACAGGCTGAGCAAGTTGGGAACAGAGAGAAGACTTAAAACAAACAAACCAGCCACCCTTAAGCATTTAATCCTTATAGGGGAAAAACAGAAAAGTTGAGAAAGGCAAAATATTCTTTTTGCAGCAGCAGTATCTAACAGCTAATAAGTGACATACGACAATACTCCATGAGAAGTTTACTCCTCTGTTCAACTGAGGGAATATTTTCAATAGCTTCCACTGCTTTTCCATCACAGTGCTAAAGAGCGAGAGCACTGAACAAATTTAGCTGGCCAATCCTAACACCTAGGTTTTGACAGCATAGCCAATAACAGAAATGTGCCCCAGGTTTCCTTTAGCGTGGCTGACCAAACTAAATCAGCTTTTGTAATGCATCTTTATTTTTGAACATCACCAGTCTGTAGACAATTTTATCACTAAATTAAGTCATGCCCTTTAAAGTCATTCCAACATGCAACTCATGAACATGTACTTAGAGAAAACAACTCTGGGGACTGTCCAAATAGGTCAAAATAGTTTTAAGAAGGAAGATGTGGTGTGGGGGAGGAGAAGAAAGGGGAAATTGAAGATGTGACTTGGGAAAGAAAGCCTTCCTTAAAGTAAAAATATTAATTAAAAAAACTTAACAAACCCACAAAACAACCTTATTTTACCACATATACCAGAATGATTAAATAGTTCCTTTTATTAGTCAGAAAACTGCGTAAGAGTGTTACAAAATATGATATAAAAAACTCTTCCTGTTGTTCAAAATATCTCACACACGCGTGTTGACTTTGTTACTGTACTTTGACCATCACATACTTGGGAATCATCCAGCAACTTAAGCCTTCAAAAGCAGGACACCTACATACACTTACAGCAGAAGGAATGAAGGACAAAGATGGTTTCTTGCATTTCTTTTGATACACTTTGGTGCTTAATAAAGATTTTCAGACTTCTTCTTATGTGGAAGCAGGTATATGAAAAGGCTAATTAGACCTTGACTTATATAATTGACACTCTATTAGTCTGCAATAGGTTGTTCTGATGTATTTGATATAGAGAAATGGGCTAATGGCAACACTCTATAAACTTTTCAATGTCCTTTTGATATCTGAGCCTGAGGACATAGGAAGATTGGGGTGTCTAGCTGTTTGGGGTTTTTTAATTAAACTAGTCAATCCCAAGTTCCTTCTCCTCTCCCTTGATCATTCTGGTTTATTAATATTCAGGATTTTGGTGAAAGACACACTGAATGCAAGTTTTAAAAAACACTAACATAATCTCCCTTTCAACTGCTGGAAGCAAAATTCCATCAATTTCATCAGCATTTCCTTTTGTTTCTTTTCCTCCCTCCTCCTCAAGTCGTCTTTTAGAGAGTGGAAGAAACAGAGGGAAAGGTATTGCCACCTTAAAAGAAAGCTAGAGCATGCAGGGGAGTGAAGAATTTTACTACAGCCCATTACATTTACAGTAGAAGTCCAGTGAAATAAGAAAAGCAGCATTTTACTCAGCTTCCATACAATCTTACTCTCCCTTTCACCAAACTGAGAAGAAACAAAAATTGAGCAACCTGCAAGAGCCAAAAACAAAAGCGTGGAAAGCCACAGTTCTGGTTCTAAATGCAAAGCAGGAAGTCCTGTGTTCTAATCCAGAAAAAACCCCCAGCCTTATTTTGAAGCCAAATGAGAAGCTCTATTTCAAGAAGCCTCATGAGTAACAACAAAAGAAGAACCTTGTTTTCAGTCAGAGTTCACACTGAGCATAGAACAATCTCTATACAACAAGAAGATCACAGTTCACAAGCAAATATAAGTGCACTTTCCAAAACACAAACTGGAGGCACCCACAGAAATACCAACAACCTGCAGAGGTCTGTTATCTACTCAGTTTGCTTTTTAAAGTTCTTCCTGTAGTCTCCTACAGTTTTAAAAGGTACAAACTGAAAAAGAACAACAAAAACCCCAACTCGTCCTTACCCCACCACCCTCCCAAAAAACTCACAGCCTACTAAAATGTTTCTGGCCCCCACCTAAAAGATTATTTAAGGAAATCTTTCTGCATTTTTAATGCTACCCAAGCCTGAACTCAGAACAAATGGGGACACGTAACAAACAATGAAAAGTACCAATCAAGAGCCCTGTGGAACAAGTTGTTTAAACTTAAAATAACTTGACAAGTATTTAAGAGCAAATTAGGAAAAAAGAAAAAGAAATAATTGCTGTTTGACATTTGTAATATAGTGATCTCTAAGACAAAGACAGAAGCAGTACTACTGCATTGAAGAGTTATCTGCAATATTGCAAGAAAAAATGAAAACAAAAACGTTGTCTAAAAGACAAGTTTGATAGTAAATATTAGATCTTAGCTCAGGGGCCCTAACTAGATTTTTCCTCTTTATGACCAGACTTTGATTAAATATTATGCATTAAAATGCTCTATTACTAAAATACATTTTTAGCAGACCTTTAAAGATCTTTAACTTTCAAATAAAAAGCAAAGACAGCACACTGCAAAGAACAGCACCAAAATAACTATATTTAGCAATAAATACCAGCCTTACCCTTCAGAAGAAAACTGGAGGGCAGAGAAAGTAAACAGCTCTTGGAAACCACTGCCAGAGACATATTAAGGCAGAACTACCTCCATATGTGGTGTTTGTTGGATTATAAGCAGTAACACCTGTGGCTGAAAGTTTATTGGGCTGTCAGTGTTCTTTTTTCAGTGCAGGTGTGTGGGGTTTGCTTTGTTTTGTTCTCTTTTAAACCATGGAAGCAGGAGCACTGTGTCTATGTGGGTATTTTTATGGGTGTGTGGTTAATAAAGGTTCCCAAAAACCTGACCCTGACTGGAGTAAACATGTAGTTGGTGTTCCAGGAGAGGGAAAGCTGCTCTGTGCAAGATGTGGCAACTCAAACATGAAGTTAAGAGGGTATTTATAGTAGATTACATCACACAAGTCTTTCAGTAAGTGAAGATTATAAATATAGACCTTATCCACAATGATTTCTTCTGCTGTCTTTTAGTCCAAGGGAAAAAAAAAAGACAAATTCATGTTATAAGTGAAAAAGAAACTGATGTTACAGCAATTGCTGAGGGTGTAGTAAAAGTGTGATTTAAATAGTTAGAGGGTGAAAGTTAGAGGAAGCATGACACACATAGGTCTGCTCTTCTGTTTTTCTCCTTGCACTAGACCTGCTCTCCCTTCTCTTGTGCTGGTATTCAGGATTTGTGTCTGCCCTTCCATGCCTTCTGAAGAACTAGGCTGGCCTCATCATCTCTGACACACTTGCAGGTGCTTTTCAGTACTGAATTCCCTTGGAAAAGATCTTCCCTCTGGTGCCAAGAAGCAGAGACACCTGCAAACCTTTTGACCCTATTGATATAGTCTGGTACAAACATCAGAGCTCTTCCATAAATACACTGATGAGCATCCTCTGCCTGAGAAGACATAAGTGGGCAGCCATACACTTGGCAGGGCACAAGGAGAAATGACAAGGCCATAGACTGGAAAAGCATTTTAATTTTATTAAAACATGGCAGTTCCATCCCTCGTTTGGTAAGCTGGAAAAGTTTCTGTTGTTGCTTGTGTGGAGTGGGTTTTTTTCCTATTTTCCTGTGCCTTTGGGTATTTTTGGGTTAGTGAGGTCTGAAAGCAAAAATAAGCAGCGACAAGCAGCAATTATCAAGAAAGCAGGCTGGGCCAACAGTGTATCTTTTTACCATGAGTCTTCCTTCCTCAGAAGGACACACCAGGCTTCAGCAACACTGTCTGCTCACATGGGAGACAGGAAAGGCCTGCCAGAAGCTGATTTCCACCAGCTATCTTAGATGGACATGATGATCCAGTGTCTCCCAGCTTGCTCTCCCTGCAAGGCTGTGTTTTTTTTGGGATACATAATACATGGCAGGAGACCTTCAGGCTCATTAGCTCAGCTACAGGTATAATTAAGCAGAATTGAAAAGAAACTTTAGTTCCAGATTTATTATTAGGCTGAAGAGATCCAAATAAGAATTGTCAAGGATAAGGTACCTTATTAGGTCTACAAACAGAGGTTTAGAAGTTTTGAAGCTGCACTTGGAAACGTTAGTGTGCACCAGGAACAGTCTACATGCAGATCTGACATGAACTTGACTTTCAACTCCTGCTTAGAGTTTAAAGACATAGAAATTTGTATGATATACAGTCAGACAAAAATAGAAGGATTGATCAGGTAAACTGATCCTATCAAACAACATTTCTTTCAGTTACAGCAAGCACAAGATTCCTCTTATATTACTAAGGCACAGAATCGAGGACCGCGTATGTTGCTGCAGGTTAAAAAACAAAAACTTGACCAAACCCACTTCAATTAGTAATTCAAGTAACCAGTCCATGGGTCCTTTCCCTTTTCCTGGAATATTCTTAGTTCAAATATAGTACTGTACATGACATCTTAGGAACTGGTTTGGAGTTCTAAACAAAGGGAAACTGCAGCTTTCTTGTGGAGAAATTTACCAAGGTTCAAAGCTGGGTGATAAAGAAGTTGAAGTGAAATTGTTTTGTGTTTGAAATAGTGTGGGAAGAGACTTTTCCTCATACTTCTGTCATTGAGTTGTACTTGCTTTCCACAGGATGATTTCATAGTTGTCTGCATTCTTCCCTCCCTTAATTCTGACAGATTTTAAAGGAGTGGATCAGGTGTCCAAGTGAGCTGATTTCTTTCCTTAAATCTATGGCATTACTTGTAAATATGAACAAGCAGTAAAGTTGATCTGGCAAGGAAGAAAGTGTAAAGCTTGTCTGGGGAAGACTTTGAAATACATGAAAACCCTGAAAGAAAGCATAGGCTGAATGGAGGGTGACTAATTGAGCTCCTTCACAGTCAGCCAGTGACATGACTGTCCCTGTTAATGGTGACATTCTCACTATCAGCTGCGGCAGAAGGGAAAGAGGTGAAGATAGACTGATTACTCTAAGCAGCACACACTAATATGGCATGTTCTATGTTATAATTTAGTAAAATATTACCATAACACAAGTGTAAAAATATGAGTTTTTTAGTGCCCACTGAAAATTCCTACCCATCCTCACCCCTAACCCATGAGCCTTAGGATGCCCTTCTGGATGTTACAGCTTTCTCTCAGTGAAATGCTGAAATTCCTATTCTGAGTGACTAATTTCAGTTCTCTGTCTTCTCGCTGGCAGATCACCTTTATTTTCCAGTCCGAGCAACTGTCTGGATTGCTTTGATCCACTCTGTACGCTCTGTGGATGAGGCTGCTTGCAAGTAATAGTGGATTTCATTTGCTGTGATGATTTCAAAGAGGATGTTGTCAACATCATACTTCTTGGCTACAGGGAAGAAATCAGGAAGTCAGCTGAGAGAGAATAAATTCTTGTGCTTACAATGTTTCCTCCTTTACACATTGCAAGGGGATCTCCCTGCTTTCCGCAGCTGAGCCTTATCAGGCCTTCACAAAGATTAGGTCCAAGAGATAGGTCTCTCTCTTTGAGAACCCACCTGTGAACTCTGCACATTTCACCTTCAGAAATCTCTGGTTAGTTGTTCTCAAATCATGGAAGGATCTACAATCCTGCAGACAAAGTCATATTCCCCTCCCATGGTCAAAGCTCAGCTTCCTTTGTCTAAAGGCCAGTTATCCTAACACAGGGATGGTGTTTTCCTTTTGACCAAACTTCCCTAAAGAATGACAAAACACAGAATTCCCTGTTGCTCCCTTTACCATGGTCTCCTACCCCAGTAATTCAGATAGAAGAGAGACCAGTTGCTAGAACTACTGAGTCATTGTACATATATTGCTTTTGAGTGACAAACACTCCTGATTTCAGGCAGATTGAAAGAATGTACCAAAAAACTTATTATACAGCTCATTTGATATGGTTCCTTACTGTCTGGCATATCTTCCACTGCTGTCACCACACAGCCTCTCAAGTGAATTGCTCCCAGTGGTTCTTCTCCCTGGGGAGGGCATGAAATTAAAATGAAATGCAACACTTCTGAAACTGTTCACGTGTTAATATCTGGCTACAGTTCCAGAATGGAAACAAAAACATTTTAATTAGCATGTTGCCTGGGAAACCAGGAGATTCTCAGTCTTTGTGTGATGTGGAGGGTGAGCCGTGTGGTAGGGGGAAGACTTGCAAATAAATAGGGAATCACTTTTGGGATTTAGAATTCAGGATCTGCAGAGTATTTAGCATGGGAATGGGTAGGTCAGACACTCCTCAGTGTTGATTCTCCTGGGTGTCCAGGCTGCCTCTGCCAAGGGGGACAGCAGAGCATAAAGCATCTGTAACCCACAACAGCACTGCTGCAGCAGCAGTGCAGGATGAGATAAAACCTGTGGGCTGAATCAACCCAAATGCCAGCTTTTGAGGGGCACTCGTTGCCCATGGCAAAGCTCCTTCCTTTCTTAGGGCAGTTAGAATTACACAAGAAATGGAACTCCCTGTCTCAGCCTGACACAGCAAATACCTCCAATATAAACTGCAAAATTACTGTATTGTGGTGATTTGCACTTGGTTTGTTTTGATCAAGTGACAACACACATTAAGTCTGAATAATCACAGATAAATGGTCAAAGTGCAGTTCAGTGTTACTTGTTCCCCAGGTCTGGGTGGCACTTGCCACACTGACTTGGAATTCCCAGAAACCACCCTTCACTCTGCTTTTCCAGGCTGTGTGAGCACCAACAGTCCCACTTGTCCTGCCTGTCACACATTCCCACTCCAATACTCCATTCAGATATTTCTATGAGGTGCTGGCTTTAAAGCAAGCAGGGAATAAACCAAATGTCTCTTACTCCAGCAGGATCATAGTAGTGAAGATATGCAGGATCATCTCTTAAAACAAACTTTCTCACTTTCCAGTTCTTCCTCCGATGTCCCTAGGAAAATTCAAAACCAGGAACGTCACGAACTGCTTTGCCTGCGTGCAAAGCTTACCCACACATGAGAACAGGCAAATACAAAAGGAAAAATAGCTGAATATCTTGCACAGGAAACACTCACTGGACTAGGACTTGAACCTGGCTTTTCTACATTTTGTTTTGCACAACAACTGGACTATCACACTATCTTCTCTATTTTTGGAGGGGTTTTTTTTGGACAAAGAAGAGCTTCAACATGGGAGATTCCCCTAAACATATCATATAGTCTGGTAGTTTCAACATTTGCATGAGGTCTGTGAGAACTGAACTGGGTTTAAATGCGTGCCAGAAAACACAGCTGCAAAGTGCCTTGTAGGAAGGTACCTTGAAGTGTTGGCAAGACTGAGCTCAAAGTCCTTCTGTCCCTGCAAAGATAACAACAAAAAAAATACTTATCTGGCTTAAGCACCCTGGAGGGCTCATGGCTGAGAGGCTCAAGCAGAAGTAGAACCACCCTCTGCTATGGATATAGGAGCCTCATTGCCTGTTTTCAAGACTGAAAGGATGGGTGTGGAAAGTCTAGATCTGCCAAAATCACCCTCAGCAAAGGCAGTGACCCTCCCAAGCAATGACCCACAACCCACTGAGGGTGACCAAATGCAGATTAACAGTGGTGGAAGATTGTCATGAATCACTTCCTCTTGGCATTTCAAAATATGAGTTTCTCCATCAGCTACACTGTTTGCAAGGAAGCTCTTACTAACTAAGAAGTGTAAAAGCACAGCAAGATGTGGATCTAATTTCTTCCATTGCTTTTGAGTAATCTGATTGAGCAAGAGAAATACACGTGAGCACCACCAAAGAGTTTGTAGGTCCTCAAGGGCTATTTTAACAGAGAAGATTCAGACTTGATATTAGGAAACATTTCTTTAGCGGGAGGGTGGTCAAACACTGCAACAAGTCATGTCAGTCTTGATGTTGTCAGATAATTGTTGTAAGTTCCATTCCATCTGAACTGTTCTATTCATTAGAAAATCCTGGGTTTGCCTTCACTAATACCTGTTTGCAGTGTTCTTGGAAAGTAAGGCACTTACCATGACATTCACTGCTTAAAGTTTTGCTAGAAAGGAAGGTATATAGTTAGTTATCTTCTGTCTTACAGATCAAACATCAGTGATTGAAAGGACTCCTTTGATCAGGGATGCTGAAAAAGCCTGTGAAAACTGGCAACTGAATTCAGGTGTGTCCAGAGGGACACAGGAGTGGCATCTTTTCCACCTGGTTTCAGTTTTGCATTGTACCAATGACTTGTCACATCTCCTGCCTCACCACTCTTTCCTGATTAAAACTATCCACTGTTTTATTTTGTGGTAAGAGCAATAAACCTTGCAATGTTGGGCATGAGTCGTGCTGCCAGGCTAGAGCAAGTGTTCTTTGTGCAAAGGCAGGAGGGACAGAGCTGAAACTTGTCAAGTGTGGAGATGACACAGGGTAATCTCTTCCTCTCTAAAGCTTTTCGGTGTGGAATCATAATCTTGTGTCCATGTAATGTCTTCCCAGTGACAGGATGGAATGTGGGCAATACTGACCTGTTTCAGCAAACATCCTTGTTTGACAATTGTGCCTCTGAATTCCTCTTTCAGGACCACATCATCATCACTGGAATATCCCTCGCAGAAAAACCCACTGTCTGGCTGCAAGACCACAAGAGAAAATTCAGAAATTACCCAGTTGCTCCGTGCTTATGTACATGTACCAATCTGGCTTCTCTTTGGCTTCCCTCCACCCTGATTTTTGCCACCCAAAAGGAAAAAAAAAGTAAAAATCAATGCTTTTACTGCAAAGATCTGGTGAAGTCGAGGAACTCTCCAAGTCCCCACGGAAGCATTTTGGTGTGCAGTAGGACTACAGTTCTATGATACTAAGTCAGATATTGACCTGCTGTAGCCTCCTCACACCACATTGGTATTGAATCAAACTAGAGACAACCCAAAAGCAGGCAGAGCACACACAGGCTGCCCAGAGAAGCTTCCCAGGATGGCCACAAGGCTGCCTTCACTGTGTCTCTCCTTCCATTGCTCCACAGGTAAAGTCTCCCTACCACAGACACATTCTAGGAAAACAAATTAAGTAATGGGAGAGTCATTTTGCTGAAGCCAAGTATGTGGTAAATGTAAACAGAATTGTAATATCAATGTATTTGACAGAAGGCATACTTTTTTTGTTAGCATTAAGTCCATAAGCCAAACATCTTTAAAACACATTTGACTTTGATTGTGATATTGCAATTTCTCCAACTCAGTCCACAGAATCTGAAGCAAAGAATGGAAGAGGTGGGGTGGGATACCCAGGACAGGTGTTACTGGGGGAATATTTAAAAGCTTTTACTGCTTTGCTCCCAGGCAAACTGTGTGTGTGTGTGTGTGTGTGTGTGTACACTCACACTGAGTCAGATTTGATGGCTCTGCACAAAAATGGGTTTGTAGCTTGTGCCTCTCTGTGAAGCCCCATGATAATGAATTACTCTTCCCTTCCACTGAATCATCGGAGAAACTGATGGTTAAATTCTGGTCACTGGGTGCAATTACCAGGAACTAAGCCTAAGCTAAAGAGAACCCAGCTTGGTTTCAGGACTCAGTTCACACTTAGAAGGGTGTCAGGAAAAAAAAAAAAGAAGTCCTGGTCACAACTGTTAAAGTGAACCATCTCATTCTGAGCTGACTATCACAAGAGAAACAATTGACATGGATCTCTCCATTTCTGTACAATCTTTCCTCCAGGATTTAAGAAGCCCAGCAGGAAGCCTGAGAAAAGCAGAGCATCAAGTAAGTCTGAGCCAATAAAAGAAAACCCAGAATACAATGCTCACAAAGTAATAATAGGCATCACTGAGATCTAGGAAGGGGGTGTCTGACAGCCCCTCGGCAGCAGCCTTGGATGTATCCCCGGCAGGCTGGAGGTAGCCTTCACTCAGGAGGGAAGAGGCAAGCAGGAGACCTTCTTTGCGATTGCGGATGGAGTTGCTGGACACCAGCCAGTCAATCACACAGGTGCCTGGTTAGAAAGGAACAAAACATCAGCCACAAACCAAGACAGACATGAAGAAGCCTAAAAATACAGAGGCAACAAGCCTACTCCATGTATTCATCAATCTTCTCAAAGATGTTCTTAGCAACAATATAGGGAGATAATCTGGAAAGGTTCCTAAGCCTTCCACTGAGGTACAGCCTTTCCAGCTGATGGCAAAGGCCATCAACTTTCAAACACTGTGCCTGAGGGGGAAGAGAGCTGGGAGAGGATTCAGGGCTGAGCTGGGAAGCCTCATGGACAGGACAGGGGAAGTATGAAGGACAGCCAAGCCTGGAAAAGGCAGCCTTTCAGGCTGCTGTGTTACTGACACAGTGCTGTGGAAACAGTGTGACTTCCACAGATCGTTCGAGTTGGAAAAGACCTCCAAGATCATCAGCCCACCCATTAATCCAGCACTGCCCTGCCCTCCACTGCTACATCTGCATGTTTTTTTTAACAGTGACAGATTTGACCTGGAGCAGAACAGGAATTACGATATGACACTGTTTGGTGATGAAAAACTCAGAATGGAATAATTCTGGATTTCAGTGTTGCACACAACAGTCTGCTCAAATGATTTACTTCAATCTTTCTGGACACGGGTGAAATTCCATCCTCTTTTTCTTACCATGGTCATAACTGAAAATTTTTCAAGATCCATCTTTTGAGCACTTCCTGGCTTGGTCAAAAAAGTATCTGCCAGGTTTTGTTCTCAAACTTCTGTGTGCTCTACAAAGCTTAGAGCTGTTTTATTTATCTTGAGCCTCTCAACCCTGTGCTCCCTTTATTGTATGGAAAAGAGGGACAAGAGCTCCTTACCTGTAAAGCAGTGATTGAAGACTTTTTTATCTTTTTCCAGCTTTAACTCCTTTATTCCTGTGTCAGGATCTTTCATTGAGAGGTACAAAGCACTGGGTGTAAAAAGAACCACAAACCTTTAGCAAATAAAAAGGTGTTTCCAGTTTGTACAATAATGTCATTGTCATTCATGGGGTCTTTATGTTTTTTTGGCATATGGCTCTCTGTGCAGAGCTGGGGCATGGCTTAGTTTCATCTCCTGGAAAATTCAAGTTGAGAAGCCTGGAGGTCTCACTACGTCACTGTCACAGGTGCAGGAGCAGAGGGTGGAGGGCACAAATGGCTCACCACATCCCCCTATTTTGAGAATGCAATGACTTGTGGTGACTGTGCTGTGAAGAGAGAAACACCCACTGCTGAGGCACGTTCCCAGGGCCCCACAACCCTGGTGCAAGCAGGAGAGTTCACTGCTGTGCTCTGTGTCCTCCCCAAAACAACCTGTCACTGTGATACTCTCAAAGCCTGCATGCTGTCAGAGGCCCTAAGTAACCTCAGTGAACCTTGGACCTCTGGAATGACAAGAAGGACAAATATTAAATGCCACAGACTAAGCCCTTTGTCCTGATCCTCTGATGAAACCTGTGAAGGCAGATTTAGTTGGATCCTAGCCCTGTGCAATTTTACTGTCTCATGAGGAGCACTGCAGGCTCATTTGTATTTTGGTATTTACTTCTCAGAGGCAGAAGATAAGTTGTCCTTCATTTTCTAAAGTACTAACAGATGGCTTCCTGTGTGTACCCTTTGTCTTTTCTTCTCCCTTTGCCAATTCCATGTTCTCTGGCAGGCACCACTCTTCCCTTACCATCCAAGAACTAGGCTAACATCAGCATTTCTCTGGAGAGCAAACAAAGGGTCTGATATATTTTTGCAATAAATTACATATTGTATAAAAATTCCTCTCTTGGAACAACCACACTCTGCCTGGGGTCTCCACTTGCACTGCAGTGCACCAGAAATCTCCTTATCAGCAAAATACTTGCATAAATAAGCATGTTCTGGTAAATGATGACATTAAAAATGAGCTTCCCAGTTCTGATTGCTAGTTCATTTTTGCCATACTGAAACTTTTAGTCCTGCAGAAACCATGAGGACAGACAGACTCACAGCTCTTCCAGACCAAGGTTGTGTATCTGACACACTGCCTGAAGATGAAAGTAAGTGGGAGAGCACAGCTAAGAGAACAAACCTCAGGTTGATTGTTTCAGGCAGTCTGATAGATTTTCTTGTGGATTTTCGGGCAAACCTTTGGCCTCCATCTAAGCAATTAATTGCTTTCTTGATATCCCTCACCCAGGCATCTCTCTCCTCCAGGAAGGCAGCTTGAAAGAAGTGGTCCTGCTGCTTGGCTGCAGTGAGCTTGAAGACAAACTGAAATGATAAATTACGGAGTTTTTTTAAAAGTTACTTTGGTGTAGCCAGTTGGGCATGATTAACCAAGTTCCCCCACAACACACAGCCTGCCTTTGCCTAAGGGACTATGGGAAGTGCTTTAGAGCCACCGAAAAACTACAGAAACTCTGAATTCAAACACGGAACAAGCACTGCAGGTAACTGAATCCTTTTGTTACTTCCCTGTGAGTGATCCTGATGTTGTCAGTACAGCCAAGGTGAGTGGCACTGATACAGCTGCCGATTCTAACCTTCGCTGGGAAGTTCAGCACAGCTGAAAGGCTGAAGCACCCAACCCCTGCAGACTTACAATGGGTATGAATTTGTCTTAGTGTTTAGAGACATGTGAACAGTCTGAAGGAGGAAAAATACCCCACATGGTGTAGCTCAGCTGCTGACTCACAAGGAGAGAAAAGGTCACAGTCACACACTGAAGAGAAGCTGAACACATTTGCAGTCTAGAAGACATTTAAGGGCTTTGTAGGGAGAGGATACACTGAGCCCTTGGCTACACTTTAGGGTCACTACCTGTCTAAAGGAACTAGCAACAATGAAAAGATAGTATTTCCCAAAAAAGATAAAAGATCTTTTAAAGGTAATTGTAAACAGAAAAAAATAACACCAACCTGAAAAAACAAACACCCCACAAAGTTCACACTGTTTGAACTCATTTCCATCCAGTGATCTTTTGGACAGAAAATCTAGATCTAATTTCTAATCACTCAGGCAAGAGGGTTTCCACTTCTTCTAAAATATAGTGCCTCATAAGTGAAACTAATTTGTTCTGTAGTTGTGTTAGAAATTCAACACACTGAGCGAGTTTACTGAAGCCCACATTTGTAAAGGGCACATTTCAAACATCCCTAGCATACATCTTCCACATTATGGCCAACAGGAAGAATTCTGACACCCTGAAATCGTGCCTAAGTCCAACTGACTTTCATGGAAGAGAGATGTCTCAAACTTACAAAGCAGTCAGTCCTCCAGAATCCAATTCAGACAGAAAAGTAACCATTTTTTATCTGCCCCAATTCAGATTTCCAGCAACACCCACCTTTTGTATTATGCAGTAAAGAGCTACATGCTGAAAATCAATTTACAGTGCATGAGAAAAGAAAACAGACAGATCTCTCTAAATCCCAATATCCAAGTCATGCTAACATACCAGATTGGCTGAATGAAATGCCAAAACATTAAGACATTTTTTTTTACCAAAAGAAAAAATTAGTCTTTTCAAAAAGCTGAGAAACAACGTATGGCAAAATGCTAAAGGAGAGCTTTCATTTTCAGTATACAGAAGAGACCAGGAAAGTCCTTTCTCTTAACCTCAGCTTCTATAAAGCTAGGCCACTAATCTAGGCTTCCAAACTTTGTCTGAAATTGGTGGAGAGGTTGAGACTCCAGTCCTAGAAGTGACCAAGGTTGCTTCTGATGATACACACCTGTGCTTTTGAGAAGATTAGACCATCCAAGATAACTCTATCCAAAGAAAAGCCACGGGGAAAACAGAGAAAGCTGGAGTGTAGCAGAATTTACTTACATTAAGCAAAGATGAAACGTCAAATCAAGAACAGCAAACAGTGGTGAATGCATTTTGAAATATAATCTCAAAACGTGAAGTTGCAGCCTGTTCTGAGCAGGCTTTATCCCTGCTTAACAAATGCAACATTGCTTCTTTTCCCCTCGGCACTTGCATTTTGCAGTTGATTTAGTAAACAAAGCATCTTGGTGATGTGTTCTGAGCTTTCAAGTGAGGCCCTGGTGCAGATACACAGGCTGATAAATAAAACTGAAATCTAACCAGAGAAATACATGTCAGCTCATGGCCCAACAGCCCATGCTCCAAACTTGGCCCAAGTGAGATTAGACTTAAAACTGGCCTAATGAGAATTATCCCGCTTATCACCTCACGGAACTCCTGTCCTAAAAATATACTTTCATTTCTAGCCACATGAAATCAATGTATGCAAGCCACTTAAGAACCAGAATTATTCCCATAAGAGGAATAACTGTGTGCTTTGACACATAACCCAGGAGAAGCCAGGATGGAATGCAGAGGCACTGGATTCAGCAGTGCAGCAAAGGTGTAAAATGTAAGATGAAAAAAATGTAGATACTTTGTTTTCAAGGAATACATATAGAAATTTATGTTTAATTATATTGGGCAGTAACTACTTGTAGGAACAATCCCAGCGATGGCTTTGCTCATATGTATGAATGAGCACATTGAAGTTTTGACTATTTGAATGATGCAAATTTTAAGGGAAAATGTATCTCTAGGGCTCCTGGTCTGTGGACTTGCAGAATGACCTCACCAACTCAATAAGGAAGATCTGATCCAACACTTGCTGAAGTCTTTTGGATTGCTCCCATGGACTTCAGCAAACCCTGCACCAGATCTTACTTATGAAAAGGTGTTTTGGGTGCCTCAGCCCCTGGCTCTCAGATCCTTCCTTTTTTGTCTTTATTCTCCCTCAGAAAAGACCTCAACAACTGAGATGAAACAATGTGAAGCTCATTATGTAAACTCATAATGTAAATTAGGCACAATATAAAACTCATTGCAGCCAAAGAAGTGATCCTCAATAGACTTTATCACCCTTCCATGTAGGTGCAATGCATCTTCTGCAGACTGGTACATCCTCAAGCAGCCCTTTGGGCAGGTGAGGATCTCTCTCACTCTGCCTTCAGCAGACACTGGATACTTCAGACCCCTCTGCCTTGTTTATAGAATGCACAAATGCTGGTGAATTAATTTTCCTTTATTGTTAACTGTGTTACTGACATTTCCAAGCAACTGCTACAGACTAGTCCTGATGGCAGGGCCTTTCTGAGAGTTCAAGGGAAAAACCAAAACCCAACGCAAAACTTTTTGGAAAGGAATGGTTTGTGAGAAAAACTTAATTTCTGCCATTATAATGTAAGATCTGGGATACTCTTGAACATAGTACCCTTCTCCCCATGCATCATACCTCATGTGTAGAGTTAGGAGTGCTGTGCTGGAGCTTGTTAATTAGATAATTAGCACAGGATTAACAGCAATCTCTGTTCTCTGCCCCATCCTTTTCTTGTACTGCCTCAAAGAGAGCTTGTAAGTTGAGCCCCTTTCTCGTAACAGATGAGTCTAAAGAGACTCAGAAAGAAGCAAGGTGGGATTTTCTTTTACACAAAGAAGAAAAATTAGTAAATAAAAGAAAGAAGAGAGAGGAAAAGGAAATCCAGCATGTCCAAATCTAACATTAGGCACCCTGACTCCACTTAGCACAAAACATAAGGACAGGTGTCTCTTTTTATTCATATGAGAAAGTGAAGTGTCCTGTCTCATGCAGACTCTCACACTTTTTTCTGGTTTTCTAATGCTCTCAGAGACTTCTATCTTTAGTCAGGCATCCCTATGGTTAATTGCTTTAAACTGTAATTGGATAATCTTCCAGATTCCAGACCCCTTTGCCAGAGGAATTCCTGGGGAGGTAATGCCTATTTGGTGAAATCAAGCTGATAAAATAACAAATTACTGATTAAAGATATGATTCTTTGCTCATACCAGAAATCCTGACAACTGTTTCTCAGGAAGCCTGTAACAAAGTATCTGTCACAGCATTAATCCCCTTCCTGTCTGAGCAAGCCAGTTGTTGCTCTTTGACAATAACAAAATACTTCCATTGATCAGGAAATAGCTTCCCATAGCTTTATTTTGTGGCACTTAGATTTGTATTTGATATAGGAATTGTTGCCATTCAGCTGCAAACTGTCCTCACACCAACAAAATTCAGCTCCAGTCTCTAACAGGCTCAGAAATTTAAAAAAAATTGAAATTCCGAAATAAATAAGAAAACCAAACAAAAACCACTTCATGAATTAGTCCTGTTGAAGTATCCTGAATTCAAATACAAAGGCCAAGCCTACTTGTGACCTTCTAGGACAAATGAGAGTCACCG
The DNA here is from genome assembly GCA_035583155.1 of Acropternis orthonyx. Taxonomy (NCBI): domain Eukaryota; kingdom Metazoa; phylum Chordata; class Aves; order Passeriformes; family Rhinocryptidae; genus Acropternis; species Acropternis orthonyx. Next base: position 17,209,807 of record JAWWEU010000111.1, on the reverse strand, counting down.
CTAAGATGAGTGCAAGGAATTTGTAACCACCAGCCTTTCACCCCCTCAGTGCCTCCAGGAGTACAGATATACTGTCAGACCTTGTTATACAAAAATTACTTACCATTCTTTTGCCAAAATCTTGGCATGGGCTATTTATAGAGCTCCCTTTTAGTGGGATCATCCCTTTGGGACTGCTGTCAGCCTTCCTCTTGTAGAATTCAATGCCATCTTCTAAGAGCACGACCCACATTGGCTTCCAGGTATTAAACATGCTGCCCTGCAACAATAAATCACTGTGCACGTTATGTTCAGTGAATCACTCTTCATGTGATATCCAATCCCTTCCAGGGAGTGCCTGACTGATGCTAAAGTAACTACAGTTAGTGTCTCAAGGGGAACATACCACAACCACACCCATCTTTCTATGAAGTTAATCGTTGTTATTCTTCTGACCACCACTAATTTCCCCCTGCAGTCACCCCAGACAGGAGTTTTTCAAAAGCTGCATTGCCTGCCACAGCAGGTGTTTCTCATGACTATCAATTAGCCCCAACCGGTGTCTTCAAGGCGATGGAGTTGCAATATTGTGAATAATCCTCAAAATTTCTGAATGTGAACTGGCACCTCAGGACTGCAAGCACGCTGGGCTGTATTTAGGACTTGATGCTACAATACAGTCAGGTTTGAGCCTTGGCTGTCTGATAAAAAACACACATCCCAGGGGATTTCTAGCCATATAAGAACAAACTCTGAGAGTAATAAATCGTTTAAGGGCCTGAGGCTGCAGACCTCCAACTGCTGTGGTGAGGAATAGAAGAGCTTCATTTCATCTTTTAAAGCTTTTGCTTCCTATTCCTGAAACACAGCTGTTAGATGCAAGAAATACAGAGAAAAATACAGGGTTGGACTCTACATATAGAGGAAAGCACAGTAAAACTCTCAGAGACTCTGAGAGAAACAATTAACTGCTAGAATTACTATCACCTTTGCACTCCAGCCACATGACCTCTCTGGTCCTGCCTGCAACCAGCTTCAACAGTGACCACAATCCCAGACACCCAAGTGATTCAGTGCTCGGCCAAATGAACATTTAGATGTGCTGAGTACCAACAGCCCCCCTGAAGAGTTACTGAAACACAACCAGCATTGGCAGGCCCCAAATCAGAGGCCATTCATCAAAAGTACTACCTTCCCTTGCTCTTTCTTTTACAAAGAAAGACCTAAATTTATCCCCCCCTCGCCACATCTCCATTCACAGCATCCCTGTCCCTCTCAGACCGTGGTGTCTGAGCAGTGCTAAAGCTGCAGGTAGAAGAAAGGCAGACAGTTTTGTGCCCTGCAAGTGGTTTGTTGTGATTTGTTAAACCTGAGATCTGGACCCAGTTAGTTACATTTGCATTTTGTATTTCTGCAGAAGTGAACAGGACAGAAACATGCCAAGTCTTTTTTTATTTATTCTCCAAATGACCCTGGTGTCTGTCATATCCTTTTTTGCTGCCCTGCCTTCCAAGAAAACCCTTTTGCACTCTGAATCAGACCTTACATTCAATTACAGGGCAAGGAGGGAAAACCACCAGCCAAGGTCTTGTTAAGATCAAGACCTGGACCTTCCCCTGCAGCCCTCACTGGAAGCAGAAGGTGCCCCATAAATGAATGCTACTTTTCAAAGGAAAGTCACTGTTCAGGGTGTTCTCTCAAAAGCCAGCTAAAGGGGGAAACTACAAAAAGTAGTCTCATCTGGATACCACATGTGCATTGAGTTCTGTTTTCTTTTGATTATTTTCCTTTTTTTTTTTAATAAGGCATAAAAATTTACCATTTTTTGGGAGTCCAAATTTACCCACTGAGTCAATTTTCTGCTAAGAAATGACTTAAAATTATGAACAAGAACTGTTGCAAATTCCTTTTTTTTGTGTTACAATATTTCTGCTCATAAACCCACAAGTCCAGTACTTCCTGAAGTCTGGACTCTGACATGCTCTGCCAGTGGAAGCCACTGCAGATTTAAATAAAAGTTAAAACTTTATCCTATGGGCTGTACCACAAAAGACTCCAGAGCAGAGTTTGATGTGGGGCAAAGCAGGGACGTGCCCATGTCCCCACACAGTCTCCAGGCCAAGGTGATCTGACCTCTCTAATCTCACTATTAGTGATGTTTAACTCAATTAAGTGCAACAGAGTAGGTTGTGGCTGTTTTCTACCTGTTGCTTGTTTTCTCAAGCTTTCACAGTACATTTCCCTACACCTCCCCAGCCTGTTCAGAGTTAGTTTTCTCTTCCACTGAGCCCAAAACTACCCACTTACCTTCTTAACCAAGTAGCCCTCCCTGATGCGCATCGGTTCTCGCTCCATGTCTTGGGCAATCTCGCTCTCGGCTCTACCAGCACTGGCAGCAATGTCTGAAGGCCAGTGCTTTTGCAGCACAGCTGTGTCGTTTCACAAGTTCCTGACTGCTAATCACAAGCCCATTTCCTCTTACAGAGCAAGAGAGATAGGAAAATGCAGAAGCACGTGTGTATTTATAGCCTGCCTCTGACAGCACAGGCAGCAGCCTGACAAAACACTCCGTCCTATCAACCACAGCCAGCCTTGATGACAGAACCCTGGGAAATTAAATAAGCACTGTGGTGCTCAGTCCAGCTCTGCAAATACATGTACTCTACCAAAACAACAAACAGGGCACTGTGTCGCTGCTCAGTGTGTGCCAAAAACATCTCAGAGACAGGTTTCCAGCTTGCCAGTGCTTTCACTTCATCCTCTCTTCAAAATCTGATTCCCAGCAGGTGAGCACGTGTAGTCTGGCAGCGAGTTGGAAGGTCCTTGCTTGGTTAATGAGGATGCACCCTCTGCTGACACAGGAAATTTCCTTATCATACTTGATCAGGGTTTTGAGTTCTGTGCTGAGGTCTCCCAAAGAGGTCAGCTGTCACACAGGCAGAAATGGATTAGACCAGTGCACTACATAAAGCACCAACTGCAAAGTGTCACTTTCTACAGGCATCTTTTACTTGCTGCAGAGCTTGTTCTGCTGTATTTGGGAAATGACAAGGCAAACCCATAATTTTTTTTCTATATATCAGTGTCACAATCCCTCTTCCCCACAGAGAAGGAAGTGGGGATATATGGGAGGCAATAAGGAGACTGCTTTATTGTCAAGAGCAGTGTTCTCCCAAGTACAAGACTACAAATAATTTTCTCAGCTAAGCCCATTCAGACAAGGGTTGAGCCCAGGGTGACTGCATCTGCCACCTCTGCCACTTGTAAAGATCCCCAAACAGGGGCTTTTTTCAGCCAGAAATTCCTGCTCCCCATTTGCCTCTGTTTGTCTCAGCCTTTACTCAGAAGTCTGACAAGGTCTGTGATAGAGGACAGAGGGTTAGCAGAGATCTTTTCTAGACATTCCTCACTGATGCCTATGCAGTGCTTCTTCCACAGATGAGACTCCACTCCTTCTTTGATTATCTGAGTTAGTGCTTCATTATCCCAACTGCTGGATGTTTCCCCTCACTGCCTGAGTAGAGATTTTTCCTTTCCAGACCTTTCTCAGGTAGTCACTGCTCAAATGACACTTCCAGTCTCTCTGCAGGCAGAGCACCTGTCTGCACCACCTATCTCAGGTGAAACACTTTGTAGTGCATTCTGTCCAAATTACACATTTTTGTGATGATTTCATGTGCCACTACATTGTTTAGGGTTTCTAAAGCCTGCAGAGTCTCAGGACATTGTTCCTTTGCTCATGTAAATCCTGCTGCTGTAAGGAGAGCCCTAATTCCTGACCAAGCCAATCATCCATTAGGCAGTTTGCAAATCAAAGACTCCATATATGCTTTCCAGTTCTCTGGCTGTCAAGTACACTTGAAGTCAGATTTTAAAATTGTTAGAGACAAACTCACACAGAGCTAATAAGAGCTTCATGCTCTCTGGAACTAAAAGAAAAAAAAATCTACCACTAAAAAAGTGGTAAAAAAGCTTGTGTCACACTAACAGCAGAGAATTTGCCTACTAGGTCCAGAACTTGGAATGAATTGAAGATGCATTCCCAGAGAGGAGATGACCTAGCCAGGTTTTTGAGTTATATGAGAAGGCTCCTTTCATTTCCCATTAGCCTTAAAATGATGTTTGATGGACTGAGGAGATTGTAGAGTCCTCTTATATAGTGCCACTAATTTCTTTTACTTAGGAAAGTCAATTATTTCCTTCATCTTCCCTTTTATTCCAGTAGTTCCATATTTGGGAAAACATACTTTTTTTTCCTGATTAGATAACCCAAAAATACAGGTCAAAATCACTCAAAATTAAATACCTTCCACTGTGTGGCTGGAAGCCAAATCATCCCTTTATTAGCTGCCTTAAGGCCAATAATGCTACAGAGCCTGGAATGAGGATTAGAGACCAAGAACAGGATCACATTTAACTCTTCCTCTGTCTCCACTTTTTCCACTCAGATCTGAGAAAAGGAAACCCCTTCCCCAGCTGGAAGGGCTTACTGGGAGGAAAGACAAACGAATCTGCCTGCATTTTCCTCCCTGCAGGCATCCCCTCCCCAGGTTTTCCTTCTCACCTGCTCCTGCTGACTCAGTGTTTGTGCTGAGTCAGGATGACAAAGCCCTGCACGATAAACTGATGATAGGAAATGACCAGGGATCCTCTTCAATACATCATCTATATAAGCTTATATTAAAAAGTGGTTTAATGCAAACAGAAAAGGTTTCTGACTCTGCAATTTCACAAAAACTCTTTTCTCATTTACCTGCATGAAAAGCCCTTGAAGGTGTGAAATGTAGTTCTAAACACACCAGCACCAAGCCATAAACTCAAGAATTTATCGATAACTACCTAAGCAACTCAGTGTCAAAACACAAAATCATCTCCATCCAATATTAGCTGTAAACAACTACTTTTATAATACTTTTTTTCCCTATGTTGTTTCTATTCCATCTTCAAAGCTCAGCTTTGTCCTTTTGCCCTTCCACCTTACAGAACAATCTTTTTCCTTTGCGGCTGAGGTTTGGTTTCATTTGTCACACATCACCCCAGGGGAGTCAGCACTTCATCTCCCCCAGGCAGAAAGATGCTGATAGCTAAATCATTCATGTGAGGCAAAATGGTCCTTAACCATACAGTGGCTGTGGCAGGGACAAGGGGCAGCCTGGAGTATGGATGCAGATCTTCTTTGTCCAGCCATTCCCAAAGAGCAGCACCAGGCATAAGAAAAAGGAAGAGCTGTATTTCTCCTCTCTCTCCACAAAGAGGAGGAAGAGCTTTGTCTGGCAGGAAGACAAAGTAACCTGCAATGTGAAAACTTACCTTAGCTTACCTTGCTCTCCCCATTTCTGTCCGAGGTAGGTAAAGGTGTGATGCTGGATGACCAGCATTTGTCACAAAAGCACACTCTGCAACAGAGATGAATATCTTAGCTCAGTTTACTGGTGAGCAATCTGTTCTTGTACAAGAGATCTTGCTGCTGTATTGCTTCAGAACATGCTGCTTTATTTCCGCTACTTCAGGATCCAAGCTCCTGCAAGCATTAAAAAAGAAGTAATCAAACACATTTATCTGAGGAAGGGGTCTATCTGAGAGACCAAGGAGTGCTTATATAGACCATGGGAACCATATCTTTGCAAAGAAATATGAGAACTACAAGGAAGACAGGCTGTTCCTCAGTTTGTTAAATCAGCTTCACTGCTCTCTCCACAGGCCCTTGCAGAGCTGGTTCAAACGTGTTTGCTGTACTGTAAATGCCATAAGTCCACCCCATCTGTAACAGTGCACATGAGCTCTCCATAAATATGCATCACTACAGCAAATCAAGCTGCATTTTCAGGGCAAATTATAACAAATACTGTATGTTCAAAATTATTGTCTATACAGGAAAAATAATATACACAAGTGCTTTGCAAATGAGATAAAGACTGCCCAGTAAAACCCTTTCTCACTTCTGCACAGAGGCAGAGGGCTCTAAAGAATCATGATATTAAATTGAGAGCTGGCAGGTGCAAGTATCAGCACAATTCCCTCCACAGGGAATCACACATATGGCTATTTTTAGTGAACGAGATATTGTGGCTTTGCAACCCCCTTCTTGACAAGAAACCTCAAACTGCAACACTTCCAAATTTAGCACTGTGTTAAGAAATCAATCAGAGAGGCAAGAATGAAAAGGCTATTCCAGGTATAGTCCATGTCACCTGAGAATATAAACGCCGTGGTTTGACTGTCTTAAATGAACCATCTTGACCTGACCTCGAGGCACATTTTATGTATTTAATGATTATGCAGCAGGATTAGTGTGTTAGCAAGCAGGCCTGCCTGCATAAATGTTAATACTGAAAAGCTTTTGCAGCTGATTTATAACCATGTCTAGAGAGATCATACTGAGTGGATGTAGTCAGGAGACCAAATGGATTTCTCCAGAACCTTTTCCTAGACAATTTGGACCAGCACAATGCACAGGCCATGGTTTATCTGCATATTATCTCTAACCTTTCATTGAATGCATCCAGCCTCACCTCACCCCTACAGTAGCTCCCCATCAGTGATAAATGCAGGTGGTGTTGACAACAACTGGGAAGGTCCAAGCACAAGAACAAGGTCTTGGAAAATGTAGCTGCAGTGTGAGAAGATTTTCTTAGTTTTAGAAGGACAAAGGGACATGAAAGCTGCTGGCTGTAGCTCACTCACCACTCCGTTCAAAAGCACTGAGGGGTTTGCCTGAGCACACGTGAGTGCTGCAATATTCCTGCTCCAAGGGAAAGGAATTAGCTTAATGTACCTTGCTGACACCACACAAGAGGCTAGGAAACCTCAGGTGCCAGGGGAACAAAACGTAGATTTGAAGGACAGGGAAAAACCAAACAAAACAAAACACAAAACCAAAAACAAAACTCCCCCCAGAAAAACAAAGCAACAAAAAACCACCAACAAACCAGAAAAAACAGTCTTGCAGTTTACAGATATTAAATATTCCAACCCCACCTCTCAAATACAGGTTTAGAGAAGAGAGGAGCAGACTCAAATTTATCTCTTTGTTCCCAGAAGTAAATTACTGCTGTAGCTTAGGAGAAATAGACATCATCTTAAATCTGTGAGGATCTATTTAGCTTCACATTTTGTGAAGTCAGCACATTTACCTTGTGCTCTTAGCAAAACCACACCAGCTCCTTCTTCCTGCAGGTATTTTGCTGCCTACAGAATACCAAACCATTAACATCAGGTAACTGTGCAGTAGCCTGAGGGCTGAGACCCACAGAAAATCCCCAGGAGGACTGGAAGCACGTGGGTTGCTATATCCAGTGCACATCCCACAGCATCAGGTATCTCCATGGGGGGAGATCAAGCCAGGTAGTCAGTCTGCAGGTCAGGATCAAGGGCATCCCTGGCTGGATATGTCTGTAGCAAAGCTGGAAACCAGCCGTCCTAAGCATAATTTGGGAAAAAGGTGGAAACCCAGGACTGAGCTAAAATAGGGCCCATGGGCAGCCCCAGGTGAGGCTGGTCAGGGCCATTAAGGTGGGCAGCAACAAAATGAACCTCAAAGAAAGACTCAGCAAAGGCAACCCCTCCCCTTGATCTACACTGATAAGGAGCACCTGGTAGGATCAGATGAATGAATGCAGTAACACAGGTGAAGTTGTTAGACTGATTAAAAAGAAAGGCTTTACCTAAGTTTAAATTTTCTTCATAAACGTTCTCCTTTCATCATGTTTCACTTGTTAGAACAGTTACTCAGCCTATGCATACACAATCCATAATATGGTGGTTTTTTTAGTGCGCCCTCATGTTTGCCAATTTTCCCAATAGTGGTCTGGAACAAAGTCACAGCCTGAGCTGTGTCCATAGAAAGATGATCATTCAGGCAGAAATAATAAGGGAAAAAAACCCTCGTTATAGATCTGACCTCTCATGTACTTGGGAAACTAATTGCAATCAATGTCTTCGGCTACACACAATTTACTACAACATGATCCGTCTGGCCCATGAGGCGAGTAAAACTGATCCCTGGCAGTGGCCATTATCCTTCACACACCACTTGGAGTGGTACTATCAGATTCCCCACATGTGAAGACCCCGTGATTTCGTACTGAACTACGCTGAAACTTAGAGAAGTGGGAATTGCTGCAAGCACAACTTCCAGGAAGCCCCAAAGCACAGTGATTTCCACAGAATGTAACAAAAAATGACAGTTCTCTAAGAATGAGCAAATGGGATAAGGAGAAATGTACATGTGGCCTTTTTTTAATTTTTTTTTTTTAATTTTATTTTTAAATTTGTGGCGTTACACAGTTCTGAGAGGCAGGGATCATGCCCTGCCCCTATTTTTGTGGAAACCTGTCTGGCTGAACACATTCTGAAGCTTATGTTTAGCTGAATACTTAAGCAAATGCAGTAGGACTTTTTTTTTCCTAAAGATTTTCAGCAGAATGTATTATTTTATGTAATATTCGTAATAAAATTAATTCACTAAGTAAGTTGTATGCACAAGGGAATAGAGCTAGGCAATGCTGTATCTTCCATTTGGCTTAGCAATACGTTTCATCACCATGTGTACATCCCAGCCTTAGAAAAACAGGGAACAGGTCAGGTGCAGTGCAATGTGTAGCTGTGAAATTCTAACAAAATAATTAACTTGGGCCACGAATTTACTTTTTGCTGGGACATTATGACAGCCAGGAGGATGCTGCAGCTTTGACAGCCAACAAGAACTAATGCAAAAGAATGGAAAAGAAGCACAAACCTGCTCCTGGATTAAAAACAAACTCTTATTGTTAAATGGGAATGAGACTGGCGGAGAGTTGAATTATGGTACAACGTTCAGCTTCAGACGTCTTTGTCCTTGAACAAATGGTACCAGCCACTAAAGAATAGTATTAAAGATAGGAGCTTCTGATCGGATGCTGTAATTAGAGTGGGATTTTTTATTTTTAGTTTTATTTGAATAAGAAGACTGCAACGAAGTGATTTTAAAAAAAATTCCCAGCAGAAGCCCCTGACCTGCTGACGTTGACTGCCGACCTCCGGGATCAAGAAAGTGACCCTCAGCCCGGGCGTGGTGACTGTGACAGTCAAAACAGCGACCCTTAATCCAGGTACGGTGACTCAACAGAATCTTTCTCCGCACAGAGGGAGAGAAGAGCCTCCCTGCTCCCCGCCCATCCCTCCCGCTCGGGCGGCTCTGGCTCCTGAGTGTGGCTACGCAGATGCTTCAGCCCGCCCCAGAGGGCTCCATGAGCCCTGGGGAGACGTTTCCCCGTGTGATTTTGGGGGTGTTGCCCCTGGCGGGGGGACCCGCGGGATGATTCGGGGGGCTCCCCCCCGGCCGGGAGCCCTCGGGGCGCTCCCCGCCCGCGCCGCTGTCCGCGCCCGTGGTGCTGAACCCGGCCCCTCCGTGCTCCCTCCGGGACGCACCGTGGGATTAAGCACTGCGGTAATCCCTGGAATTAACTCCCTGGAAACCGGCTGCGGTCGGAGCAGCTGCAAATGTCCCCCAAACCGGGATATGGGGCGGAGGAGGGAAGGGAGGGGGAGGTGGGCATCCGCTGCCCAGATGTTGCGCAGCGATTAGTGGGAAAGGAAAAAAAAAAAAAATCAAGTATCTCATCCGCTGCTTTTGGGAAGGGCTGGGCTGGCTGGGATCCGGCAGCCCCTCCTCTTCCTCCTCCCTCCTCCTCTTCCTCCCCCTCGCTCCCGGCCAGCCGCCTTTCCGCGGAGGGGGCGAGACGCGCGCAGAGCCCGCAGCCCCCCCGGCCGCAAGCGATGGGCGACATCCCCGGCCTCGTGAAAATCAGCGTCTCCCTCAAAATCCAGCCCAACGACGGGGCCGTGTATTTCAAGGTGGACGGGCAGCGCTTCGGCCAGAACCGCACCATCAAGCTGCTGACCGGGGCCAAGTACAAGATCGAGGTGTCCCTCCGGCCCGGCACCGTCCAGGCCACGTAAGTGCGCCCGGGGCGGCTCCCCCTGCCCTGCCCTCCCCTCTCTCTCCTCCGCTTTATTTTTAGAGGTTTAATGTTTTTTCCTGGCAGGCTGACAGCGCGGGTTTGCCGTGATTTCTCCCTCGCCGCCCTTTGGCTTTGGCTGCCCCGTTTCTGGGTCCCCGGCCAGCTGTTCCCAGCGCTTCTTCCCCGGCTGGCCACGTTTGGGAAGTCGCTTCCTTTCCCTCTCCCTCCCCACCTTCTCCCGGAGATTTTTCAAGCCCAGCTCCTTTCCTCCCCTCCTTCCCCGCGGTTTTCCCCGGAGGAAGAAGCCCCTCCATCCCTCCACCATTGCCAAGCCTCGCTGCAGCGTGGCAAAGCAGAGACTGGGACCATATGGGGGAACCAGCTCTGCGTTGGAGGGAAAGCCCCGCAGAAGAGATTCGACTGACCTCTCCCCACCTACTGGGAATCAGATCCCTCCTGCCTTTCCTTGCCATTCCTTCCCTGGGCGACTGCAGAGCCCTGGCATTTTTCAGGAGCCCCAGTGAGTCAGCAGCACATGCGGGTCTGCTAAAATCCCTGAAGCATCCCCCAGGCAAGAGGCTGCCAGGCTGCAAGCCCACGTGCTGGCTCCAAACTGCCAGGGAAGGGGGCATGCGGGGATGAAAGGCTGGATCCCATCTCTTTGCAGAACGATGGGCATCGGGGGCGTCAACGTCCCCCTGGAAGAGAAATCCCGGGATGCACAAGTGGCCTCTTACACAGGGATCTACGACACAGAAGGGGTGCCCCACACCAAGAGCGGGGAGAGACAGCCCATCCAGGTCAACATGCAGGTATGTGGGTCTCGGAGCCTGGAATGGGAGGGCAGCAGGGGGTTCACTCCCACAAAGGGTGTGGAGGTGAAATATTCTAGGGCAAAGTCTGAAGAATGTGGCCAGAAAATGCAAGTCCTATTTTCTTCTCTCCCAAGAGAGCAGCAAGAGCCAGGAAGAAGCAGGGGTTTTCTAGAGAAAAGCCCTTTGGGGTGTTGCAGCAGGAAGAATTGTGAGCTGAACCTCTCACCTCTTCTTTAGGTCCCTGGCTAGAAATCCAATTCCTTGGCATACAGGGACCCCTCTTACTGCCAGCACTACCGGTTTTTTTTTTTGATGCAGAGCATGCCCCAAGCTTAAGGGGTGACTGCTCTCCTCTCCCACCTGTCACCTTCAGGATGCCTGAGGACCTGACTGAAAACCATGACTGAAAACATGTGTGAGAACAACTCCCCAGAGCTGTCTTCTCCCTTTTCCCCTATGCTTCCATTATCTGCATCCACAAACCTAAGTTCTTATTCAAGTGGCTCCTCACCCCAGTCTTAAAGAGAGGCTCCATGGTCCCAAAATGAGATGCAAAAGCTCCAGCCCATTAGGCAGCAGAGCTGACAGAAGACAGGCAAAGCAGCTGGCAAGTTCCCACAGCACTCTTTGGGTGGTGTGCTTGGCATGCAGAGGGAGATTTCCTTTGTTTTGGCTTTGGTTTGGTGGTTTGTTTTTTCCCCTCTCCTGATCACAGTTGTGAGGGATTCCTGTTTATTCAATGTCTTCTGAATCAAAAAGGCGATTCAGGGCAGTAAACCATCTTCATCTGAAGCTCTCTTAAGGGTCTCTTCCAACTTGTACAAATTTAGGACCTTGCCAAGCCCACCAGATTTCAGCATTTTCTCACATTTGCTCACTGCACACAACATTTCATCTTGATCTTCACTGGGTTTTTTTCTGGAATCATCATTTAGCACAGCAATCCCTATCTGAATAACAACTGTGACATCTCCATTTGATGTTTATAATAATTACAGTGTGCCTAACTTAATTTTGGAGACCCACATCACCTTAACAGTTACTCCTTCATAGTCTTAGGTTACTAAGACTACCCTGAAGTATCTGTCCATGTTAATCACTTTTCTATACAGCTGCCTCCTTTTAACAGGAAAACCAAACACATAGTATTACCTCCCAATGAGCTGAACAGGGGTGCTGGATGCCACTGTTGAGCACTGTAGTTATATTTCAGTGTCCTTATACCAGGAGGTGGAAGGGCAGCACTCCCAAAAAACCATCTGCTTTGACCAAGACATCCCTGTTTTGATAGTCACCTTTACCCTTAAGTGCAGCACTGATGTGAACTCTGAAAATCTGGAAGTCTAACTTTTCTTATGGAGAAAATTGAGTCCAATCACAACTGAAATGTAAGGAGGGTCTGATTTTCAGGTACAAGCTCTTTGATGGTTTGTTGCAGCACCACAATGAGTAGCCACAATATTTGCCCAAAGAATTGCTTTTACAGATCAAATCCTGGGATACTGACTATGAAGCTAATAGGATTTTCAAGCATTAAGCAGGTCCTCAATCCCTTTTAGGACCTGATCTTGATAGATAGGTCCCTCAGTACAGACTTACATGTCCACAATTGATACTTTTAAGTATTAAATATAGGCAACTCAACAGGGATTTACACGTTTAACTCATCATTTAGCTGCTTAGCTAAAGTAGAGCCGTAACAGATTTAGGGAACCAGCCTCAGATACCCCAGCCTGAAAACAGCTTTGAATGCCTACTTCCTGAATCTTCAAAACTGGGCTTATTGCAAACAGCTTTAAATACTCCTGTTTCCTTCAACTATGAGGAACTTCTGCCTCCACTTCCTTTTCTAGAGCAGACAGATCCTGATGCGTCCTAGGGAGGTAAGGACATTATTTAAGGCATGAAAACTGAATTCACATTAGAAATAGATTGTGAGGTCAGTCCTGCATTGAAAAAATGGTCTGATACTGCCAATCTAGTGCCTGAATGACTGAAGGTTCATAAAGGTCCATATGAATTTATTTCCCATCTGCTTTAAAACTTTAAACAAATAATTCTTTGTCTTCCTACTTTAGCTGGCTAGTGGATATCTGACCTGTGACAGCCAGAGTTTTCACATGTGAAACAACAATCCTGGTTCTAAATTCCAGAATCTGAGGGTGTGTTTCTGTTACCTGAGTGCTCAGTTATGCACATTATCCAGAAACTACTAAACTGTCTGGCAGATGATGTAAAGTAAGTCAGAAACCTTCTTTAGGGCTCATTTTAGTCTTGATCAGACTGAGATTGAATAAAGAAGCCATACCTCTATTCCCAGTAATAGCCATCAGATCATCCCAGCATGCAAATGCCAAGGGAGTGATTAAATAACTATTCAAACAGATAGCACTGGATGACAGAGAAGAGCAGACAGAGAAATACACTGCTAGGTTTGACCTGGGAAGAGTGGGGCCGTCCCTCCTCCCTGGGGAAGGATATACAGGCCCAGTGGAGTAGCCAGGATTCAGCTGCAGGACCACAGGAATTCAGGGGAGCTCTGACGATGCAGAATGTTCAGGACAGCACAGAGCTTCTGCATCTGCTAAGTACTGGGCTGGTGGGAGACACATGGTAGTAGGAAAGCTCTGCAATTAATTCTTTCCTTCGCTTGGAAATCTACAGCAGTCAAACTACTCAGGGTAGCTCAGAAAACTGGGTCATTGAAAGAAGATGGAATTTGTTTTCTTCCTCTCTCTTGTTGAAATTCACATACTTGATACATTAAGAAAATGAAATGCTGCTTTTGTGTCCTATCATCTTCTACAAATGTTATTAGAAATGCCTTTTCTTCCCCAGTTTCCACACTGGCTGATGCTCCTTTCTGACAATTTCTCTTTGTGGACTGTGCACAGTAATAGCCAACATGCTTAACCTTTACTATCTTGCATTATGAGTGTATCAGGACTACTATCAAAGATGATTAATGAAAAAAAAGTCCTCACTTAGGATTTTAGTTGCTGGGAGAGATAAAATAGCGTGTATATTTGATTCTCTCTTTGTCAAAGGAAGTGGCAGAAATATTTCAGTTACTCCTTTAAGGTAACGCTTGGAACTGGAGCCAAATAAAACCCTTCCACTTACAGCACACAGCAACTCCTGCTGTTGTCAAGGCTAAATTTAACTTACCACAGTGGGCTGAGGGAAGTTTAAAGCAATGTCCATCACACAGCAGCAGCTTACAAACCACATTTTGAATGTAAAAAAACCCCAAAACAGCAAACATATCCTTCTGAGAGAACTGGATACAGCAGGCTCTGCTTGGAACTCAGGTGGAGTCGCTGTGTAAAAGGGTTTTTGTATTGACTTTGCAAGTGTGATTGTAGCAGGCAGATGATAAAAGGTCAGCTCCCAGGCACATGATGGGAATGGAAAACAGTCAAGTGAAGAAGCTGTCATTAAAGTGAGTGATGGAAATATTTAAAGGGAAAAAATGCTGAAGAACGGTGCTGTTTAGTAGCAGTGAATTCACTGCCTACTGTGAGCTAACAGCAGAACTCAATCAACAAGCCATACCCCGCTGGGACCAACAGCAATACCTACAGGCTTCACACCCACACTTCAGATTCTCTGCAACATCTCAAGGCACAGGAACTCAAATTTTCCATCACTATTAAAACTGAAATCATAATCTATCCTTGAAAGCCTCACCGAGGTTTTTCTGATGTTGTACGGGTGTCTAGAAGTGGGTTAAAGAAAAAAACACCCTTTATTTTACAGAGTCTCATTCACGCTGAAGCTGCAAGAACAATCAGACAACTTGCAGTCATCTCATTACTTCTTCACTGTATTAGACACTTACCTGCTAAACACACTGATTATCTCCTTCCTAGCTTCTGTTGCTCAGCTGCACCATCACAGTCCAATCAGCAGTTTCAGAAAAGCACCAAGAACTTCTCTTGCCTAAGTCTCATGTAAAATGTGGAATAGAATCCCAGGGCAGGAGTAAGTGTTGCAGTAGCAGCATGTTTCAGCCAAGGCACTGCAAACACAAGGCTCCAAAATACAGGGGCGTTAAAGGTTTCAGACTGAGCAAAAGAAGGAATCTTCCCAGTCCTAAGTGCAGCCTCTAGGTGTGGTATAAAGGTGAAGTAGTGATGGTCTGCATCACTGCAGATCACTGGTACATGGTCTACAGTATATACAGTCCACTTTGAGGTCATTGGGCCAACTGCCGCTGTGTCATCTTAGGAAAGGGTACAGCTTTGATTCTTGCTGTTAGCAACATTTATCCATAAGGGAACTTGAATATTTTTACTCCCTTGCCTTTCCCAGAGGTAAGTGCAAGAGGACAGTGCATGCAGAATCTGATCCTTCATGTTTTATGTATGCCTAAGCATAAAAGACTTTCTGATTGCTAGAACAGGCTTTAGAGATCTTTGATTTGAGGAACAACAACCCCTATATCAGCTGTTTCGTGTCCTGCAGTTTCACAAGTGTTGTTTCTCATTAAGAGAGAGAAACCAAGAAAAGAATCAGCTCACCAACACTGATATTCCCTCTTCCTTGCAGTTTAATGACATTGGTGTTTTTGAAACGGTCTGGCAAGTCAAATTCTACAACTACCACAAACGGGATCATTGCCAGTGGGGAAACAGCTTTGGCAGTATCGAGTACGAATGCAAACCAAACGAAACACGCAGTCTCATGTGGATCAACAAAGAGACCTTCCACTGAAGAGATGGAAAATCAATACTGCTGGACAATCTCCCTAAAGAAAAACCTACCTTTTTAAACCAGCAAGAAGCCTTAACAAAGGCATACTGTAATGTTGCTTTGTTCCACAAGGTTCCAACAACTACATTGTATATACAGGTGGTGCCACTAACATATTTGCCTATTACTGTATTTTAAGTTTACCATGGCATCTGCAACGTTCTTTATCTGTCACTCTGAGAATACTGAAAAGTTTATGGTAAAGAGTATCTGATATCTGGGTAGAAAGTCATACCACCATAATACTGTTGTAAGTATTTGGATTGTTCCCACTAGATGTAACAACTTTTGTGAAGTGTTTTGCTTTATTGCTTAGGATTTGGATCAACATCACATTGGTGATTTCTGTATTTACATTTGTGTTTGCTCCTAAATCGGTGTGTTCCTTCAAGCATTTTGTTGTACATGTCATCCCAGTGGACAGCAAAAAATTCAAAATATGGATATTTGTAGGTTTAGCTAAATGGCAGCTAATGCACTGTTGGTATTGTGTTTTGTACCAAGGGATTTGGAAACTCATTCTCCCTTTTGTTAAGTGCTGTAAGATATTCTGTGAAGTTTGCTAATTTACCAAATCTCTCAAAATAGGATTCTTTGTTGTTAAGTCTCCCAGTCTCTGAAAAAGCTTTAGGAAATGGCGTAAAACACAATGAAGGAAAAGCAATAAATCAGTTGTGGTATCAAAGATGTTTAACAACATGGCTAAGATCTGTCTTAAGATCACAGGGTGTTCTTGAGAGATACAGCAGCCATACTTAATATAGTTCATAGAGCTCTGATGGTAATCTCTCTTTTTGTTTTAATGCCACATTGCTGAAATCAGTTAAATCCTACAAATCAACATTGTCAAGCCTGACCACTGTATTATGCAAAATTGACAGGATTTCTGACCAAAAACACTCAGCAGTGTGAAGGGTGCAGACCCCAGTGCATGTTTACACATGCACTGCACTCTTGCAAATAGAGATAAGCATGTAAGAATTTGCATGGTTATAACTAAAGGTGCTACATAAACACTAGATCAGTGTTTAACACAAACAGACAACACAAAACAAATGTATCTGTTCTTTCAGTAAAGAAAGTAAAGCAAGTAAACAACTACACTTGTCCCATCCTCAACTTGGGTTGAAGTAAGCTGTCAGTCAGTTCTTGCATATCTGTTATTCCCTTTGTGAATAATTTGTAAATTGTGTATGTAAATGGTAACCATGACTTTTGATCTTTGTAATAAAGGACTTAAAACAATTTTTTTCTCTACTATGGCCACCTAAATGCGCTGAAAATACTGTATAAAAACAGCCAGTGACTTTAGAGAGTCAAACAGCAGAGGGTGCGTAGTCAGTGCTTTCTGCGCATCCAGTCCAAAGTACCTCCTGTTGCTCACCCAAACCTACTGTTTCTAGTTAATGTGACAACACTCATTAGAGCTTATTAATATGTATTTGGTTGCACTAACATAATGTGGAAAGTAGAGATTTAGGACAGAAGTGAAATAGCAAAGATAAGTTTTCTTCCATTGAATTATTAATCGAAAAGCTTGACTGTTTGCAGGTTTCTACACACAAAGGAGCACTGATGCAATACACCACTGAGCTATCCAGCTGCATCTCCACTTCCAGGAAACATTACACAGGCAAATTTTGCTGAAATGACATTCTAGGAACAGTCTTCTGCATTAACTTCTTACGTAGACTCTTCCTAGAAGGCATTCTTCAACATGAAAAAACTGACCAAATTGAAAAGAAATCTGCACTTCAGACAGAAGTGTTATTGCCAGCACTTTAGCAGAAGTTTCCTGATAACATGCTTTAATAAATCCAGACTTCCAGCTGTCAATCAGTTCTATCTCTGCACTGCTAGAAAAGTGGTTATTTTCTGCAACAATTGGCACACTTTGGTTTATTTTGTTTATATGTGTGAACTGAAAGCACATTGGCAAGAAATACGTATCATACATAAATTAGCAGAGAAACTTCTGTCCTAGTAAAATAAAAACACGGAAAATGGGCCTTCACTTTGAGCTCAGCTTCCATGAAATCTTTGGCCCACAATGTCCTAGCTCTCCAGCATTTAAGAATAAATGAATAAATCCATCCTATTGTGGCACAGTAGGGCTGTTATTCTCAGCTAGTTGGAAGCACACCCTTCCCAAAGTAAATACTCATGCCCATATTAATGCCAAATAGAGCATCTCTTTTCTCACATCCTAGCAAGTCCTGTAGCAATTCAGGTCAGATGGTTGTCAAGAAAGAGCCTGCAGATGGAGTTAGTTGCTTTTAAAAGGAAGGACAGAACAGCAAGAGCAACTGTGTCTTGCAGGGTCCATATCCTGAGACTGAATGTCTCTGCGCAGGATTGCAGCACCCCTTTTACAGACAGTGGCAGTGGCAGGATGAGGATTGGTTAATGGCAGATCCAGGGAAGGTGTAAGCAGAATTTATCAGCTGTTACATCCTTCTGCCCTGGATGAGGTTTAACCATAGGGAAATGTGGTTGGCATTATTCTTAAACAGAAGATTATTCACATGGTGTTTGTTGAGTATCCACAGCACCAGTGCTGATACTCTACACATATAAAGCAAAATAATCCCATCAATTTCCCCTTGCTCATCAAGTGCTTTGCCAACAAAACAAACATTTGCTTCTAGTAAAGGAGACCCAAGACTTTGGCAGTTCCCTGGAAAGTAATGTTTTGAATTTCTTTCATCCAGGACAACTCTGTTAAATATTCATAAAGCTTGAGTCACTAAAAAACTGTTGCTGTGACAGTTTGATGCATTATTCAATCATCAGCATTTAATCTCCAGACAAGTTTGTTCTTTACACAGCTTTTGCTAATTAATACTTCCATTTTTGTACAGAACTCTGAAATTCAGGACACAATACACGGTGCTTAAATATATATGTCAGAAAGTGCTGACAATGTGTCAATCCAGCCAAAACCACTGAACACTCATAGCGGGAGGTTTTATAGCTGAGAGACTTCACGATTTTTTTCTCATGAAGCGTCCAGCTGTCATTTTCATAAGAAAAACTGAAACAAATATTCCAAATCTCTGTGTCACTTTTCCATCTATATTTAGAGGTAGCAGTCAGTGCTTTCAGACTGCTGAGTAACAGGATTCGAAAGCAAGTTATGAGTCATGACTGTCACAGTTGTGATCCTGCATAGGGCTCGTATGAGATCATTAGAGTTTGCACAAGGTTTTGGGTTTAGTGCAGCTACTACAGGCTTTGCTATTTCCTATGTAAAAATATATTAGTGCTCAAGTCTCCATGCCCTACTAACACATGGTAGGGAAGTTTCACTGGCTGCAGCTGGGGCTCTGTCCTTTGGCTGGCAGATGCAGTGACCCTTACTGAATCCAGACCAGCAGAGTTTCAGAAAATCTCATTTATAAAATTATTTGTATAAAAGATACAAGCAGAACTTCTGTACAGTGAAGATGCAGGTTTTGTAATACAAGGCTTTTGCGTGCCAGCAGAGATTCTTTCCCACTTGGTTAAGAGCATCTCCCTCACTTGCTTTGTAAAATTTTGATGCATGTGCTGTGCATTCTATTCCTCTAAAGTCTCCATGCAAAGCTTTGATTAAATAAGGATGTGGCACATTGTAAATGCTAACCTCTTTCTGAGATTTGAAACAAGAGCTGTGACTTTCAGAATTCAAAGCATTGCCTTAATAAGTATGTCAACCCCGAAGCACAAAGCAGCAGTATAATGAGTCTTAGAACATTGATGTTTTCCCTTCACTCCTCAAAGCTCACAAGTGATGATTGGAAAGTCCCCTTAGTGCAGCTAATCCAGATCTTTGGTTAGAAAGACAGGCACTCCTGCCTACAGGCCTTCCCTGCTGCATCCTTGGCAGCTTTCACCAGCATTCCTTGGACTGCTTCCTTTCCCCCTCTCCCTGACACCGGCGTTTAAGGCTTCAAATCCCTGTGAGCCTTGGCTTTTCAGCCTTGGGAACACAAGGCTGCATCAACCCAGGAAGAGCCAAACCAGTCCTCTCCTGCATTGTTTCTCTGCCTCTACCATAAAATTTTGAGAGTTGTCCCACTGCAATCATTGGAGTTTGTAATCTTTTGACCTGCAGTAAGTTGCACCGCTCAGGTGTGAGTACAGAGCTACAAACGGATCTGCACTGGAGGCAAGGCTTAAAAGCAACAACAGCTTTTCCATCAATATTAAATGTAACAACATAATCCATAGCAGCACATCTGCACTGACCAAGTGTAAGGCTTCTGTTTTTCCTCATTCAGACAAACTCGAGTCTCAGTGCTGCCATCCACGTACAAGTGCTTTGTATGTTCTCTTTAACACCTTTGTTTTCCTCTCCCAGAAAACAGACACTCCTACTCCCTTCATCCCAAATAGCAAGGAACAGCCTGGTATCCCATCCGGTAACTTCTGCAGCCTTTGAACAAGGCTGAAAGATGCAATAATAAACTCTCAGTGGATGATGATGAAGACAAGAACCATTTGACTGTGCTGGAGGTAAACTGGACCTTCTGCTTGTTCTCAGCATGGTAAAGACAAGGTCAGGAGCCTCCTGCTGTTACAGGAGTGACTGTGACAACACCGTCAGTAATATCTACATTAAGCTACAGCGTATGTGCTACAGGGACCAAGTGTTCTCAGACGCTTGAACTGAATCTTTATGAGTTTACTGTGCACTCCAGAAGGTCTGCAGGGAAGTGGCAGTAACGTGCAATATCACAACATACACTCTTTTCTGACTATGATGGATGGCACACTCTGAAGTTGCTATGCCAACAGATTCACCTAAGGTATTTCCACACTTCAGACTTATTGTGGAGAACAAGCCGTGGCCAATTTTATGTATAGAAAATATATAATCTAAAGTTGGTGCTTTCTTTTGGGAGGGGGTTGGGATTTTTTTTAATTAGCAGTGTAGTTTTTACTTCTGGCTTCTGAGACATCTACAGTCAAGCAGAACAAATGCAAAAAACACCAGGGTGTCAAAATACAACTGCAGTCATCACTGTCCCCAGAAACTATGTGGCTGCACTCCAGAGATTTAAAAGCATTAAAACAAAGCCAACCAACCAAACAAAAGGCTTCATGCAACTACGCTGTTCAAGAGGCTTGCAACATTTTGTCTGTCAGAACAAGGCAACAGCCAGATAAAATCGTGCTGATCATCTCATTTTCAAAAGCACAGTACTTACACTGAACTTTTCTACCCTGGAGGTGGACGGTTAGAAAAACAAAAGTGCCAAATGCACTCCTGGTACAAAGTTCCACCAAAACATATGGAGTTAACAGGAGGGACAAATTTGCCCCAATATGCTAAAATGTGAATGTACTGACCTTGCTTGAAACAGAACTGTATGAACTTAAACCTAACCATTTTAATACAAATTAAGTATAACTCACTAAGGAAATACTTGCAGGGAGGTTGCTTTTTTAGTTTTTTTGGTTTTCTTTTGTCTGTTTGTTTGGTTTTTAAATACAGTGAAAAGATTTCCTTTACAAATCATTTATCCTGTCTTAGAAAAAAATACTTCTTCAGGGATCAAGAAGTAATATTTTGTGCTTGCAGACAGATACAAAATCAGTTACATAATGAGCTTACAGAGCTGAAAAATTTCTTGCAGGTTTTTTTTTAATAATAATAATAAAATAAAATCTATCAATTATTTCTGCTTCTTTCTGCTTCAGCCCTGCAATGCCAGCAGCAGCAGCCCTCAAGCCACAAATAAGGAAGCAAAGAAAGAAGGCTGCCATATACTTAGCTCCAGGACTGAGACATGACCTGAACAGCACACGAAAGAGATTATTAGCCACCTTGCAGTCCTCATATAGCCTTTATTCTTGGAGAACCATGACTAGGACAGCTAAGTAAAAAATTTTTCCCATACACTCTATTCTACAAATCCATGAGAGATCATGCCTTATCTGAGACACAAACTTCTGTCCAGATATCTAAGGGGAAAACACCAGAGGGGCATGAGCTTGAAGTCATGTTACAAAACAGAGATAGGAGAATCTTAAGAGTGTATTCAAAGACACTGAGCAAAGGTCACTTCATATGAAAATATAACAATGCCAGAGAACTCCCAAAAAATCTCTTTTGGTAGTCTCCATCTCAGTCACCTTTAACACTTCTTCCTAACCTCAAAAATCTCCTACAGGACTTCCCACGGATTTTATTGGCAAGTACATTTAAGCTCAGTGTCAGTAACTTTCCACAGATTTCATACTAATCTCAAACTTCTGAGATTTCACTAGAACATTCTCCAGGCAGTCAGAAATTCCTAGTGTATACTGTCATTACTTACCTACCATCCCCTAATGTCCTCTCCCTTACCTTTCATCTGTGATGGAATGACAGAAAAGGTTTTCACTTCTCTCACCATTTGCTGCTCATTTGCCCTCAAGGCTGTGCAGTAAGAAGCTATTTACAGAATTTCTGAGGCCCCCAGCCATTCAGTAACTTTTAATGTAATAATCTGAGAGAGTGGGAGAAGCAGCACTACATTCCATAGTATGGAATAAGCAAGGAAGCCCTTAAGCCTCCTATACAGAGGGCACACCAGCAGAGTACATCAATACCCTGTGGACCAGCACAATTCATGGGATACTAGGAGGCACTCCCAAGGGGAAGCTGGCACAGCTCAGCTAAGCAGGACAAAATTCAAGCTGGTTTTACTCTACATATTATTTTATACCAGAGAACTTCAATTGAGGAGAAAAAAAAAAGGTAGAATCTGTTTTAGTTCATCTCTTTCTTACCTTCTAGGCTTTTATTAAAAACTCAAAGAAATGAAAAATTAAATGAGATAAGGATGCTGTGGAAAAAGTATGCTGACTATCATATCTCAGCCCAGCTTTGAATTACCTGCTGTGTAGCCCCTTTGATGCAGAATTCCTGGAGGAAGACAGGTCTTTAGTGGAATTCTCATCAGGTAATCCGAACCAGTGCTTTAAATTACTGCAAAAACACCAGAACCTCTCTCCGCAATTCTGTTTCATCCACAGTCTACAAATTATCAAACAAGACTTCATTTAAAGTGAACAAATTATTCGTCATTACAGTCAAGAGTAAATGCCCAGCTCTGGTAAGTTTTCTCCTCAGTATTTTTATCATTATTTCAATTCCCACAGCCCCAGTAAAAGAAAATTAACTGTGAAGGATTCAGGGATTTGAAGCAATGTTCTTCCAGCTCACAATTGCTTCACAGAAATGTGCCACATGAATACTAAAAACATAGTAAAACTTTTAATTTACTTTCTTCTTGGTAGTACATCACAATGAACCGTGGAACTGATGGAGATTAAATTCCTGTCTGTCTCCTGTGCATTCCCTGGTATTTTAATATTACAGTTCAACTCATGATGCAGCCCCTCTGTTGATATGCACACTATTTTCATAAACTGTACTCTGTTCAGAGATACAATTTCATAAAACTCAAAGGAACTCGGTATTGGACCTCCGACTTTCTTTTGATTTGTATAAAAAACATTGAACACTGGGGGTGGAGCGGTGCAGAAGAAGAAGAAGAGCAAGACAAAGTGTGCTCAATACCAATTTCCTGAGAAACCAGACAAAAATTGCCAGAGGGGAAAAAAGGAGCAATCAGAAATACTCCGGCCAATCACTAGATGGAGCCACTAAGAGGAAATACAGAATTTAGGTTGGAAAAGACCTTTTAAGATCGAGTCCAACCATTAACTCAGTCCTGCCAAGTGCACAGCTCAACCATGTCCCCAAGTGCCACATCCACATGTCTTTTAAATCTTTCCAGCCATGGTGACTCACACGTGCCATGAAGGAACTTTAAAATCCCAGGAGCCATTGGTAAGCTGAGCTGGAAAAGCCTCCCCATCCCATTTGTAACCACACAGGCCACTGTTCCTCCCATGCACACACACCACAGTCTCACAGAACTCCATGCAATTACTCATATGCAAAAAGGACTCCCCTTTGCTACGGCTGAGTTTCTTTTAATCCAAACTGGCGCCTGAAAAGCAGCAGCCAGCGAGTGGTCTGTGGTCCAGAAGGACATCAGAGAGCTCACACGGCACTGAACCTCAGTAGTAGGGCACTTCTGCCAGCATCCCCCCTGACTCTGACCTTCCTGTCATGCAGCCTCATGAGCATTTCTGCTTGCCCACAAGTTCAGGGCCTCGCATTTCTTGACCTGCACAATCATAAGGACTCTTCTCCCAAACTACAGCACCCGCATAGTTCTTATAAATTAGGATACTACTTCCTTAATAGAGCAACTATTCCCCACTTCAAAGATAACTCCAAACTGTACCGAAATGAGCAGGTACACCATCATAACACTTCTAAAGAGAGAACCAAATCTCAGTTTGCCATCACGTATCACTGCCAGATCACACACTTCTGTAACCAAAGTTATGCCCATGCTGCTGTGTGGCACAAGCTAGAACCCAGGGAGCAAGGAACAAGCTCCAGTGAACAGGATCCCAATACCCAATCTCAGCACAGCAGGTTTCTGCTGTGGGTCAGCACGCTCCATGCTGTTTCCATCCTCTCCCTCTGGCAATGAATTGGAGCTGGCAAAATTAAAACTCCGCTGTAATGCTAAAGATCTGCCTCTTTCCCTCCCTCCTCCCAAGTGCTTCATTCTCAGGGGAATAACATTAGCATTTATGGAAGTAAATGCCTCATGGTTTTGCTAATGTGCTAATGAGCTAGAGCCTTCCACCTTCAGATCACAAGCATGAGTCATATTCAGCTCAAAGGTAAAAATACTGTTTCTAGCAGGAATTTGATGTTGAGTTCTAGTTCCAGCTCCTCCATCACAATTTTGTCTTATGCTTTCTGTGCAGTTGTATTTTCCAAGTTAGACAGGGCTTTGAGCTCAGCAGAGCCTTCTGCCAAGGACCACCGATTACAGCAAGAGTCAAAATGATTTTGATACAGATCTTCAAGATATACAGGACAGATTATCAAACTTAAAGAAAGGAAAAATAAAAATAATCTTAAAAAACGTAATGTAGGTTGTATAAACTAGAATTCACAGAAGTGACGAACATATCGATGTTTTTCATCAAAGAGATACACAAAGCAAAACCTGTATAAATATCAGCTGCTTTAGACCCCTTTAACACTAAAGATTCCACTTTGGCCACATTGTATTATTTAAACTATGCAGTTTTGCTTACATGCATCCAACAGTAATAAATAAGATACATTTTTAGAAAGAAGTCATAAAAAATGTGAAAAAATTTACTTCGGGAAAAAAAAAAAAAACACACCAGGAAGCAGGGGCTTCAATTCCAGTATTTGCAACCCCCTCCTCTGCTTGTGGCCCTTTTTCCTGCTAATTTAAAATCAAGCATCGTGCCCTTGTGGTTGCTCCGTCACAGCAGCGGTTCTTCTCTTCCACAGGAGGGAGCTTTTCTCTTGCAAAGATGACACTCTCGCAGTTCTCAATTTGGAAATGTGTAGGAGCTCTAAACATTCTGGAGTGCCCCACGCCTGACAGCTTCCACACAGGATTAGCAAAGAAGATTCAGAAAATGAAAGGGGGGGGGGAAGCCCAGAAAACAAAAGATCAAATATTTATAAGCTGAACCATTCTTAGACCATTCTGTTATGTTATGCTATTGCTCCTTCTCACCCCAGCCCTAATGTAATTCTTTATATATGAAAAAAACCTGAGCATGTCAAGCCCAACACCATTTATGTCCACACATATTTGACATGAATGTCACTTACGTGACTGAAGACATCAGCTACACAGATAGTACTAGAAGAGGAGCAATAAATCACAGTAATTCAAAGAACTTAGCATCTAGCCTAACAACTGAAAGAAGTATCTGAATACAAGTTTGAAAGTATATTTTAAATAACACAAATAAGAGCAAATCCTCTCTTTGGACAATGATTTATTAATTCAGCATGTGACAGCCAGCTTTTACCTGGGTCAGCCAAGATGGCTGGTTTTTCCGGGCAAACAGCTCACTTCCATCATTCAGAATTCTGTGCCACACTTGATCTGCAACTCTGAGCTGCAATTTCCATCCAGGTAGCACTGTGCTATCATCATCCTTCCCAGCTGCTACTTCCACTACTCTTTCCTTAGCAAAAAAAATCACAAAATGCAGAGGTGACAAGCCAAGTGGGAGTGCTGCTTAAACTGTGCTGTTCTCACCATCTAATAGCTAGAGAATTTCATATACCCTGCTGCCTAAGTTTAGCCCAATGGGTATATCCTCCTCCTGATGTGTACAGCTAATTCCCATCGTCAGCACTGGGAATAACACATGCACACAGAGGGGACAAGGAGCCCTCGAGGCCTGTTGTAGTGATTTCAAAGTATCAGGGTAAACACATTTTGCATGTGTGATATGTAATAAACACAAAAACTGGTGCCCAGGCTTAAGACTGTGGTATGGCTTTGCACATTCCGAGCACCAGAGATACCCTACTCACCCTGCTTCCAGCTCTGTGGGAGCTGCAAGGAACAGTTCTGTCATGAATAACTAATTGCTGTAGATACAGATCTAATCACAGATCAAAGCCCTGTGGAGCAAAATGGGGCAGAAAGGATTAAGTGAAATACATCTTCCACTCCAAATGTCTTACGTGTTGCTCAGAACTCTTTTCTCCTATTAAAGTCATAAGTGAAAAAAAATATATTACAAGTCTCCCCTGCCTTCAATTACTTGCTATTATCTCAAAGCCAGCTATGGTATAATCATGCAGGCTGGGGTTTGGCTTAGAAATAATCAACACTAGTAAAGGCAGATTCAGCTGCAGAGGGTGGCGAGCTCCACAGAAGCCTAAATGTTAAGTCAGAAAAGCCAGTTCTGATGTGATAACTTAGAGGTGTTAATTTTTTTTTTAATTCAAAGCCTTATCCAACACATCTGCAATCTGCAGAACACATCGGATCACACCCCATGCTCAGGGTAATTTTTCAGAACAACCTGTTCCTGTTCATAGATAACTATCCCTGCAAAATTATTACGCTATATGGTAAATGTAAATTGCTGAAAAAATGTTAATAATTAAACAAAGCAGGCCAGATAGCACAGTTTGAAAAAAGAGTGTAAGTCCCAATACAAGCAAAGGCAACCAGAGAGTCTTGTTTGTATAATACTTAATAAGTCCCACAGGGAAAAGGGACAGCTGTGTAAAGCCACCTTAGTTGTCCCTTTTTTTCATCATAATTACATCTGTTGCTGATATTTCATACAACAAAATATCCAGAGAGTCTTCTCAAAGTTCGGTGTGAATACTGATAAAGATTGGACATAGAAAGCAGATTAAAAAACCTCCCCAGTGATAGATTTTGGAAAGTTAAATCTCTTTAGGTAAAGTAAAAATCTTTACTGAGGAACGGTTTGACTTATTGTGAGTGCAAGGACTTAAAGTGAACTTGACATCAAGTTTCCCAGTAGGACTGGTATCTCACAATGACAGCGTGTCAATATTTACACTCATTCTACAAGTTCTGTTCTATTGCTTTAAGCAAAGATTTGGGTTTTTTTTTTCCTCATTTGAAAAGAAATTACAGACTTCTTAAAGATTCTGAAAAGAATTGCACTCTTATAACTTGAAACTGCACCTGAGAAACACAAAATGCTGGAGTCGATTTTACTCAAAAAGGCAAAGGATAGTACAAGGTAGGTAATTAGAACTCAAGTTTGTGAAACAAGAATTACTTGGTTCCAAAAATCACTCTCATAAACTGAACCACAGTGTTTTAACCAAAGCTAGATATCTAGATATACAGCTTGAATTTCAGAGTTGCTAAGAATCTGCTTTACTTGACTTGAAAGAAAAAAGAAACAGAAAAATCTCAGACCATTCTGAAAAAGGAACAATTGCCCCTTGTTATTTAAAACATTTCCTAATATTAAAGAGCCTTCAAAAATTACCTTTCAAATAAAGACTGGCAAAACACATGACAAATAAAACCTTACAAAAACCTTTCAATTTTCAAGTGCATTTAGAAGAAATTAAATATATACACACAAAGAGTTAATTGGGAGGTTTTTTCGTATGCTTAACTTATTTGATCCAGTAACTGGAGTTTTTGTAACAGAGGATTTTCTACAAAAACCTGCTTTGGTCTAAAGATCTCTGTAAGTTATATTTCGTAACTGAGATTGTATTTTATACCTTTATACAGTAATTTCATAGACTGCTAACATCAAGCCTGATTTTTTTTTCATTCAAAGTATTACTTTCTAACAAGATGAGGGGTTAAAATAATCATTTGGCTCCCTAAGGTTCTATTGGCTTCAACTCTTTCCCGTATTCCAAATTAGCAAAAATAAATGGTAGGGTACAATCTTTCCTAAATTACATATCTACTTAATCGTGAACATTAACGAGAACCAGATCTTTTATCCCAATATGGTTCCTTTCTGTGCTACTCTTGCATGGGAGGCGTACCAGGATTTTAACGCAAGGCAGGGGGATGTGACTGAGGAGCTGAACCGCAGTCTCCAGAGGGCATGACTTAACTCCTGTCTGGCAAAGCAAGCCCAAGAAGCAAGCACAGAAAAACAGAACACTTATCAGGACTCTTCTGCTTCGTTTAAATTGGTGTTTGAGGATGAAACCTGAACTTGGACAACTACAGCACCTCCAGCTCAGGAGCAAAGTCAATACGTTGACTTGGAAGCTCACTTGGAAGATCACTCACATCATCCCTGGACATCACTGCAACATGGATTAAGCTTTACAGAAGTCATTCAATCATTTTAAAAAGTTTTACAGTCCAGAATGGCTTTATTTAAGGTATTTGGCCTCTCTGGTGAAAGAGAGCAGTTGCAACATTCTATGTGATGCACTGCCATTTCTGAGTAATTTTTATACTTTGAACAGGAAAAAATAAGAGCAGGAGACTGCAAAAGTGCCTGCATTTCAGGAATTTGGGAGTAAAGTCAAGTGTGGAAGAAGGGAGTGTGTGTGGGGAAGACATTTTAAAATTTGTTTTTTATTTCTCATTATCCCACTCTGATTTAATTGGTAATAAATTAAACTGATTTCCCCAAGTCCAGTCTGTTTTGCCCCTCACAGTAACTGGTGAGTGATCTCTCCCTGCCCAGTTGAGGAGGGGAGCTATGGAGCAGCTTTGGTGGGCACCTGGCATCCAGCCAGGGTAAACCCACCACAGTAACTATTGGAACTATTCCAAATTGCTTTTAATCAAATCTATAAAAAGAAATAGACTAAAACAAAAATAGATCAGCAAAAATAACTGACAGTAGAAAAAAAAGGCTGAGTCCAGGTGTGGCAAAAAGCTTTCAGACCCCATCCAGGTTCACTGGGATTTGGAGCACATAAACCATACCAAGTCAGGCCAAAACTCAGTTATATTTCCAATTCTGTTATGTGAACTTTATTTGCCATGCACCACAAAGTTAGTATGGATCATGCTCCCAAATATGAGTTGCCTCAATTTTTCAGGAATAGAAAACTGGGAAAAAGAGATACATTCATAACACCAGAAATAAAGAAGGTTGGTTTCCTGCATGGGATTGTCTGGTTTTTAAGAAGTTGAGACTGAAGTTTTCATACAAGTGGGTCAATAAGCTGTTGGTACTCTATGGATTTTTTGTACTTAACAAGGGTTAGGTTTATATCTATTTCCTTACATAAGGATAGTACAAAAATCCTTCTCCTCTGCTCTGTGGCCTATTTTCACACAGGGAACCTAGTATTTTAGACAATTTTGCTTGTCAAATGCATCTAATCATCACTGCATACACCTGAAAGCTAGCTAAAAAAGGCTTGTCAAACTGTCAATGACAGTCAAACTTCTTCCCATAGCCAAGGTTTTTGTTGAGGTTTTTTTGTGTTTTGGTTTTTTTTAAACTCAACGAGTTACTGCCATTCACACCAGCAAAGATGCATCTATCTACAAGACTTTAAACCAGAAAGGGGTGTGTTGGTGTGAATGTCTAATCCAGAACAGTTACAGCCACAATGGAAGCCCCATTGCGTCTCACTTGTAGCATAGCACACCTTAACTCTCAGCTGGGAAGACCACATTTAGCCTTTGTAGCCATTCCCTGGAAGAGTAACAAGAATCCAAGTGTTCCAACAGCATTCTTTTCACCAGCAAGGGCAGAAATTTAATGTGCACGGGGCTTTTAGGTGGCTACCAGATCAGTCAGTCCGGCTAATGGATGAAAAACTTGCAGCGTACTAACACCGCATATGGAGAGCTGCAGACTCCAGTTTTCTTACATCTTTGTTCTTTTTTAAACAATGCTCAGAAAGGCACAAGATGTTTTTATTAGAGCTGCAGTCAAGAACACATCAGCTGTAATGAAACAGTAAAATTTAACTGCTGCCAACAACATTCTGCTTTGGTCTGTGGTCAGCTTGAGCTTCTGCCCAACATCCACTTGCTCTCCACTCCCACAGAGCGACACTAAGCTGCTTCACAAAGAGTCCTAAAGTTTATTTTGCTTTTACTGCAGCTCTTCACTATGCAGCTGCGCAGTAGTAAACATGACCTTAACATCGAGTGGAAGTTTGGCAACAACTTGATTGCAAATGTAATCTACAACAGCCACAGAAGGCAAGGAAGCCAAAAGCAGAGTTACAGCTCTTAAAAACTCGGGCTATAAATGGCCATGCAAGATCACACTTCACACTGCAGTTTGCTGGGGTGATTATCTTGGAGTGCTGTGCTACACCTGCAAATCATTCCTCTGTTTGCAAATACTGCAGAAATAATGCAGCTGTCCCAGTACCTGACTGTCTTCAAACCAGGTAACAGCACGGGAAGAGTAATAAATCAGTAATAAATCAGTGGTACCATTTAAAACATGCATTGTTAATCAAGTGTGCAAGTCTCTACGGGATCAGGACCTTGGA
Source organism: Acropternis orthonyx (assembly GCA_035583155.1). NCBI lineage: Eukaryota > Metazoa > Chordata > Aves > Passeriformes > Rhinocryptidae > Acropternis > Acropternis orthonyx. The sequence continues at coordinate 17,179,472 of JAWWEU010000111.1, read as the reverse complement.
TGGTGAAGTGATCATCTAAAGTGTGCTGGAAAATAAAATAGCACTGTAATTTTAAAGGCTCCAAATGATGGCCTGGTTAATGTAACAGATAAAACCTAAAAGCCCTCGTCAAGTTTTTTGGATGTTTTAAAATCGGAGTTTCTAAAGCTTTGTAGTTATAAAATACTTACTATTGCAATGTTTTATAAGGCAGAGGGAGCATCTGAAAAAGGAATACATCTGAGATTTACTTTCAAATAGGCTACAAAAATAGCTACTATACCCTTGCTGCTGTTAAAATGAAAAAGAAGAGGCTTTTCTGGCAGAAATTGTGGAGCTGCAGATAAAAGTAAGATAAAACTGAAAATAAAGAGATGTGGTAAGTTAAATGTAACAGAGCCCCTGAAGTGAACATTCTCATTAAATTCTGTGGCCAGTTTTCAGAGATAGGCATATGAGAAGAGACATCAAATTTCAATCCTGTTAGCATTTTCTTTTCTCAGAAGAGCACCAAGGAGATATACTTGGCTCAGGAAAACACTTCTGAAGTCACAAAACCCACTTCAAAATTAATAAGGGTTAGACCATTTCCTCACTTACACTGGCTTAACTCCCAACCCAATACCTGTTTTTTTTTTCCCAACAATTCCAGCCACATCCCAGTCAGGCCCTAAACAAGTGGCTTCCACAGCAGCTTTGCAGTCAGCTGAGTTTGTGGCTGTCTCTCCCCACACTCCTCACAGTCACAGGTTCTTGACTCTCCCCAGAGCCTCTCCAGGGCTCCTGCAATCAGGTGCTCAGGGCAGATCACCGGGATGATTTGGCACACACCAATTTTCAGGGGGTTAACTTTCAGTCACTCCCGGGTTTCCCCCGCACTTGCAGCCCCAGGAATATAAGCGGGGGGGGGCACAGGGTCAAAGAGGTGTAGCAGGGACTGGCTGTGCCTCAACCAAATGTGAAGCTGCATTTTCTTGCAAAAGTTCAGGCCTTGGCTCGCTACAGCATTTGCAATCCTGCTCAGCAAAGCACAGCGACTTGAGGCCTCTGTTACTATGGTGATGAGCATGGAATAAATGTTTATATATAATTAGAGAAATTCTCCCTTCAAGAAAGCAGTTGTCCTTCTCACAGGAAGCTACTCATATTTTATTTTTTTTGAACAAGTAGATGTAAAAAAGGTATTAAAATTTCAAAGCTCAAGAATGACTGTAATTCATCCACAAGTTAATGATAATTGAAATCTATAGCAAGAATTTAAAAAAGCACATGAAATATTAGTCAGTGAGAAACCCATCTCTTCTGAAAACCAAACTGTAAATGCCCTAGAAATGAAGCTAATGCTTGGTTTTGTATATTTTATAGTTTTGCTTAAGAAAATCAGGAATTATTAATAAAACTAGCTTGTTATTTAACAAAGTTTAAGAATTACTGAATAAAAAATGAATGCATGAGTCCTTTTCTTCCATGTAATCCCCAAACTAAATCAACCCCGCTCATAAAATATCAGCAGTATTGGTTGTAAAACATAAGCAGTATTTCCTAACTCTAAGCTTATTGTAAAAGCAATATGCTGATATAAACAGGTTAACTGAGTCAAAATGCTTAGTCCATAAACTCATGAGTAGCTTACTTCCTTTTTCAAAAGATTATGAATCAGCAATTACTGTAGAACCATCTGCCACAAAGATGAATACTCCACTCAGGGTTTTGGGGAACCCTTTGCCAAAACACTTATATATAACTTGGGCTTTTTTTTTTTTAATTAAGAAAATGTAATCCTAAAATGTGAGAAGTAGAATCTAAAACTGCCTTAAATTAATGAAATACTAAATTCAGAGTAGGCAAGATAATTTCTTAGGATCCAAAACTATAAAAACCAATGACAAAACTTAACCCAACACTGAATTCTTCCCTGAAAAAAAAACCAAACAATTGCCAAAATGCAGGAGAAATGTTGCCAGCTGATGAGCTGCCTCATTCTTCCCGCTATGATGCCATCTGTTTCCAGCTCTTTCCTATCCACATGCACTACGCTCCTTCCAACCCTCAGCCTGACCCAGATCCAGCCCTGGTCTCAAGTCCGATAATGAAATCCAGCTTTACCCGCCCAACGTGTGCCAAAAACTACACTGCTGGTTAGAAGTGGTGCTTTGGTGACAGTGGGCAAATAAAGAGGCTTCTGCTCCCAGCCACTTATTACAGCTCTTGTTTTTCTTCACTGAAGTTTTCCCCCTTTCTCCGCAGCCTGCCAACATAACCACATGTGTATTCTCTCCCCAGCACAACTGTTGGAGTAATGAACTTCAGAAAAACTTCAGCTACACAAAGTGTTCAAGCTAAGAGGGATAATATTTTAAGAACTGAGTTAGGAAGCAGCCACATGCAGGTTCATGCAAGCAGACCATATGTGGGAAACTTCCAGTAAGAAGGGCAAAACCAAAGGTATAACCTCTTTTCCCGCAGCATGGCAGGAGCCAACGTGCACATCTGGTATCCAAACACACTCTATAACCTAATGGTAAGGAATAAAGAGATCTTAACCCTAATAAAATCACTGAATAACATTTAGTTACCCTTTACATTCAGGCTGTAAGTTCCTCGAAGGCAGAGACTTTCTTCACTGCCCTGCACTTGTTGATGCAGAGATAAAAGGAAGATGCACAGCTGATCATGAAGAAGCAGAGTGTAATTTTGACTTGCTCTAAGAATAGGCCAAACGCCTTCCTCCAGTTCGCATGAAAATTTATTACTGAAGACAATGCAGGTATTTGAGGGAAGAAACTCAGCTTGGAATCTGAATTATCTCATCAGGAACCATCCAAATTTAAAACATACTTTCTCAAACACAAAGGTTTACAGCTTTAGCTTATTTTGTACAAGGAGTTCTAAGGGACAAACAGTTATATATTTATATAAGTGATATTTGTTTCAATTGAGTGTTTAGCCATAGCAGCAGGGTGTTATTGCAAAAGGCACTAACTAGGTAATTCGATCAAACTAAACGTCCTGTTATCCTTAAAAACCATGTGTTACTATTAATTCACCAAACATTCATTTATATTTACAAGATAATCCATAGCAAGAGACCAGACAGCCCCAAACACAGACACTAGAGCTATCAGTTCTGCTGAGAGCCAGGTAAATTGCTTATTGTACAACTAAGTTCAAAGTGGATTTTCTTATTAATACCTTTGATATTTTGAATTGTTTTCCAGCTGTTATGGTACACAGTCCTTCGTTTCAATTTTCATTTAAACATGAACATTAAAGAGTTTAGTTGAGTATCTTTACTGGATTCAGCTTGAATTTAGACGGTAGCACCAAAACAGAGAAAATACGCAGCTTTTAAGATTTGTCTCACTTTTATACCTGAAATTTTATTAGTGAGCTATTCTGCTTATCTCCTTTGTGCACATCTTTGCAGATACAAAATTCCACCTAACACTGCTGATACTACATCTTGAAACTTTTAAAAGTCAGGAAGAATCCTTTTTCCCCCCCATTTTTCCTCTGCAAAAAAAGTATTTAGGCTGGACTTGTCAAGCAAGGTTGAATTTACTATATTTTAATGTCATGTACTTTTTAGTTAGTAATTATGGATTATATTATGTAAATATCAATGCACACATAAATACACTGCATATTTGTATCAGAATTTCTGAATCCTACACCAAGTAGTGTTCCTGCCTTTCAAAGAGGAGATTTCAAAGGAGGCCTTAAAATTTACATGTCCACCTGAGACACCTACTGTGTAAGTTCACACAGCAAAGGAATGACCAACTTGGTGTTAAAAAATCCTCTGTTTAAACTCAGTAACGTAAACATTAGTGGACGTGTTGCCAAAGTGATATCCAGAAAAGTGTGTACACTAGGAAACTTGCCTTAGACATTAGGGTCATCACTTGTCCACCTCACTGATGTTTAAGTGATTGATATGTGGTCAATCAAGAATCACTGTGGTCCTTATCAAGATTTGGCACCCCCAGCTCCACAGGAAACTTAGCACACAAGTGCTTAGTGATCCCATAAAACAGAACAGAAATAACAGGATATAAGCTAAGCCTTGAGCAGATAAGAATGTCTGGACCTGTTCTCTGGTCTTCATCACCACAGCAGCAGGCAGGAGCACATTACTACACATTTGACCAAGGTGTTGTTCCTCAGCATGACCACACACCACATGGGGACATTAAGGATGGTGTGGAGCCTATATGTTAGTACTAAAGAAGTGGGCAAGAGGGGCTCCCCACAGCTACAGCTCCTCACTGGTCTGCTCAGGGATTGAGCACACTTCCAGCCTCACTGCTCAGTGAAACTAGACAATCCTTGGAAAACTGTTTTTACATCTCAACTGGAAGTTACCAGCATAGCTATGTCAACCCAAATCCTCTCAAAATATAATTATCTCAAAACTGTCAGGAGATACACAGGAGAAGACTCGAAGCTGGCTAATAATGAATGGAGATCTTAAGCAAATGCTTAAACTGGCTACTATGATGCCAAGAATCGCATATTTTAAGCTTTCTTCACGTTCTACAGCATAAATCTACAGATGTTTGGAGTCATTCAGAATGAAGACCCACATGTTCAAAACAAGATAAACAACCATCTTCACTAACAGAAGAAACATTTGAACAGTAAAATGTTACTAAAATACCAGTAAACTAAAAAACCAGTAAACTTAAACTGTGAGGTGAGTTCCTCCTTAATGACTATGCAAACCAGATATGTAATTGAACACGGTACAAACAAGGTGAATTCTTAAACCTGTACTTACAGTACTGCAAGTCCTTTTCGTCTGGGGTTTTTTTTTTCCAATTCTTATAGACATTTCACTCCACACTAACATGAATTAAAAGATGGTACGTTCCCTGGTTAAGTTGTATCTCAGTTCAGTTAAAGAACTCCCAATAATCTACTGCTTTCTCCACAGATCCAGAGCGCTTTAGAAGATTCCAGCCCTGACTGCTTCAGTGATTGATGATTTTTATCTAAGTACCACAAGCTTTACTGGCTTTAGACGTTCTCTGCTCTCTTTCAGCACCTTCAGGGGCCTTGAACAGGTAGCAGCATTTCCTCTTTAAAAAGTCCACTTGCAGGGTCATTCAGACTTTGCAGGATCTTGGAGGTTCTGAAAGCAACACAGCTCAAACAGGGGCAAGTTTTTTGTTTTATTTTGTTTTCAAAACACTGCTTACTCCACACAGCTATTTCAAAGGCTCTGACCTCCCAGGGTTTGCAACAGCTTTAGGCTATATCCAAAGGTTTTTGAGTGTTGAAAACCAGGTTATACTGAAAACTATTTCCCTGGAGAATTAATCTAAAATATGCTCTATTTATTGCACTCAGAACAGAGTGCTTAAAAAAAACCCCTCACAGCCCACACAAGAAGGGCTGCAGGTTGTTCAACGTGAAAGGTAGATCTCCACTTATGTGTGTGAGAAAAAGAGGAAGCCTCCACACACACCAGACAAATTCTCACAGTACAAGTGAGATCTCACTGTGCTACCGATATAGACTGACCTGGTCAGCAGAGGGAGATTGGGTTTCACTACCAAGAGGATTACAGATGCACTCCTCCTTCACCCTAATAGAATCCCTTCTCTCTTCCCTGACCCTAAGCCAAATCCAGTAGTAACTAATTGCCTCTGCATCTGATCAGGAGAAAACTGGGTGTGTATTCCCTGGTATTGAGGCATTAATTAGTCCCTTCCATCCCAGAGTATGATTACAGGATGCAGACACAGGGAATGAAAGCTTTCAGTTGCTTGCTTCTGAGGTCTTGCTCAAAGTATTGCTAGAGCTGGAAAGGTCATATCCAGCAAGACAAAAGAGTATTTATGGATGACCTGTGTTTATTCTTTGCTATGTATGTCAGAATTGAGAAGTAGCCTTCTGCCTCACCGTACCATGAGGGTATTTCCCAGATCGGTTTCTATTTGTAAGAGGGACAGAACATAAACATTTCCCAGACACATCCTACACTTTTAGCTCTGGGAAGGTAGCAATACACTCCTGTGTGCACAACTCAGCCAGAAAACTGCAAATTACATTGACCAAAAACCCACTACAGTGTTGTTTATCCTAGTCCAAAATTGGTGTGAGCTATAACAGGAAAAAGACACTGACTGCAACTCCACTGAGAAGGTTTGTCAGAATGGCAGTGTTGTCTCATCCACGGGCTGCTGTTACCTTAGGAATAGTAGGTCCCAGTGGGTCCAGTGGAACTCTGTACACGTCAGTTTTAATCCATGCAGTTGTAGCATCAGTAACATGCTTATTACAACACTAGAAACATTTCCATATTATTTTTAATACCAAGATTTCCTGGCATTACAGAGCTCTCCCAGCATTGTGAGGCACCTCATCTTCCTGGGCATTAAGTCTCCACTGAAATTTCAACAGCTGTTGCTAAGTCTGCAGAGTCATGTAACAACGTCAGCTGAATGGGAAAAGACAAAGTGGAAGTTCTTTGCATGATAACATTATTTTCAACACAAATAGTTTCATCTCATTAGTACTATCCCAATAACTAATAGTCTATTCTTTTTTGTGTTATACTGTTCTCCTAAACCTCTGTTTGGTTATTTATGCATAAACACATGCACCCAAGTCACAAAATGTTCTGTTGGGTTCCCCACCAGCCAAAAAGCATTAGAATTACTACTGGTCTTATTCTTTCTGCCACATATAAGGCTTACAGAACTGGTTTTTTGAAACTAGATTTCACACTGAGGACAGCCTGGAGAATCTCCTGTATGACACATTCTGCATAAACCAGGGACAGTACATTTGAGGAGACTACCATCAACTGGTAAAATTGCTTGGGCTGGAGAAAAATTCCAATGGTGTTGCTTTGCAGTACAAAATCTGAAGTTGTCTTCAATGTGCAAAGCAGGCTGCAAAATAAAATGCACAGTTTTCGGAGAGCAGAATTCTTCCCTATTGACAGAGGGAAGAAAAATAGTACTGCATGACTAAGTCACCCAAAATTTAGTGGTATTTACTTAGGAACTTCACTGTCATTATGCATACCTTTTGTCTGCAAGGAAACAGAAATAGCAGGGGGAAGTCTCATATGAAAATTTGAGAAAATGTCTTTATTCTGACTTTTGAAATCACCTCTAGAATCATTGCAGGTCCTTGTGGAAGAGGAAAATCTCAATTTTTTTTTTCTTGTGAGAAATTTGTTGTGGGAGAGTTCAGGAACAGCATGATGGATCAGAAACTGTTGTTAAATTTACTGAAGTTATAAATCCATTCCACATCATACAGTAGATGGTACTTTGCCAATTAGGTAGGAGGCAGAAGCATCATGACTTACAGTGTACCACAGTAACAAGCTGTACCCCATCCCTGGCAAGAACCCCTTTTAATTAGACAGTCTTCTGTAACACGGAAGGCCCAAAGACTTAAATCACTCAAAATCTTCAGATTAACACAGGTTAACAAGAAGTCCAGCCAGGTTATAATTCCTGTAAGGGATTCTTTAACCTCTGTGCAAATCAAGAGCTCTCAGTAGGTCTAGTGACTCCACACACACAAAAAGTTGCAGTCTGTTACCAGCCCTTTCTCAAAGGAAGAAGAGAATGCCAGGAGCTAAACCTATTTATGATTCCTTGGCTAACCATACTATGCTACAAGTGCAAAGACCAAGCATTCAGTGACAGAATCTATCCCTTCTAGCATCAGTGTGAAAGGATAAAACCTAGGAAACTCAAACACTTGGGATTCAGGACCCGAACCTGCTTTTTATAACAAAATACAGAATCCCCATCCATCAGTGTGAGCATAACTTCACTCTTCTACTGAAACTTCACCCACCACTGAAGAGCTGAGGCGATTTTCTAGTCCTGTGCCACAGATCCACAATACCTGAAGACTGTCATGGTAAGAAAAAGGCAGGAACCAATGCAGATCCAAACACTCACAGACAAGCACAGTTGATAGACCTCTTGAAAAAAGAATATGACCAAAAATAGTTTCACCATGTCTAAAGCAGTAGAACCTGCCACGGCTATAAAACACAGAGGTAGTATTTTGTATTAGCACTTGATTTATTCCTTGGAAATTCTTAGATGCCCTTCTGAATTTCACTGGAAAAAAAAAATCCCATCCTGTGTTGACCAGGTTTAGTGGGCATACAGGATTATACTCCCTCCTATTTCTCAAATTCAAATGACAAACCACGCAGCCCTCTATCTGCACTCCCAAGAGTCTGCACAGGACTGAGGCAGAGAGTGGAGAATCCCACATGCACAGTGACTACCTCAGTGTTGTCTCATTGCCTCAGCTCAGAAGGCCCTAGACATCCACATGAATACACGTGATCATGCTGCATCATGTTTTCCTTGAGAGCTCTAGCAAGCTACTTAATTTTTCATACTGATCCCTGCACTGCAAATGAAAACAGATTACATGAGCACCAAGATCATGGCAGTCAAAGTTATGGAAAAATGCACAGCTAAGATAGATGCAATTTAACATAACATACCACAGACAGCATCTGTTAATGCAATTAATTTTCTCTTCCATGACAACAAAAGGGGTTAATAGACATAGAACCTCACACTAATTAACTCCCTATAACACATACTGGTATGCTAAAAGATACTTCACATGAGAACAATATCTATTTTGATTAGTTTAGAAAGAGTCAGGTTACTAGCTGGTATTCAAAATCTGTACCCAGCTCAAACTGTTAAGGGTTCAGCAGTAAATGAATTTCCCACTTTTCTCTCTGCCACAAGAAAAAAGAACAAATAAATTAAGGCCTTCTGGCAGCGTTTCTGTTCATACTGTTGTTTCACCATTAAATTATTGGTCCAGTTTGCTGCCTGAGTCATCACCTTCAGAATTTCTACTGGCCCAAACCTGAACCAGTCGGCCAACACATGACCAGTGATAAAACAGTAATTCAAGAGCTTGTTTCCACAAGATTGGAGTTACATACATTAATAGCTCATTAACAACCTGTGCAGGCCAATCTCTACAGCCTTAATCAGTTACTGCAAGATGATAAGGACTTCACAAGTCAGACCCATACATGTTTATCTCTAGCAGAGTTAAGCAAAATAACTAAGCCTTTGTAAAGCTGGTAGGGAAGCACATCAGTGAAAAAAAATCACACACTGTACTCATACAGCACTTGTCTCCAGTAGTTGCAAAGCCTTTGAACAGCGAGCCCACAACAGCTCCCCAGAACAAATGTCTTCAAAAAAAAAAAAAAAAAAAGCTGCCAATTATACCAACCCTAGCTACAGCTGGATGCCATCAGGAAATCTTATGAACTGGGAGGCAAACAAGATCACTACATGGAATTACTATGCAAACAGCAGAGTCAAAAAAAAAAAAAAGCAACCTTTTGTTCTCCATCTTTCTTGCAAATTGTTTCCATATATTTGTTCTGCAGAGAGAGCTCTCTGATAAAGTGATGATTATAGGCACAGGGTCAAAGACACAGAAAGCATTTTTATCCCCAGCTTATCCTAGCCAGAACTGGCAGTAAGCCATGGAAATCTGAAGGCCACTCTTCGTAACACAGTTAAGAAAAAAACCCAAAAAGTTTCTTGCAATGATTTTGAATTTGTGGCTTCAAGTCCTTGGGGGGCTGAGAGCTGAGAAGAAACAGGTCATTTAACTCACACCACCTTGGGCAGCAAGATCCACCGATCTGAAGCATTTACAACCACTGTCTCAGTAAAGGCACATATGCTAGAGGCAACTATACATCTTCACTTGCTCTAACAATTTGAAATCCAGCATCCCACAGTGGTGCAAAATGAGCCAATGGATAACCTAAAACTCACCCTATTAACCTACAGCTTCACAAGGTTTCTGTGGCCCAGTTTTCCCAGCTGTCCCTTACTGAATATAAAAAGGATCATCTCCCTTCTCCTCCCAAGCCTTGGCAATTTATATGTGCGCTCACAAATATGCAAGAAAATAAGGGCAGACTCCTTTTGATTTCTTTCAATCGAAAAGACAGATGTAGGAGTAAGAGAGATACAATGAGAGGCACATTATTTTTCCAATCATTTGTCAGTTCTAGTTAGTATTGTATCTTTAGATTTGCTTATTATTCTACCTCTTATTACAAATGAAACAAGATGAATCAATATGGAATCAATAGGTTTTACAGACATTAAGAGTTCAAGACCTGCACTACTAGGGCAATTCAAACATTCTGAGAAAGGACAGTTTTCATTTCTATCTGAAAAAGCTTCCTCTTTTGCTGATAAAATACAGCTTCCCTTGCCTACTGCGACTGAAAACGCTTTCCCCCAGAGCCAGTTCATAAAGGGTTGCTTTCCTTTCTTCATTTTACAGAACTACAGGAGAATAAGAGCTTGCTTATTTTTATAAAACACTGCTGGAACACATAGGAACACACACATGCTTAAAAATCGTCTATTTTCGAGCTTTGTTGCACTGTCCCAAGAGTTTACCTGCCTTGCTGGGAAAAGCTGCTTACAGCCTGTTAAGGGTCAGGACAGAAGATTATTTAATTAGGTGGCAGCCCTCACCCTGGGTTAGCAGAGTGGGGAATGCTTCATACAAATTGCAGCCAGCAATGTCTGTGAGTAAGAAGTGTTTATATGAAGGCCAGCACTAGGCAAGACAAAGGAGGATATGCTCAAGGCATCAAAGGCACACATTATAATAAAAATCCCTCAAAACTTAGAGATAGTTAAGGCACCACAAACAGCACTTTCAAAGATAATGCAATGAAAAGAACTGCAACTGGAGCCCTGACACATAAGCAGGACCACAGAAACTGGTTTCCAGATATTAAGTGAAGCACTGTGCAAGCCAGATCTTTATGGGTAATAACACTGGAGATCTCAAACAGGTACAGGGTTTACATATTTATTTATCTGTAGTTAAATCAGCTTTCAATTATGTGGAGATACAGAAGTTTTTTACAGAGAGGGTGGTAAAATGCTGGAAAACCAGAGAGATGGTGGATGTCTCATCCCTGGAAACACTGAAGGTCAGATTGGATAGGGCCCTTAGCAATCCAATCTGGTTAAAGATGTCCCTGCTCATGCCAAGGAGATTGGACTAGGTGGCCTTTAAGGTCCCTTCCAACACAAACAATTCCATGATGTTATGATCCTAGTTGGAATGGTTGTAATCATACTGCAGATAAGCTTTACTAATAGCAGAAAATGACAAAACACAGGGTTGTCTGAAACTTATATAAAAAACCACTCACATATCAATATTTGCAAAAATACAATCCAGAAATACAGATAACATAATAGAAAGTGTTAAATGCAAGTCATTGGTTTTCTACAGACTCTTACATACACACTAACAAATGCTTTTCATTTTTAACTTCTTTTAGAAGTCGGATATTAAAGAAAAGCAACTCGGGCACATTCACTCAGCAGAAAAGGGAATTAAAACTCAATTAGTTCATCTTTGTACTGCATCTAGAGGTACAAACCTACTACCAGTAACATAACTGCATTACAAGATAAAAATTGTATTTTCATATGTTCTTGGCTCTCTCCTTGGAACATAAAAAGTAACAGTTAAGGTATCATATTCCTCATTTCTGTTTATTTTAATCTCATTACATTATGCAATAGAAATTCTAGCTGCATACAATTTAACTTAGCTGATTTTACTCCAGGTTTGCATCTGCTAGATACAGCTGCAATGACAGAGATGTAAGAAGAAAGACTGTTTTACATCAGAATTCCTTTTTATTTTGGAGATCTTAAGGTATTATTTTTTTGCTAGAAACCAGTCAGTTTTAATACAAGCTTTCAGTGAAATCTAGGAATATTTTATTCCTAGACATCCTACCAATTAGATTTCTTTCCCCCTAAAGAAGAGACATCCTAGCCATCTGTATTTGTTAATAAAAACAGGCAGAAAATTCCTTCCCTGGATCAGACCATTTTCTGATGTATAACCTGTCACCGTGGCCAGGCCCAGGTTCTTATCAGCATGGCCTGTTTTGCTGATTTGTTATTAACTCAAAGCTTACACTTATGATTTAATGTTTCTTTTCTTCTGGTCCCATGCAAAACCACCCAGTTTCACTGATCACCACCTTCTTCATTTTCTTATTTTTGCCAGACTTTTCTGTGCAATCTCTCTGATCCACTCTTGGTTCTTCAAGCTCAAGCTTCCCCCTCGCTGTGTATCAGTTTGGGAACAGAACATTCGTCAGTCATTAACAATTTCCAAGAACTGCTCATTTATTGCTGTGCTTTGCTTCGATCTTTTAGATGAGAACAACTTCTGGTCTGTTCTGGAACTCCATGGTCACCCTTGATTTATCCAGGTCCCTGAGCAGCCATCCATAGGGGAGATTCCTGATTCATCTTAGCATTTGTGCATCAGCATTTGATTTCAAGATTCCAGGTTTCTCCATGAACTCTTAAGGCAACCTTTGCTAATCTTAGATCAGCTCAGACTCCCACAAATAGGGCAACAGTGACGAGGCAGTTCCTTTTCCAGAAGGAGATGAAGGGAGAGGAAATTACCATTTTAGACTGGAAAGCTCATGCTCTCAGCTACAGTCCTAAGAAATTAACCTGGTTTTAAAGCAAGAATCCAGTCTTCCCATCCCCCACCAATTAGCTTGTCATTCACCTTGAACTTGGCAGAATTAATTTGCATTTCCCTGGCAAAGTGTCTAGCTATTGTGAGCCAAATAGCAAATGCCTGAAAAACAACATCAACATGGTACCAAATCTTCTCTTTGGCAGTATTAACACTGTAATATTTTATATGTAATTATTATTTTCACATCACCACTTAATTTGTCACAGTGTTATGCACTGTGTCATGGTGCTCCAAAATAAACACATTCAGCAGAGATTGCAGAGATTGCAGAGAAAGGGAAAAACAGCAAAGGGAATGTGAAATCAACCCATCTTTATTCACTATTTTATTTTATCCTTCACAGAGGTTTTTAAAGGCATCATCTGGCCTACTTAAAACTTCACAATATATAGAGATCAGTCCCTGAGGGTCAGCCTCACTTATGCAAGCAGTTGCATTGCCCTAAATCTTGCCTCAAAGGGGTTACTAAGGCTACATTTTTAATCTGAGTTTGCATTCAGCTGTATCAGTTGTTTTATTCTGCAGACTATCCAGGGCACAAAGCACCAACTACTGGCATGAAACCACAAAGATACAAGCATACACTTTTAAGAATTATCTCATCACTGCACAATTCCTTTAGTTTTTTAACTATTAACAGCACTGAAAGACAATACTTTAAAAATCTGTTAGGTACAAGGGGTTGGATGAGATGATCTCCAGAGGTCCCTCACAGCCCTAAAAGATTCTGTGATTCTTTACGAAGCAGCTTCAAGCCTGGGCCCCCTCTTGCAATGTAACATCAAAAAGCTAAGGAAAATAAAAGCCAGGGCATAGGGAGAGCAGGCACCTCCCAAAGCCACGCTTCCAAAGGCCTCCTTGGGCTTGAGCTGAGCTTTTTCCCTGCCAAGATTTTTCCCCCCCGCCTTTTGCAGAAAGCAGAAGTCACACGAGGAAGGAAGCTTGGGCAGCAAGGACTCCAGCAGCACAGCTTAAAAAAATACATATATATGTGTGACATAAATATATATACAGCTTCTTATGGCTGAGGGGAACCAGCCTAAGCAGAGGGTGCGTAGGAGGACAAGGACAGCTCCTGCAGCTCCCTGAGGGAACCTTTCCCTGGGCAAAGGCCTGAAGGAGCAAAGATGACAGTTTATAACACAAGTCAGTAGCTGCAGTAGCAATAAACCTCAGATTTATTAAGGTGTTTCAGCCCTGCTATTCAGAGATTTGTTCCCTGCTCCTCCTTAGGAATCCCCATCCTTGGAGCTTCTCAAGACTTTTCAAGCCATTTGGTGACCTGACCCAGCACTGGAAATAGTCACAGGATCATCTGTCAAATCATACAGGGGGGGAAAAAAAAAAAGTATATGTTATCACCCTGAATCAGTTCTGGGTTAGCAGCAAAGAGAGAAAAACTGTGGGGTGTTTTTGTGTTGTGTGTTTTTTTTTTTTTTTTTGTAGCAACACTCAAGAGGCAAGGCCTTTTAAAAAGGATCTGCCTTTTCGCTGCACTCTGATCATTTGCAGCAGAGGGAGATGGGTTTGCTCGGCCTGTAGGAGGCCCGGAGAGGAGGGGGTTTCACCGTCCCTGGAGGTTTTTAAGCTGAGACTGGATGTGGCACTGAGTCACAGTGGCGTCGGATCAAGGGTTGGACTCCCTGACCTCGGAGGTCTCTTCCACCCCAGCCGATTCTGTGCCTCAGGAGGGCCCTCATTGCCCTCCAGAGCCCCCCGAGCGGAGGCTGCCGGGGTCAGTGTCTCCCGCCGTGCCTGCAGGGGGAGGATCTGGCGGTGATTCAGGGCTCCCGGCCGGACCCGCCGCCCTCAGCGTTCTCGCCCCACACACACACACACACCCCCCCTAAGCCCAGCCCGCTCCCCCGCGCCGCCATTTCGGCGCGGCCCCGCCCCCGCCGCAGTGCCCGGATGCGGGAGGCGCCGCCCCCGCCGCCCCGCGCCCCTTCCCTCCCTCCCTCTTGCTCTCCCTCCCTCCTTCCTTCCTTCCTTCCCTTCCTCACTCCGCGCTCCGGGCCAGCCGAGCCTCTGCCGCAGTGACGGCACCGCCAGCGGCACCGGGAGCGGCGACGGGCGGCGCGCAGCGAGGCCGGGGCTCGGCGGGTTCATCAGCGGGGGAGACGCCTGACGCCCACCCGCCGCCATGGTGAGGGACCCTCCTCTCGCTTCCCTCCCTCTCCGCTCCCACCTCCCCGGCCTCCCGCCCCGCCGGAATATTCCAGACCGGGCCGGGGCCCCCCCAGCCCCCGCTGCCCTGCCCCAGACCCGGCTCCTCCCGTCCCCGGGCCGGCCACGTCCTCCTTACGTCCCTCCCTCCCTCAGGGCGCTCCCCGGGGGCGGGCGCGTCCCCCGCTCCGCTCCGGCCGCCCACGGAGCCCCGCAGCCTCCCCGCCTCCTCCCTCCCTCCCTCTGCCGCCGCGGCAGCGCTGGGGCCCTTCCCTTCCCTTCCCTTCCCTTCCCCCGAAGCCCCCCGCGGCGGTTTGGGCCGCGGAGCCGAGCGGGGGCTGCTGGGCGGCTCCGCGGGGCTCTCCCCCCGCCCCCGGTGCCGCAGCAGCAGCAGCGCTGTGCTGTGCTCCCTGGTGTGTGCAGGGCCGCAGAGCTGTGAATGCACGTAGCCCACGGGCTGCTGGTTAAATGTGCGCTTTTAGCGGGGCTGGTGACATCCCGAATAGAACGGGGGCGCTGGGTTTTTAAAGGGAGGTGTGCGCAGTGTACAGGTGTGTTTCTGTGTGTGCGTGCTCTGTTTTTTCGATCATGACGGTTTAAATTTCCCTTTTACTGCCGTAAAATTTAACCCGGAGATACAGTATGGAGTCCTGTAGTATTTTACGTCGACACTAGGGGTGTCTCCTGCTTTTCGCCGCTGCCAAGAAATCAACGCCCTTTTTTTTTTTTTTTATAAACCTTTATTTTAGCCTAAATTATCCAGTGCCCTGGCTGCAGGGAGACCCTGGCAATATTTTGGTTTTACAGCTGGAGAAATGCAAGTGGTTTAAATTTTTTCGTTCTTAACCCTTTCAGAGCAAGGCCAGCTGTTTATCACATTTCACGTTAGACCTCAGAGGGCCTGGGGGTTGAAAATGGATTTCCTTTTGTTTTCAAGCAGGGCATTGCAGTCTCTTCTTTAAAAATTAAAGTTGTGGCAGAAACTAACGCGCCATGCTCAGGCTGGTTTTGTGTGTA
>JAWWEU010000111.1:17150837-17163622 GCA_035583155.1 Acropternis orthonyx | reverse complement strand
ATTCAGAGGACTTGTTTTGAAACTTAAAGGTTTGGTTTCAGTTAGGAGTACATTAAGGCCATAAGAAAAAAAAGCTCATATTTTTAGAAAAACGTATTAATGAAGCTGAGGCTTAAAAAAAGTTACAGTTGAGGCCATGGTTGCAACACTGCTAATTGCTGTGAGCTTGTAGGTCATCATGGGCAGTGATTGTCTTCCACACAACAGTTGTGCTCATCTTGCCAGCAGTTGGGACTTTTGTGAAAATTTTGTTCTCAAAGACTTGCCTAATGAGGTGGACTAACATGCATAAAAGGCAAGAAAATGTTGTTTAGCCATGATACCCATGTGTGTGGTAGTGATCTGTAATGAACTTAACTTTCACATATGATTATCTTTGATTATTTTTTTCCTCCATTCTAACTGAAGTGCTCCTGTCACCTTTTGATGGTATAATCATGTGGATTATTACTTTGTGTCTTTGTGAATAGTATTTGTGTGTGACCCATTGCAATGTGGAAATGCAGATACTGTGGGAAAAAAGGTATGGTGGATGATATCTCTACCGGTAAAGGTGCTTGTTTTCTCACAGAAGCATAACAACATGAGGAGATTCTTCCCTGTAGTTGTATCAGCATACTGATTCTGGTAATGCCTGATCTTACCTGCCTTGTTAGTCTGAAAACCAAACTAAGACTAAACATTAACAAAATCACCCCCAGTGTTTCATTTAAGTTGCCATTCTTTTTATTGTCATTACTCAGTGGATGTTTCCACTGAAAGAGTTCAGTGTAATGAAGGAGTACATCTTGTTTAAACCTTTATATTATTAGAACAGAGCTGTTCGTTTTTCACAGATTGGAGCAACTTTTCTGTTGTGTTCTTACAGGACCAGAGAGCTGACAGCTCTGTTGAAAAAAAGAGGTGAATGTATTGTTGTGTTCATAGTAGGTGGCTTAAGATAAAACAAAAACATCTAGTGAGTCAAAGAATGTAGTTCTGGATGTTTTGGTATAGCCAGTTCTAAAATAATCTGTCAGATCATACGATGATGAGTCCATTACATAATGCTAGAAATAATGTTGATAAAGCTATTTTTGTCAGAGTTGACTTAGCAAGTTTTTCCTATGAGTAGTGTTTTCTAGGAAAAGGTAAACAGCACAGATGGAAGGTATTAAACTATCTTGGCTTTGGATAGATAAATTCTGTTTTCTTGGGATGATCTGTGTTCTGGTTCATATCCAGCTCTTGAACTCTATAGCTGTATTACAGAAGCCACTGAATTCTATGGGAATCACAGAAAACATGTTTATATAGTGCACCCATCTTAGCTAGACTGTTCAGTTGTTTTGACTCACTTCACTTGAGCAGCAGTGCCTCTGGTGCTTTTTTTCCATCCGGAACTCATCTAACACTGTTTCTAAATTACTGGAGTCAAGGAAGAGTTGGTTTTTGGGTTTTTGTGGTTTTTTTTTTAATTTTTTTTTTGTGTGTTTTTTTTTTTTTTGGCAATAAACAAAAAAAGAAAAAAGAACCCCAGAAGACCATCTTAAATAATTATTTACTTTTTAGCAGGGAGGTTCTTAAATACTTTGGTTCTTAGCTGCACAAAAAAATCTTTATTATGTTTTGAAGTCATAATTTCACTGCTATAATGACAAATATCTGGATAATCAGTTTTTTAACAGCTGACAGGAACTGAGAGGCACTTCAGGGTCTGTCTTCCAGCCTACTGATGGGCTTCTGCCACAGGTGGAATAACTGGTCTAGGCTTCAAACTGTGAAGTTCATGTGTAGGGTATATTTAAGTCAGGCAGGTTACTAAAAGAGTTTATTTTGGAAGTGTTTCTCAAAGATATAGTTTAGAGGCCAATTTGAATATGCAAGTTTCCAAAACACTCTGATCTAAAAAGAAAGATAGAGCCTGTTGATGCAGAAGGAGAGAGACTTCCTAAAAAGTAATTGTGTTTTTTCACCATTTCTGTGGTAGAAGTAGAATTCTGTTTTTGTATGGTTAAATTGAACAATAGAGAGGAATAAAAATTGAGTATTTGAAGGGAAAATGGTGTGTGGTGGGCACACCTCAGAAACTTTGGTATATTCATCATCTAACGCATCTGGCTTAGAAATGAAAGGGAAACTTTAAAGCAGTGATTAATAACATCTGAATTGTGGGTTTTATTCATATCTTAAAGGAGATGGGACTGTCTTCTATCAATCAGTGCCAGAAAAGGCGGATTCAGTAATTGTGGTATTTATGAGGAAACAGGATGAGGCAGAAATGCACATTTCTTGGTGTTTCTGCCTCCTCACAGAATGGGTCAGGTCGGAAGGGACCCCAGTGGGTCATTTGGCTCAAGCAGCGTCATCCAGATGGTTCTGGAATATCTTCAGTCAGGGAGACTCCACACCCTCTCTGGGCAACCTGTTCCAGTGCTCAGTCACCCTCACAGGAAAGAAGTTCTTCCTTATATTCAGGTGGAATTTCATGTGCATCAGTTTCTGCCTATTCCCCCCTCCTGTCCTATTGCTCGGCATCACCGAGCAGAGCCTGGATCATCCTCTGACACCCTTTAGGTACTGATACACATTGATGAGGTCCCCTCCCAGCCGTCTCTCCTCGAGGCTGAACAGGCCCAGCTCCCTCAGCCTTTCCTTGTAAGAATGGTGCTCCAGTCCCTTGATTATCTTTGTAGCTCTCCATTGGACCTGCTCCAGGAGTTCCCTGTGTCTCTTGTCCTGAGGAGCCACAATTTCCATAATTTGTGTCAGAAAGACATACAAAAAGTTGATCCACAAATGAAGATCTTGCAGCTTTCCTGTGCTTGGGTGTTGAATTGGTGCTTACCTGGCAGTGTTACAGAGGGAATAGCTTTTTTTAACTGTAGGTATGTTTAATAGTGTTCTTCTACTGTAATTCATAAATTACACTAGTATAAGGTTTTTCAACATTGCTTTGATTTCCCTTCTAGTTAAAAGAATTATTTTGTTCTCCCTCCCCTTTTCTTATTGCCCGTGTTTAGCTGTGTTTCACTAAAGAAAATTGTACCCTCTCTTAAAACATTTTATGTCTGAATGGTAGGTGAGCATGAAACTCTTATGACTTTGGTTTAATTGCATGAAATGGTGACCGAATATTGTGTTCATAGAAAAACATTTTTTCATAATTTGAGCTAATATATGACTTCTTGAAAGCAATTTGCTCTTGATTTCCTTGCCTCTCTTCCCTCCCAAGCCTGTTTTCCCTGCTCCGTGTAATACCATTTGTGAACTTGTAATTGGGAGAAAAATTACACTGTGCTGTTCTTTGTTCGTTGGCAACCAATTCATTTAGTGACACATTTCCCAGTTTTCCATCCTTCTCTTCTTCTGGACTCTGTTTTTCTCTTTTCCCCAGCTTGTTTATTCCTTTGTGTTCCCTACAGAAGGACCATGGGGGCAAAAGGAGCTGGCTGTTCCCACGCTTCCTACGTGCTATTTCTTTGCCAGAATCAGTAGAAACAGGGAAGGTGCTACTGTGTGATGTCCTTGTCACGATCAAACTCCTCTGCTTCTGGAGGAGCGAGCACTGTGGGGATGGGGGAGTAATTGAAGTGATGGGGAAGAAATGAGAGACATGGATCTACATCAAAAGAGGCATGAAAAGTGCTTGTGCTTAAAGGTCACTAACTTGGAACCTCTGGGCAGGGTACCATTAGAAAACAGGCATCTTGTTTGACTTGCAGGCCAATGTTAATTAAAACTTCAAAAAGTTGGAACTCCTGGAAACTAAGAATTTTATTGGCTGACTTGATTATATAAATTACTTAAACATGTTCTTTCTTTCCCAAAGACTCTAAGAACTTATCTTGCTGTGCTCTTGTGAGTCTGGTAAATATTGTCCTTTTTCTGCAAATGAAAAAGGTTGAGGTCATGGCAGGGTAATAACTTACCGAAGGTCCATTTTACTGTTTAGAAGTTAACATTAGTATGTGATACTGGAAATGGATAGTGTGTTTGTAGCTCTGAAAGTAAATGTATAATTTAAATTAACTGCTACAGATTTTGAGGTCTTGAGACTGATGAGTTGGTAAAATGCAGGCATAGAAAACGTGCTGTGCATTATCCCTTTTGGGCTTGGGGCATGTGATGGTGTGCAGTGGTTGGAAGCTTGGTCACACACACCTTCCAGCATCTTTGTAACACTGTGTTAGCCACTTACAGTGACTTCTGTTAGAGATCACACCTGGAAATGGGCCTTTAATATCCCATAAAAGCTACTCTGTTTCTTCGATGTCAGGGGCCTAAAGTAATCCTGACACCAGCAGTGTCAGAAAGATCGGCTACAGAGATTGCCTTAATGTGCTGAATGAAGTGGGAACAACTTGGACGTGCACCAACATCTTTTAATCTGGAACAGAATAAATCTTTTGGTGCACTAGTTCAAGTATTCTGGGAACTACAGGATTAGAGGCAGTATATTCTGCTTAATGTATGATGTAGCTAGATTATTTTGGTCACTGTGTGAAATACTGTATTTCCTTAGTATTACTGAGGTGACTTGAACAAGAGTGAAGATTAAACTAAGCTTGTCTTCCTATTCAGGTCTCTTCTATAATCATTTGAATGGCAAAAGTCTGGGGAGAGTTGGGTTTTTTAAAAGTTTCAAGTCTGCCTAAGGATAAACCCCACATCTTTCAAATGAAGTAATTTCTGGAGTGTCTGTTCTTTTTAATCTTGGTATTTTGTGTGGCTTGAAAATTTTAATTTGGTAGCTATACTTTATTAGGCTTTTTCCACAAACAGAAAGACTGTGTTTTATATATTGCTACTAGATTGTGCCTAGCACAGCCACAAGCAGTTTGGGTTGTTGATGCTGCAAAACAGGCTGGAGACTATATCTGACTTGCTTGTAACTTGACAGTCACTTGGCCCTGCTATTGATACTCCCTTCCACAATTAAGGAAGAATCCCTTGCGATATAAATAATCCTTAACTGTTAAAGAAGTCTCGGAAACCCTTTAAATGCTTTGGATTAAAGGACAACATTTCTCATGAACTGCCAATAAATATCTTGGCTTCTGAGCTGTAAACAGGTTGTGCCAGTTAGTGAATATTTGCAAAGTCTGTGTTGATGAACATTTTAAAGCAAGCTTAAGCTACATCAAGAACAGGAACTCCTCTAGTAAGCTGATACTGTGCTTATTCAGCCAGCTTGAAGTTCACAACACTTTTATAACATTGTCTAAGTTAGGTAAAGAGGAATTAAAAAAAGAAAATGTAGTAAGACATTTATTAAAGAAATTCTGTCAGAATTTGGGAGGGGCAGGAGAGGAAGGAATGGGGTAACAGATAGGAAGGCCAGAAATGAAGGCCAGGATTAGTATGTTTGTGGGAAGAAACCAAACTACTGGAAAAGTAGATTCAGCTGTGATTCCCACAGTATAATCCTGGGATCCTCTTTAAATGCTGTGGAACTTTTGCTTCCTCTGGTATATTTGTGACAAACACAGAAGCTTTTTACCCTTTATCTTCAGCATCTGGAAACTACAGGACTATTTTTCTACTCCTTCTCTGTTGCCACCCTGTAAGTAGCTCTCTGTGTATATTTATCAGGTGTTTTGATTTTTTGCAATAAGTGGTAAAAGACCAAAAACCTGTTGTTTAACTGCTGACTGTGTGGGTTCTGAATAGCATCACTGAAGTTGAGAGAAGTCACTTGAATTCCCTCTGGTCAACGATCCTATGGCTTTGAGAGAGGACTTTAAAAGGAGTTGTTTTGGTTTTTGTTTCTTTTTTAAATAAACTTCATGGATATGATTTCAGCCCTGAACTTATGAAGAAGAGCTCATGTACTCTGCAGGCACGATGACTGAACAGTTTTTAAGTGCTGTGTATGTAAGATGTACCCTTGGGGAAGTTTAATTTAGTATTGAGCCACTCCTAACAGGCTTAGCACCTTGGTATCTGAGCAGTCTTGTGTCAGTTTTGTTGATAATGCTGAAGTGCCACTTCACAGGTTTCTTTAGATTAAAGCTTTATTGCATGTAGATCTGCTAGTCTAGGAAGAAACCTGTGATAAATAGAACTCCAAAACAGCAATAATAAAAGTGCCATATGAATAAATAGACTTTATTTTTATATTTGACTTAAGTAGACTATCTTGGAACTCTACTTCATAGGGGTATCAAGTAGAACATCTGTTACCTACTTCTTAAACTTTTTCAGTGATTCTTACATAAGTAGTGTTAGTTTTCCTGAAATACTTTATTAAAAACACTGTTTATTTTAGTAGTAAGATTAAAGCATTTGTTTTAGATACCACTGGTTTTACCTTTTTTTTAATTTCAGACAGTGCATTGAAAAATCAGATCAATGATACATGTAATTTGTGAAATATGAAAAATTAGGAAGTTAGAATCTGTGTAGTCTTGGATGTTAGAGTGCACCTCTAGTGTTTGTGTAGCTGAGTTTGCCAAAGGTCAATTCTGAAAAATTCTCTTCCTAGAGGCCTTGAAGAAAATGGAATAGTGAGTTAAAAGGTGGCCAAATGCCCTTTCATGGAGAGAAAACAAAAGGTCACATGAATAAGAGACTAAAATTGAGCAGAAGGAGAAGATGATTTCAGATTTAGGCATTGTATATAATGATGTAGTAATGCTGTATTGCTCTATAGTAGGGAGCAGAACACCTAAAGATTCCAGAAAAAACTGGTTTGAGGGAGAGAGTGCACACGGTTTAGCAGTAATTTTATCTTGGCTACTTTCTCAGCGGTGGTGTTTAGCTTCTGTGCAGTGTGTGTGAACTCAATCCGTGTTACCCAGTGTTTCACAAAGAGCTGTTAAAACGCTTGTTTTAAAATTAGAAGTGTTATTTGACTTGGCAGCTTGTGTTACTGGTGTACAAATGTATATGTATTATCTATTAAGGTTTGCAGACAGTAAATTTTTGGTGGCCTGTGGTTCAGTGGGCAGGTTGTGTTTACATGCACAGTTGGGTCAGTCTTTGAGGGTGGATGCAGTTACTTGTCCTGTGCCTTGGATTGGATTCTTGATTGTGAGCAACTGAGAATTATTACTGGAAGTTACAGGGGCTCTGCAGGGGTGCATCTGCTTGACTTATAAATAGCAGTAATTTGTCTAATGCTGCATTGTGTGTACTTTTATGCCTGCTTTTACGTATATTTATGACTTAAGAACATTTACAGCTTTTCAGGACAGCTGTTTCTGGTTATATTGCCAGTTACTGCAATTAATAAGCTTTGATTTCTGTTGGGATGAAGGGATCTTTTCCTTCGCAAGTAGTATGAACCTTTTGCTCACAGATGTTAGCAGTATTTTGGTAATGAGATTCTAGATAATTCTTCAAACATTTGACATGATTGTTTATAAGCTACTGAAACTGGGTTGGAATTCTAATTTAATCTTTTGAGTACCCTTTTATTAGCTTGTAACAGAAGTGACAGATGTCTCTATTTGATACTCAATATTTGCATTCCTGTATATAAATATAAGAAACAAGTCAATTCCTGCCCTGAAGAACTTTACCTAAAATATTCTATCTTTTAAGTAGTGTTTGAATATTACTTCATATAACCAACTCCTGAAAACATCACCTCAGGGTTATGATAAGTCAGTACTTTCTCCATGACAGAAGTCATATAAAGAAAACTCTTTGGGGATTTTGGAATATTTCATAGCAGTGAAAACCTTAACTGAAAGCCTTGTGGTGCTTTTAATGTGTTTTACCCTGTTTCATTTTGGTTTCCTTTCATTGGGAAGTCCCTGATAATTGTAAGACTTTGGAAATTTGCAGTGTGTCTTTTTTAGAAAACAAATTGCTAATTTTTTCAAAATTCTAGAGTGCTGGCAATTAAGTATTCACTTAGAATGGAAGCTGCTACTGCCCAGACCTGTTTAATGTGTAAAATTCTTGATATTTTAATTGCAGTGGTTTTGATCGCTTTGTATTGGATCACAGTTTTGGTAGGGCCTGTTTTCAAACCATATGACTCATCTTTATTCTTTTCTGAATTCTTCATGAATCCTTGAATGGCAGAAATGAAACCAGAGCTTGTTAAAATGTCTCAGTTTAATAGCTGACAGCAATAAGTTCTGATTAAATTATTTTCCTTTGGTGGAGAAAAAAAAAAAGGGAAAATAACTAAGGTTAGTGTTAACTACTATTAGGAATACCAGAATACAAATAATCTCTATTTTTTCAGATTCTGTACCTACACAATTCCCCTTCAGTACAGTCGTCTTCTTCCTTTGACTTGCACATCTTGCCCAGGTCTGCATCTTTGCCTCCCTGATTGTTTTCTGTTCTTGTCAGTTTGTGAAACCAAATACCATTTTTGAACTGCCTTTTCTGTTTTGAGATAGGTGTCATTTTCACAGCTCTTTACAATGTTCTTCAGCCTCTTTTGTGATGGATCCTGAATGACACATTCCCTTTGTGATACTTTTTAGTGTACTGTTTCCCCTTTCTTCCGTCTTGTTGGGCAGCCTCAAAACACTTATCTCTTTCCAGATTCAAGGTTTCCCTTTTTCACACTAAGTGATATTGAATTGTTTATAAATTTCTTAATGGGAAGAAGGGCTGCTGACAGCATCTATTTATGCAGCCTGTTTCTGTGCACTTCCGTGTGGTGGCCTGTGTGACTTTCCTGACTGTTTTAAGCCCTTGTGGTAGAGCCTGTGTGAATTGCTGATACCTTCTGAATTGGCACTTAAACTTCCCTGCTCAAGGGCGTTTTATTGTAAGTGTTAGTAAACTGGTGTATGCAATTGAGCTGCATTGTCTTTTTCCTCTAGGTCTTCTTAGATTCACTTAGAATACATCTGCAACAGTTCCCAAAGCCTTACCCTTTACACGTTACTGAATACACTGGTAAAACCTCAAAATTTGGGGTAATCAGTTGGTAGAGAGAGATGTACAGGTTGCATTGTTCTTGACTGTTTCTAACCTGCTTCTGTGAATAGGGAATTATATCCAACGACAGTGTAGTCTTTCACGCTAAGTAGCTTAACACTGTTGTATGATGCAGTATAATCTGTTAGTGTATCTTTGCTGTTTTCTTTCCCTTCTACAGATACTGCTTGCAGTGAATCTGCTGTGTCTAAACCCCCTAAAAAAATGAAGCCATCTAAACTTTCTTTCTAACTGATAGTGATCTTTGCTTGCTCAAGATGGTTAACAGTTTGTGGCAAGGGGCCTTTGTGAGCTACATGATACATTAATTAATATGTTTTCTGTTGTTGGTGGATCACATGGTCCATTTCATTTCCAGCTATGTTCTTATCTTCCATATTTGACTCAGTCTGATACAGATGTGAGTTATACCTCATCAGGCACAAGAATCTGTGGCTATTTCTTGCAGAAATCAGGGAGGAGATTTGTTTTCTTCACTTGGGATTCTGTGATTGCTATAGCTCCTTTTCTGCATTTTGGAAAACCCTCTACAAAAAGAAGTATTCGTACTCCTTTCTAATGCTCACAGCATTGCAGAAGAGTAGTAGGAAACTGATCTAATGATTATCTTTCTTCCTGCCTGTAGAGTTGGGGCTTTCAGCATTACACATGATCATCTTGGTACAACCAAGTTCAGGAAGGTCAGAAAGTTCAGAAGACTGGGCTGTCCTTAGCTTTACTTATTCCTTGTATTTGGAGCATCACAAATTGTATTTTAAGAGGTAGTTTTTGATTCTATAGATGTTGATAGCACTTGCCTTGAGATTTTCAAAGATTACTCAAAAAGGAAGTTTAAGCTTGCAAGCATGGCAGCAAGTACTATACCTTTTGGTGACTTATTTACAGAAACAGCTAAACATGTTTAAATAACAGTGCGGGGGGGGAAAGAAAGCCCCTTTATCCCACTCCTCATCAATCCAGTGGCAAGAGTGCTTGACTGAAAGTATTACAGAGAATATAATCCTTCAACAATTTCTGTTAATTTTGGAGCAATATTAAACTACCAATTAACTTGGCAGAGTTACTGTGACTGTTCTAGACCTGTTTGCTGAAGCTCCCTAGTTCTTTTTGGATTTATAGTACCTGGAAGTGCTGAGAATTAAATTGGCCTAATTGAAAGCAGCCTCATGAGAATATATCTATAGATAGCAAATTATATTTCAATATAGCTTTAGGTCATTTAATGTCTGCTTGCAAAGTAACTGTTCTGTTCCTATATATATATGTAGGTCAGCCAGTGATTATGAATTCTCAGTTTTGTTGGACAACTCTTCTGTTGCTTTGTGTTGGAGTGAAAGTTTGGAGCATTGTCTGTTTTCTGGGAAAAATTTGTTTTATTTCCAAATTGTTGCAGAGAAAGAGAGGAACTGAAAGAGTTTTAATTACCTATTAAATATTTTACCTGCAAAGTGAGTGTTTTGAGTCTTTTGGGTAGTTTTATCTTTCTTCATTTGACAGAGTATGAGATGCTAAATAATAGCTTGAGTATAAGCTGTTTAAATTCCTGGTGAAAACTGTGGGACTTTCTAGTCCTTCCAGATTCTCAGTGATGCTTTAAATGAAGTTTTGCATGAAGTTTTGTTTCCTTTGTTCTGTGTGTTACTGTATTTTTCTGAATCTGAAATTGTTGTTCTTTGAAATGAGTGTGACACAATTTACTGTTTGCAGTTGCTTGGATTTTCTATGTTCATATTCACCAACAAAGGGGAAAAAAATCCTTCTTATTAATGAAGTGATTAAATTGGAGAAGATCGTGTCTTATATCCAGTTTATATCCATCATTGTCCCAAAGAACAAGATCAGTGTATATGCTGTATATTTTTGTTTCTCTTTAATATCCCATTAACTGTAAATTGATGTAATTTCTTTGTTATTAAGATGTTGACCCTCAACTGTGATAATCCCATGACATCTTAGTCAGTTGTTGTAGTCTTCAGTCACCTTTTATGCTTTTTCCCATACTCTTTAGGTAAGCTTTTGCATATATACTTAGAAAGTTGCCTTCTTTGAAATGCTCTCTAAAACTCTTTAATGCTACTTTTGCTATGCATAAAGATTTGCTGGGGTTTTTTTTGTTGTTTGTTTGTTTTGTTTCAGGTTTGTGGGAGTTTTCTTTGTAATTTGTCATTGATATGTCTGTTCCCTTGCAGTCTTTATAATTTCTACCTTGTTTTGTACTTGGATTGCAAATTTTCTGGACAGCCTGGTCTTGGTTTCGTTTTCACTAGCGTGTCCTTAGTCCATGTAACAGCACAGTCATAGGGTGGATTGATTTATAAACAATTGCAATTATCTTTAAAGCTGAGAAGAAGGCTGCTGTGGTCTCCCCTTTGGCTAAGGGAATTGAATAAACTCCAGTGAAGAGGCTTGTGAAATATGTTAACATAAGTGGAACAGATAAATTAGTACCTTGTAAATGTTTTGTTACTCCTCCGGAGACAATGGAGCAGCAACCTGTCTTACCTCCAACACTTCCCAATGTGAACTCCTAATTGCGTAAGAACTTACTTTGATTTAGTGGTGGCAGAACTTCATTGTTCCCCTTCTAAAGGTTGAATTACTTCAGAATCTTTCTGGGAAACTCCTTTCCTTGGCTTTTGGAGAGTTCATTATTCATTTATGCACTTAAAATTACAGGGCTCTGAGAATTTTCGAGAGTGATGCAAGCTTTAGAAATGCGAGCTCTGAAGTGATTGCATAAGCAGACTGGGTTGTTGCCTCTAAGGAGCAGCAGCTGGGAACTGCCAAAAGTGAAATTGTGAATTGTACCTTAGCTCATAAAGTTAACACTTTTGTTCTTCTCACTGCTTTTCTTTCAAGTTTTATTTACAGATTGCAGTGTTTATGCAAGTTTTTGGTGTGAGAGGTCTTACTGTATGAGTATGAGAGCTTATGGTTTCTAGTGCATACGAGGCTTGGCTTTTCTCCTTCAAATAAAATTAATCTCTTACTTTTCTGAATGTGGCACAATCAATTCTCTGCCTCATCCTGTTTTAAAAACTCACGGTGTTTGTCTCTAGCACTGTTTATTGTCTGTCTACCTGACATACTGCAAACTCTATTAGGGAGATCATAAAGTAGAACAGAAAATGTAAATAGTCACACATATTACAGATGTTAACAAGTTAAGTTTTAAGTAATCTAGTTATCCTTTAAGTTTTTATGTCTGCATCAAACTTTTGTGAGATGGTTTGTGGGCATAAATACATACCTGTAAATGGTATATTAGTGTATGCTGGGACTTGGCTTCTTTCGTCCTCCGAATTTAGGGAAAGAACTTTGCAGTAAAACTGTTTTTGTCTTTGGTGATACTTTCTTCTTAGCAGCTTGGCCAACTGTGTTCTTTGGTGTTCCTACTGGGTCTGTATGTTTCGTTCTGTCTTGGGTGACAATTTTTTTTCTGGGAGATACCTTTTGTTTATCTGCAGATGGGTGAAATAGTGCTGTGTGTCTATACATCAAACCAAGTACTTTATCATACCTTCAAGATCATGCAAGCTTAGATTTTTGCTGAAAACTCTGTAACTGAGTTTAGATAGGAAAAGCTATGGCATTTATGTATATATGAATATAAGCCATAAAATCCCTGCTGTAACTGGGCTAACTATATGGATTGCTTTTCAGTCCTGAACACTTGAAATTCAAAACATTAAAATTTAAAATGAATGGGATTATTCTATTTGAATAAAATATTTGATATTCCTTTTATTTCTATGTTTCTTTTAATAAAGCAGAAGGGTGTGTTGGAGGTGAAGGCTGACTCCTCTTGTAGTTACAGTCTTGATACCATTGCTTTTCCTGTCTGGTAGGGACTTTGGCAACAGTAACCATCTCTAATTTCAGGTTTGCTTCTT
>JAWWEU010000111.1:17101506-17150737 GCA_035583155.1 Acropternis orthonyx | reverse complement strand
GTCTTGATACCATTGCTTTTCCTGTCTGGTAGGGACTTTGGCAACAGTAACCATCTCTAATTTCAGGTTTGCTTCTTGCTTCTTTGGTTTAGGGCTTCCCTGTGATATCCTAGAATAGTTACTTGACTGTGGTGGCCTTAAGCCATTAATATCTCGCATTGGAGGAGACCCATGAACAGTGAAGGATTTAAATAAAGCATAGCAGAAGTGACTGGCCAAATGCCAGCCAGGGGACAAGTGGCTTCCCTTAAAATGACTGACGGAGCTTCAGCAGAGGCATGACTGGATTAGATGGTGACTAAGGAGTAAATTGCAGGCTTTTCCTAAGATTTGTACAGTCTTTCTTGCCTCCTGCATCCTGAGGGGGGATGTGGTAGAACCTGACGTACATGTGAGAGGGAAGAATCATCTCTTGTTTTGCTGTGAAAAAATGAAGTAAGTGTATCCAAAATAACATTTAATTTTTTTTTTTTTTTAATAAGACTTTGTTTTAAACGTGGCAAAGGGAATTATAACACCTACTCTGCATACTTGCAGTGAGCAACAATGTCAGAATGCTGTAACAGCTTTAACCTGACTTGATCTCTACTGTAATCCCAAATCCGGCAATCCCCTTTGCCTCGGTTCATTATCTCTGATGTCTACAATTCAAATGCCATGTTGAAGAATTAGGTATTAATCTTTTTCTGAGTTCCTTCGGTACTGAAGGTCACAGACTGTTTTCTTTAGAGGCAGGATTAACAAGTTTAGGCTGCTTTGGTGGTAACACCTAAAACTTGAAATCATCTCCTTTTAAAGGTAAATTAAAAGAAGCTGTGTTTGGTTTTGTTTTTTTCCAGCAGTGCCCTTTTTTTACTACAGAATGCTCCTAGCCTTTCTTGATGTTTGCTGTTGACTAGTGTTCAGGTGAGGTATTGAGTTAGGTCTTGCACCTTTTGTTAGTATTTTGTCTTTTGTACCTTTATAGTTTCCACTTTTGAGTTAAGATCATACATAAAAACTGAGCACTGATAGAAATTCAGTGGTTTTTCAGAATTCTGGTAAACTTTTTATGGGCAATGTAACTGAAAGTGTCAGGCAAAAAATTACCATAGGGTAAAGCTTCAAGGGATGATGATCATGCTCAGGGGGGAACACAGTTTATGCTGTAGCCTCCAAAATGGAGATTGTATCCAAACAGGAAAGTGGAATGGAAGAGTGCATTGGCAGTGTTATGTCACTGGTATTAAACAGCTAAGTGGAAGCTGAGGAGTTGTGGAGGTATCATGCTAGATAGTTGTATCCTCTTGAAAATTGTGCCTGCCAGAAAGTGGAAAATGCCTCTACCTCTTCAAAGGAAACCTTAAATTGATTGGACAACAATGTGTTACCTGAATACAATGATAAGATTTTTTTAATCCCGAAAGAAACTTGTGTGTTTTCTCCAGCTCTTTTAGATAATTTTTTTTTCAAAGATAAAAGATTATTAGAGTAGATTCTAAAGCGTTAGACACTTCAGTTATTACATTTGTGGGCCATTAATAAAAACATGATTCTCAGTTTTTCAGCTCCTGTGGGGTCAACATTTGGGTAATATATGCAAAATAGTAGTATGTGCAAAAAAAGTGGAGGAGAACAGGTTAGCAATCCCTTGGCAAATTTAGACTTGAAAAATTAACATTTTGCATTAAGGTGCAGGAATCAGATGATGGCAGTTTTCAGTTTCTATTTGACACGCTTGGTTTCATGTCTTCAATGTAAGAAGGTTCAAGGATGGGACTATAGCTGAGTCAGATAAGTTAAATCATTGCTGAAGTTTCTAAATGAAATCAAGTCGTGCTGGAATAAATGCCCTTCCTGCAACCTTTTTTCTTCATGCTTTTTTTTTTTCCAATGACCAGCCATAGTTGATATATGATAGCCAATATGTCCCAAAACCACTTGGAATAACTTAAAAGCAGGCTAAGGTGTTTTGGGGGGTTGTTTGTTTGTGGTTGTTTTTGTTTGTTTGTTTTTGTTGTTTGAGTTTTTGTTTGTTTGTTTTTGTGTTTTTAAAAAAATATATTTAAGGTGCATCCTAAAACTTGATGGCTGCTGAGTCCGTTCTTTATCCCAGGGAACTCTTAACAGCTCAAAGGAAGGTATAAAATAATCATAGAATCAGTAAGGTTGGAAAAGACCTCAAAGATCTTCAAGTCCAGCCTTTAATACCACCATGCCCACTAAACCATAGTGCAGTGCCACAACCACATGGTTTTTTGAACATTTCCCAGGGTGGTGACTTCACCATATCCCTGGGAAGACTGTTCTAATGCTTAACCACTCTTTCAGGGAAGACATTTTTGCTGTTACTAAACAACCTTCTCTTGTGCAGCTTGAGGCTTTTTCCCCTTGTCCTATCGTTGGTTGCCTGGGAGAAGAGACTGACACTCACCTGGATACAACCTCCTTTCAGGAAGTTGAAGAGAGTGGTAAGGGCACTCCTGAGCCTCCTTTACTTGAGGCTAAACAACCCCAGCTCCCTCAGCTGCTTCTCATTAACTTGTGCTCCAGACTCTTCACCAGCGATGTCACTCTTCTCTGGACACACTCCATTTCCTTCTTGAAGTGAGGGCCCCAAAACTGAGCACAGGATTGCTCAGTGTGGCCTCACTATTGCCAGGTACAGGGTGACAACCACTGCCTGGTCCCACTGGCCACACTATTGCTGATACAGGCCAGGATGCCATTGACTTCTTGGCCACCTGGGCACACATTGGCTCATGTTCAGCCACTGTTGACCAACCCCCCAGGTCCTTTCCTGCTGGGCCACTTTCCAACCTCTCTATCCCCAGCCTGTAGTGCTGCATGGGGTGGTTGTGACCCAAGTGCAGGACCCACCAGGCACTATGCCTTGTTGAACTTCATGCCATTGGCCTTGGCCTGTCAATCCAGCCTGTCCAGATCCCTCTGCAGAGCCTTCCTACCCTCCAGCAGATCAACACTCCCACCCAACTTGGTGTAGTCTGCAAGCTGAGGGTGCACTCAATCTCTTCATCCCGATCATTGATAAAGATATTAAACAAGACCTGCCCCAAAACTGATCCCTGGGAAGCACCACCGGTGACTGGCCTCCAGCTGGATGTAACTCCATTCCTCACCACTCTCTCTGGGCTTGGCCATCCAGGCAGATTTTTACCCAGCAAACAGTGCACCTTTCCAAGCCATGAGCAGAGAGTTCTTCCAAGAGAATGCTATGGGAAACAGTGTCAAAGGCTTTGACTAAAGTCTGGGTTAACAACACCCACGGCCTTTCCCTCATCCACTAGGTGAGTCACCTAGTCATAGAAAGGTGAGGCTGGTCACGCAGGACCTGCCTGTCATGAACCTCTGCTGACTGGGCTTGATTCCCCTGGCTGTCCTGCATGTACTGGGTCATTGCACCCAAGATAATCTAAATTGCAAGATTTAAGGTCAATACATAAATTTCATAGTTTGGTTTTGTAGCTGTATCTTGTCTTCAGAGGTTCAGGAGTAAACAACTATAATCTATTGCTGCCATATACACCTTTTTGCTGGTTGATTAAAGACACAAAAGGTGGATACTCTTCCATAAAAATACTGTTCATTCTTTTGCAAACAGACCATTGCAAAAGCTATTTGGTAATGACCATACTGTCTGTTTCTTTCATGATCCATGCCATTCTGTGAATTTGGTATATGATGACAGTTCTAGCTGTTGGGAGTTGCGTTAATAATAAAAATAAGTGGATTCTAATGGTAGTCTTTGCTCAGAGAAGGGGAGAGAAGCATAACTCTTAAGTATGAAAGAAATGTCTGAGTCCCTTGCTGTCATACTTGTGCTCTGTGCTACTTACCCAGTACCATTACTGCTGCCTCCCTGTTTTTCTTCCTTGTCTTTTCTTTCCTTATTTACATACTTTAATCCCTTACTTTTCTGGATAACTTGTAAGAATTCCTTGCTCGTTTGTATCCTGTTTAATTTCTTCTGTTGCACATGTCTGCAACTGAATATTCACACCAAAGAGTAACAAGGTGCCCAGATTTGACAGTCCAGTGCCATTAGCTATACTGGACTTTTGGACAGCCAAGGTAATGGCTATGGAATGTCGTGAGACTCTTCCACTGCTTTGGTTGCAGCAATGAATGGGGTTATAAGCAGAGCTGAGGTGGTGAAAACTGTGTAGTTGTGAAGGCTCAATAAACTATCATCTCAGCTGGGGATTCAGCTTGTAAGTCTTGCATCTTAAACTGCTGTCATACTATCCTTGCTTCAGGATAAATGGATTTGTTGGTGACCTGGAAATACAATGCAAGAATGGCAGGTGTAGTACAGCATACTGCTAGGAGACATTTAATTTTGGAACTTACTGAGTGGGAGGTGGGTGTCAGGCATTTTCATGTATTTCTTTAATTCCTTTTTTAGGTCATGATCTTAGAAACTAGGCTGAGAATTTGGGGTCAGCAGTCTGAAACTATCTCTAAGGTTGCTTGAACTTCCACAGGCCTTCTAGTTTAATGCCCTGTCATTTCTTGGCTTCACTTAATTCTTTTGCCTCACAATATCATAACTCAACATTAGTATGATCATAAGAACCTCAGAGGTGGATTTATTTGGTTTGTATTTGAGTAGAAGTCTTGTGCTGGAGAGCTGCTAATTCTGAGGAGCAAGTATTTGGGGGAGTTGCTCTCTCTGTGCCTGGAATGGTTCTGTGCAAAAAGAGTACTTAGTCGCTTTGCATAAAACAATGCGGAAGTCACCAAGTTGTTTTAAGTGTTACTTTCTAAACTTTGGGAGTTAGTCTGCACTATTATCAGGTCTTAAAGTAACAGTGTGGGTAACTGTAGTAGGATATTCCAGTTCTAAGCAGAACTTTCTTTGGTGTCTGCAATGAAAAGCCTAAAAGATGACTCAATTACTCCAAGTCAAACACAAATGTCAGACTCCCTAGTGATCTTATCTAGGACATTTCCTTTACAAGTTTCTTTTTCTAAAGTATAAATTGGATAGTCGTGTTAAATACATTGGAAGATAATCAGTGACATGTCTTTCTTGATTCACAGGCTCCTCATGGGCTGACACAGCTTCTCTATATTGAGTAGTTTGTTTGAGGGTAGGGTGTTCTCTCTTTTTCTTATGATTAGTTTTAACAAAAAAAAGGCCAAATATGAGTATATTCATACTGGTTTTGAATGGGGTAGATCAAAGTGTTTTTCTTGCTGTTTTTTGCCATTCAAATATTATTCCTGCTTTTCTTGTTTTAAACCATACTATGGTGTCTGCAGAAACTTTGGGTATGCCTTTCATCTGTCCTCTGGTAAACTCCTCTTAGGCTTTAGTTGCTCTGGTAAGTCATATATGAAATATATAAATTACAAGTAGGTGAGATCTTGCATATTTTGGTGACCACCATTTAATTAAGAAATTCTAGTATTAAAGTGGCTTAAAGCCTCCTGGGCTTTGTGTGAAATTCATTTTAAACCACTGTGGATTGTCTCTGGATGTGTCTATGTGGTGTCTTCTATTCATGCAAAAGTGTTTTAAAGCCTTGATAACATATACCATCCTTTCTAGTTTGCCAACTTGCCTGCTGTTTGTTGATGAAGAATACAGTGCCAACCTCTTGACAGCCAAAGCTCTAGTAACTTGTTATGCAATGATCATTTAAAAACAAAAACCAAACCAAAACCCAGCCAACAAAACCAAACCAAACTTCTGTTCATCAAGCTGGCAGTTCCTCATTGTTAAGACTGTGAAAATGGCAATACATGGAAAATGAGCTCGAAGGAGGATGAGCAGGAAGAGTTCTCTGCAAAAGGTAATTTTCATCAATCATTAATTTTGGTGGTATGGAAAAGAATAAGAAAAGATAGAGAAGCATTTTGTGTGTTTGTGGAACAGGGAAAAGGGTCTTACATGGAGGCTCTTCTTAAATACTGACTACAAGCTTCTTCCATCTTTCTTCTTACACTTCCATTCTTTTCTAATTGTAGTCGTGGATGATGTAAAACAGCTTTTTGTGTAACTTGAGAGTTGAGTTGATTATCCTGATAATGCCCCCAGCTGATGTGGCTTGGTTAATTGCTTCACTTGCCCCTGTAGTTTCTTTCCTGTGATAATAAAGATAATTAGCACCTTAGAAGGTGTAGGAGCAGATACACAAGGCACAACATACAGAGAGTGTGTTGCCAACACCCCATGAGGGTGCCCCTGCATCAAATGCACAAATGCAGAAACATCTGGTGCAGAGGTGTAACAGCCAGATGCACGAGGCAGTTTGCATGTTTAAGGCCACTTACAAGGATGAGCTTATTACTCTGCTTTGTATGTTGCTGCAGAAAGTAGTAGATCTTGAACAATTACTCCTCTGCATGTACCGAACAGATTGGAGACTAGTCTTGCTCCTTGTTGAATTAATTCATTGTCCAGCTATGGAAACAAATCAGAATCTTTGAAACAATCTAACTTTTTAAACTGTCCAGGAGTAGTAGTAGTAGTTTCATTTGTAGTCATTCACACACCCCCTTTGGAGAACTAAATTGGAGTTTAGCCCTAAGGTGACATTGTGGCTTGCTGGCTTTCAAACACATTTTCTGCTTTTATAAAAGCAGAAAACTAACTGAAGGCTGACAGTGTAATTTAAGTCTCTGAACTATTTACGAAAAAATAAAGTAACATACAATCAAACAGATCTAGAAACAATGTTCTAATGTATGCTGAAGAACCACTTTGCAGTGTCATGTCTTACTGTGTACAAGCTGTATAAGCTTCAGGTAAGAATTGAGATTCTGTTGCTAATTTTGCCAATTACTAATTTTCTTTTTTATTTTCTATCCACAGATCATGTCTTTCACTAAGAGGAAGCTTGTCAAGATAATTGCCCTTAACTATGGTACTTTGGAGGAGCATGTACAAAACTGATCTTAAGGAAGAGAGTGATTTGTATTTGAAATAACTGCCAGAGAAACTGCAGAAGTAAAGACTAAAGTCTATTAAGGGGCTATCTTGAACCAGTAAAAAGTCACAGCTGCTGAAAGGGGAAAAGAGTACTTAGAGAAGAAAATTGCAAAGAACACTTTTGTTCTCAAAGGGATACATTACATGTCATGTAGACTAGACTTCTGAACTACTTAAGTGACATGTTCTGACTTCTCTCTAGGAAGCTGGTATTTCTGCAGTATTCAGAATTGGGGCAGCCTTCTGTTAGCAGATTCTGGCCTATTCCTTGATCTGTGTTTAGTTACAAGCCATGACTTTCTGGCTGTTTAAGCAGGAATAACTCATTGCGTTCTAGCAGCATGCAAGAAAATTTCAAGACTATTCTAAAAGGCTATTCCAAATATCTGTAGTGTTCCAGCCACTTGTTCTAATGGTGCAGCTCGAGAGAAGAGAGTTGCTAAGTGCAGCAGTCTGGTGGTAATACCCAGATGCAGCTGAGGAAGGCCTGTTTTACGCTTAGGCAGAGGTGCCAAGTAAATCTGTTGTGGAGTGTTGACTCTGTAAAAGCTGCATTTCTCTGACAAACCATGTGTCACTTGTTTCTAAATGTACTGATATGGTGTATATGAGAGAATAATCTCACTATGTCTGAGATATGCTGAATATATCTGGTAGGAAACACTAATAGTATAATGACCTTTCAAAATGAACAGCCTTATGAGTTGTGTCAGAACCTTGTTATCTACATGTCTTTGTATAAATCAACTCCTTTATCAGATGTGAAATGACATTTTTGGAGATTTTACAGTGGCTTTTGTCTTTGTAAATGAGTATCATTATCCTAAAACTATTAAATAAAGTTTTGGTGCAATGTTATTCTACTGAATAAGGTGTATAATTATGGTTATGTTTTGCAATAACTGTCAAAAGTGGGTCTAATCACAATGAACATTTTTCAGCGTTCTTTAGAATGCTGTCTCATCCTGGTGTTAAAACTTGGGTAATTCTTTGCATTAAAACTGTACAGATGAAAATGTGTACCTGGTTTCTTTCCCTTTTCTTAAAGGGCTCTTTTGATGCTTTATGATGTCTCATAGCTGTGTTTCCCTCCCTTGCTTTTTCCATAACATGTTAATGTGCATATAGCTCTCACCTTTCGTTTTGCTTACTACCTACCTTATTCTGAAACAATTCTTTCTTCTTAAGCAACAAAGTACTCAGCTACTTAGTTCTTGTGTTTCAGAGCTTGTCTTCTGTCTCATACAGTGTGTACACAGACTGATTGTATTTGGGCACAAGTCACCTTCTTGTTCTGCTGCTTGGAATATGATGAAAATTTCCTCCTTCCAAGACCAAATCATTCATCTTCATCTCTGAAGATCAGGGCTTTGGTATAGAGCAACACCTTTGTGTTTGTCCAGGTCACAGGTGTGCAAACAGGAATCTTGGCATGAGTAGCTCAAATGTTCATTAAAAAAACCCGGCAACCAACACCTTTTTTAAACCTTAGTAAACTTTTGGATCTCCCTGTGAAAATGAAAATTCAGCACATCAATAGCAGGTAAATAACTTTTTAAAACACTTTATTTAAATACTCTATGGCAAATATTGAAGAGTCATGTAATTTTTACCTTGTCACTTACTGGATTTTTCTACTTTTTTAGATATCCAGGATCCAGTCCTGGATAGGTAAGTATTCTTAACACTATTTTTTAAGCAGTAACTATATCACAGAAAAGCTAAGCTGAAATTTATTTCGCTTTTTTCTCTGTTCTCCAAATATTTTTGAGGCTATTCCACTTAGATAACTTGATTATGGCTTAGCATATGCATCTAGATGCATAGTAATGCTCCTTATAAAATTACATTTACTCAGTTTGTGAACTGAAGGAAGTTATTCCCGTTTTTTCATTTTTTCCTGCTCAGTTTTCAGAAGCATTTCATGTTTCTTTAGGCAGATTGATTGTTTACTAGAAATTAACTTCCTCCCAACACCTGAACAAGGATGTAAACACCCAGAACAGGCTTCTAATGTAATTGTGACTGTTTATTTGTGTGCATGTGCATAAATGCAGTGGTTTTAATTCAACTTTCTCCTTTAATTTGCAGCCTTCCAGTCTGGTGTTTTTCTTGCCTCTTCATGACCTCGTGTCTTGAGCAGCCTACCTGGATGCCCTGGTTCCTGTTTCTTCTTGTTTCAAAATTCTACTTTCCCCCATTTTAAATCCCCTACCCTTTTATATTCATATACATACACTCGCCTTTCACTGCCTGTTTTGGTCTTTGCTGTTTTTTTCCTAAGACTTTGGTTGGATTCCATCCAAGATTTTCTATGTGGCACTGTTCTCCTGGATTCCCTGCCATGATGCAATAAGTTTCTTTGTAAAATATCCCAGTCATGCTTCTGAATTTTTAGGGACCTGTTGGTCCTCGTCTGTGTTTCTGTTCTGCTACTTAGTCTTGCTCTAAGTAGGCATTAGGGAGAAGTTAAGGCTGTATCTTTTGCTGCTCTACTTATAAAGCCAGATGTATGAACCTTTTTTTAAAGAAGCAACAGAGCTTGTGGATTGTGAGGGATAAGCAAAGTGAAAGTGTTCTGGAGGTAAAAAAAATGCAAACCCTCCTGCCCCCCTCCCCCAGCAACACATTTCCACTCAGACATGTTTAGATTCACGAGATGTTTGTCCTGCCCCTTTCTGTCCTAATTAGGAAATGCAGTCTCATTCGTCCAAGCTAAATGTAATTCTTCCTTTTTCTCCTGTTCTGTCAAGTAATCTCTGTATTTCTGTTCAATTTTGTATTTTGATGAGCAAGTGCTCAGTTGTCAAATCCCTTTATGCTCTACACCGTGAGAGAATCACTGCTGAATAGAATGTCTTAGGCTCATCTGAAACATGTTTTGTTTTCTTGTGTAAAACACTCCCTTAAGATGATTTCTTTTTTTTTGGGGGGGGGGAAATGGTTATGATCTCTTCAGTTACGTGGTTGCTCCTTTGCTAATGAATTCAAACAAGTCATTAAACATATGTGTATTGTGATCCACTCTGGCTCAAAGTGAGGCATTTTGGGGTAAAATACCAACTTTGAGAGTCTTTTGGCGTTCATGTGGCAGTAGTTCCTTTTGATTTCAGTGTGTGCACATCTAAAGCGTTGATACCCTCAAAGTTTTAATTGTTTGTGTTATCACTGTGTTGTAGTGTAGCAAGAATTAAAAATCTTAGTTTGACTTTCCATTCAGCTGCAAAACAGGAACATATTTATGTAGTACATTACAAAAGTATTTGATATATTAAAATATTGCAAAGCTGTTATATCTGAACTTCTCGTCATGTAAGACACTTTTGCTTTATTCTTCCTATGTGAATCCTCTTTGGGGGGAATGGGTGTGTGGCTCAGGGGAGAAAATACACTACAATCTTCTTATGGTCACTGAATAAGATTTGTCATTGGAATTTGTAAGGACATGTCGGCTTCTGTGTATGAAATAAAATGGTAAAGCAGGTTTTGTGAACTTTTGAAGTTAAATATTTTGAACTTGAAAAGGAGCTTTTGCTCACTATATAAGTAGTGAGTTTGGGTTTTTTGAGTTTAGAATATGCGAGTGAAGTTCTTGCCACAATCGTGTGACCTGACATTTTCATGGGAATTCTCACTGGGGGAGACTCTCAATGATTTCATACTTCCTTGTATGTTTTGGTAACATAGATCTGTCCAAATAAAACACTGTCCTTGGTTGCTGGGTCTAAAATATATGTTTTTAAAGAACAGTGTAACTTATGTGAGATTTTTACAGTGCTGAAACTTTAAATAGTCCCTCAAAGCTAATTTGGAAATAATTGCAACTTTGTTCTTTATTTCTTGTTGTGTTTCAGGGAAATGAGGCAAGCTACCCTTTGGAAATGTGCTCGCACTGTAAGTTTTTTTTAATTGCTACATTGTAATATTAGATGGATGGATATGTACAACTTTCATATATGTTGTGTAGTTTATATACTAACCAAAAGAGTAAAATAAAAGGGTGAAAGATAGCTTTTGCTGTTTGATTGTAAACTCAAAAATCAGTCCATTTGTAAAATAAAAGTCACTTATAGATCTATTTTTTTCCCATTGGAATATGAAACAAACTTTTACAATAGTTTTGATGTCTGTAGGGTGAAGTGTTTTAACTGGTAGTTCACCTGGTGGTGCTTTCCCATCAGTCCCAGTGCCGGTTCCTCAGAGGTGTGGAGCAGCTAGTGGTGCAGTCGGTGCTGTGTTAGGAGTGAGGTTTATTGTGTATTGCCTGGACTGGCTTTGTGCCCTCAGAGAATTGAGAGGTTGAGACTAAAAGAGCACTTTTTTTCCTGTGTATGCTTGCAGCCAGGCAGTTGGGTGAGAAGCCACTTGGTGTTACTTGCTTTTTGCCCACATGAGAGTAAAGTTTGTTGCTGCATCTCATGGGGTTGGTCTACCCTGTAAAAATAACAAAGCATTTCTTACTTAAGGCTGACTGAAGAAAGGGCTGCCTTGTGAAATGTTCCTGTGGTGTTATGCTAAGGGCACCTATTCTTAGATGCCTTTTCCCTTGAGTGATTTTCTTCATCCCCAAAATGTGTGTAGGCCCCTGTATGTATCTTATCGGACCATTCAACAAAATTCCTCATCTTGGGTGAATCAGATCTTGTTTTTAAGCAGGGTAATTCTTCAAGATAGGGACTGTTTTCTAGACTGCTTTCACAGTGTTAGTCATAACTGACCTCAAACCATAATATAAAATAAATAATTATGGAGGAATCTTTCTCTAAATACATTTTTTTCAGAGAAATGAGGTTTTTGCTAGAAATTTGCAAGTCCTCTATGCCTCATACACAGTTCCACTGGATTATAATTTGAGTCATCAGTTTGTAAACACTTGAGAATCTTTATCCATAGCAGTGCATGGCTGTCATAGGCTCTCATTATATTTTGTTAAATATGGATATGTGGTGGGAGTTTCATATTTGGTGAAGACTTCAGTAGTGTTTTCCTGAGTCATATATATCCATCTTAGTTTACTGCTCCATTGGTCAGAGTTTCCTTAGGGACAAACTGGTTTCTGAAAAGTTGTTTTTGGTTTTTTTTTTTTTTTTTTTTCAGCTAGTCATGTCTCTGCCAGAGTTGTAAGTAGCATGTTGCCATCCTGAGCTTCTTCATTGGTAGCAACTGGCAATCTAAAGGTTTATTATTGAGCCTGTTTGCCCCTTTCTATTGAAGAGAAAGTGAGGATTTTTACATTGTATTCTGTGGTTGAAATGTATGTTGAGGATATATATATGGTTGTTTAAATCGTGAGAGACAGCAGAAATGTATTTCTGCTCTTCACGTGGTGGCATTGGTTTGTAACCTCTGCCTGGTGCTGCATTTGCTACTTTGGGGTCTCATTTTATAAAAATAATTTTGTGTTTAAATTGGCAGTTACAAAAGCAAATTCAGGGATACCATGCAGAGAAGGCACACTATTCAATAGTCAAGTATATTCTTTTAACCTTTCATTGTAAAACATTAGTTCTTTTCAGTGGGTGTATTAGTGTTGTTTGATTCCTTTAAATGGTTTGGATTGTTTGTCAGCTGTGCCATATCCCAGAAATTACTGAAGAGTAGTACTGTTTTACATGGTGAAAATTTGATGTCAAATTATCTGTAAGAAAATTTTATCATAGCAATGTGGAGAAAACTATTTTGTAGTAGAGTAAAAATTACTTCATAGTATGTTTTTAGTATAAACACACTTTTTTTGTAGTATGTTTTGATTTTTAGGGTAAGGAGACTAGTATCTCTTTTCTAACTTAGGAAATTGTAATTGACACATCTGAAGTCATGAAAAGGATTAGGCCAGCTGTGTGTAAGCATATACAAGACAAGTGGTTGAATGTGTTCTCAAGGGCGTCACCTTTTTGAAATCTGATCTCCAAGACTGAAATGGCTGACTTGGTTGTTACTCTGAAATGTTATATTCATGCATCAGATGAGACTGTAGATAGAGGTGAGAGTTTTGCTGAAGGTTTGTTTTATTTTGAGGTCTCTGCAATCCATTCTTCTGAGGAAAAATTAACCTGGAAACATTTAAAATTAATTTCAGAACATATTTCATTTACGGAAATATTTTCCCTAATACCTTAGCAATATTCTTGTTTATAATGATCTCATGTTTGAAAAATATGTGGAAATTTGTCTCTCTGTGACCACACTCTGATCTGGTTTTTGTTTGGTTAAAACTTTGAGCCAGTATTTTAAAAGTGTCTGTAAAAGTCAACCTTTTAAAGGTTTAAACATTTAGGCAGACAGATTTCAGAAGTGCTCATCACCTCTTTGCTGAGAGATGTACAGCTTTTCGAAGGTCTGTACCCTTTGCAGATGCCTTTGTGTGTGTTGTGTACTCTGCAGTGATGGATGCACTGTTCTTCTTTATACATAAGCAATTATCCTGTTAAAAGCATTACTGAATGTAATAGATTTCAGAGATCTGTATTTTTATGGATGCCCCATCCCTGGAAGTGTTCAAGACCAGGCTGGATGGGGCTCTGAGCAACCTGGGATAGTGAAAGATGTCCCTGTCCACGGCATGGGGTTTGGAGCTAGAGGATCTTAAGGTCCCTTCCAACCCAAACCATTCTATGAGTCTATGATTTTTAATGCATTCTTTATTTTTGACTCTCACATTAATAGGAATCTAGTTTTATGTTAACTAGAAAAAATACAATTACATTTTTATCTGAGATTACATTTTTCAACATAGACCATGCTGAAATTGGCTTTTAATGAAGCTT
This sequence comes from Acropternis orthonyx, assembly GCA_035583155.1. Taxonomy (NCBI): domain Eukaryota; kingdom Metazoa; phylum Chordata; class Aves; order Passeriformes; family Rhinocryptidae; genus Acropternis; species Acropternis orthonyx. Next base: position 17,137,033 of record JAWWEU010000111.1, on the reverse strand, counting down.
TTTGAGTTGCCACTTGAATGGTTCTTAGAATCTTCTCTGAGCATCAGTTATGTGCATAACAATTTGAAACAGAATTATTTTTAAACATAACAGATCATCTTCTGCTGTTGTGTTGAGGGAAGGAGTGGGGTACTCAGGAGTGTGGATCAACATATTAGAAAGTGAACAACTAGGGGTTAAAGCTCCTGCACTAAAATGGGACTTAGGCAGAGCATTTGCATGTAGTTTCTTGGAAACATTGGAGTCCTTGCATTTTAACCTGATTCATCACATTTTTAGATGCATGCAAATGAATTCAAGATACAAAGCAGGTGTTGGCTCTAGAATTTTAATACTTGGATGAAAGAGGAGTCTTTTTTAAAGTACTGAGAGTTCTTTAACAACGATTCCTTAATACCAGAACTATGTAAACTTCCCCCCCTCCCCTGCCTTGTGTTAATTTACAAGGTGAAGAAAACTCAAAATTGCTTAGAAAAGAAACATAAATAATTTTGTGTGTTATAAAACGGTGACTAACTTGATGTTTCAACAGGGCTACCAGCAAGGCCTTTTCAATAAAAACACTTAGCAGGTGTAAGTTTGTAGGCTCAGCCATTAGTGCCAGGCCGATGGGATACTGCCCGATTCTGCGGAAGAGCGCAGGGAGCACAGAGCCAAGTGGCAGCTGGTGAGCACAGCACAAAAAAGGCTAACTGGAGGCTGAGGGAGAGGAACACTCGCTGCAGCCAGAGCTCAGGGCAGCTCAGGCCTCCCTGATGAGTCACAGGCAAACTCTGCTTCAAACAATGTAAACAAGGCTTGATCCTCTTGATTTTGCTCATCCTTTTTACACAACAGAGGAGTTGGGCTCCCTTGAATTCCCTAGTGTTTTCATCTCTGTACTCATCTCCTGAACTTGGCTTGTAAAATTCTGTCTGCTACTGCCACCATCAGTCCTTCCAGCTGAGAAACCTTCCCTGGATCTGAACTATCTCGGGCATTTCCAGCAGAGCTTGAGGGTGTTTGTGTGGGCACTGGGTTCTCTGTAAGGAGCCTTCTGAGAAGAAGGAAAGTCATGTTTTGTGCAGACACTGAAAATTTAATTCAGTGCTCTGTTCTTCAGTGAGAGCTATGTGGAATTTTAAGCAAGTCTGTTAACAAAAACCAAGGAAAAAGAGGTCTTGGAAAAAGAGGCGCATCCCTCATAGATGGGGACTGTTGTATATGCGTGTTCTGGGAGATAATCTCAACAGAAAATGAAGAGGATAGTATTGAAATCTGATTTTATACATAAATGTATGCTGTTTTCCTTTTAAAAATCCAAAGGAGAGCAAAGAAACAAACACTAACCCCCAGAAAACCTATATAGTTTTTAGGTAAATTCAGCCTAAGGAGAGAAGAGTGAGCAGAAATGAAGACTGAATTGAAGGGAGAATAGACAGAAATATGCAAATTTAAGGCATATTGTACTGTAATGCATTCATTCCTTATTTTATATTCATAATCTATTATTTCTTTAAGCTGTTTTATGAAGACAAAGATGCTACTGAAATACAAATCTTTTTCAAGTGTATAAGCTTTTTAAAATTCAGCTTGTGGAAAGGATTTAACAGTAGGTGAGGTGTTTGCTATATATTTAAGGAAAAATAATTAAATTCTGATATGAAATTCTTATGCAGTCAGTTATGAAACACTGATCTGCAGATGTTTATCCACATATGTTCATTACAAACAGAAGTTTTTATGCTGATGAACTATTAAAGAAAATTTTCCTATTGCTGTGATTTGCTTTTTCATTCTTTCCTCCTCCAAGTACTGTCATCTGTGGTTTGCCAGAAACAAAACATTGGAAAAGTTTGCTATTTGGTCAGCTTTTGGCAGAGATACTAATTTTTTCAGTACTGTGCTTTGACTTGTTTTCTGTCCCCATCCCCACCCCCCAAGAACAGAACCTGTCTCAGGTCTCCAGTGCAGGCAAACCCTTTGCTTGAACATTTCAAGGTTTGGAATGAGAAATTTGTAATCCCATTTCTAGTAGAAACTGCTACTTAATGTCCGTACTTGGACTGTGTATTGCAGTTGAACTGGTATGAGCTGTGAAATTGGATGTGTGTATATGTGGAGAAAGCGTAATTAACCTTTTCTAAGTATCAAGACTCTTTACTTTCCTAATTTAGGCAGCTGTTGCTTTGTTAATTCAGCAAAACAGTAAATGTTCGTGAGAAATATTCTTACATGCCTCTCCAACCTCTTCCCCTTCATCTGATTCTTATCTTTATCATCCATAATCTTGACTGCCTTGACTACAGTCTTTAAAACAACAAAATAAATTGGTGTTTTATCTGCTCTTAAGTGTTGCTGATTTGTAAATTTAAGTATCTGGCTAATTGCAAATGCAAGGCTGGTTAACCCAGGAGTGGTTCTTGTGCCCAGCAGATGTTGGCAGAGATTGTCACAGTAGCATTGATTATCATTTTGTGTGGTGGATCAGTTTCTGAATGTCCCAATAAAATGCTATTTTTTTTAAATCAGGTTGGTGGGTCCTGCTAGAGATCCATTAGCTGGAGATAAAATAACTTTCTGACAACAGTTTGTTTTCTTAGCACATCTTGTGGGGGCGATGTTGTCTCTCTGCAGTGGCAGAGTTGGTCTTGTCTGTCTTGTGTGCCAGCTCGGGCAAATTTAAACCGGAGCAATGTTTGAGTGATTTGTATATGTGGTAATTAACTCCACTTCATAGCAGAACATTGACAGAACTCTGGGTCTCACTTTCAGTCTTTGCTCATATATCTGTGAGGAAAAATAGCATGGACTTGAGCTCCCAAGCCAGGAAATAGAACTGGAGTTGTGAAATAAGACTTGCTTTAATGCTGCTTCTGTGTTCTGAGAAAATGGTGCTATCTGATGACTGCTGGTCTGCAGCCCTGGCTCAGGCAGCTGCTTCTTTACATCCTGATTTGTAAAAGTGTCTTTGCTGTGTTTTGCTGTTTGGGGTTTTATTCAGTGTAAGTTAGAAATGGCAAGGGAGAAGAGATACAGTTGTGTTGTCTCTTCTGTCATTTTTCTCCATTTTGACTTTGTGAAACTGAAGAACTGTGAAGTATTTCAGGTTGCTTAGGAGGCTTTAGCACTGACTGAAATTGAAAGATTAGTCTTTCTATTAGTATTAGAAGTGAGATTCCACTGATTGGGTAGGAGGATGACAGCACGTTATCTGCACCATAGAGCCTACTTTCAGTTTGCTGTTTAGTTGTTTTCAAGTGAGGTAATATAGGTATAAATTATGTTTATTCATATATTCATTATACACTGGAAAATGTGTTTACACATGTAGTGTGGCAAGCCACCCTTAATGCTGTTATGCTTTTTCAAATGCTTGTATTGTGAGGATTTTTTTAGGATACCAACTCCTCCTATGCGAGTTGCAAGCTGGAGTAGAGCTTGCAGTACAAATGGTTCCCACATTTACAGTTTGACAAGGTGTTGGCTTTGCATTAAACTGGGGTGGGTCCAGTAACTGTCCAGTGACAGGACTGGGAGTAAGGGTGGATAGTGCCTACTATTGCCAAGACTGACTCCATTTAGCTTTAGGAGTTTCAGGAAGAGTGGAAACAAAGGAGTTTCTGTGGAGAGAAGCAAAAGTTGGCAAATACCTTCAGTGTGTTGGTGACAAGGAGCATTTTGTGCTGTTGGAACTCCTAGAATTGCCAGTGGAACTCTGCTTTGCCATTCCCTTTTCACACTGTCTTCTGTGAATCTCCTGGTTATATTCTGCATGCAGGTTTACCATCTGGTGCTCTGGCTCCTTCCGTGTGATCCGGAGGGGTTCCCGTGCAGCTGAGCAATGTGCTCGTGCCCCTGCAGTGTCCTGCTGCTCAGGGAACACCTTCACTCACGTTCGAGGGATAAATGGGATGTTTCACTGCAGTTGAGAGGCTAATTAATTGAAATACCACCCTGCATGCTGAAGCAGATGATGTTTAGTCTTACTTTTAGAGCCTCAGACGCAGAATCAGATCTGTCAGCTGCTGGCAGAGCAAAGGGAAGATTGTTCTGGGATTATTGACCCTTTTTTGCCCCTTGCCTTCTGCAGTTGCAAGCAGTGACCAAGACTGACTGACTTCAGAATGTCAGAATTTACTATTCAGGGGAAGTAAGTCTTGACAGAAAATCATCTTGTGCTTCTGGACTTGGCATGCTCTCTGCCTTTCATCCTGCAATAGTGCAGTTGTGAGGATCTCTGGATTTGTGTCTTGCTGGGTTTTAGACAAGGATATCAAGGAATTGAAGTTTGTTACTACTTTGGTAGAGGATCAGGTCTTTGAACTGGCTGCAATTCCCAAACATCCAGCTCTGTATGTTGTCTGACCGTATGTATTGGAATGACTCAGAGCTGCTTGGTTTTATGCAAAAGCCTAAGAAGGTATTAATGTATAGTGGATCAGGTGGTGTGTATGTGCCTTGTAGAAGTTAAGATACAATTTCTGTTACTCTTGGAGCAAAAACACTAAATGGAGCTAAGAAATACTGAGGAGGCTGCTCATGTTAAGGAGGAAATGGGTAGAGGGAGTTTGCCAGCCTTGCGTTCTGTTGTGTTTGCTGTGGTTTGCTGTGTGCTGGTCTCTTCCTGGGGCTTCCTAAGAACCTCAGTTCCTCCTTCATAGCCAAATGTGGTGAGCAACCTGTGAACTAACTTGGGCCTATGTAAATCAAGCAACTGATAGAAATATTTTCAGGTTGTTACGGGGAAATTTTTCAAGCTTTTCAGCAGTAGCAAAGTACAAGATTGCTTTTACTTGTTTTTATGGCTTCACAAATTTAGTCTATCCCTGACAAAATCAGATGTGTAAAGTAGGGTTCTAGGTATATGCTTCAAGTGAGATTCTCTAGAAATTTGAAGAGAATAGATGAAGAGGTACTGCTGCAGAACCTGAGTGGACTTTAACTTCTGGGACAAAAAAATGAGCTGTATGCAGGTCATGGCTACAGGTGTGCCTGTTTGAGATGGAGAGAAGAAATGGTCCTAGGTCTGTCAGAGGGCTGTTTTGAGTAGGTAAGTCAACTGGTCAACAGTTGGACTGTGTTAACTAACATGCTCAACTTGGCACGTATCTCAGGAGATACCCCATTTGCTGTGCTGAAGGAGCACTAGTTTTGCTAGTAAAATGTTAGGAAGACAATTATATTTAACTTATGTTAGTCTAGTGTAAAGGTAATGCCAGCTCCTTCAAAGAACACTCATTCTCTAATTTCTTCATACCTGGTATTTGTAAGAGCTGTCTGACTAAGAACTTGCTAAGCATCCTCAATCCCTCAAAATGTTGTGTCAGCATGTGGTGTTCAGTGAGTCACAGGGCTAACTGTATTATGGCTGGTGCAGGGAGGAAAAAAGGTAAAGGCTTATTTAAAATGAAAAGACTTGTGTTTGTTTTCAGAATTTCGTGTTATCTTTACAGCTTTCCATGAGAGTGTTTAATGGTTGTAATAAAGTAGGAGACAGTCTTGTAGGGAAGCAATGAAATGTGCATTGTGTTTAACTGCAGAGGATTTACTGAAGCCTTTCTGAGAATAAGTGTGGGGTTGTTTTTCATTTCAGTTGATGCTGATGAGATAAAACGACTAGGAAAGAGATTTAAGAAGCTCGATTTGGACAACTCTGGTTCTCTGAGCGTGGAAGAGTTCATGTCTTTACCTGAATTGCAACAGAACCCGTTAGTACAGCGAGTAATAGATATATTTGACACAGATGGCAATGGAGAAGTGGACTTCAAAGGTAAGGCACAGTGCTCTGTGGCAGGTGGTGGCACTTCAGCATATTCAAATTTTTCTTCAGCTGAGAAAGGAGGGGTGAAGAAAACTTCTTAATCAAAATAAGATTCTAATTCCTAGTGAAACTAAATACCAGTAAAACTAGTTTCTCTGGCGCATTAGGGCACTCCTGAATGAAATGTTTAAAAGAGCAGATTGTTTAATAATAGCTTTCAAGGTCATGGTGATTTAGGACTGCTCATTAAATATCTCTTAAAGTGCATCAGTTCAGGCTGTTAATTATGATGCTGTCTGAGGAGAGACTGAAAAAAAGTGGGGCAAACTGTGTAAGTTGTGTGTCTGTGCATTAGTTGTACTTATCCAAATGAAACCTGTCCTTAGTTGGAACATTTAGAAAATAGAAAGGGGCCAAGATTTTTCTGTTGATACTTCTTTTACAGGATTCTTTATAGGTAGATCTTAAAACACTTCAAGTAAAAAGCCAAGAGTTTTGATTTAGTACATTCCTCAAAATTTTAGACTTATTTTAAATATTTATGATTAAAAGGGCCAGCAGGTTATAATTTTCAATACTAGCTTATGTTAAAACAGTCTCTGACCCTTAGAAGTGATAATATTTGTAACTTCTGTTCAAGGTAATAATTGGTATCTCTTGTTGCATATGACTGGAAAAGGTAAATTTCTTGAGTTTTTTTTTTAAATTGGAGAAAGTTCTTTAATCTCGTTTATAGTGACAGGCTGACATTTTAAATGAAATACCAACATACAAGAGCTGCTAACCTTTACAATACCCCTCAAATTTCTGTAGGGATTAACTTAACTACAGGGTAACTGGAATGTTGAGTTTTGATCAAAAGCAGTAATTGTTGTATGGAACTATTCAAAATCCCCTTGTGAACAAATAGGCAATGATGAAAGATGATGCTTTATTGTCTCTGACACTGAGCTGTGATTAATACAATCATCAAGAGCTGCTCTTCTTGGGAGGGAGGGAGCAGGAAGTTGTCAAAATCAATTTTCTTTTTGCCCTATTTCTTAGAGAAAATTATTTTTTTAGCTCTTTCTTTTAGAGTAGTTTTCAATTTTAATGTAATTCTTTTAGTTGAGAAACCAGTCTTGAGAGGAGCTGTGCAATTAGAAATCCCCAATAGAATAGATTTAGTAGAGATCTTGGAGTTTTCTGTTAGGTTCTTGTGTGAATGTCCAGCAATAAAATCACTTAAATCCCGCGGTGACCAAGTCTGTTCAGTGAGCACTGTATTGGATTTGGGGTACTTCCCACTAAAGAATATTAAAATACCAAAGTATACTCAGATGTCACAAGGTAGATAATATTTTCATGATATTATGGTAATTTAGATTCTTTTAACAATTTCTAAAAATTTCTGAAGGTTTATTTCCTTGATTTATTAAATAATACACTTTTTTGTACATGTTTTTCTTATATTATTTAGAATTTATAGAAGGAGTGTCCCAGTTCAGTGTCAAAGGAGATAAAGAACAGAAGTTGAGGTGTAAGTATTTTGATTTTTCCTTAACAAATTTTTTTTTGATCCTCAAAAAATACACTTTTGTTAGCTAAGACTGAGAAATCAGCAAATCCAGATGCTTATAAAGAATGGGAAATCATGAAGGTAGATTGTAAGCTTTTTGCACACTTTGTCATTTATTTGTGTGAAGATTTTTCAGCACTCTTTACTGCCAGGAAGGTTGGTGGAGGTTGCCTTCTGAAGAACTTCACTTGCTTCCTGTTTTTAAACAAATAAACTTTTTAAAGAACAGCTTGCTACACAGTTTTGTGAACCACATGCTTTGCTTTATGGGGCCTAAGAATAATACTCAATTTGTTGCTACTACAGTAGAAAAGCATCAAATTGATGTTTCAGAACTGCATCTCAGGATCCAAACTTCTGGAGTGGAAAAGGGATAGGTTCAGTCATAGATGTAGCTTCCAGTAACTTAAGACAAAAATGTTTAAAAATAAATTCAGTCTTGATGCCAAATTGATTGCAGCAAAGTAACCAGGTGGGATTTTGATTCATCTGCTTCCTGGAAGGTTGTAATTATTTCTACTTGCAAATGAGCTGCTGCCTTGGGTGCTTTGCTTGTGGTGGTAGAGATTTTCCTGTTCGGTGTTTATAGAATTCTTTTACTGCTAGTGCTTAAAACAATTTCAGTTGATATTTCTGAAGTGAGTATATTGCTCTTTTCTGAACACGTTTGTTACTGAATGTTTTATATTTGGTGGGTTTTTTTATTTCTGCAGTTGCTTTTCGCATTTATGATATGGACAAAGATGGCTATATCTCAAACGGAGAGCTCTTCCAGGTGCTGAAGATGATGGTTGGGAACAATCTCAAAGACACTCAGTTACAGCAAATTGTAGATAAAACCATAATTAATGCAGATAAGGATGGTGACGGAAGAATATCCTTTGAAGAATTCTGTGCTGTAAGTAACTTCTAAAGTGCTGCTCTGGGAAGAGGGCAAACAGTTGAAAGGTGTATTTTAAGAACTTTGGGGTTTACTGAGCAGAATGCTTGTATGTAGCATTTGAGACTTGAAATGGTTGGTTTTCACCCATGCGGTATATTTATTAGTTGACAACAAGTTTGAAATTATTTTTTTAGAGAAATAAATGACACATTGATATTTGAGTATTTGAAAATGGCAATGAGTGTTTACACACTATTTTTAAATGGTGTATTAATGAACTTACACCTGGTAACACAGTTTGGGAATTGCTTTTTTTCCCTACTCTTTGAATTTACAACTTCAGTCTGAACATAACTTGTTCATACTCAGTGGGAGTTCTAAAAAAAAAAAAAAGGAAAAATTAGGAGGGGGGAAATCTGCCATCCCCATAACTATTGAAGTGTAACAGTTCTATTGTTGCATGTTTGAGTTTTTTTAAGTTTAGTTATTTTTGTGACATCATGTAAAGCATGTGGTCACCTGCAAAGACTGAGTCACAGCCTGCAAACACCTGCATTACTGCATTACCTGTCTATTTCTTGCACTGGGCTCATGTCTTCCAGCCAACCATCAAGTGATGTTGGCTTTTCTTTTGTCCTTGGGCTTCTGCCCAGGCTTCTTGTGCTACTGTTGGATTTTTCTCTTCCTTTCTTAGAACTTTGTCATTTTTTGTTGACCTCCTGACAACACACTTTTTACTTTTGCAACCTCTTACCCTCTTCCTCTTGCATTTTACTGTCTCTGAATCTTGTGTTGTCTGTCTGCAAAAATACTTTTTCATTTGTTGGATTTGGCAAGTACCATTTGGTTTTTGAATTTTGCTCATGCATTATAAGAAGTTCCTCTGCATGATTAATCGCACACCTTTGAACACTGGTAATTCTTTTGGGAGTGTGTGCAGTTCTGTTAGAAATCCTGGTGTTCCTAAGGCCCTTTGCTTCCCCTGCAAAGGTGCACAGCTTTCCAGGGTGTTTTAGAAGTCAATTGAGCATTTTATTTAACATGCAGAAAAATAATGCAAGGTTAGAATATGAGAAGGGGAGCAGTGCCAAAATGGTGTCAGTTACACAAGGTTTCAGGCCCTGGAGTGTGTAAATTGTACTAATATTGAACTGCCTCGGTTCATACATACGTAATTTCTGTCCCTCACAGTACTTGTGAAATGTAAATCAGCATGGAGAGGCCAGGGAAGTGCTGTTGTTATGATTGACCTGAATGCATCTATTGAGAGTGTTCCTTGTACCTTGTTAACTTTCAATTCTCATCTTTCTGAACCTTATTTTTCTCCCAGGTCGTAGGAGGCCTAGATATCCACAAAAAGATGGTCGTAGACGTGTGACTCTGTAGGGCACCACCCAACACTTTTGCTTTCTTCTCCATCTCTGAAGATCTGCTCCAGACGTCCAGCAATGCTCTCTGTGTATTTAAATGGAAGTATTTTTCTCTGTGAAGCCACATTTTCCAACATGAGCCTCATGAAGCCAACTAAGTGTTATTGAACTTTTATTCTCTCAATAACTCAGTGTAGCACTTTAAAGTCTGAAGGACAGCAAAGATGGAAAGAGCATATCAGTGTGGCGGAGAAAGGGAAGGGGGTTGGCTTTTTAATTTATTTTTCTTCATCTTTTATAACAAGGAAATATCTATCTATATATATATATGTGTGTGTGTATTTATATATAGATATATATGTAGCTTTCTATATGTAGTAGCTAGGTGGGCTTTAATTTAATATACTTGATTCAGAAACAAAACTAGAGTACAAAGTGCCAAGCAGAATATTAACAGTTCAATATATGGATATACATCCTTACTTTTATTTCACACAGTTTTATATATATAGTAGAAGAATGTAAAATTTTAACTGGGTGTTAGGTCAACTCTTTTCCTTTTCCTGTGACTGTTCAGATGTTTCTATATATTGACTGGCTGACAAAGCATTGCTTCTTATGAAATCACCTTAAGTACTTTTTCTTTTTTTTTTTTTTTGTAACACAGGAGACTAAGTTTATTTATACCTGTTAATATATTACCAGGGACTGTGTCTCTTTGCTAAATAACTTAGTACAGTTCTACTTAATATGAGAATATAGTTTAATGCTACTGCCAAGAACTAGACCTCGTGTGCATATAGTGACTGCAGAATGCTTTGATGGCCCTTAGGTTCCGTCACCCAGGAATTGGGAGCAGTTACAGCTGTGCTGAAGCCAAGACACATCTGCTGTTCTGGGTTCAGTTTAGATACAGCTGCTCAAGGTGTTAGATGCATTCATGATTTTTCTCTTGTGCTTAGCTTAAATGAAAATAGGATCGATCAATACAACTGTGCAGGATTCCCATCTACTTATTTTATACAGTACTTAGGTTATCAGATGTTCTTGCCATTTAAATTCTGTTGTTTCAACGATGATAATTTCCCCCTGCATTTAAAAAAATACTACAGGTAGCATAAATAACTGGTAATATTTTATATATATATATGTATATAGGATTCATACAGGGGGAAATCTTGTTAACCTATGCCATAGAGGAGAAAAACTTCACACTATCTAAATTTATACCTCTTGCAGTTCTCCAGTCCTTTGCCTGGAGAATTTTTTCTTTTCTAGATTTGTCCATATCATAATTTGTAACAGAAGGTAACTTGATACATTTGTGTGATATAAAAGTAGCGAGCCATGTTTTACAACTTTATATCATCCCTTCCCTTTTCTGCAGTGGTACTATTGGCTGGAAGAAAAACATTTGCTAGATTTTTTTTTAGGACAGTACATCTTTCCTGTATAGTAGTTTTTCTATTAAAAAAAAGTATTTTATAATGAGCAGTGGAAAGTGCAGGTTGTCTGAACCTCTTCAATCGAGCACCTGTCTGCCATAGCTGTTCCTTCAACTGAGTGCTGCACATCATGGGCTCTGTCTGTGAGAGAGAAATCCAGGTGCTTGGTGTCCTTGCATGACATGAAGTTTTGCATGTAGATCGATTTGAAATGTTCCTCTTGTTTACATAATTTGCATAATTAAAAAGATAATGTTGCCAAACTTTGGTAAATGTTAATGTTCAAAACAAAAATCTCCACTACATGTAACTTTTTTCTTCCTCTGGATCAGTACGTGGTTTATAATCCCAGCCAGTGGTTGTATCTGTTCCAGTGTCAACTGCCATGTGCTCTGCTTCAAGGGGGAACTAGTCTTTTGTGAATTTTTTGTACATAAGTATTTGTTACAAACATTTTAGCAAATGCTTTCAATTTCTCTTGCTTGTGCATATCTTGGCTGGCATTATAGAAATTAGTGCTAATGTTATTTCCTTAGGGGGACTGGAAGGGGAGGGATGAGGTTTTTTTTTAGTTTGTGTGGGGAAAAATGATTTATGTTGAATGTTTAGTTTTTCCTCTGCATGCTACATCATACGTTGTGGGAACTGTAAGAACCTTCATACTATATGAATACAAAATAAAATATTTGAACCTTGGCTGGGGTGCTTCAGTACTTGCACAACCTTTCCTGTTCACTTTAAAGCAGCTCTGCACCCTGACCTGAAGAAAACTTGTTCATAGTTTTTTGTCTTCCCTTTCATTATAAAGATTTACTGAAAAACTGTACAGGGTGCACAGTCCACTGAACACTTCCAGGATTCATTTCAGTGTTTCAAGGCCACTGACATGTTGGGGTTTTTTAAAAGGCACATAGTTCTCTTGCTGAATGTCCAAACTGGATAAAATATATTGAAATCCTTGCAGTAAGTGGAAGGTGGTTTAAAAAACAAACCAACCCACCCTAACATTCATGTAGGTGGAGAATGAAAGGCAGCTCCCATCTCAGGGAAAGGTCCACGCCTTGTGCTGGTAACACCAGTCCTGTGTGGAGGTGTGTCCTTCACAGCAGCTCTGCTGTGCTCTTTGGGCTGAGTGCTGCCCTCTCCTTTCTGCTGATTTGGGTTGGTACCAACATGCAGCTGATTTAGGATAAACAATGACTGTGTGTTCTTGCCTCGCTCTCCCCTGTCTTTCAAGCTAATTGAGGTAAATGCAGATGATGAACAGAGGATGTGCTGACCAGGGATGTGCACCTGGACCTGCTCAGAATGGACACACTCTCCCCTGTATAGCTTGGACTGCTGAGCATTACATATTTAGGTAAACTCAGCAAGTCTTAAATCTGTTGGCAGCTGAAGACTTGAATCAATTTGGCTGTAATGTAATCCCATACTGCAAAGTGCTGCTCTGGAAACTTGGACATTGAGTGAAATGCTTACTCAGTTTGCTTTTGTGTTTCATTTCAGTTTTTGTTTTCATTCCCAAGCCTGAACTGAATTATTTTGCAAGAGACTTGGCAACAAGTTTGGCTGGCAAGGTTAGGAGAAAAGGGCCCATTTTTAAGTCATACTGGGACTGTGACTGGTCTAATCTCTTCCCCTACTCTTGTGTGCATTTAGCATTTTGAGGAGGAGGAGATACAGGACTTTGCAGTTGTTTGTGCTCTGGTATCCTCGTGGCTCTTGGCTTCACTAGGATGTCCTTGCAGATCATTTTCAGGAGAATTACAAAATAAAGTCTATATATGTGCAGATTCAGGATTAAGAGCAAGTATGTTACTTACCTCTTTGTCTTACTCTCCAGCAGCAGCAGAGACTCAGTGGGCAGCCTGCCATTGAACTCTGCATTCCAGTTGACTCTTCCTTTTACCAGCAAGATACTAAACTGTGATGTGTGGTTATAAAGACTTTAACTGTGCTGATTCCTTTAGGCTCAAAATATTGAACTCAAAGCCTTTCTGAAGTTCTGACAGCAGCCTCTTAAACCTCTGATGTTCTGAAAATCCGTAATGAATGTTTTTCTTGGAGACTGCCCAGTAAAATCAGGTACTCATACTTTTGATATAGACCCAACCAATTGAAAATACCTTTTAATTACTATACAGAAACATGTATGTTCAAATCACACCACATGTCTGAAGGCAGTCAGACTGCACCAACAGTCCCAGTTTTTTTCTGGGCTTCCAAATCCAGCGGAAGACCGGTGGCTTCTGTAGCTCCAGGCCTCTCATGTGTCCAGGAACCTGAACTCCCAGCCCCAGTCCTTGGTGGTGCAGCTCAGAACCTCTCGGCTGCTCTGCTGGCCACTGCCCTAATATTGCCATAAACTTTGGAAGGAGGACTTCCTGCAGAAGAAAGTGCAAATCCAGTCAGCAAACAAATAATCTATGTCACAGAAATGGATGTTTTGCTCTCACACCTGTGTTAAAAGTGGAAAACAGCCCAAGGGGGTGAGAAGGATAGTCAAGGTCAGTCACCCTTGTCTTACTGAAGCTGCAGTTAAAAACTGCTCCTGTCAGGGTGAGTTGTCCCCTTTGGCTTTCAAGACCCCTCAGGGAATGCTGCAGCTACATCAGAAGGCAGAACATCTTTCTGCACCATGGAGAGGGTTTTGGAGCTGGAATCAAGCCCTGGACTCCTCACTTCTTCCCTAAACCTTTCTGTTAAGGGTAACAAGCCAACTGCCAGCAAACTACCTGCTCCAAATGCACGTGTGGACAGGGCAGGGAGAAGGTAAGAGCCAAAAAGCGCTTTTTCAAACTGCAAGATCTATTTATATGGAGTGGAAAGATTAGATAACAAGACTTACCTAAAATTAGATTGCAAATTGCTGTTCGTGCCATTTTAATGTTCTGAAAAGATCCCAAAATATGAATTTTTCTGTAAAAAGCAAAGTAGCCTCACTTAATAGAAAAAAAACCCCTCTGTGATTACAGAGTTAACAGAGAATTGGAGGTCAGAGATAAATGTGGAATTCTGTATCAGTGGACTAGTTCTTTTTGTACACTTGTAAATAATAAAAAAACCCAACTGAAACCCAGAAAACCTACAACATAAGACCTGTGCTCTTCTAAATATTTTTAAAATAGATATTACAATTTGGAAATTTAACACTGTACCAGCTTCAAGATGAAAATGTTGCTGGGTTGATTAGCTCAACTTTGATTATTCATAAGAAGGAGTTCTTAGGTTGTGTGGAATGACTGAATTCTAGGTATGCTGCTGACTTATTCTCATAACAAAAGGCCAAATAAATACTTGTGTTCATTAAAAATAGCACTTAAATCAAGTTTCTTACTACTGCTCTACAACAGCTTCAAAGATCCAAGTTATCTTTGTTTCTGGCAGAGGACATGGATGAGCTGAGGGACTGTGCTCAGCCCAGGAGGAAGTCAGTCCATACTTACGCGTCAGCGAGAACGATCCGTGTCCTGGTTACGTTTTCTATGGTGAATTTGGTTTTTCCACCTTTCCCTGCTATTCTCCCTATTGCTCTTGACAGATGATCTCCTTTCAAGGGTTTGACTGAAATGAGAATAACATGCCCAGAGTTAACAGCAGTGCTGTGTATCCCTGTAATGCTTCCCTTGGTCAAGTTACTGGAAACAACTCAGGCCAAGTAACACAGAAACATCACTGGTGAATACAGATCCATCCAGATTTCTCCTTTTGTGATCAGCAGTGCAAACTGCATCCAGTGCTACCTAACTGTGAGGTCTCTGGCATCCAAGAGAAATTCTCTTACAGAACTGCAGTGGAAGGCATTCCATTGCACTTCAGGTTGAAGAAACAGAGCCAGAGCACACCCAGTTAACAACGGTAGAAATGAAGTTGATCAGGTTTAAATGCTGCTCTACAGGGGACTCCAAGAAGCTCCAGTAATACATGAAGTCATAGATGTTTTTGGTTTTCCTGATCCCTGAGGACAAGTGACACAATTGGAGCAGAGGAAAAGAAAGAACAGATACTTGCAGGAGGCATACACAACTCCTGGAATACTGCAGCAGAAGCTACTCACCATCTGTAACTTCAAATGACTCTAGAAAAAGATCATCTAATCTGATGAGAGCAAGAGCATCCTAAAAGAGCAAGAGATTTGTTATCAGCACAAGTGCTCTGGTACCACAGTTTAAAGCACATGTTCTCTTTATACATACAAATAGATTACATCAACTGTATTTCTCCATTTAACCTGTTAAATAATAGCTAAAGCTAAATCTACTGCTTTTTCAACAGCAATGTAAGTATTTCTGTTTAGAGAACCCCACCCGTGCTTGGATTCCCCTGCATTCACCCCAGCCCCACCTGTGCTAGTGAAGCCAGTACAGGGCTGGAGCAAGGAGCAGCCCCTACAACAGTGCAAGAAATGGATTTGTTTTCTCCAAGTACAGGTTTGAGTTTGCAGAGTTGCAGGTTACTGGCTTGGACTAAAGCAAAATGAACAGTCTTGACCTGTGCAGAGCACCCAGAGCCAGATTATTGCTTCATGCTTGTCTTAAAAAAAGCTAAATATGTCCTCTGTTCCATAATTTTAATTACATGCTGCCTTAAGGCTACTTTTTTATTCTTTATCCTAAGAAACTGAATGCTCCATTCACAATATCAAACATTTGTTTCTACAAAACCACCTAAGGATATTTTTTTTTCTTTCTTACTGTAATCTGCAGAGAGGCCAAATACATTGTGCCAGCAGATTAAAGCAATTTGACAACCTGGCTGTTGGGAGACTCACCTCTACTTGAAACCCAAGGATAAATGCTTTCACAAAATCAGCTGCTTTTGTCAGGGCACTGAGATCCTTTGTCTCTTGACAAGTCTGCAAGACAAGAAGTTATGTTTGCAAATTAAGACCAGGCACGTTAGGATCAGGACTTGAAAAATCTGAGGGATACAGACTAACCATAAAGATCCACGTTCAGTTAACGCTCCTATATTATGTTTTACTGAAAGACACAAGTAATATGCTTTGTGCTTTTTTATCATGTTGACCCTCAACAAGTTGAATGCATCAACTAGCCCAGGCTGTGCTTGGAGGGGAGAAGAGAGAAGGTGCTGAAAATTTCCACCTCCACTGACTGAGAACCCTTTTTATTGAGTAAAATCCAAAACCAACACAAACTAAACTGTAACAGAGAACAGGAGAAAAAAAAGAGAAGGATAATAATGGCAGGAGAGTTATTCTAATGATAATCTGAAGATACCTTAGCAGGTGAGTAAAACTCATTTCAAAAATTTCAATCATGATGATAGATAAGGACAAAATGAAATCCGCTTGACAAAGAAGATTCTGCTGCTCATGAGACATCATATCAAAAAGCGGTGTTAAAATCCCAGGTTTTGCCCCTGCACAGTTATTGAACGGAACAGCAGGAGTTCCTGCTCTTCTCTACCTCATCCTTGAAGTTAGTTCTGGGAAGTGTAAATAAGGATAGTTCTGTCACCTTTTCTCTAGTCCCTGCCATTGCACTTGTGGTAAGATTTCAAGGTTAGGAAGCAAAATTCCTGTTGGTGTCTGTATTTTCACTATTACATGGGGAGATCTGATATGTATTGTTAATGCAGTAAGTTAACGCTTTGTATCTACACTTAATAACTGCTAGTCTGAATATTCCTGAGAAGGAATAAGGATAAAGAATGAGCATCTCCAACACTTACAGGTCTGTGCTGCTAACTGTGCCCTAAAGCATCCCAGTGCAATCCGTTAAAAATCACAAGCAATCAAATGCTACGGGCCTTACTGTCTGCCACAAACAAAAACATGAGAAGATTTGGTGCCCCCTTCAAAAGATGCTGCTCAGTCCTTGTCAGGTAAGTACTTAATAGCCTTAAATAGCTGGTAAACATTGAATTCCAAAATCATATCTAACACATAGACTAAAATTCTTCCTTAATGCTACAGTACATAATTTTCTTCTACAAATATTGAACACTCCCCCAGCTCCTGCTGGCCGCTTCTGGAGCAGATTTACACTTTTGGATTTTACTTGCATCAAATACTTGTTCTGAACAATAATTGCCAGATTTCACCCCTGTGAGGGTCTTCTGGGTAGCTGAAACTACGCAGTGCCCATTTTCCCAAGCATCTGGAATTTAGGACATGGCTCTAGTCTTTAATCTGTGGAACAAGAACACCCATGGAGGAGAGGCCCTGCCTTTCAGGAGTTAGAATCACACTGGAATGGACCTTAAAGGTCATCTACTTCCAAGCCCCTTGCCACGGGCAGGGACACCTCCCACTAGACCAAGTTTCTCAATGCTCCATCCCTGGATTTTGAACACTGTCAGGGATGGGGCATCCACAGCAACCCTGGGAAGCCTGTTCCAGTGCCTCACCACCCTCACAGCAAAGAATTTCTTCCTGATATCTAACCTAAATTGCCCCTCTCTCAGTCTGTACCCATTCCCCTTTGTCCTGTCACTGCAGTTCCCGATGGAGTCCCTCTCCAGCTCCCCTCCGGGTGCCAGGAGGTTGCCGTGAGGTCTCCACACATTCTCTCCCAGGCAGCGGGGAAGGCAGAAAGGCGCTCCCTTTACCTTGATCTCCACGTTCCTCGTTTTCAAGTTGAACCTGATCTGAAGCTGCAGGTGCTCCACGATGGGCGTGAATATCTTCATCCAGTTCTCCTTGAGCGGCGTGTACCTGTTGGCCGGCACGGGGATCTTTCTCAGCTCGCCCTTCCCGACCTGCCAGGGGGGAAAGCGAGACCACAGGCCGTGAGGGAGGCAGGGACAACCCTCAGGACTGTGAGGGAGGCAGGGACAGCCCTCAGGACCGAAAGGGAGGCAGGGATAGCTCTCAGGACCATGAAGGATGCGGGGACAGCCCTCACAACCATGAAGGAGGCAGGGTCATCCCTCAGAACCGTGAGGGAGGCAGGGTCAGTCGCCAGGACCGGGAGGGAGGCAGAGACTACCCCGAGGGCCGTGAGGGAGGCAGGGACAGCCCCCAGGGCCGTGAGGGATGCGAGGGGTGCTCCCAGGACCGAGAGGGATGAGGGGGCATCCCCCAGGACCGTGAGGGATGCGGGGGGTGCTCCGAGGACCGAGAGGGATGAGGGGCCATCCCCCGGGACCGAGAGGGATGCGGGGACAACCCCCAGGGCCGGCGCTCCCCCCGGTGCCCCGCGTACCCCGAGCGCCTCTGCGGACACGGGGGGGAAGGCGGGCCGCTTGCTGGGCCGCGGCCCCGCCGTGTCCATGGCGGCCCCCGCCGGCTCCTCGCCGCCCGCCCGCCGCTTCCTCCTCCTCCGCCGGGACACCACGCTGCTGAAGCCGCCGCCTGGCGCCGCCGCCGCCGCGGTGTCCATGTCCGCGTCCATGTCCCCGGTGCCTCCACGCGGCGCCGCCGCCTCCGGAAGGGGCGGGCGGTCGCTCCCGGCGGCATCCGCCGCGGCGGCAGAGGCGGCCGGGCCGGGGCGGGGGGATGTCGGCGGCGCCGGGGCTGGAGCGGCCGCAGGTGGTGTCGCACGCCCAGCAGTCGCTGAGCTACACCGTGTTCGACTGCAAGTGGGTGCCCCGCAGCGCCCGGGTGCTGTGCCTGGGCAGCGCCGCCCGCGGCTCCGGCGTGGCGCAGCTGTACGAGCTGCGGGGCGCCCGCCTGGAGCTGCTGAGGGAGGTGAGCCCGGCGCTGGTCCGTGTCCTGGCCCCGTCCCTCACGGGGAAAGGAGTCACTTTATCGCTCCCTGAAAGGAGGGTGTAGCCAGCGTTTGGGGTTTTGGTGTTTTTTTTTTTTTTTTTCCCCCCCCCATGAATGTGTTTATTTCTTACCTCAGGCTGATCCTCGAAGCCACCGGCTCATCCTCAGGGGTAGCAGCGCATCAGGCCCCACCAGGCCACAAGCAAATTAATTGTTTTTCTTTAAGACCGTCAGACCGGACCCTCTGTTTTTCTGTGCACAGGGAAATAGACTCAAAGCGCAGCTTGCCTTGGATAGCATTTTGACGGTGTTTTGCACCAAACAGCCCCTGTGTGACCCACTGACAGCTGCCCCTGCGCGGTCTGTGGGTGTGTTGCCTTTCCCGTGTGCTGACACAGACCTTTCCTTTTCTCCAAAAGATCGAGAAACCCAAACCTATAAAATGTGGGACTTTTGGTGCTACATCTCTGCAGCAAAGATACTTAGCCACGGGAGATTTCGACGGGAACCTTAACATATGGTAAGCACGGGTATTCTCTGGAAGCTTTTTCACTTTGGTGTTGTGTTTGTCTGTGTGGACAGAGGATTCTGTACGTGGCTTTTACATGAGATGCTCTCCATGCTGCCTGTGGTTGGGTCCCAGTGTCAGCCGCACTGGCTACTGTATTTGGACCGTGCCTGGTTTCTAAAAACAGTGTGAATTCTGCACAGTGTTTAACTCAGTTCTGCTTCATTCCCATCTTCTGCGTCCAGCTACAAAACCCTGTTAAAGTTCTGTGAAGTCCTCGTCTGAAAAGAAGCCTTTGAATGGGTGCACAGATATAAACAACAGGTTGTGTTCAACCTAAATTTTATCCAAGATTAAGTATATATTTTTAATCTTGAAGTCTTAAATGATTTTTCAGGGCCCTGAATGATTTGTGTAATTAATTTTCAGGCAAATTTACTATCAAATAAAGCAATAGTGTCAAAGGGGATTTTTTATTATTATTATTGTATTTCCTTTGTCAAGGAATTATCGGTGCTTGTTGGAATAGCAAGAACGACATGGAATAGTCACTAGTTCAAATGTAAAATAAAATTCTGAAGGATTCTCAAAGAATGGGAATCACTGGAAAAGGAACCATGAAACCCATGGCTGGATGCAATATTCACCTGAAGACCAGTAGTCAGAGCTAGTGGGGATCAGTGAATCAGATCATTTTATGGACTCACTGAAAGTAGAGGTAATTTGAGTATTTTGATCTGTAATGTGATGTGTTTGTAGCCCAGCATAAAAACTGGGTCCGAAGGGCTGCTGTGGTAAATCCCACAACTGCCAGTGAAGTCCAGAATAAAGCAAAACTTTTCAGACCAGTCCAAAGCAGTAGCCAAAGAGGGAATCAAACAAAGACTTTTGGTTCTTAATGGTGATACCCATATTTTGTTCTCACTGTTAGTTTGAGCTTATATGATTTATGCTCAAGCTTCCTCTCATTTTTATACAAATCCTGAGTGTCAAGGAAAATGCCATATTATCTGTTCTTTTTCTTTCTTGCCTAGGAATTTAGAAGCTCCTGAGATACCAGTGTATTCTGTGAAAGGTCATAAGGAAATCATAAACAGTATAGATGGTGTAGGTGGCTTAGGAATTGGGGAAGGTGCACCAGAAATTGTGACTGGCAGTCGAGATGGTGAGTTAGTGAACTCTGCAAGTCTTCTCAGTTCCTCTGAGCCTGTGAGCTCTGATGGCTGGGCACAAGTCTGCCATCTGAACTAGTTACAAGGCTGTTGCAACTAGTTTGGCATACACTGTCTTTTGAATCTTGCTTGGGGACACACTTTCTCTTAATTCTTTTAGAAGCTGTAGATAAGCAAAATGCACTGTTGTCACTGAGATTGGGACAGAAGGAATACAAAGCAGAATAAATGCAAAATATCAACTAGAGAAAATACATCCTTAACAAATGCTTTCACTTTATTTCTGTTTGGTTTTGTGGTTCTTTCTTGTATCCATTAAACACAGTCAGATTTTCTGGAATTGAAAGATTTTTGAATGATCAGTCTGAAAAGCAAAGGGCTTTCCTGGGAAAATGAACACAGCCCATCCCTAACACAAAATCCATTGTCTTTCTTCCCCAGGAACTGTGAAGGTGTGGGACCCAAGGCAGAAGGACACTCCTGTGGCTAATATGGAACCTGTACAGGGGGAGAGCAAAAGAGACTGCTGGACAGTGGCCTTTGGTAATGGATCAGATTATGACTGTTCTCCCTCTGACTGGGCTTTGATGATTATCAGTGTATTTCAGGATGTTATGGAATAGTTTATTTTGGATAGATGCAAAAGTAGCAGGTTTTGCTTTTCAACATTTCCAAATATCTGTGGGGTTTATGTTGGGGATTTTTTTCAAAATAAGCCAGTTCTGTGATAGTTTGGCTTTGGACTCTAATCACCTTTGTTCAACCATCTGTTGTTGGATTCGATCATCTTGAAGATCTTTTCCAATCTAAATGATTCACTGATTCTGTGGTTTCACAGATAAGCTGTGCAAGCTTTATTTTTATGCCTAGGAATGTAAAAACAGTATATCCAGCTGTGTGGTCCTGGGGAGTGTAAATGGATTTTTGCCATCACTGTTGTAGTGTAGTTCCAACTACCAAGCATTAAGGCATTAGTCTAAGAGAAGATCCTGGAAGCTTAAGAGCTAATTAAAGAAAACAGCAGTGCTTGTTTGTGAGCTCTGCATTTTTCTTATGTGCAGAACAATCTCCTTGTGTCCTGCAGAAGATTTTTCTGTACCCTTCAGGTTTGAAAACCATCCAGTTCATTGTATCTTAATATCCTAATTGTAAGGTGTTTTTTTTGTTGTTGTTGCATAAATGTAAGTTGAAATTACAGCCTTAGGACTTCTGAAATTCACAGGCTAAAGAGGGTTTGTGTTTTCTGATTGATTCTGTCTCTGTGTCCAGGCAATGCTTACAACCAAGAGGAACGTGTTGTATGTGCTGGATACGACAATGGGGACATTAAATTGTTTGACTTAAAAACCATGTCACTGCGATGGGAGACCAACATTAAGAATGGGGTGAGGAAACCATAAAAGTATTTTTCATTCCAGCTGCTATGCAGGATGAAAAAATTAAAAGGACTCTGTCTGTGTAAAACTTATGCAGAAGATATTTCTGCTGAGATTGTACCAAGGCATAATTTTCTTTTAAGTTCAAAAAATTATAGTCCTCAAATTCTTGGTAAGGACAGGATGGGGTATTTTACAGTGGAATCATGTTTTCAGATGAACTTGATATTTCCAAATTGGTGGTGATGTCATTGTAGGAATAATGAATGATTAATATGTATTTACAAATCACAAAACACCCATTCTTTTTTAGCAGTGGCTAAATTTCAAGACTGAGTGTATCTTTTTATATTTCCAGGTTTGCAGTGTGGAGTTTGACAGAAAAGATATAAATATGAACAAGCTGGTGGCCACGTCGCTTGAGGGAAAATTCCATGTTTTTGATATGAGAACTCAGCATCCAACCAAAGGTTTTGCTTCTGTTTCAGAGAAGGTATGGGGAGAGAGAGAATTACTTAGTAAGAGACAAACTTTTCTGCTGTCAAAGTACTCCAGGTGTAGTACATCTAGGTAATAGATGCCCAGGTCACTTTATAAAACAGTATTTTATTTATTTTTTTTTTTTTTTTAGTTAGTGAACAAAATCTGATGGAAATTAGAGAAGAGGCAGTTTTGTGGTGAAGTTCTTCAAGACTCCCTTTTTGTTTGTTTTTTTTTTTTTTAGAAAAAGCTGAGCTTCAACATACTATCTTTAATATATGCCTTACCACCACTCAAAGCAGATAAGGTGCTGGAAGTACTTTGATTCTCAATTGAAGAATTTCTTTACTGAATTAGTGTTTGTAATAATGAGAATGGGAAAGAGGTGTCAGGCAGTGAAATTAACCATCCACCATAAGAAGGCTGGACTCTTTTCATACAAGTGAACTCTGTTTTAAGATCTTGCACCCTTTTCTGTGAAACTCATCACTAAATGACTTATGTATGATGCTGATTTTTAATTTATTTTTTTTTTATTAGGCACAAAAATCTACCATATGGCAGGTGAGGCACCTGCCACAGAACAGAGATGTATTTATGACAAGTGGAGGATCTGGGAGCCTTCATCTCTGGAAATAGTAAGTGATTACTTCTCCGGTCAGGAATAAGAAACCATCCTTTTAGTGTTTTAAGAAAGAATCTTTCTGAAAATGATGAGTGGGGTCCTGCTTCCAGCCTCAGAATATCTAGTTAAAATTATTGCTTACAAATGCAGTATATAGGGTGATTTCAGTGTCAGTACTTGATCTGGAATCTTGAATTACTCCCTAAGAGAATGTGACAGCACAGGTAAATTTTGCCCTTTTCAGTTGTGTTGAAGATCTAATTATACCCCTGGTTAACAGAGTGATAAATGGAAGAAAATGTGTTTCTTGAAATTCTCATATAGAAGCAGTTGTTTGTGAGAAGAATATTGAAAGCCTGGTCTTTTAATAATTCTTACATTTACATCTTTTTACATTACATGGGAAAATAATTTAATCATCCTAAAGACAGCCAAGAAGGAGCACTAAGTTTCAGAGCAATAGCTGAGATGAAATCTTCCTGGCAAAAGCCAGAGGATTAAAAAATGAAGGGCTATAGGAGAGAGGTGTCCGCATTCAAAATTTCCTGCCTCCTTTTTTCTTCAGTGAAACACCTAGTAAGTACTCAGCGTGGATATAGCTGGATATGATTATTCATTATTTTTAACAACAGACATTTATTTGCCTTATCTGTGGAACAGGAAATAGAGAGGATAACGATGTGTTTGTGTCAGTAAATTCTAAGCACGTGTTTTTGTTTTCCTTTTCCCATTGGCAGCGAGTACCCAGCTCAGCGCTCCAAGAAGGATTCGGAAGGAGCTGAGATGGGGGTGGCAGGGTCTGTCAGTCTCTTGCAGAACGTGACTCTGTCAACACAGCCCATCTCTAGCCTGGACTGGAGCCCTGACAAAAAGGGACTGTGTGTCTGTGGGGCCTTTGACCAAACTGTGAGGGTGCTGATAGTTACAAAGCTAAACAAAATTTGACAGGAAAACTAGAATTTCTGATGAGAATTCAGCAGAGGCTGCAGTCTGTAAATACGGGAGGGGCAGCCCTTCTGTTTCTAATTTAATTTCTCCCTTAATAAAATTGGATTGAAGAAATAGAAACCAGATCTTTCTATTGAAAGTTCAGGTAAGTGCAGTTAGCGTTTTGACTGATTGTGCTGCGATGACTTGAAGTTGCCTGGGTACAAAACTTTTACCT
This sequence comes from Acropternis orthonyx, assembly GCA_035583155.1. Classification (NCBI taxonomy): domain Eukaryota; kingdom Metazoa; phylum Chordata; class Aves; order Passeriformes; family Rhinocryptidae; genus Acropternis; species Acropternis orthonyx. The sequence goes on along the minus strand of JAWWEU010000111.1, from coordinate 17,113,033 downwards.
TTTGGAAATGTGAATTTACACTAAAGATGAAATGTGCCTTTGTATTAATGCAGCTCTGTAATTTCAGAGTTCACTTTAGTTTGTATTCAGTTTATCCATAGTGCAAATCTCTTCACACTTGTTAAATGGTTTGGCTTTTATATATATAGTATTGTCCATGTGCATTCGTGCAATGGGAACTACTATACAGTCCCTCACAGAAACTCCTTGTGTTACTGGATTTATTAATTAGAATGTCTGTTAAAGTGACTTTGCATTCTTGTAATACACTAGAGAAAATAGAACAAATGCTGAAATATTCAGGTTTAATGGAGTAAGCTTTTTATTGCAGTTCATACAGAAATTAAACTATTGAGGGAAATGCACTGTTTTATTATTTTAGTTTGGTTTCATAACAGGTTTTTATGTTGTTTTTATCTCTGTTTGCAACTTTTTATTCTACAAATAAAGTCAGTCGTATGGCATGTTGTCTTAATATGACCAAAGTTTATTATTCAAACATACAGAGATTTAGAGAAGGAATGTACTTGTAGAGGTACTTAGATAAAAACTTCAGTCATTTTACAACAAAAGTTGCTAAAACTTACCTCCATCGTGAAAAACTTTAAAAGGCAGCAGAAGTACCATCATTTTATTTTTATGGATTCAATATTTCTTCAAAACCCAGTGTGACCAAGAAGCTTTGTTACTGTAGTTTACTGTTACTGTAACTCCTTGTTACTTCTCTCCAATATGTTTCTTTTCTGATTTTACCAGTGTGTGCTGTTGCCAGTTCTTTTTATCCGGCACATCCAGTTACTGTCCTCTATTTGTGGATGTGTAGGATGGGAGTTTTCTTAATTTCAGCATGTTTTATTTGTCACTTATTGGCCTATTTGCATATGCAAGTTTCAGGTAAAAGTATTTATTTCTGAAACCAGGTTGTGATGGCTAAACATTGTCTTTGTGCAGGTTAACCACAGGAACCGCCCTGTGTGGCCATTTGCAGAGAAGCTGTTTCCTCAGACTTGGGAATGGGGAATTGGTATCTGACAAATTCGGTCTGTCTCCAGTTTGCTGGGGGCTGGTGGGTTCTCTATTGGCAGCAAGTCCTGTGCTAGAGGGTGAGGCAGGTCTGAAGGATCTGAATGTGCCAGTGGACCCAAACTGGTCCTTGCTACGCTTCTGTGCTACTGCTGCAACTTTTCTTGCAATAAGAAATCACAGCTTCCCAAAACCTAGAAATATTTCCCATCCAAATAACAGCTTGTGTCAGAAAAATGATACTTGCTAAATCACAATTTAAAAGGGAAATGGGATGCAAATTTCCCTGTGTGTTGTCAGTCAGCTCTGCTGTGGAGAGCAGGAGATGACAAGCTTTGAAGAGAGAGACTTCAGATGTTTTCTCTCATCTGAGATTCCAGCTAAATACAAGTGTGATAAAATTGTTCTTACTAACTCCTGGCTATCTTAGCTGATTAAACCAACTGAGGAAAAAGAGGCACCTGTGGGCAGAAGAGGCTCACAGGCTATTAAACCTGAAACCTTGTGGAATGGAGAAATCCATGCCTGTGTAGCAGAGGGTGGGCAGGAAGAAAATGGCAATAAACCATAAACCCAATGTGTCTGTGGAAGTCCATGGTTGGGGCAGATCACAGATACTCTGTTCCAGCTTGCCTTTGAATTTAGACTCTCAGGTTTAGCAAGGGCCAGCAAGGATGAAAACACAGGGAATATAGGCTAAATATTTAGTAGAAGACAAAGATTTATGAGAGCCAGCTGTCTTCCCTAACACTTGATGGTGTGCTTTCAAGTGTAATACTTAGTACGTGATTTTTTTTTTTTTTGACCCAAGTAATCCCATCTGCTTTTGTGCATAGCATAATGCTGAGAGCATATTCTGAAATTATTTTAAACGTTATCCCTCTTAGGGTGCATCCCACAAGGAGGGAATAGGGGGAACCATTGCTCTGCAATGCAATCTGGTGTGGAGTTCAAAGAATTCAAGTGCTTTGAATCTAAAATGCACTGTTCAAAGATGGCCTCCATTAGCTTTGGGCTGTAAATAAAATATACTTGCTGAAAGGTGTGCCAGGCAGTGGAAATATGTTTTTATTCTTTAATAGTAACTCTGAATCAGTGTAGGTACCTGTAAGAGAGGCCTCTTGAGTGCAGGACTGGGCTCTTGGGGCTATTTTTATGTACTTGTCCTGCAGTAAAAATGTCTCTTCCTTGCGCAAAGAACTCCAGGGAGCTCTCCTAGTGAGCCTACATGATGGGGATACAAATTAGAGCACAAGCTAATTAACAACAGCTCTTAAAGCTCCGTGGGCCTCAAAAGGATGAAATGTGTGTTACCTCTGTGTACTTAAATTTTGGGATTCGTTTTATTTCTTGTTTTGAAAATGAAGGATCTTTTAGCTCGTTTTTAGCTGATTTCAAAATACCTGACAGTTTGCATGGCAAGAGCTTGCAAAAAGCTAAGAGAGCTGGAGGGAAACACAGATGGAATGTAGTGCTGTCCGTGTTCATTATAGGTAAGTGGCTGTATCTGTGTATCTGGAACATTTAAGACAGTCACTGGCTGGAGAGAAGAGCTGTTGCTATACTCTGCTGTATCCCCTCAGTAGATTGGATTTCTGCTGCTTCTAGGCTAAACAAGAAACTTAAGCAGACCAAAAGCTGCCTGTGGCAGCCTTGCCTGCTCTATTTATAGTCCTTCCCCCTCTTGCTGAAGACTGGCACCTTGCCTCTGCAGCCTGGAGGCTGGAGAGTTGAAGTGTGTTCTAAATAAAATCAGAATGCATCAGAGATGGAACGCACAGGGCCAAATCCTCTCTGACGCAGCACCGAGGAGCGCTCTGGAAAACCCCTGCCTTGCCCAGGGAATGGAATGTGCTACTGAGTTTGGAGTGACCACATTTCACAAGTACATCTGCTTGGCAGCTACTGCTTGTTTCCTGTGCAAAACATCCCTGTGTGCTCATGGAAGAGAGAAATCTGTTTATGGGCAAGGCTGCAGCCAGAATATGGGTACATGTTTGTGCTTGTTACTTTAGGTTTTTGTTTGGTTTGGTATGGTTGGAGTTTTTTCTTGTTGTTAGCCAGGTGTTGCCCAAATCCCCAACTACTACAAATCAGGGTTTTTTTTTCTTTTCTTTCCCCCCACATCAGTATAGTTACTTTTAATTTCACCATCTGTACTTGTCCCTGGAGATTACAGCCCTTCAAGGTTTCTCTGTGTGTAGTCAGTATCTGGCCTACAGTGTTTAGTTTTCATCACAAAAACAAACAAAGGTAATTTACAGCTTAGCCATGACTTGGATTAAATTTTAAGCAAAGCAAGACAAGTTATAACTCTGTATGTGAATCAGAATACAGTGCAGTCACCTCTTCACAACCACTGATTCTCTTAGGGACATCACAGAACTCGTACACAGAAGGAAGATGGGAATTGCACAGGAAAAGAAAGACATCTGTTCTCCAGTGGTAACTTCACAGCCAGCAGATACAGCGTGTCAATACAATTCAGCTCATCTTCCCTAAATTATTGCCATCAAGTAGATTTGATAGCAAACGGATTGTTTGGCCAAGCTGACTGATTTATAAGTAAGAAGCTATTAACTTGTGGCCTGCATATTCATCACTGTAATGCAGATGTCTAAAGTTGGTATCGACAAACTGCCAAGAAAATACAGTGATTTACTAGTTTTATTCTCCTATTATTAAGCCTGCATTTTCTTGCTCCTGTTGCTGTTACTGTTGAATTTTCAGTAGTCTGCACTCTGAGCAGGACAACTGCCCACTCCTCAAAGAATGTCCAGACCATAGTCTGTATGTTTAATGTGTATTTAAAGCCTTTGTGCACGCAAGGTATTTTGTAGCAGCAAACCCAAGTCCCAGTGCTTTGGGCAAGGGCAGCTGTTGGCTCAGGCAGGAGCCAAGAGCTGAATCCCTTGGAGTGCACTGTAAATCATGGCTGTGGGACTACCCGTGGCAGTGCAGGTTCAGCCCAGAGGAAAGCCCAGGTGGGATTTCTGTGGAACTGGGCCAGAGCTATTTGGCAGCTTGGAGATGTGACTGGTTCTAGCCTTGGCCATAAAACATTTCCTTTCCTTGCTGGCCTCTTCTCCCAAGTAACAAATGACAGGACAAGAGGAAATGGCCTCAAGTTGTGCCAGAAGTTTAGATTGGATATTAGGAAAAATTTCTTCATGGAAGGGGCGGTCAGGCATTAGAAGAGACTGCCCAAGGAAGAGATGGAGACACCATCCTTGGGGGTATTTAAAGGACGCATAGATGTGGCACTTGGGAACATGGTTTAGTGGTGGACTTGGCAGTGTTGGGTTAATGATTGGACTCAAGGATCTTTAAGGTCTTTTCCATCCTAAACAATTGTATGATTATATGATTCTTAAGCATGGTAGTGAAGCCGAGTATTTTTCATCACTATGAAAAGCCCATCATCAACATAAGTAAAACAAGCACAGTCAAGCTCTCCTAGGCTACTAGGGATTTTAAGCTTATGAAAATTTAAGACATTCTCTGAAGCCAGAGGATATGTGGCTTGCAGAATGGCAGTAAGGCCCACAGAACTGCACAGCAATCAAGACCTGATGGAACTTTTTGTGTGGCAGCAAATCAGAAATAGTAGCTCAGGCTGTTCTCACCAGGCTGCATTGTATCAGCTGCCCAGTGTCAGTCTGACTGCTACAGCCTTGCAGTTGAAATTGCTCTTTCTTTCAAGTAAATGCCTAGTTAAATATCCTATCCCCTGCTGCTTCCAGTTCTTTCTCTTACAGGAGGAGGCTGCTTACATTAAAACCCACCACTGGCAAAATCCGTGTTACATAAAATATCAAGGACCGGATTGTTTTTGTGCAAACGTTTCCACCAGCACAGAAATGCTCCTTTATCCTCACTTTGCACAGATGTGGATGACTACAAGTGACACAAACCCTTCAGTTGTTCTTGTTTGTGAAATTCCTGGGAAGGCTAAGGGAGCTGCCCCCTTCCCTGTGTCACAGAGCACAGTGGAACTTTGCACCTCTTCTATGCAGTTGTAGCTGTTTCTGGCTCTCATTATCCTGGCATGTTGCTCCAGCCTGTCCTGCATCTGTCTGCCAGAAATTATGCAACACTAGCGATGTCCTTGGAGGCTTTTTCCTCCTGCTCTCTTCATCTTTTGTCCTTTGCTTATTGTTTCAGGTTTCTGAGAGAGAGACAGTCTCCTTAGGAATACTTCCAGCCTGGAGCACCGTGAAGCTCAGGTTTATAGGCAGTGCTGCAGCAACAGTGAAAAATAACAATTTAAGGCAGGTGCAGCCAATGAAATCTGTTCAGTTCAGCTGCACACCACGCTAAACCATTTCATTTTTGGTCATCAATCTTCCTGCAGGGATGACAGAAACTCCCCTTTCATGTTTCTTTCTGGCAGAGCTCGACCAGGTAGGGCTTTGTTGCCTGTTCAGCAGATGTTAGGGACAGATCCCCCGGCCTTGCAGAAGTGTGTGGTGGCATCTTCACATCTGGCAGTGCTTTCCCTTCCTGACATTCACATTCCCTTCCTCCCACATCCTGCTGTTGCAGAATGTGTAAGAAACACAAGAGCAGCCACACTGGGTGAGGCCAAAGACTCTTCCAGTCCCGTATCCTGCCTCTTCAGGGGCCATGTGCAGATAAATAAATATTAAAAAGAAACATTAAAATGACAACTACAATTTGGGTCCTAAGTTTAATTTACTCCTAAAGTTGTCCTAGGCTTCCTGCTAAAATGGAGTATAGAATACATGGTTCTATTGAATTTATGCACAGAAGCTAAAAAGTGAGACCAGTGGAATGCTAATGCATTTAAAAATAAACTTCAATTTCTAATACAATTTACTTCTACAATCTTAGTAAGAGAGAGAGCTGTAAAAAAATTACAGCTTTACATACTAATTGGAAAAAATGCAATCTTAGAACAGTATCAGAACAAATACTCTACATGTGGTGGATTGCTTTCAATTTATATCTACAGTTTCCATATATAAATGCATATAACCTAATAGATATATATACATTCAGTGAATAAAGCCTTGTATTTATAGTAACCAGGTATGGTACCCAGCACTTCACCATATCCTGTCATTTAATCTAGTTGGCATGAAAAAAAGCTCTTTTGATCTGTACTATCACTATCTCAGTGTAGATCTCATCCTCCCTATGTGTTATGTTAAAAAAGCTTTAATCAGAGGGTTTGAGCCAGTCTTATTGAATTATATTATTCTTCCTCCCTAAAACAAAGTTACATCAAGCTCAGTTTCCCTCTTTCCATGTACTTTCATATCTCTATTTTGATTAGAAATGTTACGTTTTCAAAAGGGAAAAGAGTCTGTGCTTAGTAGGTTTAAAGCCATCCTAATTTAATTTGAGTGCAGGGAAAAAAAAGGCATTTCCAGAGCATTTTAACTGAAAGGTGAGTCTAAGTTCACCTGGACTTAGGCATCCACATGTGTTGTCACTAAATTCAGCCAACTGTATCACAGCACAGAAAATTTTGGATGTTACACTTTTCCACTGTCCTAAGGTCACTGCTACAGGTTTTTTTAGTTCTGGAAGATGTGAGACATCCCTTTGGGTTAGTCTCAAGGCTCTTCCCCTTTTTCCTCTAGTAGGTAAGAGAAACAAACCTCGCAGCCAGATATGTTGGTCTCTCTTTCTGGGCTCACCATCTGCATCATAATAAATCACTGTAAAAATCTCTCCCTGCATATGTCTGGTCTCAGCAGGATTCAGGCAGGCATAAATTACCATAAACATGGCACTGAGCCAGGCAGCTGCCTGTCACTGTCCTTTTATGACTGTTTGCCTTCTGATTTACCAGAGGAAACATCTCCCACCGAGAGGGGCAAGTGCACATCAGCAGGCAGGTACTGGAGAGCAGTTGGATGCTCCTGCTTCGGCTCACTCCTGCTACACCCTCTTCTGGTAGCTCTCTGGTCTGGCCACACATCACATTGTAAATTCCTTAGATGACACTGCAAAGAAATGGGCCTCACCACCCAAAAAATGCCCGTCACAGAATGCCCGAGGTGGCTGAGACCCTTCAGACACAAATGTGCTACGCACACTAACATCTCCCAAAGTGGTGAGCTGGCCCTGACCTGGGATTTTAAAAGGTACTGTTTCATACTCTGCTTTTTCATGACTTTGACTGTAACTTGACTTTAAACATGCTAGGCCAGGAACTGTCATGAAATGGTCTGCAGCTCAGGTGACACAGGTGCAGACTAACTCTTGAAACAGTTTAAAATGTGATGATGCACAAGTTTAGACAGTTTAAACATAAGCTACAGGCTGACCAGAAGGTAACAGAGAATTTTTCAGTTTAGTACCAACACAGTATAGCTGTACTCTCATTGACTTAATCCCATTTAAGTCTGCACTGGTCTAGCATTTTCAGCATGTTTGTTGAATCTCTAGAGGTTTGAGACAGAGACTCACAGAATAAAAGGGAATGTTCTCTGTGTTTGGATGTACTGGCTTCCCAGTAATTGCTAGAAAGGGCTTATGGTGGACACCTGATAAAAGTGTCTACTTAGAAAGGCTGAATTATTTAATGAAGTGTCTCTGCTGCTCTCATTTAGACTCACATTAGAAGGCCAAAAGGAGCGATTAGTGTCAGAGGAAGCTGGACTTGCAGACAAAGCAATTCCAGTGCTTTATTTTCTCCCTCAGGATGACTATAGATGCCTATTACAACCACCTGCTTTTGGTCTGGTTTAGAGTCTGTATTTCCATCCTGCTAACGATTTATTAACCCTTTTGTTAAAAGTAGCTTTTAGCAACCTTCTTTATATTCACAGCAGATGAATCTAGGCAACTTTTTTTATTTACCTTGTCTTCTACATGAGCATCTCCCAAAGCTTTTCCAGTGGCATTTATTTCTGGGATCTGGGGGAGCCTCAAGTGGTCTGTACATCATGCTATAGTGCTTTGCATGACCCAGGCTGTATAATGATTCCAGTGAGGTCAAGACAACGGGATATCTGCTCCACAAAGAACATTGGCTCTGTAGGAGTCATTATATAGTTTGTACAGTGAATGAGATACATCATAATAAAGCAGTAATTACATTAAAAAAAGAGCCTGTCACTTTGACTACTTTGGAGAAAATATTTAGGATTGGTTTTTTGTTGGTTTGGGAATGATAGAGGAAAATCAATAATCATTCATGGGCCTCTCAAATGAAATAGCTTCCATTAAGTACCAGATGGCAGTATAGCTTTTCTTGGATAGATTTTTGTATAGATATCCATATGTAAAATAATAATGTATTTTCAGATTGGCACCAGCATAAACCAGTTGAATTGTATGAGCTGCATCTCCATCAGATTTTGGCTGGGATAAATGTAAATTCTTAACTCCTCACTCTCTGCTCTTGAAAACCAAACAATCAGCACAGCAGAAATGAATGCTTATATACCTAATAATCCCCTGAGTGAACTGCCTCAAGAAATTCCAAGACTTGTGGCACTCAGTGTAGGAACTCCAGCTGCGTGAACAAAAGTATAAATCTGTAGTAGTCTGGAGCCAGCAGAAGCACATCTATAACAAATGTATACCAGTAGAAGGAGACAGAGCCACACTGTATGATCAGGAAATACAGAGTACAACCTGTACTGCATTAATGCTTTCCATGGTTACAATCTTCTACAAACAGAGCTGGCTGAATCTGAACATTGATCAGCATGTGTTGCATTTTCCTTTGATCTTGTAATTGAAGCAAAATATTGGGTTTAGGAAATAAGACTCTGGCAACAACTTCTACCTAATATTTGGTAAATCAATTAATCTATCATTCATCTTCCCTCTCTGTATTTCCCAACCTGTGACACTTAGATATTGAGGTAAGAATGAACTAAACATATGCTAAGTGTTCTGACATCCTTGTAGACACTTGGCACACTGGAACTGCCAAGTATTATTCTATTTAAGAGTGCAGGTCTTGCTAATTCTCTGCTAGCATTCAGACTTGCATTTCTGAATTTTTGGGGAAAAAAAAAAAATCTCTCCTAAATTCCCTTTTACTTGCACTGCATAATTCTGTAGTTGTACTAGAAAAAAATGAACATGAGAAAATAACTAAGGTTGTGGTTTTTGAAACCAAGAAATGGTTATAAAATTCAGTGAAATGTTATTATGGTAAAATATTAGCAGACAGTAGGGTTACCATTCCCTACCCCAATGATGCTACTACCTTTGTGTGTGTCCCACATAGAGCTGAAAGGCCCTTAAATAATCCCTGTGTTCACTGATTTAATAAATACTCTGTTATAAACATACATATATGTATTGCTTTTGCAGCCCTTTTCAGTTGAAACTGAAAACCTAAACCTCCAAATCTCCTCGAGGAAAAGGAGACAAGAGGTAAACAAGTAATTATTCCATCTGAAGATCTTCAGATATGCTTCCAACTGGGAGTGGGGAGAAAGACTCTTATTTGCAGTTCATATTGATTTAGTTAGAATAATACAGTATGGCACATAGATGTAAAGCAGCTTATTAAAATGAAGCTAACTTTTGCAGTATTTTAAATTGCATTAAGGTGCAGGGAGGTGCACAAGACCCCAAGCTTCTACTCCTGTTCTCTCCAAAATACACTTCCACTTTCCTCAGCCTTGTCATCCTCCAGACTGGATCTGTTTCTCTCTTCCTCTAGAAACCCTGATGCTGAGGAAGCCAGCTCAGCACATTCCCTTCAGGCAACCAGCCACAGCTTAATCAGCCACATACATGCTCCTGCATAACCTCTAGTTGAGAGCAAACCCTCTTCAACCACACTGAGGGATTCCAGTGATCTTATCTTGATGTGCCTCAGAGGGGATAGGCTGCAGACTTGAGCTACAATAAGCTTCAAATGAGATTGTGAACAGAAAGGAGGTGAAAAAGGTCTTTGGCAAGTAATGGCAATATTTTTGATGCAGACACTGACTTCTGTTTTACTGTTTATCAGAATGTAAATCTGTAAAATGCAGATCATATCTTTGGGAGCCACAGATGTGTTGTCACTCTTAAAGTCAGCCAGCTCTTGCAGTGGAAAACTATTAATCTTTGAACCTGGATTTATTTGCTGAAATCTTATTATATAGATATTATATTATATATCTATATATTGTCTGGAATTATACAGTCATAGAATAGTTTGGGTTGGAAAGCACCTTAAAGACCATCTTGTTCCAACACTGCCATGGGCAGGGACACCTTCCACTAGGCCACCTTGCTCAGAGCCCCATCCAACCTGGCCTTGAACACTTCCAGGGATGGGGCACCTACAGCTTCTCTTGGCAACCTGTGCCAGTGACTCACCACCCTCACTGTCAAGAATTTCCTCCTAATATCCAATCTAAACCTACTCTGTCTGTTTGAATCCATTCCCCATTGTCCCGTCAGTACATATTCTTGTAAACAGTCCCTCTCTGTCTTTTCCACAGATTCCATTCAGATACTAGAAGGTCACAATTAGGGTACCTCCAAGCCATCTCTTTTCCAGGCTAACAATCCCAATTCACCCCAATTATTAGAGGTGCTCCATTCCTCTAATCATATTGGTGGCCTCCTCTGGCTTGAGGAGAAACACAGTGGAAAACACAACCAGTAACACCATTAGAGATTGACCCTCCATCAAGGGTGAGGCGAAGATGTGCAGCCTCAGGCAGGAATGGGTGCTGACCCTCTGGGATGCCTCCGTGTGATGTCTGGCATTAGGGGACCACCTCTAAACCCAGTTTGTGCCTCCCTTTTTCCAGGAAGCACCTGGGAATGCTTGGGAACAGCTGGAGACGTGTTGTGCCAGCTGTTTACCTCCTCCACCCAGATGAGCCAGCTGCTGGAAAGCGTGTTTTTTGCCTCAAAAGGGCATCTCCCTCCCTCCCCACTGCAGAATCGCAGAAGGTAAGGGGCTAATGTGTATGTCTCAAACACTGATAACTGGGTGGCTTTGGAGCCAACCAAGGACTGAATCATCAGTTTTAGTTCCTGGAGATAAGCACAACACAGTACAGCACCAGTGCAGGAATGAGGCCAAGAAGTGGGCATGGACTGCAGGGGAGATCAAGACCACTCAAGACCCTCAAAGCCCTCTGACCCACTTCCAGAAAGGTCTGAAAGAATGGACTGTGCATGGTAAATAATTTGCCTGGAAAGCAAGAAACCTGTCTTCAGGGCAGAGAAACCTATCCTTAAAAACGTACCCCCACCAAGCCCAGGCGGTGCCCCCAGGACATCCCCTCAGCTGAAACTGATGCTGGAACCAGAACTGGGATTCTTCTTGTTGCCCCCCTGCCCCGGCCCTCTTTTCTTTTCTCTTTTCTTATTTTTGCTTTTCTCTTTTTCTCATTTTCTTATTTTCTTTTTTCTCCCTTTTTCTTTCTTTTCCTTTTTTCCTTCCCTCCTCTAATTCTCTCTTTCTTTCCTTCCTTCCTTTTCCCTTCCTTCTTCCTTTTTTCTTTCCCTTTCCTTCATTCTTTTTTCTTTTTCTTCCCTTCCCTTCCCCCTTCCCCCTTCC
>JAWWEU010000111.1:17078162-17100131 GCA_035583155.1 Acropternis orthonyx | reverse complement strand
CCCACGGCCGCAGCCGCTCCTTCCTGCTCCGCCGGCTGCCCGCCCGGGTTGCCATGGGCACCGCCTGTGCTCCCCCCGTCCCTTCCCCCAGCCCTTCCCGTCCCTTCCCCCGTCCCTTCCCTTCCCTTCCCTTCCCCCGACACCCCTGCCGGGGTGCCCACATAGCACCTGAGGCACTCCCTTACACCCATTCCCCCGCACAAAGCACAGGATTTCCTCCTCATCCGTCTGCTGTCCGTCCCCTCCCACCTCGGTTCGTCACATCCCCCTTCCCGTCCCGCATCCCGGTCCCTCCCGCGGCCGTGGCGTCACCGCCGAGCGCCGCTCCCGCCCCGCCGGGCTCGCTCACCTGCCCGCAGGTAAGAGCGGGGGGGACACCCTCTCTGCCCCATCCTCCCCACCTCCCCCGGCTGCTCCCTGGCCTTTCCCGGCCTTTCCCGAGGCCTTGGAAAAGGGGGGGGAGCCGCGCACGAAGCGGGGTGGGGGGTCGGGGGGGGTCGCGGCGTGTGCGCTGGCGGTGCTGGGTGTGAGCGGGATGGTTTGGGTTGGAAAGGACCTTAAGGATCATCCCGTTTCACCTCCCCATCCGTGGGCAGGGACACTTTCCCCTAGACCAGGTTGCTCCGAGCCCCGTCCAGCCTGGCCTTGAGTGTTTCATGCACACGGCATGGCATGTTTTAATGGATAACTTACACACATATCCATGGAAAAGAAAGTATAGAATATAGGCCTTCCTTCGCCTTGAATATGGTTGTGTATAGCCAGGAAATTGATGCGTTCCTAATAAAACTCAGTAAAATAGCGTTTGCAGCTTGAGGAGCCTTGAGAACTTGGTAGCTGCTGTAAGAGTGTGTTTTTCAAAGAGAAAACAGAAGTTTTCACATACAGACCGTGGTTAAAATAGTTCAGCTGCGCTCTTTTCCCTTAACACAAAGGCAGGTGGTACTTAAAACTACTTAGCTAGAGCACTTCGTAATAAAACAGGTCTTGTTCCAGTTCTCTCATGTTGCTGCAAAGGTGAAAATATCCCCTTCCTCACACTTTGTCACAGCTTTCTGACCACAGGCTTAGGAGGGACTTTTGAGTTGCAAATTAAACTTTGGATTGTGCCAATTTAAAGGCCTCATTTTGGAGACAAACAAAAATGAAATGTCTGGATGGTAAAATCAAAATTGAAAGGTGTCTCGCACATATCTTAGCTTTAAAAATATAAAAGAACACTTCCGATCTAAATCTGGATATTGTTATTCCCACGGACACAAGGCTCTACTCCAGAACATGAGAAACTTGAAAGTAAATTGACAGGATTTTTTTAGGCTTCCTATCAGAAATGCACTGCGGGAGTCACACAAACCTTTCTGATAAGTGCCTTTCTCTTTGAAGTGGTTTTAGGTTTTTAGAATCACTTCTCCATCTGTGGTCTGCTTTTCCTCTAAATAATTTAACAGTGCACTGGAATGGTGCTGGCCACCACAGCTCCAGGTGGACGTTGCAGAACTAGACCTGGAAAAGGCAGCAGAGAAAGAAGAAACACAGGTGACTGCTTAGAGGGGTGACATTGAGAGGGAAGCTTGGTATTATTAGCTTGGAGATGATGCCAAAGGGATGTCAGACTAGGAAAGATTTGAGGTTGCAGACTTGATTACCTTTGTGTGAGCTCTCTTTGTTCACTGTAACTCTTTTCCTCCATCCTTCATGCAGGCTGGCTGTGAGGCTTTCTGCAGAGCCTTGGGATATGTGCCATTCTTAGTTACCCCATCACACACACAATATTTCCCATGCATGCTGTTCTCTAGAAGCTCCATTTTTCTGTGCTGGGAAATGGCTGAGGTTCTTTTTTCCAGGATTCCTCTATTCTCCTGGTTCTTTATTCTCCCTTCCATGTCAGGATGTTGTTACTGCCATGCCCTCTCTTCCTGTGCCAGGCCAGGTTGCATCTCTGTTCCCCATCCTCCAGTGTTTTATGTTTCAATCCCCATGAAAACTCCATGTCCCCAGATGAGTTTTTACTTCAGTGATTCAGCACGTCCCTTTTCTTGGCTCACAGTAGCTGGTCTCCTTTTTGTCAGGTTATCAGCTCTTAAATTTTTGCCTTTTTTCCCTTGCATTAGTGAGATTGATCCTAAGAACACAGTGCTTAGAGCACAGTATCACACAGTTACTGTGTTATGTTCAACCAAAAAATGGGAAAATATGCTTTTAATAGTGCCAGGGTCTTGTCAGATAATGATCAGTCAAAAGTACATTGGGGTCACAGTTCAAACCTGTACAGAGAGGTGCTGCACAAAATGCAAGTATAGGACATTGAATTCTGATAAAAGGAAGTCCTTTTTCATGCTTTGTGAAACTAGTGACTAAAGGAAACAAAGCAGGTCATCAGTTTGAAAGGAATAAAAAACTCCATGGCTTTAGTTCTGGGTATTTGTGGTGCTGATACCAGTAAATTTTAGAAGAGGTTGTAAACTCCATGGTTTAGAGTATACAGGAGCTGCAGGCTGGAGGCAGGTTATTTCCTGCAAATTTGGTAGGGCAGAAGTATTCAGTGTTGATTATTGTCTCCACTGTGTGTAAACTGGTTTGTCCAAGGGACCATCTTTTGCTGTACAAGAAGTTCTTGATAGTTTTAGTGCAACCAAAAGTTTATTTTAAAGATCACTTTAGACATACAAAATTAGCATCACTTTAGCCTTGCACTGAGCTGTGGAAGGAGTGTTCTGGCATACCTAAAGAGAGATGGTTTTATCCTTGTACTTTCTGATGGGGTTACTGAGCAAGAGCCAGGTTATGTTGGATTTGTTCAGAAGAGGAAACGACTGTGTCATCAAAGACGTGGAATCTGGGACAGCTGATTACAGAGAGTAAAAACGTGAAGAGTCAAGTTGAAGGTTTACACCAGAGATGGTTTGTGTGGATATAGTTGTGGCTGTAGTGAATATGGTTGTTTGAGCTCTCTTCTCATGTGATATCCACCATGGCCTGAAGTGTAAGTGAGCCTCAAAAATATTATTCCCTCCCTTTAAATTTTAATCTCTTTTTCAGACAGATCAGAATAAACTTTGCAGATCCTTTGAAGCTCAAGAGACTTTATCTCAGGGGCAAACTGGATCCTGGCTTTGAAGGCAGAGTTAAAAATGATTGCCCATTTGTAATATAGTGCAAATTGTGCACTGGCTGACAACCATGGCTTGAGTTGGGATATTTTTAAGGTGATCAAGACACGCCTGTTGGTGTATACTTGGTGCGCTTTACTTCTGCAGTGGGAATCTTTCTTGCAAACAAGGTTGTGAGTTGGCATTGCAAGAGAGCTCTAACTGTGCTAGATCTGCTCTCCAGCTGCCCCAAGCTGGCTTGGAAGGCATTAGTAGCAAAAGAGACCTGTGGACACAGTGATGACTAGTGAACAAGTAATTATTTATTATCAGCAATAATGGTAAGGGATGTCTGTCACAGATTAGAGCCTTTTGTACTTAGAGTTTTGCAGAGGTGGATTTCCGTGTCCAAAAGAGGTTTGTGGCCAGAGAACTTAGTCATGATCTGTGTTAGCTTTAAATTTAGGGTGCTTGTTGTTCTGTTGTCCTGCATCCACAGCAGTGAATGACAAGTGTTACAGCAGAAGGGACACCTTTGCTGTGCTTGCACATCCACTGCAGGCTGTGAGTCAGAATTCCAGAGGGAGAGAACAGTGCCAGTTTTCAGGAGCTGACAGAGATGGTTTGTCATATTCATGTTACTAATGTGTTTGTTTTGAATTTGAGAGCGGGTTTTATATACCCTGACCAAAAACTCTTGAGTTTGTTTTGGCTTTCTCTCGTTGGTTTTGGTTTTCTCTTTGTAGTTTGTAAATATGCACGAAAAGAAGGAAAGTCTAGCCTGACTTTTGTTAGGTGGATAATCTGAAAAAATAAAAGGTCTGAGCTCGGTTTGGAGGCCAGGCCTTCTAGTGCTTAGGGAATATGTAAAAATAAACATGAAGTGTGAAGTGAGCTACAGTGTTTAGCAGAATGTTAAATTACTTTTGTCTTATGCTTGCACATTATGAAATACTCCAAACACACCATTTTTATCCTGAATTTGCAATCTTAATTCCAGTGGAAAGCCACGTGCATGACACTGAGCATTCTTTAATTCTGTCTGTAGGGGTTTCCTATTGCCATGCTGACAGATGCATGTAGCTTCCACTACTCTCACCATTTATCTTCAGCCAAATCTCTCAGAGAGGTACCCAGGGCCTAATTAGAGCTTATGTCTTTCACTAGGACAGAGTTTTGCTGTGGGGGTGGGCAGGAAGGGAAGTTTGGTTTTGCTTTTTAAGCCAGCTGGCAATTACCTTCCAAGGCTTGTGTTAAAGCACCAGGTATATTAAAAAAATTACTCATAAAAGCCACGTGCAAATTGACTGCAGGCATGGGTGTGCTTTCCTTAAAAGGGGTCTGCAGTTCTCCTCTTCATTCTTCTGGAAGATGAATGTAAAGATGGAGAATTTTGCTAGTTGTGTTGTGCACAGACATCTGTATTTTATTTGGTTTTATTTAAAATTCCTTAAGACAGCATTGAGCTTGGTTGTATCTTAGATCAGTAGCCACATTAACCTACAGCAAACTGCTTTTGATTGTCACCTGTTTGGTCTTGTTTGTGCAGTCTGCAGAGTATTTTCTGTTTTTCCAGTTCATATTTGAGTCTTTTCTGTCATTCATTAATAATGTCTGAGATTTCCACCCCTTCTTTTTTTACGGTTCCAGTGTATTACTTGCTCTGGTTTATATGTATATTGACATGTTGACTGCAAAAACTCCAAAGCGTTCCTTGTTTTCTAAGCATAAGTGTACGCAAATATAGTCATGTTTCAGAATAAATGAGAATTTATTCAGGATTTTTGAGACATCTCAAAATATTTGGGAATTTTCTACCTGTGTGGAAACGCGTTTTGTAAAACACTTTTTAACAGACCTAAATGCAATGCCTCAGTTTTCTCATTAAAATGGTTTACCCTTGCAATTTAAAGTCCTTTTTTCCCCCCCTCAAATATATTCTAATGTTTTTTTCCCCCAATAACTATATGGCAGCTTCTGAGCTCAGGGTTAAAAGGGAAAGTTGTTTCTGGTAGATTAATGTTATGAAGTGATACCACATTTTTCATCCCTGTTGTTTTGCCTCGGTGTCCTTAATCAAAGTAGGCCTTTTCTCTTCTCTTTTGTGTTCATGGGTTGTGAACTTTCCTTTGCATTCTCAAAATGAAAGATCTTACAAAGTATTACCTCTGTGCACACAACCACAGGTTATGTGTTCTGCATCATGAGCGTTACTGCTTGATAATGAAAATGCTGTCTTCTTTCCTTTAGACTTTCCCATTATTCACATGCTTATTCAGCAAGGCTTTTGTTACCTCTTTTTTCTGAATATTCCTACTATCCCTAATTTTTAAAATGGGCTCTCTGTGCCAAATAAAATCTGTTTGAAAGTCAGTCAATTCCAGCCAGATAGCTTGTCCTAGTAAACATCAACTTCAGGAGCTGACTTCAGTATTTGCTTGTTCAAAATACACCGAGAAACACTTGAAAAACTTTGAGGAAAGTTTTGTTTGTGGTTTAATAACTGAGACATAACTTACTGAGGGCAGTGTAGCCTTTAGGTGTGTCTAGGGAATCACTGAGGTGGTCTCAGCCCCTCCCATGCCTGGCTTTGCCACTCTGCAGGTGTGACTGTGCGACCAGTGTGTTGGTTTTGGCAGAAGCAATTCTGTGGAGTTTCCGGTGTACACCTTTTCTAATGCAGGGTAATTTTACTCTCGTTGATTTAATGTTATCAAAATCATTTTTTAGGCTGCTGCCTTACTCTTGGCATGTGCCAACCCTGTAACACATCCTGCCTGGTGATTAGTAATGCTGAAACAACGGTGTAATGAAAAGAGAGAGGTCCCTGCACAGCAGGAGTAGGAACTTGTTAGTTCCTGTTGAAATGAACAGAAAACACAGATTCAGCAAGTTCTTCCTCCTCCCTGGGCAGGAGGAGTGGATTTATCAAGGAAGTCCAGTGCATGTTTTTCCCTTTCCTTGCTAATTGGCAGTGTCAAGTGAATACTTTGTGATATGAGGGCAGACTTAAATCTTTCTGGTTCATGAGACAGCAATCACAGCAAAACTGTATGTGTTATCTTTCCTTCTATCTTCCAAGCCTTCTGTCTTATTCTTTAGGTCTAGCTCAGTCTAAAAAGAGTATCAAGTATCCTCTGGTGGCTGTTTATCCTTGCAACTGCTGTAAAACAGCTCAAGTTAGTTTTGATAACACATTCCTGCTACAGGCTTTTGTTGGTTGTTTTTTTATTCTTGCTGGTGCTGGATACACTGATAAAGGGAGTGAGTAAAGTTGGAATTTATCACTATGTTCATGCCTGTCCATCAAATTAAGACCATTGCTGTTATGGTAAGCTCTGTCGATGGTTGTTGGATTGGATTACACCTCTCTCCCTCTTTAAGTGCAGGAAATGTGTATGAACAGACACCTTCTACCAAACTTAACTGTTGTAACAACTGGGAAAATCCAGTTTCTTTTGTAGCTCTGAGGGATTTTTTTTTTTAATGCTGTGTTATATGACTAAGAGTTAACAACAAACATTGTTTCTGAACCCTTTTAATCAGCCTAACAAGGGTGATTATAAAGCAGGTGGCCAGGAGAGAATGAAACAAACAGTGTTATTGTAAATGTCAGAAATAATTGTAGTGGTATTTTGCCTTTCTGTGGGCAGCATCTTGTAGGTCCAGCTCGGCTTTCTTGCTCAGCTCTGCTGCAGCTGACTGAAAGTACTGTTTACACCTGTGGGTTACACGCTGGGGTAGGGAGAGGACCTGTGGTTGGCATCGTGATTCTGTACTCAGTCTGCAACCCAGGTCTGGCCAGGCTGAACAGCCATGCGGCTTGAGTGGGATTATAATTCTTAGCCATGCAAACAACAGCAGTGAACCTGGGCTGGCCAGGTTTCTGGGAACACACTGGTGTGGTTAAAACTGAAGTTGCAGTCAGGCTTGTGTAGCTCCATGCTGTTTTTTCTCCCAATCTTCCTCCTTTTTGACTTCCAAGAAGCAATATAAATAAAAAGGGAGAGGTCAAATCACTATCTGAGATACACACTAGTGATGTGACAGCTGTTTACTGTTTGCACTGACTGTGTGGCTTGGTGTTCGTAGGTAAAGTGCAGTTTCTCCAATTTCTGTTCCTGCCCTCTGTACTCAGCAGCTGGAGAGTGGGATTAGGAAAGATTGCAGTCATCCAAGTGCTCCCACTGTTCTTGATGCAGCTCACCAAATGGGCAGGAAAATTGCGTATTTCTTCTCTTCTTTCCTTAGAACATTCCAGAAGTTGTTGCTCCATCAGTAGAAGTTGTAGAAAATAAGATAAGCCTAAGTAACATAAACTGCCCAGGATAATATGCGATTTACGATTTGAGAGGAAATAAAGGTATCGATTATAACCGAGCAGGTGGCTTGGCAGTAGCCAATGGCATGGTACTATAAATGCTGGGATCCAAAAAGGGGTGCTTAGGGATTTTTCACCTCTTATTTCCCAGTTGCATGTGTCTACAAGATTTCCAGAGTGTTCTGAAATCCCAGAATCAACTCAGCTGTGTTATGGGTAGGGATTATAATACCCCATGGAAAATTCAGAAAACTGGATACAGGTTTCACAAGAAGAATTTTTTGGACCAACTTCTGAATTAGCATTGGAAGATGTAACTGAGGCTGACATAACTGGTGCTGAATAACCACTGTAAAGCTGAAGTAATGTCTGTTCTAAGACAGGCTGAAGCCATATCCCTGTTTTTTTTCTTTTTTCTGGTGTCCTGCCTTTTGCTGGGTGTAGCTCTTTATGTACTGTGATTTATAGAGCACTTCTTTTAAACAAGCAAATAATTCCTTTCTATCACAGACCATAAAAGCTAAACACTGTTTTGGGACCTTTGCAAGAATAGGTACTACAGTCATGTCATTTGTAATGCTCCTTCATGCCATTTCGCACAGCAGTCAGGAGATATCCCTGGAATTACAGGACCTTTAACTGTGTCACTGCTGACATTACCTGCTAGAACTCTTCACAAATAGCATTTCTTACAGTGTTTAAGGAATAAATGCTAATGCTTTTATTGTAAGAGACAATCTTTTGACTCTGTAGGTACTTAATGAAGAGCATTACTAGTTTTGTTTCCTCTTTGCAGATGGAAATGTCAGAAGATGATAATAACTCGGAAGAATATCCCACTGAAATTCATGATTATCTCACAGCATTTGAAAAATCTCTTGGTTCTGTAGATGAGATGCTGAAGACAATGATGTCTGTTTCCAGGAGTGAGCTTCTGCAAAAGGTAATTAATCTTCCTTTTGGAAACCTTTTCCTTGTTAATACAAGAAAACTTGGGAACCCGAACTGAAATGAAAGGGTGTGTTGGGCCAGCCACTGCAATAACAAGTATGACTCTTCCTTCCCTTAATACCTGCTGTTTGAAATTCTTACATTTCTAAGAGTCCCAGATAGTTTTACAAACTAAACAATGAAATGCTCTCCCAAGCTGATAAGTGATGATCTTACCAGTGAGTCATTTAGGCAGAGGACATTCTGGCTTACTCCTGACCTTCCTTAAAGCACATGCTGAGTGCTCCTTGATAATGGAAGGGTCTTTCACGTTTTTGTCTGAGACTTCTTCACTGCAAACTTAATGGAACTTGGTGTACCCAGGGGCATGGAAAGGTGAACTGACAGCAGTAAGGATTGATCTGATTCTAGAAGTCTAGACTTGCAGAACCCGAGCTGTCTCCTCTAGCTATGTTATAAGCAGGAGTCTCTAAAATGTGGCTTTTTATCAGGGCATAAAGGCAGAGCAAGGTACTGCCTGAGAACTTCATACAAACCTCTCTGTCTTTTAACATTTAAAGCCTAACATGTAATTTCTTTCTGTAGGGCAAGAAAAAGCCAGCACGTGAGGGAGCTTCTTTATCCTGAGAGGATTTCTTACACAAATAAATTATGAAGAAAACAGTCTTGACAACACAAGATCTTTTGACAGTATCCATGTTAGAACTAGTGAGCTGTACAATCATGTTATCAGAGTTTCTGGAAATCCTGTAGGACTAAAATAATAAATTGACTTTGACAGTCAAGGGAAAAAAAAGAAACCTCATTACCTTTATTCTTCCTTTGCTTTACATCCCTACATATTCCAGCGCGCATTGAACACACAGTAGCGTTAACACTCATTCACTGTATATTCACATTTGAGTTTCACCAATCTTAAGACTATTTTTTTTAATCTTCCATTGGTAGCAGTGACTATTTTGAATTAACTTTCTGTGGAAAAAGAGGGACTTACTTCTGACTATGGGAACAGTAGTCCAAGAGCTAAGTGCCAAGAGATTTTTGTGCTTTTGGCTGTACAGGACCATGACATTTAACATCAGATTGGAAAAATGACATGAATATTTGGAGATGAGGGAATGGCATGGAAATAGGCGTGAACAGTGTCAGTGAACTTGTGGTGCAAAAACACGCTCATTCAGTGTGCATTTTTTGTCATTAATACATTCACAATTATAAAATATACATATTACTAAAATCTGTGCCCATACTGCTTAAAACAATGTGCAAATGTGGTGTGGTTTTTGTTTTTTTTTTTCATTCTAGTTAGATCCTCTCGAGCAAGCCAAGCTGGATTTGGTTTCGGTGTACACGCTGAATTCAATGTTCTGGGGTGAGTATGTGGTAGGAGGAAAAAGTGGTATTTGTGATTGCCATCTGAACACCTAGACAGCTGCAAACATTAAATAATCATATTTTGTAGCCAAATAATCAAAAACTTGTGGTTACCCTGAGTATCCACATTATTGCCATCCATAGGGCAAATGATGTTGAAACTCCAGATCAAAAATCTTTATTTAAAAAAGCTGTCTTTGTACATGCATGAGGATGTTTCCAGTTTTTTTTAAGTGGCAACCTTTTCTGTCTTTCTAAGGACAGAAACTTTAATCATGTTGTTCAGGGGTTTCTTAGCTGCAACATTTGATGATAATAGTTTGTCAGATACTTAACAACATGGTTAAATTCAATTCTTAGTAATGATTTTATGTAGAAACTACAGTTTTCCTATGTGACTGCTTGGTTGGGCCCTCAGTCATGACAGCCTTCAGTTTCAAAAACATCATAGTTTTTTTTTCTTGTAGTATACTTGGCTACTCAGGGAATCAATCCAAAAGAACATCCAGTGAAACAAGAACTGGTAAGTTTTTTTTTACACTGCATGCATCTTGCTCAGGACAGTTAGCCCATATAGAAGCTAAGCAATGTTTATATCTACATTTAAAATTGATATGTTGCTATAATAGCATGCATATGTTACTGGGTGTTATATACTATTTATATGCCCTGCTGGGCACATAAGAAATTAAGAAAGTAATATTTTTAGTTCAAAACAGTACTGTTTAAAGTAAAGTTGTGGAGTCTGCTGAAATTAGAAAAGGCCAAGATGATGAATGGTATCATCTTATCTTTTCATTTTTTCCACCTTTGTTTGAGAATTGGGTTCTGAACAGAGCAGCTTTTTCCTTGTGTCTCTTAAATGGAAAAATGTTACATGTCTGATAATAATTTATAACTTCCAGTATGGCATTTTTTTTCTTATAAATACTTGGAATCATGTTAATCTCTGAGGCTGCCTTTTCTTACTTTTGTATGACTCTAAAAGTCCAGTGTGGTTGATTTACTGGCAAAGACGGGAAAGAGCCGCCCCCCCCCCCCTTCCAAGTCCTCCATTAATTCATTTTCTCAGCAGTAAAGAATCCAGTTCAGCAACAAAGCTAAAAGCTTTTTTGGCACCAGTTGTATGTGTATTGTCCAG
Source organism: Acropternis orthonyx (assembly GCA_035583155.1). Taxonomy (NCBI): domain Eukaryota; kingdom Metazoa; phylum Chordata; class Aves; order Passeriformes; family Rhinocryptidae; genus Acropternis; species Acropternis orthonyx. The sequence goes on along the minus strand of JAWWEU010000111.1, from coordinate 17,089,255 downwards.
TAATTCTGCATTAGTGACATATTTACAACCTACAATAAATCTTTTAGGTTTGTCTTTATATTCCATTTAGATGCGTGACTACAGTATAGAAGGCTGGCTATCTTGAAAATTCTGCTGACTTAAAATATCAAATCATTCAGCCTGAAGAAAAAATTAGAAATCAAAACTTCTCACTCCCCATTTTAATTCCCACGTAAATGAAAATATTAAATCTGGGCAATCATAAAATTCCGAGCTTAAATGCAATCCTTACATAACCAGTGGAATGGGAGATAGGAGTGAAACGTGGAAAGCTAGCCTGAGTAACAGGGATACTTCTATTTTTAATTTTGTGAGGTTTTCAGTAGTCTAGACTGGATCATATTAAAAAAATGCATCAGTTAATATTTCATGAGCTTTCAGTCAGTTTCTTGTTCCTCCTATATTATATAGTGTCTGAATATTGTGTTAATTTAGTGACACTAAAAAATTTTATCTCTTGTGCTGTGGATATTTTATGCTGGTATTTTACTTCACAACTGCCAGTCATTTTAACTCCAAAGAATGAGTGAATTATCATAGCCTAGATTCTTATCCAGCTCTCTTTTCCTTTTGCAAGCATCAAGGTGAATGAATGCACATTCCTTCCTTCCAAGAGCATTGTGATGTTCTTATTCATGTGGAAAGGGAATTAAAAAAGGCTGTTCTGTCACGATTGCTTTGTTTTTAGAATTGCTCTCCTTGTGTACATACAGGGATTCAAACTGTATTAATAAAACTCACATTCGAGCTATCAGAACTCATTTCTTTTGTCACACTGACATTTTTTCAGCTCCTTTTTCCCATGTTGATACTTGCAGGTTTGCCATCTGCTCTCATTAGCTGTCTCAGGCACCAAAGAAATATTACAGTCGATGATGATTTCAGGCCCTGTAAAGCCCTCCTCATTAAAGCTGTGGGTTTGATACAGACAGAGAGGCCAAGTTTTTGACAGTTGCTTTTAATGATCACTGAAGGACTGAAAATCAGATTCTGCAATGTAGGGCTGGTAACTTTTGTCCCAGATTCAAAGGGATGGCGATGTGAGAAGTGTGTTCTGTTAATCCACATTTATAATTCAGGTCTCAGGTGGGGGGCTATATATATGTGTGGATATATGTTGCTGTTGTTTGTATTTCAGTAACACCTGAAGACCCTGCAGTTGAAGGCCGTATTAGGCTAAATATGTGGACTTGAAATCTGTCAACCAAAGTGTTAAATATTTTACTGAGTTACTGGAAGTTTGTCCTCCCTACTCAGTGAAGGGAAGCAAGCACTAAACACGGGGGGATTCCCATCTTAGAGAGGCTTAGTTACCCTCTCAAAGTAATTTTCTTCAGTTATTGCAGGATAGATGAGGATGAGTAGGCACATAAATGAGGTTGTTAAGGTGAGAGGGTGTACTTGGGTGGGGTTGAGTCCAAGCCATGTGTTGTTAAAGAAAACCCTACAGAGACACCAAATGGCTATGGTAGGTAAAGATGGCAAGAAACCATCCCCTTGCTTTATGGAATGGCAGTGGAAACAGGCTGTTTTCTGTTACTTATGGTCATAAAAGAAACTTCTGGTACAGATGGAAATTCATCAGGCTGCCTTAAACAGGTTCATTGATAAGCCCCCTTGACCATTTCAGGATCTTAACCCCTAGACTTCTGTGTAGTTGCGTGTGTAATGCTTTTAACATCTTTAATTTTGTGGAAGATGCTTTCTGGCTCTGCTTGGACATGCTGAATTTAGGGGTTTTTTTGTAGACAGGCAGTATAATTCCATCTATAAATGTGTCACATATCTAAATATTATTTTGCCATCTTTATGTAGGCCAGACTCCAGATTGAGTTCAGTATTTTATTTTCTAACTTTGTTTGTGAGAACAGTTCTCATCTCACTGTAAGTTAGTTGCAGAGTCTTCATCTCTCTAGGACTTTGCGTTCCTGTTACAGTGGATGTCATGCAGATGGTGTGATGGAAAATTTGCTAAAGGAGGTGTCCCAAGTTTGCGAAGAGCGTGGTATATTTATTTAAATGATGCTATTCTTCTAGGTATTATAGAAGTGTACAGTGTGGAGAATTTTTCTCATTAATTCATTTTATCGGCAATCTCGGAAGAATGGTTTGAAATACACTTTTCCTTTTTGTTTTTTTTTCTCCCTAGGAGAGAATAAGAACATACATGAACAAGGTCAAAGAAATAACAGACAAGAAAAAGGCATCCAGACTCGATAAAGGAGCTGCTTCTAGATTTGTAAAAAATGCACTCTGGGAACCAAACGCAGAAAATGAACATAGTTCCAAAACTCCTGCTAAAGGAAAAAAGAGACAGAAGGACTAAATCTTTGTTTTATATAAATTAATGTCACCTAGAAGTTATTTTGAAATGCTTTGCATACTGCATGCATCTCACAGAGGTGCTGTGTAACAGATTAAGTTATACTTCAGAGTTTTACAGGGTTGTATTTTGTCCCGAACACTTGTCAGTGAGGTGATTGCATTGAATGTGTATCTAAAAAGTGCCATTGGATGCGTGCTTGAGTGACATTTCATTATTCAAATGATAATGACACTTGCTAGTAATAAATACTAGTGATGTTTTGTTTATAATGCCTACGAATTCCTTTTTTTTTTTTTTTTACTGCTGAATCATTTACTGACAGTCTTTTATATGTCCTCAACCTCCTGAATATTAAAATGTTTCAAACAATGCTATCCAGTCTGTGGTGTTTATGAAAGAGCATTGTGTGAAATGCTGTGTTTGTTGTAGAGTTTTGTAAGGTTTTTTCACTGTGTTAAACTCTTTCCTTTTCAGCTTCTGAACTTGAACTTGTGCCATATTCCCTCGGAGAAAACAGAGCTTCAAGGGCCTCAAGCAAACAACCTGGATGCCACTCTAAGCCCCCATGTCTAGTCAATGGAAATACTGATATCCCCTAAGGGCAGTTTGTAGGGTCCAAAGAAAGGAGCAGGCTGGGGAGATAGCTATTAGGGAACAGCACATGCAGGAACTTGATTGGAATTTTGGCTGGTGTTTCTCAAATCTTCATCAGGGAAAGTGTCCTCTGGTGCAATAAAACCACTGCTCTGTCTTGCAAATACTGTGTTTTTCCTCAAAATGTGAAGCTTAGCCCTTTAGGAAAGAAGGTATGTTAGGTGGGTTCAATTCCCAATATGCTGCAATACAAAGCACAATTATCTGCCCAAAACTTATTTAACAATTAGCAGTAACCTCATCACTTATGAAGGACAAATAAACAGTTTAGTTGACAAAAATGCACTTTGGGTAGCAGTCCACAAAAGTGGTTTGGAAATGTTGTTAAAGACTAAATGATAAGAACAAAGCAATTCACTATAGCTGCAAGCTGAGTGATGTGCAGTGAATGGTTACTGTTCTCACAGTGTTGTACTGCAGCTGTGCAGTGCACAATGTGGACTACATTGAATTAGGTACTAAAATGAAAGTAAAAGTTCATTGACAAGTTTATTAAACACATTGCATGTCTCTAGAATTTGCATTTTCGTGTTTATGATAAAGTCTGTATAAGTAGCAATTCCTTCAATCCCACTAATATGAGAACTGGCTTGTATATATTTTGATGTAGGAACATAACCTTGTTGCCTCAAATCCACAGGACTGCTTAAGTGAGTGTACATGTCAAAAGCCCATAAACATTTGCCAGCTGAAAGTTAAAATGAGAATGCTTTATTTCTACAGGTGAATGTCATGGATCTGCCAAATGAAATTGCTGCTGGATTTGGGAGTCTTTTTTTTATTGTGTAATTAAAGTTAAAAATGCAAAAGGCCCAAAGTGTATTCTTGACCAAAGATAGCACACTTGAATAAAGCAGTTCTTCTCTTGGTGTGCTCAGTAATTTTGGACAGTGGGTTTTTTTGGAAGTTTGTTTGTCCTGATCTGATACTGCAAATGGCATCCTTAGATTAGTACAAATGGACTTCTGGGCTTGCTGTGAAAGTAGAGGTCTGCATGTGCAAAGCATGAGGTTCAAGATGTTGACCTCAAACCCATTGATTTAAAACAAAATAAGAAAGGCCAGGTGTTCTTTGGACTAATGGGGAAGACAATAGGATAGAAGTGTTCTGAAGTGGCACTTTAATAGAGAAATTTTCTGGGAGATAACATCCTCTGCTTGGAGAGGGATTGTCTTGAGGAAATGAGTAGCTCAGCTTGTATTTACGCACAGTGATGTTAATTAAAAGGGGATTGAAGGACATTTCCATTACATGATTTCCCTCTTAAGCTTCAATTACAGCTTTTGTTTTAAAAGGATAATTTCTGAAAAAAGATCATAATTCACTGTCCAGTAAAGTACACAGATTTCATTGGTAAATGTTTAAACAAGAATAATGCAAGGCTATTAGCTAAGACTTACTGAGGTAGAAGTCCATCTGGTATAATTAATTACATACAGGTATCTGACATTTGTAATAGGCAGTTTAAATAGATAAATGCAATTTTGTAAAGTTGTTTTTTTTTAGAGACTTGTATCATTCAGTGTGGCTGCTCAAAACCTGGGTTTGTGGCTTTGCTTTTCTGACACAAAGAAAACAACCAAACACCCCACAAAATAAGTATCATCACCATGTGCCTCTTATTGACCAGCAGCTCTATTAGAAAGAAGCTTGAAATCATGATTATGAGTTCTAAGTGTTTTTTATATCACTGAGGTGATTATTTTGTTCAAGATTTAGTTTTGATACAGGCATTTAATGTGTAACTGTTAAATATTTTACTGAGTTACTGAACTTTTTTTTGCTTTCTAGTCTTTGCATTAAGGAACTGGGGAGGTTGGTGAGAGAGAAGTTACCAGCTGTGACTAGAATTTGATATGATGTTGGATGGGGAATTTTCCAAGCTTACAAAAAACCCCACTTCAGAAGACAAATGAAAACACCAACTCAAGACTTTAAATCCCACTAGAGTTAGTGGCAAATAACTACAAAGAAATAGCAGTTTGGCATTAAATGTCCTAGCCATATAAAGAGATTTTTACTGTAACAAAATGGGTATCTTTGACATGAGAAACTAGGTGTTCTCCCAGCTGTGTAAAGCAGATCCATTCCTAGAAAACATGTCTCTGACAGTTTACTGTGGCTGTAAACAAAGGAGGAATTTTACTAGGACCTAAATTCCCACTCTTCTAAATGACTTGGGAAGTCAACACATCAATGGTGCTCATTTCTACTCCTTCAGTGGTTTTATTACTGGAGAATTGCATCCCTAAGAGTGGATGTTTTATTAAGTCATCCTGGTTTTCCTGGCCTTGAAAATCAATGCTAGCATGAAGCTAGGTCAAAATCTGTCAGTGTTACAGTTTTATTGAACATCTCCTCAAACATATTTATCTGGAATGATAAAACCTAAACAAACAAAATTATCTCAGAGTTAAGAGTTTTCTTGGGTTTAAGAGGGTAGGCTGATACTCAGTTTTTAACTGCAGGGTTGGGACCATTACAATAAATCCTGGTTTTCTTAGCAAATGACCTATTTCAACCAGGAGTTGATGAAGACCTGGTTCTGCAGCCCTAGAAGAGACCTACATCAAGGCTTGTGTTGGCTGCTGGCCACAGGAAGGCTTCTGGGAGTCGTGTACAGCAAACTAATCTGTAACTGGAAACAAGGGTGGAGTTATATTGGTGTAAGTGACATCTATGGCACAGGGTTCCTTCAGGCAAGATCTCACTGAACTTTTGACTCAAATGCACAGTGTCCTTTACTGCAAGAAACAGCAAAAAACACCCCTTATAACCTAGAAAAAAAAAAATAAAATCCTCTGTTTAACATTGCTACAAACTGGCATATGTGCCAAGTTACCCATAAAAAATAAAATACCTTGGTCAGAATGTAATTTCTTATTCCATCAGACATGGCTGGTTAGTAATGCGGAACTGCTTTAGGGAGTTAAAGTATAAGGAAACAATAGCAAACTTTTTGGTGCAATTCAGAAGTAGAAAAGAAAGTAACTTCAGCTACACAGTGACATGCAAATCAGGATGCAACTGGAGAAGTTATTCTGAGGCTTCACAGAAATGTTCTACTTCTCAAAGAGTCTGCCAAACTTTAAGCCAACGAAACCTTCCAACTTGAAAGGGACAAAGAGCCGGGTTACATCCCAAATGCTGGCAGGTTACTCCTTTGTCATAAACTGAGATGTAAAGATGCCAAAACAGGGCATTATTTCTTTATATTATTATTTATGTTTCTTAGTTAGATGTTCACTTGCCAGTGATTTAAAAAAAAAGAAGTGTTAGGCTACAGCAGTTATGGGGAAATAGTACAGAAAGTGAATATAACTTGTCATTTTAGAATCACATGTGGACACATATTAGGAAAAAAACACATTTAAGCTCTGCAGTGTGACAGTGTAATTTTTCCTGATTTGCTTGGAGTGATATTTCCTGCAGAAAGTTTCAGAAAGTCCACAAGGATGCTTTTGTTTTGCAGAGCACTTCTTTTAGCATCCTTAGCATTAGTGGGTTTGGGTTTTTTTCCTTCAATTTCTGCTTTCCAGTATGAAGCACTTGTAATATTTTACAGATAGAACTAACAGTTTACCTTTTTGCTGGCTTCTAACCTTCCCTGCAGGAGAACATTATGGATCTATGGAACACTTAATGCTGGTGATCTAAGAAGCAGACCTTGAACTCCTCAGTTTTCATCAGCTGTACCAAAGGGAAAAGAGCAAAAGCTTGTTTTTACTACTAAGCTGAGTGAATATGGTGTGGAAATCTTGTAATGGCAAGGTATCAATTTGTAAAGTGATATATTTCAGAGGGGATACTAAATTTGACTGTGAATAAAAAGCTTTATAAATGGAACATTTAAGAGGCTATCTTACTTTTCAGTGTAGGGTTGCCTTGACATGCATCATTTCAATTTGGCAGCACCAGCAAATGGATGGAAGCAATTCAGTATGATAATTCAGTATTGCCACGAGGCTTCTTCTCAGTCTAGTGTGGACATGTTCCATGGGCAAATTTAAGGTCTGTGTTAAGTGATAGAAAATAGATCTAATTCAACTCTATCTTGTTCCAGCTCTATGTCAAGACAGTCCTGGTATCAAAGGTACCTAGGCAGCATATCCAAAGTATATGAACAACAAAATAATTGCCAAGCTAGGCATCACCTCCAATTCGTGGTGATATATATTGCATAACAATGATCCAGAATAGGCAGAAAAGAGGTAAAACTCAGCTGTGCTTGCAAATGTACTTTTTAAAAGTAGTAATTCTAAGGACAAAGTCTTGGCTGCTGTTAGAGAGTCTGTTAAAGTAAACGAGCAGCTGCTGAGTTCTGCAAGTGAAAAAGTTCTTTGAAAAAGCAATAGTCTTGGATATTCTCTCATTCGATATGAATGTTCTTTTTCATAAGTATGCTGTGGCATTTGTTTTCTGGAATGCTTATATTTTCATTGTCACTTGAGTGTTTCTTTGCTCTCATGGGAACAAATTGAGTCATTGTTTAAAGTCACACGGTTCCTGTCCCCATTATTAAAAGGTGAGAAGGCGAAAAGCCTAGTAACAAACACTGGCAAGTTGGATAGCATAAACAATCTTTTTAATTTGTTGCCTTGGGCTGACAAACCTACTCCCCAAGTCACACACGAGACAAAACACGTTTTCTCCTGCGAAGTTTCCATGGAGAGAGTGTATTTCCTCATGGCAGTTAATTGCATGAGGTGCTGCCTGTGGATGTACACATTACACATCCACCTGTGTATTATAGATTTGAGTGTCAGGAAGTTCTTCTTTCAGTGTGTAACAGAACACAAACTGTATAACTCTGTATAACATCACAAGCTTAATTCTCTTTGCCTTTAAGTCTGTTTAACTCTTAATTTCATTAAGGCCACAGTAGCAAAAATCCAGCACAAGAGAACTGAGAATTTGGCTTTATGTAGGTATGAATGTATTTATTTAACAAAACCAGCACTAAAATATTTACTTCCAGTGAAATCTACTTGTCTGTTTGTTAAAGTCCACTTCGTCCCTGCTTTGACAGTGTTTGTTAAGCTTTGTTTACCTTGTGTGATACACAGGGCTTACTACCGATAACTTCACACAGTGCCTCAAATTCTTATGGTAATGTTCTGGTCCCAGATGTTTGTAATTTTGCCAGCTTTTGACTACTTGTATTGGACTTTTTCATGTTTGGTCTCTGCCATGACTGAATCCCCCACCCCCCAGAAAGGCTGAGCAGTTCTTAGAGTTGTTGGAGAACACGGTTTGTAAAGTATAGATCCCATTGGAATGTCAGCCAAAAACCTCTGACCATGTTTTTCTAAAGATTGTAACCCTCTTTCATTGAGGTAAAAATATGAAATGCATTGTCAGGATATTAAAAAGCGAAGTTATCCCAGTGAAAATCTATCCAGATTAGGGCTCTGGAGAAACCTCAGGAACTGCATGGCAGATTCTGGCCCTTAATGTGCTTGTGTTCCAGATTTCCCATGCATGGTCATCAGCATTACTGAGCTCCCAGCGCAGTTTTGAAGCCACAAATTGCTTAGGGAGGAATATGGGCTCTGCAATTAAAGTACAATTTATCTCAGATGATGACAGGGCTCTGTAACATTCTGTATTTGCGGAATTGAAGATCTAGTACAGCTTCACAATTCTTAACAGCATTGTTAAACTGTAGCTTTATATAGATTTCAGATTTTTAAGTAGTTAATATAGACAAAGGATACTCTTATAGGTATCTGATTCATTTACCTTATGATCACAATGTAACTCAAATGGAATTAGTTCACATTGTACCACCTTCCTAAGAGGTAGCTCCAGTGTGAGTGTCCCTCTTTTCACTGTTTAAATATGGTACACGTATTAGAAATCTGAAACTTTAATTTTCGTCTCAAGCCATAAAGAATAGAAGGGTTACAGTTGTCATGCTGAGTTTGGTTTTTGTAAAGGGAGATGTGGGGATTTTCTAAGCTGTGAAGCTGTTCCATGTTTGAGCTGGTAAAATTAAGTCTGGTCCATTTAACATATTCTTTTTAATAGGTGTTCTTGAGATGTGTGGAATGAAGTATCCTATTTTCTGGAAGACACTTAGATCATTAAGGACTATGAATTTGACCTCATTCCTTATATAAAAAATTACACAGAAGAATTTTGGTAGATAAATGAGTCATTTCTGGGCATACATAGGTTAGTCTTTCTAGATGTACCTGTATGTTTTCCCGAAACCAGGCAAAGTGCCTGGATTGAGGCTTGGCCCACTTACAAAATTTAACAGGAACAAAATAAGTTTTCAAAAAATTTTTAATTTCCCCCATCTTTTGGGGTGAGGCTGTAGTTACCAGAACAATTAAGGGCCAGATTTTGTCCTTGGGTTTTGTTGCCCAGGTTTTCAGAATGCAAAGAGGGCAGATTCTGACATCAGCCACAGTGACTTCTGACTTGCAGAGAGTTTTCCTGATGCCATAGCACTCACATTCCCATAGCAAAAAGCCAAGGTTTAATCAAGCCAAGTAATGCATAGTGGTAAGCTCATCTGGTCCAAAAAGAATTTAAGGTTCTAAGTCATTTAAGACAAAGCCTGCCTCGGGTAGCCTGCTGGCCTCAGGAATCTCAGTGGTCATTACCTCAGCTGGCAAAGATTCGTAACAATTTATTCAGGCATCTGAGCTCAAGTCACACAAACAGCAGGAAAAAAAAAGCCCAGAAAAAAAATAAATCCAAAAGCTGATTCTCAGCTGGCAGTGTGTGTGTTAACACATCTGTGGTCCCCATGTTGCTAAAATACCTGAACATTTCTTTGACGTAAGTGCAGAACATATCTTAGAGCTTGGGTTTTGAAAAGCATCTGGAAAATGAACCAGCCAGCTTACAAGTTTGACATTTTTTTTCCTATTCGGTGTATCTGATGCTTCTTTATTTTAGTAGGTTAGCTTATTTGAATGTCTTAAGCTTTTATTTTTTGTTTGATTACAGAACAACAGGGAAAGTGTGTAAATTGACATGTTTAATTACCTTTGTGCTTGAAGGCCATTTCATCTCTTTTTCATTCTTTGAGCTGCTTTCCTATATTCTCCTTCAACTTAATTCAACGGGGTGGCTCTACTTCTGCCTCTCAAATTGGATTGAATGAAAGAAATGCTGCAGAAATTCTTCAGGGCTTCTCACAACTCTGTGCTCCTTGGGCACATCTGTGTGATATTACCTAAATGGCAGTAATTGCTACAAAACCACGATGTATTAGGGAGAACATCTTACAGTAGGTTAAATTAGTTTTAATTAAAAGCGAAGGTGAGCTGCATATATACCCCTTGAAACCAATATGAGCTATTGAGCTCCTTTGGGTTATATACACTGAAGAGTCATCCTCAGCACTCTCCACAGAGTCCTCTGCACCCCTTCAGAGTGGGCAGCATTCCTGCCCCAAAACCATTCGTCCATAACACACAAAAAAGGGATGTTTGTTTCTTTAACCATCTCAGCAAGAAGTGGTTGGTGGTGCTGCCCTAGAGGGCACCTCACCTCATCTGACCTCACCTGTGCAGGTCTGTCAGGTGCTGTGTTTGCCCCCCAGCACATGTTGACCTCTCTTGAAGTTCCTCTACAGGAAAAAACTGCAATGAAAAATATTTTCTTCTCCTTCCACTTCTTATACCCGTAACAAGCACAGCCCTGTGTCACTGAGTGGAGGAGCAGCAGCTCAGTGTGGAAAGGCATTTAATGCTTGAGGATTCCCTTCCTCGCAGTGTCCATCAGACGAGATGTGTGTTTGTTGTTTCCTCTGCTTCTCTCTTTGTGTTTCCCCAGTTTATGCCACCCATGGGAGCTCTGGGCCGGTGGCTCAGGGTGGCTTTGCTGGTGACGCGCCCTGCGGTGGTGGCTGTCACCTCCCTGTCCCTGCAGGCAGGGACTGAGGGGAAAACTGGGAGAGGGAAACGGGAATGGGACGATGCCCTTGGCTCCAGGCGCTTTCGGCACGTTTTAGACGTCCTGTTTGTTTTCCACGTGGTGGCAGCAAAGGAGCATCAAAGAGGCAGCGGCGAGAAGAGCTTTTATTTTAAAGTCTTAGAAATCTGCTCTGGAGATTATTTGTTTTTTTTTTTTT
>JAWWEU010000111.1:16794057-17076460 GCA_035583155.1 Acropternis orthonyx | reverse complement strand
CTTCCCCCCCCCCCCCCCCCCCACTTTTTTAGAGGCAAAACAGATTCTTATGCATATCCATTGAGAAAAAGAAGGATTTTTTACCCTTTCTCCTCTTCCCTTTTCTTCAACAATAATGTGTCTAGACCTGTCCTGCTTCCTATAACACTCCTGAATAACACTGTAAAAGGCATCAGTGTAACAATTAAGATGGATTTTAGGACAGGGACATGATGTTCTCCACTAGACAACCATGTTGCCTGGAGTTTATTAGACTTGTGTAGTCCTATTAAAAAATTCTGTCAACATTCTTAACTAGTAAGGTTTCTTGGTCCCAAAAATGTTGTCTCAAAATTGTATTCCTGTATTTAAGCTGTTTGCTTAATAGTATCTTTCTTATTTCAAGTCAAAATGTGCCCATGAGCAACTTAAACGCCGTTTATTCATGTGTTGAAGTACTGCTTTAGTTTCAATGGAAACCTCAGTTTTGCTCCAATTGAATCAAATTTTCCCTTGTTTTGATCCATTACAATTTCTGTTAATCCTGGGTTTGCTTTGTGATGGAGGGACTAGGACTACAAGTGGTAGAAACTGGTCTGTAGATGCTGAAAATACCATACTAATATATCTCAAGTCCCAAGCAAAATTCCCAGTGACTTTGGGTTAGGTTTTGCCATCATAAATTTCAAAATCCTTCTATCTCCTGGATCTGGACCTGCATCTCTGCCTTGAATGCAGAGCTTAATTTACCGTGCTACTTTGTAGTGAGTGTTATTTTAAGCTAATGAAAGGAGTCATTGGACTTTTCAAGCTCAGCAGAAAGGCTGGGTAAGAAGAAGGAAACTTCAGTAAACACGATTGGGCCCATCCTCGTGAGTGATTGGAGGAAGGAGGCAAATTAAAGAGCCAAATGTTTTTTGAATGAGGCAAATTGCCGAAGGGGAATAGAACTTTGCCGTCTCGTGAATGTTACAGTGACACTTTGCAATGTTTCATCTACAGGTGCAGAGACCTAACCCTCCCAAAACAACAGCAAACAACCCTCCTGGGCTCGGATTCCAGCCAGCGGCAGAGAAAATAGAGCTGGGAGAAGAAACTATTAACTCTTTTCACTCCATTTCCCTGAAAGGGCAGGTGAGCTCAGTTCTGCCCTGAAAGAATAAGTCCCTCCAGCCCTATGGTGTCCCAGTAGTGACCAGCAGACAGAGCACAGGTTGTATTTTGTCCCCACAGTCCCTATAAGACCATTGTTACTACTGTTGTCTCCTACAGACAGACATGGAAATTTTTTTAAATTTTATTAAATTAAATACATTAAGGAAAGATTGGCAGCAACAGTTGAATTGATATAATTTTGATTATAAGTTTATTATGCCTTGACGATGGATGAGTCAAAGAAACAGACATTTTTCATGACAGCATCAGGTTAACTTGCTGGTTGTAGTGAAATATAATTTTCCAGCTGTCTTCAGTGTTTATGGCAGTGAGGCCTTTCAGTTTGAAGCCATAAGTGCTGCTCCTATCACTGCTGGCTGAAGGAGTATTATATTGAATTATGCCAGCTACAGATGTGGACCTTTATGTGTGGGGCCATGTTGCAGACGCAACAATCTTGCGTGGCAAAGTTATGTCTTTCAGCAGCATTTTAGCCGAGTTTTAGCTGAAAAGATAAAGCCCTATCAACTTAAAAACAGTGCCTTAAGAAGCCTGAACGTTCTGGCCTAGAGGATGCAACATCTCCCTGCATGGATCTGTTCTACGTATGTAATGGGACCCACACAGTTGTTTGAAGGGTGAGAAGCAATGGTTTAGATGATCCCCCTTAGAGGGGAGGGAAAATGATGGTTCATGTCAGAGGTAGTGTTTTCACTTTACTTATAGTATGATTTTAGGGGAAATATTTTAAACTTTGGCTTTGGTGATAGATGTGAAGCAACGTAATCCAGGCTTTAGCATTGTCCTTGTAAGTGTAGCCAAGGCAAGGCTTTTGCTTGTGACACATCTCATTTGCATTGTGTTTGTTAATGCCTGTGTAGTCAGTGTGTGTTAGAGACTTCTCCCCTTCCCCATGTACAAGTGTGAGGCACATTCTTTTGGAGAGAAAGAGATCTGTTTGGCCTTGCTTCAGCTTTGTTCAAGGACTGTTAAAACATGTCAGAGAAAAGGTGAGAGAAGGCAGTGCTTGCATGATGCTAGACCATCTAGAGCTGACTTCTGGGTGCTCTTGCTTCTCCCATGCTGTGCTTCATGTCAAACCTGGCCTTTTGTACTGCCTGTGGGTATTGTTTCATTGTCTGAGGGCACATCCTCTCCCTGCACTCACCAGACCATCAGCACAGTCCTCTGTAAAACTGAGAGCCGTGAAGAAGTCCTTTGTAGCTCTCCTGGTCCTGACATTTGGTTTCCACTCTTCAGAAGCATCTTACTGTGCTGGGCTCTTGCTTGTGGTTTAAAAATCAACACTAATCCATTTTCTTTTCTCTTGGCTTTGGTTGGTGAGTATGAAAAACTGTTTTGCTCCTTTGAGTGGTGTTTTCAGTCTCCTGAGGGTGGGGATAGATGGTCACTAGAGCAGGGTCTTGAAACAGAATGTTATGTTGTCCTAGATTTGAAGGAGGGTAAGGCTTGTTTTCTATGCAAATAACAGAATAGTTATCTAAAGTTTTAATTTAAGTGGCTACCAAAAGTGACAGCTTTTTACTGTCATTCACAGAAGTGGTAGGATTGCTAGGTCAAATCATTCCAACCCACTTGTCATTTTGTATGTCATAAGAGAAAACTTGACACATGTGGTTAGACTGGAAGATTTATCATTTTTAATTTATACAGTTCCTCTCTCCCCTTTTGTTTCCCTTTGTTCTTATTAACAAACACAAACTCATGATCCCAACAAGAAAATCTGGTTGCTGCTTTTGGGGAATGAAGGGCAACAATTCTGTTCTTAAGTAGTCACTGGAGATGAGGTGAGGAGGTTTATCCAGAGCTTCTCAATGACTCCCTTGTAAAGGCAGGGCCCCACTGCAGAACACGTAGTCACAGTTTCACTGAGACTACAATTTCAGACAAAGAGTCATTGGGCTTCTCCAGATTGTTCTCCAGATTCTTCTTCAGATTCCACCAATTGCTCTTTTTCTGTAAAGACTGACCATTTTAGAAGGGCTCCCTTTTGTAGATTATTGCTTAAAGATCACAAAAGATGTAATATTAATAAGAATATTAAAATAATAAGGTAAAAAAGGCAAAAAATGCAAGGGAATGGAATGCATAACCCCTCCTTTTCCTCAGTATTTACCCTGGAGCATTCCCCTCGGAGATCATCCTATACTGTCAGCTCTGTTTACTCCTTGAGTAAATGTCTGGTGTCACTTTAATAAATCAGATGAACTCTGCTCACAGAGATATGAAGCCTGTCATTTGATCATTAAGATTATTTACTATAGGGTATGTAGCTGAAATACAATAGTAATACAGACACACAAACTCCTAAACAGAACAAAATTAATGGATGAAGGCTGCCATAGTATGTTTTAAGGTAAAAGGATGTTGACATAAATCAATCAATACCTAGTTTAGATCATTGTGGTGGTGTTTGACTCAGAACCTTCTGAGCCAATTCAAAATAGTACGGCCTGTTTTAAGTAAATCAGCACAATACTTAGGACTAATTTTTATGGGCCATCTGTACATGACAGGCTGCTTTCAGATATTTTTTCCAAACGCTCTGAGATGTAACTTCCAGCTCACAGAGCAGTGTAGGCAGTATGAGTCTTAGGTGTAGGCGTGTTTACAATAGCAAAGCTGTGCTTTTACCCATGGAATTTGCTTTCCTTAGGGAATAGCAACATGGTGTTGCCACATTAGCACCTGCATTTCTTTGTTTCTCTACATGGGTGGTTTACATTTTGTCAAATATATTTGTGTCTTCACAATTAAAGTGCTCGTAAGAGAAATATGTCCTTGCTTGGCCCCAGAGGTTGTAGTTAGGGAATATTAAAATTTTGTTTGCTTCTAGTTTTCAACATGCAAATAGCTTTTCATCACACTTAGAAGTGTTGCCAGCGTGATTCCTTGAGAAGCCAGCAAACACCGACAGAGACCTGGCAGCTCCAGGACTTTGCAGTTCATGTGGCTGAATCCTGATGGAATTCCTCTGTGCCTGAGCAAGGCCCAGAGCAAGGGGAAGGCTCTGATATCTCAATGTGTAATAAGATGGCATAGAGGGCCAGCTCTCGTGCTGAGGGAGGATCCACAAGTGTTTTCTGACAGTGTCCTGTGTGATCTGTAATCTGGTGTGTGCCCTCATATTGTTCAGAGGGGATGGTTTAACTGTGAGGGGCTGTGGCGTTCCTGATAACTTCTTCAGAACAAGCCTGAGTGGAAATTGAGGGACTAGCATGTCCAGATTGAGAGCCAGAACCCTGGCTTTTGCTCTGGGCAGGCTCTGCCTCTGGTCAGGCAAAAGAGAGGCCTGCCTGTTTATTACAAGTGTGTCTCTCCCCACAGCAGGGATACATTAGGACTTTCACCCTGTGATCCTCAGGTCTTCCAAAACAGCCTGAAGAAGTAAGTGTAGAACTGAGGTGAATGCTGTTTTCATCCCCAGATTTTTTGTGAGGTCACTGGGGTGCAGCTGATGCCCTCAGGAGCTGAATTTCCCTGTGGGTCTGCTGCCTGCAGAACCTTGCACACTTGTGGGACCCAATTGCAGGCCTGAGTCGAAGTTGTATTAAGAAGTTTCACAAGTCTTGTTCGAAGTTTTGAGCCCTGGTGGAGCAGGATGTGCTTTGTTTTATACAGGTGAGTTATCCCCACCTCTGCTCCCATGAGGGCAGTGAGAGGTGCTATTACTCAGGGCCACAGAAGTCACAGTGGGCAAAACACTGATGTGTGCTCTACAAAGAGCTGCTTTGCAAGCCCTTCTCTATCAGCAGCACAGATAAGTATCCTCATACATCTGTAATATGCGTGATTAAAATGGGTTTTGGTTGTTGTAACTGAGCTAAGACAGACTGGGGAGAAAAAGAATCCTATTTGTAAAGAAAGCACCCGAGGTGTTATGTCCTTGTGTTCTTCTGTTGACATTGTGGTGTTTGTAAAACCTCACAGTTTGATTTGTTGATCCCATGAAATCGTCAAGGGACTGAAATAAAATACCTGGAAAGATTGTTTGACATGAAAGCAGATTGTGTGAAATGTACTAGACCACTCTGCTAGTCACCTGAAACAGTAAAAAAATTAAATAAATACAAGAGAGAGAGTGGTGGGGAAATGACACAACGAGCAATGGGAAATACCATTCTAAATTTGTGTGGCCTAGGATCCCTAATGATAGGCTTTTATCCCATTACATCTAATTGACATAGAACTTTATCATTAACAAATTGAGAACTATTTACTCCCTGAAATATTTGGGACATTATAGTGACTTTCTTTTCATGATAGACTGTTGAAAGGACTATTATGGCCTGGCTCACATGTAACCTGGGAAAATGATCCAGCAGTCTTCAAAGTTAATGAAATGTCATTTGTCATAGGCTTTGCAGGTGTGACTGTTTCTGTGCTATAGTGCATGATGGAGTAAGTGGCTGGATTGCAGGCCTGTTGCCAAACGTAATGCACATTCTGTGAGTGTCACTGGTGCAGCATTGCATAAATCTTACTAAGCCTTGAAATGCATGATCTTTCTCTTCTGAGGTCAAGCAAGACTACTCCACAACTTAATTTTAGCCTTGCTGTCTCTGCAGTCAAAATGGTAACATTCAACATTGGCTTTCCAGCGTTCTCCTTTGAAGGGTTAATTTTGAATGGCTTGATTTTTTTTTTTATTTTATTTTATATATATTTTTTTCATTCTTGTTCCCTTCCCCTCCCAAGAATGAAATGAACTGGCTGTGAAAGAGTGTTTTCTGAGTAAGAATTTTTTTTGGTTCACTCCCAGGCCTTTGCACCATGTCAGAGCAGAAGAGATGGCATTTATTCCAGCTGGGGATGCGAAAAATTCCCAGATGGCCAAGAGTAGCTGTACCAGGACTATTACTGGGATGCTGCAAAGGCTGAGATACAAAAGCTGCTGAAGTAACTTGCATACAGCAATGTGCTGTCTGCCAGAGCCCTAATTACAACAAATAGTGGCATGTTCCTTTTCAGTGCCAGATGTTTAGTTGGGGTAAATCACTGACTGTAAATATTGGAGAGATGCAAAAGGGAAAAAAAAAATCCAACCCCCTTCAGTTTGTCTTGTTAAACATTTAGGCTGTTATTTCTTGAAAATTATGTTTTCATATGGTTACTGTTTAGATTTGTTATCTGTACTTGCTCTCTCTGATGGAGCAAGGAAGCAGAACAATGGAGAGGGGTAGGGCTGATACCCCTGTGCACCGTGGTCTGAATTGTTTGGTCAATTATACCCAAGCCCTAAAATCTTCCAAGCCTGAAGTGCCTAACACACTTGCTTAAACACCTAATCGGAGGTACCTGGAACAAGCCACTTCACAGAGAAACCTGGAAATGCTCTTTATGCTTTTTGCTACTGCAGAAGTGTCCCTTGGTATAGTGTTGACTCTCACAAATCTTGCTTTAATAGCCTGTTTTGAAGGAACAAGCTAAGGACAGGTCTTCCCTTACCTTCCAGGGAGACAAGTGAACAAAAAAATAGTCCCCCTTTTTTTTTTCAAATCCTTTTTCCCCCCAGTCCTATTTGCTTTGTCTTTAAGAATCTTAGGCTGGAATAAAAATGAAAAAGTTGCAAAATATGTCCCCTGTGGCCCCTCACCTTCCTCCATCATTGGTGCTGAGATCAAATTTCAAAAGAATTCTAGAAGCATATTGAATTTCGGGTTTTGTTTTCCCATAGCAGTGATTCTGGCCAAAAAGCTTTTTAATCAAAAGGACCAACTGTAACCTTGTTAATAACTAAGAAAACAATGGCCAAAGGGAAAAGACCTGCCAAAAGCTACAAGTCATTTCTGTTGGCAGAATAATTGGTAGATCGTTATTTTGGTTGAAAACAATGTGATTTGTATTTCTAATTTTGTAAAATTACTTAATTAATAACACATGGGCAGCAATGTTGATTGCAGAGTGGCTCTTGACAGAGGACACTTTTAAAGCAATGTTAGGGGGGCAAAGGTAGGATTGTGCAATAGTTGAGCAAATAATGCCATGACTGGTGTTCAACACATGATTCTGCTTGTCTTGGGAAGGCATATATTGTTATGGCATCCTTGACATTGAAACACAAGTCACTGGCAAGAGGACAGCAGGATATATCCATGACCATGGCATCATCAGTAGGTGTAAACTGGGTTAATTCCACTTGGGACGAGGAGGATGCTGCTGCATGGTTCTGCATGGTTGTGCATGGCAACTTTTGGGTATTGAGAAGGTACTTGGAGGGGAGCTGTGTACCCCCAGGAAAGAAGTCTAGGGAATGATGCTGGTTCTGCAGGAGCTGTGGTGTTGTTTGCACTGTGCCAATATTTAGGCTGTTGTAGGCCTTAGTATTTGCGTGCGTGTTTGTGGGCACAGAATGTGGGAGGAGGAAAATGTGGAGTTACAGCACTTGCCTGTAAGGAGCCCGTGGTTCACAAGCTAAAATAATCCAGGTCCTTCCATTCAAAAATGTCAGTCTTTAAAACTGTCCTTGCTGCTTCTCAGTGGATGCCTTTCTTACATTGGTTACTGGCTGCTATGGGACTGAATGCACAGCACAACTTCCCTCTTGATGTTTCTTTTGTGCAACCTCCCTCTGTTCCCTTCCCTGAGCAAGCCAGCTCACACTGAGTGTGGGAGGGGAAGGGTGGGAGAGGAGGAAGTGGGATACTGTCGTTTTACTTCTGCTGAAACCATAAAAACACCAAGAAGCTTTCTGTGATTATCCAGAACGTCGTGGCTCTTGGGATGCCTGCGACTGCTTGTCTGTTATGTTATGTACAGTACTTGATTAACTATTGTCTCACACTGATGAAGGAGGTTGTTCTCTCTCTGATTCAGACCCTCTTCACATCCTCTTTTCTGTAAACCTCCTCTTTTTTCATTATATGATCATAATTATTTCCTTTTTGTAGAGTGTGTAGCCTAACACCTATGCACATTGAGTGCCAGGGCTTGAAACCATAATAAGCCAAATGCTCACCTTAGAAACCATTATTCCAATCATTACAACACAGTTCATTCCTCTAGAGGACATTAACATTTGAAAATGTGTCAACTGGAGTAGGAAATTTATCATGATCATGAACCACCTGCCAACTCATTAAAATACAACATTCTGATTTCCTGTACTCCAGTATTAATTTAATGTTTCACAGCCATATATATTTTAAGTAATTTTAGTTTTTAGCAAATTGTTTTTGAAGGCCAAAGCAGTGTGTTCTGATGTGGGAGAGATGAAATAAAGAGCCAAACGTGGTCAAAGTGCTGCTTAGAAAGGCTCAATCAGCAATGCAAGCAATGGGAAAACCACTGGAACTGGGGTAAAAAGCAGAGGAAGAGATCCTAAAAACTTCTTTATGTAGTTAAGGAGTAGTTTTAAAGCATTCAGTCTCTAACAAAAAAAAAAAAAAAACCAACAAAACTATCAGAAGATGAACTATTCTGCAGGAATGGAAGTGGGTTAAAGCTGGAAAGAGTTTCAGAGTGTCACCTCGCTAAAAGTCTGAAAATTCCTGATAAATTTTCCTCTAAGTGAGGGTTCACACTTCAGCTCAAGGTGTAATACAGCACTTGGTGGTTCTGCCTATTTTTTTCCAGAAAAATTTCTGGTAATAGAAATAATTCTGGTATTGGAGTGAAAAGCTTTTTCAGGATTTGAATAAATGCCTTCTGTGAAAGTGGCTAAAGCATGCAACGACTTTTACTGGCAAAGTTACACTCCCTGAAGAGATCTTGTAATGTTTTTTTTAGTACCCAAAGATCCACTCAACAGATGATGTTGCAAAATTATGCCTTTTAGGGTGTTTTAGATATTAAAATATGCTCTGAGAGAGACTGTTTCTCAGTTTGAAGTTGGAATTTATATCTCAGCTGAATCCTCTTGCCCCACCTTTGCAGTTTCCAGACTAATTTTGCTACTTGATTTACCCAACTTCTCAATGTGCCAAAGGCCTTGACGTGAGAGAAACATCTGCAGAGAGTTATGTTAAATCCCGAGTGGTTAATTATTTGCTGTAATTGTGATCTTAGCTCTATGCTTTGCTTTTTCATCGCGGTGATTTCTGGTTAAAAAAAAAGAAAAAAGTAGTAACTATGTGCCACACTGGGATGGAAATGAATGTTTGGTCTTGCCTTCTGTAGGTCTGCTCTAAGGAGATAAAATAAGTCTTAGGCAGACAGCTTCAAACTGATGCTTAAGGAGCTGAATGGTCTCAGACTGGTGCTTTACTGTTGACTTCTGCTCAAATCCATGGTTTTCTCCAGAAGGTTTCTTTAATTCTTCAGGAGGAGAGAGAGATTGAGGAAGTAATTAATGCAAACAGACAGAAGAGTTAATGGAAAGGCAGTGGCAGTAAGAAGGGGAAGGGGGGAAAATAATTCCTCTCTTCACTGCGTGAAAAAGCAAAACCTTAAAACCTCTTCCTAAAAAAAAAAAAAGGGGGGGGGGGGGGAATTGCGATTCAGAATAGCTTCATAAACAGAACTTTGTAATAAAAGTTTAATTTATAAAAGCTGACTAGATGTTGTATGTGCGTTACAGATGTGAGGACATGGTTACAAGCCCCAGTCGAAGGGGTGAGTCTTGCATTGCCTTGGCGCCGCCGGAGATGGGAGCTGCTGCCGCAACCGCTGCAAGTGTTCTGTGTGGTCCAAGTGGTGGCCTGTGGGCCAGCTCCAGCCTTCTGCTCTGATCCATCCAGCCCACCAGCTTCTTCCCTGGAGGAGATGGGGAACAGCTGTTTCAAGCTACACTCCGGCAGCTGAGCTTGTCCCCCAGCACAAAGCCCAAACTGCTGCTGTTGACAGGAGGTGTGTGTGCATTTTGGGGGCAGGTGGGGGATAAGTTGCTACTGAGGGGCAGATTTTACCCAGCATTGTGGGCTCCATCGTGTCACAGTCAGTGGCAGTGCCTCATTGCTGGCGTTGTGTGGAAGGTCTGGAGTCTGCCCTTGTTGTGGTGGGGGGGGGAGCGGTCTGGCCACTGCTGGGGAGGGAGAGGCAGGATGCAAACCATGGTGAGGAAGCAGGGAGAGGGAATTGTAAACCCAAGTCAGCTGCTGAGGTTAGACCACCCTGTACTGTCTACAATGGCAGGGTTCAGACAGGAGTGAGTGTGTGCCCAACAGGCGTCCATTAGAGATGCACTCTCTGAGAAGTCTGGCTGACAGGAGCACGATGTTCTCATCGTCAGAGTAAGTGTCCTGGCTGCCTCTTACATTAGAGGAACATGTGCTACCCACACTGGTTCAGAAGCCCTCAGCACTCCTTGTGTCAGCTTGTGCCCTGCTGAATTCCAGCAAAAAGGCATTTGGAGAATCTTGGGTAGGAAACATGTAGAAATGGGTGGCCGCAGCAAGGAGCTGAGACAGGAGAGGAAAATTCTGCCCGGCCTTCCTGCCAAGGTATGTGAACCAGCAATAATCTGACCTTGTGAAGGGTGTGTGAGAAAGGGCAATGATATGTTGCCATGAGGATAAACAGCAGCCAGAACTCAGGGCACACTTTGAAGTAAAAAGTCAAAGGTGTAATTTTTGTATTCCTTGCTTTGTATGCCCATATTTGGACATATAGGGAACAGAACCATTTTTTTTTGGAGTTCAACTCAGGAATATGCATCTGAGAGTGCAGGCAATTCATGCTTTGTTCAGGGATGTCACAAGGCCAGTAGAGTGATATATATGAAATGTGCCTCGGATCTGCTTCAAGATATATTTATATTATTACCAACATTTTTTTTTTTTGGTTAATTACCACATGTGAGCTCATTCTCTGCTCATCACCAAACACACCAGATTTGCAGCCTGCCACCTATCAATTTTATAGCAGATAAGACATGACTGCTGGAGCCAGCCTCTTTGCAAGCACATTGAAGGCTCCATCTACCCCAGTAGCAGTGAAAGGATGAGATGGCAATGTATGATCCTGCTCTCAACTGTCCTGCTGTGAGCCAGACCTAATCCCCTAGTGAAGTTATACCTGCAGTGTATGCTGTGCACAGGCTATGAGGATCAGATCTCCTGTATCCTATAGGAAAACAGTTTGTGAAGGGGTTTTTGGTTTCCCTCCTTTGGAAGGGGAGAAGAAATCCTGCTGTTAACGACTGCTGTCTGTGCCCTACTAAATTATAGCTGCTTGTCTAAGTACAGCAGGAAGGCTTCGTTCTTGGCTGGTGCCAGTAACTGGGAATGAATGATCTATGTTGCCTATGCTTATTTGAAGGATCACTTACCTTCATACAAAAAGCCTTCTGCTGGATTCAAACCCTTTCTGTTCCAAATATTGCTGTAAAACAGAGATTCTGATTTTTCTCCTTTCCTGGTGCCTTGTGCAGGCCACTAGCAAAGAGGGAGTGAAGCTCAGTACTAGATGCGCTTCTCCCAAGTGCACAGCAATGCAGTGGGAGCACTGAAGTCACAGACAAAACATCTTGCTCTATTTTTGAGGCTTTCTTCCCATGACTTGCCCAATTCTGTGACAGCTTGGGATATGTAAAATAACAGTGAGTGATGCAAGAAGGTCACAACATGTCAGGTAATATCAGTGCTGGAAATTCTTGTCTGAGTTTACACAGAGTACATGGGTCTGTAGCTACCAGATGCTGTTCTCAGGAGCTAACGTGAAGTACTTAGTGTACCACGTACAACTGCATAAACAGGTTTACAGACAAGACTTGTAAACACACAGTTGGCAGAGATCTGTGTTGATATCACTCACTACTTTGCAGTGCCACCACTGAGCTCTCCTGGCTCCATCCCAGTTTAGTGAACTCAGTCAAACAGAAGAATCCCAAAATATCTGGAAGGGACTTTTGACATTATTCTTTCACTGCTGCTAAGTCTGTTTGGGGTGTGTGGAAAATTTCTTCAGCTCAGAAGAATGGCATAGTGTAATGTGATAACAAGCCCTGTGAAGGTTATCAGTGATATAATCAAATCTATCTGTGGGACAAAGACCCTCACTGTACAGCTAATTAAAACTTATTTCTTCTCTGCCTGTTCCTGTTTCGTGGCCATTATTTAGACCTGAGCTGCAAGGCACTGGAGCGGAAAGTTAGCTCTCAATATTTTAAGACTAGCTCTGTCCAAAACCTTGTATTGAAAGAAAGCACATACTCTTTTTTATTTTTTTTTGTGGGCTGCATGAAAGGCAGATCATGAAGCCATTTGGAGGTAATTTTTCCCTGCCCATAAGGTCAGTTATAAGGCAGGCATTCAGAAAAAACCACAAACAACTCAACAAAAAAACGCCAAACCAACCAACCAAGCAACAAACCACCACTAAACCCCCAAACTTGTTCCTTTTCTTAGAGCTGGTCAGATTATTGCAATGGCAATATTTAAGCTTTGTCTTGTCCCACAATAGAATGTGCAGCTGGAATCTCCAATCAGTCTCCAGTATTGATTTCTTGCTTATTAGAATATTGCTTTTCCTCCTTCCCTTAGTGTCAATACAGCCACTTCAAAAAAGGGCCGTGTATAGAACGAGAAACTGGTGACTTTTGAAGCCAAGCTCTGTGGAGGTAATGCCTGTGATTTCAGTGGCACTATGGAACAGCATATGGGGTGCAATGTTGTCCCATGCTCAGTGCAAAGAGGAGATCAACACCTGCCACCAACATGTGAGCAATCCTTCCTGGTACGGCATTGCTGTGACTTTTGTTTCCAAAAGCAGGGCTCGTGCAGCCCAGCGAGGTGACAGCCAGCCACATGGTGACTGCTGGAGCAGGATTGGCCTGTGAATGGCACCAGTAATAGCATTTGTACCGTGGAAATGCCAAGGGCCTCTTGCCCTGCTATTCTAGGCATGGCACACATGTAAAGCAAGAGTCACACGAGGCTCCCCAAGGCATGCAAAGGCTGATGGAGAGCCCTGGGGAAGTGAAGGGCTGCTCAAGGTCACGCAGCAGATTGGTGGCTCAGCTGGGAGGAGAATTTGGAGGGGAAATGGTGCTGCTGTGGCAGCTCCCCTGCTGAATTTCTTGAAGGCAGGATTTTTCCTTTAGACCTAGAGATTGTTTTGCTCATTAAACTGCCTCAGCAGGACAACTTTGTCTTGGGACCTGTTGAGTGCTTTCCCATTCCCTTCCTAAGGAAGGCATGTGTGGATTGCATCTGCTAATTCCTGGTTTGTACCTCAGTGATGGATTCTCAAGACCTGTGGTGTATTATTTCTCAAAGGTGATAGTATTGCTGACCCTCTCCTTCTTCACAGTGTAAATTCAGGGAATGACGTGGTCAAATCTTTCCTTTCCAGCTGATAGGAAAGGAGTGTGGGCTACATGTGTTTTCTTTTGTCAGCTGCTGTCAACATTAGAAATGTCAGGTTCTATTGGCATGATATTTTTGACAGATAGACCCCTGCATTCTTTCCCATTCCCCGTTTCCTCTTCCACTGTGTGGTTTCACACCAGCAGCTGTTGATGACCGTTCTGTTGTCTGGCTTCTGGTGTGTTTTCCATGGTTATGTCATCTCTGACAGGAAGTAGCTGAGATAAAAGTTTGGAATCTGGGAGCTTTCTCTTTACTCAATTAAAGCCAGAAGAGGTTGACATTGACTAGGACCACAGCCTGTGCAATATAAGTAGTGATTGCTGCATGAGGCCTGTGACTTTCTGGGATACAGCATCTCTGCCTTTTTAGGCAGACATTCAGCTCTATTTCAGTGCCCCCAGGAGCTGCAGAAGTCACTGTGTCCCTCCGTACCAGTGTTGGAACTCTAATGGCCTACTTTCCCTTTTTAGAAATGGTCACCCTTCATGTCTCTGAACTTGCCTGGCTTTGGCTCCTGGCTACTAGATCTTGTCATGCCTTTTCCACCAGATTAACAAGACCTTTAGTACAAGAAATATTCCCTTTGTAAGCAATGATCACGCCTTATGATACATTTAATAGAGTCTAGTTCCATTTTCTTGCCATAGTTCCGACCCCTTGGCTTATCTTGCTGTGACTTCCAGAAGTTTGCATCCCCTACTTTTCAAGGCTGGGATAATGATACTCAGGGTCTTGCCTCACTGTTTTCCATCACGTGTTTGTTTTGCAAGCTGTTTTATGGCAGGCACATTTTCCTTGTGATCACATTAAAGTTTCTGGTCCATGAGATCTTGACCCAGGCTGGGAATTTGACACAGTTACTGAGATACAAGCAATGTGTTAAGAACAAGTATGTTCTAACTCAGAGCTTGCTATGTTCCCCTCAACTTTTTATACTCATCCAGTTAAGAATATAGCACATTCCCACAGTGCTACTCAACTTGAATTAAAAAATCATAATTTAAATCATATTTTTATGAATAATTTAATTTCCAGGGCATGCATTAGGGAATCCCTTTCAGATAAGGTTCCAAATTTGCAATAGTAATGATCTGAAAGGAAGCCATTGTTTGCCATGAAGTAAATTATGCATTGGAGGAGCCTTTTAATATTCTTATTTAACACCTAATATTGATCTGCAGAAGCTGCAGTACTGTAGCATGCAAATAATTTAAAACTATAATTAAAGTGAATAGTATGTAGAAGCCCCAGGATCTGTGACAAAATGTATGTGTGTATATATCTATAGTCTTCAATTTCCTTGTGTCGCCCTTCTGCAGTGACTGATGTTATTTTAAGAACAAAAGACGCTTCTCTGAGGTGGCAATAAACAGAGTCACTTGGCTGCTAGACTGTGTGAGCTGCAGATGATGCATAGATCCCATTGGCTCTTTTTAAATAAATCAGCTTATGGTTTGGCCAAGCATACACAGAAATGTTTGGGAGGAAGGGCATCCTTCACACCTTTTGCATTCTCTGGCTAAATGAGGACTGCTTCGTCAGGATGAAAAGAGAAGCTGGTGGTGCCATACAGGATACAGGCAGCTGGATTTTCATCAGTGTCCAACAGGCAGCAGTTTCCATGGAATTGTTGGCTCTGTATGTTTGCTGTGTGTCATTTGCAGCAGTACTTTTCAAGCTGGCAAAGGCCAAGGACTTCCTTGCTCAAAAAGCCATTAACAGCTAAAAAGCCTGGATGCTGAAAGTCGTGGAGGTTTTGCCCTTCTGCTGAGGTACCTAAACAGGAGCCATCACCTGAAGATACCTGCCCTTCCTGTCCTGCTGAAGGTGTAAATGGATGCTTATACTCTGTACAGGAGGCAGGTCAGAAAAGATAAAATCCTTCCCAGTGGTTTGGAACAATTGCAAAGTCACTCTTGATGCATGAGCATTCCCAGAATCATGGTGGTAACGCCTAACACAGAGGCACAGCGCGATGCTGTGATGCAGTGGGTCTCTGTGCTGGCTGTCACGCTGGAAACACCCAGAAGGAAAAGCAGGAAACTGCACAATGCACTGCAGTGCCTTGGGTGGGGAGTCCTGATACATCCACATCCCCTGTGGGTCTGGCAGGGAGCAGGCCCCATGGCTTTCCACAGAGTAGCCCATGCCAGTGGATATAACAAATCCATGCAGGGCACAGCTGCTGCTGCTGTTTGGTTTTTCCTCTGAGAGCAGTTCCAAGTTGCCCAGATCTCTTGGGCAGTGCTGGTATCACTGCAGCAGTGAGTCCACTCTGTGTGGCTTTGTGCCATTTTGATGGGTTTTTTTTTGGCCAAACTACACCCAGACTTCCTTGCCATTCCTTGCTCCAGCATTTAGGAGAGTGTCTGTGGTTGTCCACCCCCAGTAACTCTTGATGATCCCTCAGCTATGTGGGCTGCCACTTCAGAATTTTTATCTTTCGTTGTAGATGGAGGAAAAACCAGACAAGGTGCAGGCAATCTCAAGTTTGTGGGCAGGAGTAATTCGTTATTGGTTTTAATATAGTGTTGGGGGGTATAGGAAGGCAAGCTTTTGCTGGCTTCTTTTGGTTTGATCTAGAGTATCAGAGCACTAATCCTATGACTCTGAACCTCGTTTCTCTCACAGTTCCATCAGCATATCCCAGGGATGTGTGACAGACTCTGCCTGCGTTCTGCTCTCTAATGATTCAGGGCAAAAGTTCAAGACTTCTCTGCTTTTGGTTCTTGGTTCAAGTGCAGTATTTCTGGCTGGGTTTGCTTGTAAAAAGAGCTATGCCTTTAGAGGTTATTTTGGGGACTTTTTTTGAAGCAGAGCTATTAAAAGAGTATCTTGAAGAGTTTCAGGGATCTTTTTCAAACTTGGTTTATTGTGAAGCAAACAATAAATGAATTTGAATCCGACTGATACTTTTCAGTTTGTATCTGAATTGAGACCAATGAGCTACCTCAGCAAAATTAAATACAGATCCCTTTCTTGACTCAACTTCTGTTACAAAGGAATCTGATTAAAAAGCCAAGTAAAGTAAAATCAGGAAGAAAAGGATGCCTTTGTCACAATGTTTGCTCAGAACTGAGGTCCACTTGGGATATTTCTTAACCTCTAAGTTGGAATATTTGTTCACAAGTAGACAGTTTAGGTGGAATTTCCTTTCATTTGTCATTTTGTGTTAGTCATTCATGCTGTTTAGAGGTTGCACAGAGTATTGTATCATCCCTAGGGTCCTGTTTTATGAGTTCATTAGAATTAAGCTTGGGGAGTTCTCTGGCCAAACACTAGAGCTGAAAGCCAGAGTCTCTTGAAGGAACATGATACCAAATAGGGAAGGATAACCTTGCATCGCAGCTTACATTGCTAATCCATGTGATTTTTAAGGGTTTTTTTAATATATTTTCTTTCCTCAAACTTTGCTCCTCCTTTCCCTTCACACACCACCCTGAGCCCTGGTTTGAAGTGATCCACATGGACTACAGACCACAGTTACCCTTCCAGAGGCACCAGTGACGGTTGTTCAGATTCTGGGGTAGGGGAAGATAGAGGAAAACAACCCAAAACCCAGCAGTGTTGGAAACGAGTTTTTCTGTGTAGTCCTGTTGGGCTTGCATAACCCTCAATAAACAAGACAAGGGAAGGCTGTTCTTTGTGTATAAGGTATGGTGGGAGCTCCATGCTAAATGTTGAAGGCAAATAATGAAATAATAACTGTTCTTGGAGAAAGAAATTAATTCAGCTTGACTTACTGAGCTATCTGCCCCAGTGTGTGGAAAAGAGGATGTGAAAGTTGCACTGTCAGCAAGGTGACCACTTCTGGCAGAAGTATTTAGGCCAGAGACACCTAGAACTGAGAGCATGACGAGCTGTGGCTTAAGGTACATGCTTGTCAGTGGGAGTAGCAGCAACTCTCATCTCCTCTAGTTTTGAACTCCTTACCTAGTGGATAGATGCTGAGAACTGAGCAGGTGATCATCCCAAGAAGAGGATCAAGTCCTTGTAGCTGCCTGCATAGTTCTGAGTGAATTTCTGTTTACCTTTTATTTAATGATTTAGAGAATCAGAGAAAGATGGTTGATGTGGTGACAGAGATGTGAAGTAGGAGAAATGGTTGAGGTCATCAGACTAGTTAGGGAAAGACTGCTAGGTCGCTTGTGGGTTGGCTGTAGGAGGCGTAATGGGAAATTTAGTGACATAAGAACACCTTTGAATTCTTCAACAACCACTCTGTTGAGAAGTTTTTGTTTTCAGGCTGATATTTTGCAGGTCACTTGTAGACTGAGCATCCTACAGAATCAGGGCTGAGAGGTCAATGGTGAAGTGGCTACAGAGTGTGAAGCCAATGTTACTATTTGTTGTGTTTGTTTTTTGACTCACTGGTATTTAATGCTGGATGGGTTGTACTTGCCTGTGTGCTTGCCTTTTTCAACAAAATAAAACCTCCTTTGTGCAGAGAATATTATTACAGGAGAGACTTTTTGCATGGGGAACTTTCTCCTGTCTTTTAGTGTGGGGATTGATTAACAAATTTCAAAATGAAAGTTACTTCATCTTCTTCAAAATGAAGATTCAAAATGAAGATGGGTGGGGAGGTGAGTCATTGTACGAGAGAGAGGCTAAAAAGTGCCAAGGGATTTTGGTGCATCATTTCCAATGAAAGCTGCTGAACTTTTTTCTCCTTATTATTAGAATTTCTAACTTGTAATTTGATTCTTCTGGCCCCCAGAGGACTCCAGGCTGTGAAGAGATCTGTTCTCAGAAGCAGAAGATGATGGTGGAAGTGATGAGTACTTTCACTAGTGTCTGAGTGATTCCCGTGAGCTGCTAGCTGAGTAACTTTTGCCTTGGAGATTGATAATGTGCCCTCATAGAAAAGGAAGAAAACCCCTTCACTGTAGTATTAGTACATCAAATAGGGTAGATTTTATTTTGCAGTATTTATTTTCAGATTGTCTTTTAAGAACAAAACAAAAATTTCCACAGTTTAGAGTATTGGTCTGGAAAACATAATTTTTTTACTGTCCTTTGTTTTGCTTCTTGACTGTTTCTTTGCAGGCATTTGCTATCTTATAATATCTTCGCAGAAGATGGTAAGCTTTGTAGTGCGGGAATGACAACTGAAATGCACTTTGTCCTTGAATTCAGTGTTGCTGGGGCAGCAGTATTTTCAAGTGCAGAGAAGGAGGCTGATTTAAACTCGGCTCAAGAAGTGAAAATTAAAGGCATTTCATGCTCATGTCAAAATCTGAAGGGAAAATGAATATTTTCACAGAAGTCTTACATACCTATGATGCATGGGCAGTTTTGTTTGGGATTTTGAATGTTGTTTTGAGGGGTTTTTTTTTGAGGGTTATGCATCTTCCTTTCCTCATCTAGCCTTTTATTAATGCTGTTCTGTGCCATGAATGTCATATGAGCAGACTTGCTGCTTATCCTGGTTAATTTTCACAATGACTTTGCAAGGCTGAACAAGCATAATTATAGGGTTTTAAAAGCTCCTTTTCAGGTTAGACTTTGGAACAGTGTCAGCCCTAATGTTCACACTGTGAGAAGGAGGTCTGGGTTGGAAATATTCCCAGGAACACCCACGCCTCAGGCTGATGGGAGTCAGACCTGTTATTTTGGTGCCAATATTGGTCACCTGAGACACTCTGTGCACTAGCTGAAAGTAATAAATCACTTTCTTAGTGCTATGCTGCAGTGACCATCTTAAAAGAATGAGAGAACTTAGTGCAACACAAAGTGATAATCCGGTCTAGTAGAACAAAATCACCTAAAAAAATTAAAAAAAATCATGACATTTGGGGGATGGATCAGAATTCTTCTCATGAAATGGCTGATGACCACAGCTAGGACACCCAGCTTAGTTTTTTTAATTGCAAAATTCCCAAGTCCTTACATTTTTGAATTAGTATTGTATGTTATAACTAAATTTCACTGCTATTCAGGATTCTGGGACAGTATGGACTCCTTGCTAGAGGAAAATTATTTTCTTCTGGACCCCTCTGCTTTTGAACAGCTTAGAACTCATAGCTCTGTTTTCCTAAGGAATTAGTTTGTTCATGGGAGTAAAGTACAAGTTATAGATTCTAAGCAAGGCTTTATGTTCTTCCCAGCTATGAAAATAACTTGTTTGTTAACAGCCTGAATTATGGAAGGAAGAAGAACATGAAAATGGGATTCCTGGTCTGGATTCAAGGTCTTTGTTTGTAACTTCACAGGGTATTTTGGTTTTAATTGTTAGTTATGTGGATGCTATTCCATGTAAATAAGGATGTGTTTATTTTGTTTTATAGTGCACCCTGGATTGTCAATTAGAAAAAGCTGTGCTAAAATTTAAAATGTAGGAAAGTACCTTGGTTGCCACATAGAATATCTGTTAGAGCTGTTAGTATCATACTGTGATTGACAAATCAAACAAAATCCATGCTGGCAATGCTCATCTCCGTAAGTAGGACTGCACCTATTCATTGTTTGATGCCAAACTTGTGTATTTATCCTATGCCTACATCTGAGAATTACCAGTGTACACACACGCACCAGCACCAGCTAAATTTAACTAGCTGTGGAGCTGGTTTGTTTATCTATGTGAGCCAGGCCAGGATTCTGGATTTTGCTCCATAGTTTCAAGACCAGGAAACAACAGGTAATTGTGGTTGTTGCTGTAGACAAAAGTTCATTTTCAGGAATGAAGTGAAGAATGTCTGTAATTTTTGCAGATTAGACCTTCTGTTGTACTCTGCAAGGAATATTTTTCTACCATTGCTACAGGAAAAAGTAGATTATTAGATTACAGACGTCTGAATTGCTTCAAGAGCTCAAATCTGTTGCCTTGCATGTTTAAGTCTGTTACAGCTGTTTGTTTCTTGTTTCTTTTTCTTTGGAAAAAAAATTCAAGTGAAGGGGGGTAAATAACAGCAGGAATGTTGATGAGGTATTCATGAACTACTCTGCCTGGAGAGCTTTGAATTACTACTTCATGACAAAGTTAAAACCTTTCAAATACTGAAAAGGCTTGGGAGGTGGTTCTGCAGTGATTTTAAACTTGCTATTTTCTTTTCTTTTTTATCATTTTCTAATATCGTTCTTTGAAAACTGCTGTGTGTTCTACAGGCAGTAAGAATATATTTTCATGTGTGAATAAATGGTGTTTCTTGCAAAGAGGAAAAAGGGGAAAAATTTTCTGCAGACCAACAGTTGGTCCATAAAAGATAAACAAATGAGAGGGTTTTGTAAATGTTTTGAGAAGAGAATTGACGTTCTTCTGTAATATAAATACAATAACAAGTAGAAAATCAAGTCCAAATAGACTCTACAATCTCAAGAAAACAAAGCCAGAGGACAAATGTATGGGCAGCAACATATAGTGCCATGAATTTTCATTGCACTCAGATGCACATGAGTGTGTTTTATTTACATATTGAGACAATAAGAGCATCCAGAATGCTAGATGGGAGAATTTTTTTTTTTTTAATATAACCCCATAGGATGCAGTAAAGGCATCTAAATATTTCAGGACCTAGTTAATACTTAGCCCCTAAGATGGTCTCTTACACCCAGCCTGCACTCTAAGGAGGTGATGTGTTTTCAGGACTGGATGTGAGAGAGGAAGTGAGAAGACCTGCTTGTCTTTTCCTTACTCTGTCACTGAGCTATTTGATGAACTTGGAGCAGTTGTTTAATTTCCTTCTGCTTGTGAGACATTTGGGGGAAAATCTTGTATGTTAGAGAATTGTAATCCCTATTTAATATTTGTGCATGCAGATTTATCCAGAGCTGCCATCTGCTTGTTTCTGCAGTACCTAAAGAGTTTCCTGCAGTACCTAAAGCTTTTTCTGCAGGAAACTGGGGTTGGATATGTTTAATGATATTGCTGATACTTTGAATTTGTGTAAGCAAAGTCTTTGCAAGGAACAATAGCTGCAACTGGTCTTATGGAATAAGTGAGTCCTATCACAGCTATTTAATAGTTTAGGGAAAACAGTTAAAAATGTTGTAATCTGAAATGAGAGTGGGATTTAAACCTGTAGCTCAGAAGCCTGTGTTCTAGATTTGGCTTTGATGCCAACAATTGGGCAACTCTCTTGGAAGTGCAAGGGGATCCCAAGGATCCCTGTGATTCAGGAATTTGGGTTGACCTCTCTTGTAAAAGATGGTGTCTGAGCATCCCCTACTATTCTTTTGATGTGGCTGATCAGAAGAAAGCACCATGTACAGAACAAATGACCCTCTTCCCCCCACAACCCCATGCCTGTTTTCTCAGCTGACACTTGACCAGACCTGAACCTGTGTAGCTTGTGAGCTTTGCAGGATAAAAGGACAAAAAACGCTGTAGGGAGAGGAAGCAGGTCAGATTTTTTTTTTAACTCTAACAGTGCTGTTGCTTTACTGATTTTGAAATATTAACCTAATCTAAAAGAAGTAAATCATTGTAGGACTGAGGCAAAAGAAGGGATTTACAGCCCAAGGTGAATTAAGTGCAAACCACAAAGAACTTCAGCACAAAATCTGCCAGAGAGATCTATAATCTGATTCCAAGACATGGGGGGATTATTTTTTTTGTCATGATGTTCCTATGGCCGTTTGACTTGATCAAAATAAAATCACATGTAGCAGTAACAACTCAAGAGGTCGGTCACTGATGAAGAAAACACTGGAGAAAATGAATGCTTTCACAGGAATGGTGCATCTTCTCCATCTTCTGCCTCCCAACTAAGCACACTCATCCATCTACTTAGATGATCAAAAGCAAGAGAAGACAGATAACTGCAGGGAAAAAGGGAGTGGGAGGCAAAAAAAAAAAAACATCCCAAGTCATCATGAACGACAACCCAAGGGAAAAGCCAACACTTTTTCCTCTGGCAGTGAGTCAGGTTTTCTGCGCTTTCCCGTTGCCCTTGGCCTTAAACTAAACAAACAAATAAGTACATTAACCAGCCCTCTTAATGAGGACTAGGAAGCTGGTGGTTGTAATAATATCCCCCCCTCCACCTATAACAGGGGTTCTATTCTGTTTCCTTTCACGTATATGGCAAAGGTCAGCTATTGAGAGCGACTTGTCATTGCTACTGTGAGTGTGTGTGTCTCTCTATTACTGGTTACTACTGTTTCAGTCCCAAGTGTTTATTTTTTTAAAAAGCCTTCAGGATCCCAAGCTTATTGGGAGAGGAAATATATCAAAAAAAGGAATCCACAAACAAGGTTGAAAGCGCAAATAAAGATGGAGAGAGAAATGGAAAGGGGAGGAGAAAAAAGGAGGGGGGGAATCAGTCCAATTTTCTTTGGAGACGTACTCTATTGTTGGGGCTGTCTGGCAGTGTTCCAAGGCTTCAATTGAAAGTGAATTTCTTTTATTGAATTCCATCCAGAGATATCATAACCTCAAAAGGCTACTATTACCCAGAGGGTTTCAGATGAAACCATCTGAGCATGACTTTTGAAATGCAAGAAGTCACAATTGTTGTTTGACAACATGGGACCTGTCAAGGCCCCTTTCCAGACAGACAAGTTGTTTACGTAATCCTTCCACCCACCCTATTGAGGTGAAAATGCTTCCATTGCAGGCTTTTTTACCTCAGCAGGTGCAGAATCAAAATAACAACAGCAGCAACAACAATAATAATGATAATATAAAAATAGAAGCCCTGATGAACTCCACAAAACCATCCCATGGCTTGACAAACAAACACTATTTAGACATTAGCTTTTTGAGTGTGCATTGGAAGGCAATGAAAAACCTGTATGTTTCAATGAACCAGGCTATTTCTCCTATAGTGATAATCATAATAACCCAGATATGGAATAGTAAGTCAAAGACCATGGTGTTGGAAAAAGAGATTAAAGAAAATGCAGCCACAGACCTCAGCCTCCCCTGGTGATGGTAAGAGTGAAACTCAGCTGATGTTGGCAGGGATTGTTGTCACCCCTTGCCCTTCACTGGGTGAGGTGACGTGAATGTAAAAGGTTGAGGATGGGTGGCATCCTTCTTTCATCTCCTGGAAGACAACAGGTTGTTGAGAGTTTCAGCAGAGGCATCTGAAGTTCATTGCTAGTTCGTCAGTTTTGACTGGTCTCCACAGATGTTATGGCAGCGTGTATGTGTATGCACCCACGTTTTTATTTTTGCCTTTAGCTAGGCTCTCTATGTGTAGAGCCCAAGGTGGAGTTGTAGTGATACTCCCACACTTTCTAGGAGGTTTTGATGTGAGAGGAATTGATGTCTAGTACATGTCTTTCACTGAGGACAAAAGGAACTAGCAAAAACATCAGTGGTTGCGTTTCAATACAAGCTCCACTCGCAGGCTGTCTGTCAAGAGGGTGAACAAGTCTGCAGTGAAGAGGGGAGGAAGTCATAAAGCATGCAGTGGGCAGGCTGCATAAAACACTTGGGGGAGGCAAATGGAAATAAATTTGACAAAGATCTGGTAAGAAGAAAAGTACATAAAAGTGGCATGTGGGAGAAACTGATTGAAAACCCAAATGGAATACAGTGTTTTCCTTGTGTATGGACAGTGTGCTTGGAGGGGCTGAAGGGAGCTGTGGTTGACAGTGATGAAGCTATGGACAAGTTTGGAGCAGTTTGAAACTGGCAACCAGAAAGGACAAGCCCACTATGTGGGGGAGAAGGTAAATGTCACTTATGAGTCACTGCTCAGCAAAATCCCTGGTGGAGCTGAAAATACCTTTGAAAAATGCCTTTGGTATCATGCCTTCTAGGAGAAAAAAAAAAAGAAAAAGAAAGAAAAGGAGAGTAACTGAAACATTTGTCTTACATTTGTCTTTAAGCAGGAGAGACAAGATGTAGGTGTGATAGTGATCAGTTTGAATTCCTCAATACACCCACGAGTACTTACTTGTAAGTTTTGTGTAACAGAGTGTGAGTTCAAGGGGGAGAAGTTTAGTTGACAAATGCTTCATAGAGCAAAGTGTTACAGACCACATGTAGGACAGCCTGGTGAGTGTCAGATGAGTGTTAGCTATGTGGTGGAATAATGAATATTGTGTGGAAAACAACATTAAGTCTTAGAGGATGATAACATCCTGAAGTCCTCAAAAGTCAAGATCAATTTTTTTTACATGCAGGGCAGAAAACAAACTAAGAAGTAACTTTACCAGGCAGGGAGTATCTGAAGGAGAAGATGGTACATTTACCTGTCAACAGAGAATCTTGCATTGTAGAACTATTATGTATTGAAAGGTGTTCTTGATATAAAACTTTAAAGTGTAGTCCTTGAAAAGTTTTGTGTGAAAGAAATGGTGCTGGCAAACCAGAAAGGGGAAGATAAAAAGCAAGCTATACTCTGGTTATTTGCCAAATTGAAAGGACATACTTGGAAAAGAGTATCTGAAGTTTGGGAAATCTAATGAGACTTTACTATAAGATCAGAAAAAAAATTAAAGGTAATTATAAAAATGATGTGCTTTGAGGTTCCGTTGGCAGACCTCTCCCCAGCATTGTATTCTCTATCTAATCACTGGTAATTTATCAGAGTCTGCTTGGAACTGGCCACCTACTCCAGGTCGTTCAGAGGTATCAAACAGAAAACATGGGAGAATGCTATGCAGGAAAAATACGCCCTTAAGCAGTTACAGATAATTGATGGTAAAATGCCCCCAGTGTCCCAAGGCTGCATCAAGAACCTTTGGAACAAAGCCTTCTTTAAGGCCATTGCAGACAAAGCACTGATGTCTGCTCTCTGTAACTGCAGTGGTGCAAAGGCTGTGCCAGTGTGCAGAACTGCACAGCGAGAGGCTTCTTGGGAGGAAAAGTTTCTATTTCATAATTCTGAGTGGATTTTTGAATTCTAAGCGGATTTTTGAATTCTAAGGGGAGAAACACACTGATGATCCCTCTAACAGCACTGTAGTAAACTCTGCAAAACCCAGTTCTGCTGGAAGTTAGTCAGTTTACAAGATACAATGGCATATGGAGCAGATGCTGGAGTTCAGCTGCAAGAAGAATCCTAATTCTGGATATGTGCCTGATCCAGATGTCCTTTCATAAAAACAAGAGTTTGCAGATATCATCTTGGAAGCCACAGTAAATCCATAAGTGTAACGTGCAGCACCAGCAGAAATGTATTTGTCGCAAATTTGCAAGTCGTTGCTCTTTTACTCCACCTTTAAGTGAGCACCATTTTGTAGATCATGCCTTTTCTTCTGTCAGGAGAGGAGATCAGGAATTTATCATTGCTAATCTCTTTTAATTAATGAAAACTGTTGTATCACAATTGCAGTGAGTGAGCTGTATGAGTTTGGTGATCAGTGTTCTTAGAAGTCTGGGAGGGTGAGTTTGTGCAAAAGAGAGCTGTTGGCAAACTCTACCTGTCCCTCAGTGGGGAAAAACATTATTTTTCAGTGGTAATTTGGAATATGAAGATCCATGGCTTTATTTTTGGGAAATGTCTCCTCATCAACAACAGGGAAACGTATGATTGCAGAGAATGAGTCAACTGATTTTAGTGATGGATGCAATTTTGCTGCTGTGGGCTGGGAGCCTAAAGGTATTGGGCATTGAAGTTCCACTGAGATTTTCTTGTCTTCATACACTGAGAATTGTTGGAATTCCTAAATACACCATTTATTTGTGGTGTACTGCCTCCCCCTCCCCCCATACATTATGTTAGGCTGTTGCAGTCAAACATGATCTGTGTTTTTGAACAAAAGAATTCCCGGCAGAAGTAAAGTGGTATTTTCATATCATGTTAATTACTATCAGGGTACTAATTTATATATTTTCCAGGCCAATACATGTGACGTGTAATCTGTTAGTGGTGTTGTAGCTGAAAACTGAAATGGCATGATGCGCTGCAGTTCTTCAGGTGAACTCAAACAAGTATGGCTGCTTTGAAACTGGATGGTTTTGTTTTGATTGTTCTAAAAGAAAGAAATGAGAATTTCTTGAATGCAAATTTTATTATTTTTTCTTTCAGAATCTACTTGTTTCACTTGAAGCACTTTTTCACTTAGAAAATTCCAACCCTCGTGAGCACAATATGATTAAATCTTGGACTTGCTGTTAATAAAGCTAACAGTGTTGTGATTTTATTTTATCAGATGATCCAACATAACATCTGTAGCATCTCACCAGATGCTTGCTGTAGTTCAGGCTCAGTTGTCCTCCAGTTCAGGTGCTCTCTGCAGGAAGTGCTTGAAAACAGGAAGGTAAAAGCAAAGTATGAGGCAGGTCACTAATCGGAATGAACCTGGCCCCTGATTTCTTCTCTGTCCGTGCTGGCATGGCAATATCTGTGGAGATTCTTCATTGATCAGTCATGGCTAAATGAGTGTAACTGTTCCTGGTGGCAGTGGTGGATTTTGTGATTTCTCCTTCAGGTTTTAGGATCCCATTTATTTCCAGAGGTGAGAATGAAACTCTTAATTTTAGAGCTTTTAACACTAAGAAAGAACGCACTTATTTGTGGCTATCCTTACTAATATTTCATCAATATGTCTTGATATCTTACCATGCAACAATTTTGGGATAGATTGTGCACAGGAACGCTCTTCTGTATTGAGGGATAAAATGTTTCAATGTCACTGGATTGAGAACAACAGGGATTTTTTTCCGGCCACGTTGATTCTGTACAAACTCCTGATTAGTAAAATATCTCACAGGACAAAAGGCAACGCATGGGGGAGTCCCACATTTCTGAGTGAATCTACTTGGGTGCTTTACTTTCTGAGCAAAATGCTCAGAGACCTGGCAGAGGAAATATAATTTGAAAGTGCTGGTTTTGCTTATACATGAATCTCCCATTTGCTGCAATACAGGGATTTACTCACCCCTGGGAATTAGCACAGCAGGTGTCAGCCTTCAAAAGTGAGAGAGAACTGGAGGACTGATGCTTTGAAATACCGGCATTTAATTTTTTTTTCTGTTGGAATTAGGTTGAGCTGATGTATTTTGATCTATGTCAGAGCCTCTTTGCTATAAATGGTTGGGTTGCTGGGTTGCAGCAAAATGTAAAGGAGGGAGGTAAATCTCATGGCTGGTATTGTGCTGGTATTCTTTGTGTGGTCTAAGAGAGATAGCCTGGTCCTGTCTTAGCAAAATGACAAACTGGTTTCACTAATTCCTTTTCAACACCACTGAGCTTCAATACAACAGGGAAATGTGGTTTTTGGTTTGGCTTTTTAATTTTGTTTTCAAAAAAAAGGGTGCGACACCTGCGATCAAAAAGAGCGTGTGAAAGTGCGGTGACAAAGGATATCTGAAAATGTTAATTCTTCTTTTATGATGGAGGTATATACTGAGGCAATCTTTAGGTAAAACTCTTCAGTAGGAAGGGTGGTCCTCAGGATGGGAAGGGCACTCTTAAACCCAGGCCTGCATGAGCCATCAGACAGAGCCAGGAGACACGGCTTCGCACTGGGTAACACATGTTGAGATCTGAGAAAACAGGACTCACATGGAGTTCCATGGCAGCAGGTTACTCAGCTCATTTGATCATAATTCAAGCCATTTGTGTAACTAATGATGCTCTCAGATGTTTGGCAGAATAAACTAATCAGCCGTTTAACAGCAGCACAGCTTCTCTGTGGCTCGACGTGGATCCCAGGGATTCTGCTGCAGCCGAAGATGCAGCTCCCCTCTCTGTCTGTGCATTTTCCTTGGCTGTGTGGTTCAGTGACTTTTCAGCAGACCTATCCATACAACAAGTAGCTCAACAGGAAGAAAAGACATGCTTGGGGAAAGGCATTCTTGATCAGTTGCTGCACATCTAGTTTAAAGTCTTCAGGGTGAGGCAGTGTACCAAGTCAGTGTGTGTTCTGCTAGTTCTGACGGGGTGTGAGTCAAACAGGCTCATGGATGAACGACCCTGTTGTGTGGTTTGCAGGTTTTGTAAGTCTCTCATGCTAATCCAAGGCCACTTCAGGTTAAAAAGTCAAACAGAAGTTGCCTGAAAGATGAAACTGGTGATATAGTCATAGTAGCTGCTTTTCAGTTTTTATATTTCAGTATCTCTTTTTTTTTTTTTTTTCTTTTTTCTTTTTTAGGGAAGGACTGATGAGACCTCCTGGCCCTTAATAGCATGGTATTATAGCCCAGATCCTCTGCTGTTATTAGTAGGGGCAGCTCCATGGATGCCAGTGCAGCTGCACTAGTTCATATTAATAAGGAATATTGTTGCCTGATGCATTTGTAAACCAGATTTCTTCCTGTACTTAGAGAACTGCTAAGCCTGAGGAACATTTACTCTGTCTCTAAAGGTGAAAACCCACCAATTGCTGTAAGGGGCACAATCCTCTCAATGAACCACTGAGCAGGCTGAGCAAGGCTCAGGAAACTGGCCATTATAGAGAAGTTTTGTTTGTTATTTAACATCCGTGTTCCAGGTCCCTGAAAACAGTATTTACAGTAAAGGCATTAATGTAAACCTAGTTCCACAACTGCAAAACAAACCTAGTTCCACAACTGCAAAACCATCCTGTTAGTGCTGTGCAAGTCCACACATTTTAGAAATGTGTTACCTTGTCCCTGGAACAAAAAGACAGGTACCATTAATGGCAACTTCAGATAAGAGCAAGATTGCTGTAAAGAGAAACAATTACCTGGATGACTAATTCACCAGGGAAGCAAATCTGTCCTTTTATAGGATGGGGTTTCTTAGTTTTGAGTTTTAAAAGTTTCGGTTAAATTTCAGTGTAATATATGATAGAAAAAGAGGACTGTGTTTCCAATAGAATTAATATCCTTAAAGGTTTCTTTTTGACTGCTGTTTATGCTGAAAACAGGTTAGGATTATTTATTTAACCTTTTGTTTGGTGTCTGATATACTTATTGAGAAGTAGCTGCCTGCAGAACCTGGGTATAGTTTGCATACTAATCATTTTTGTAATTGATCTTTTCAGCTTTGTTCATGCGCTGTGGAAGGTTGTCAGCTGCCTCTTTGAAGTTAACTAATGATCATGCAAGCAGGGAGTCTGCAGTGGGAGCCAGGATCTCCCTGGTGCTGTAGCTGCACAGCTTCCACATGCTGGTGCCCTCCTGTTGCCTTGTGTGGGGTTATTCAGGTTGGAGCTTGGAGGCAGAAAGCTTTAATTGCTGTCAGTATCTTGGGGGTCAGGCTGGTGCAAAGATGTTCCTCAAAATGCAGGGAAATCCAAAAAGGCCAGTACAATCCCTTTTTCTCCTTTGTGTCAAAAGCTGGCATCTTCGCCACGCAAGTAACCGGTGTTCCTCTATGGAATTTACACGGGAGGCTTAGAAAATCCAAAACTGGGCATTGCATGCTCTTTCTCACTTGAGTATTCATGTAGCTGAAAAGTGCATACAGGAGAAGCTGGACTGGCATCTCTGAGAATCTTTCTGCTGACCTGGCTGGAGTTTTGGACTCAGCCTGTACAGTCAGATACTCGTCGTATAGGATGAGTCTTTTTTTTCCTGTTTCCCTTCTCCTCGCTCTGCCAATATACATCTCTAATAAAACCCTCATGTGCCAGCTTTTGAAAAGATCAGCCTGTCTTTATTTCTTCTTTACTTTTCCTTTTTATCTCTATTTCTTTGCTCTTGTCTGTAAGTGCTACAGCAGAGCTCTTTTCTCTGCTCTAGTCACCCTTAACCCATAAAATAAACTACTTTTAAAAGGGCGGGGAAGAAACAATAATAGATGGTCTAATAAAAGATACTGTCTCTCCCTACAAGCCTTCTTTCACTTCAAAACAATACAGCACTGTGATAAAATAAACTGCTGTTGCCATATGTTTTGCTGAAGAATCCCTCCCCCTTTCCCAAGAGGTGACACAGTCATGGTAATGCTGAATTTGCTATAACTGAAGGCTGACCTTTAGAGCTCTTAGTTTGGAAAATGATCAGTCTGGGATGTTCCTGTAAGGATTCTTTACTGACAGCCAAGATAATTTCAGTGAGAAAGGAGTGAAAATATATATATATATATACACACACACAGTTATCTTACTCACGTCATCAACAGAACACTGTTGTGGTCTTGCTTGCTTTTCCCAGATCCCTTATTCATCTGGAATAGATCTTGCTGAGGCAGAAAGAGGCTGTGGGAGGACGTTTGAGAGGAAAAGGAGTTGTGTGGTTTCCTCATCACTCTTGCTGTTAAACTGAAGCTGCATCTGGCTCGTGCTTAATGTGTCACTACTACCTTGTGAGAGCAGCACCTTTATGGCAGATGATTTAGGTTCTAGAGCCAGCTTGGCATAGCACATTGGGGTTTTAATTACTTTCGCCCCCCCCTCTTTCTAAGAATATACTTCAGGCTGAGTAAACAGTGTTTTGTTGTTCTTTGCTTAATTTTGGTTTTAGTTGTACGTTCACAGCAGGTAAGAAATCTGTTTATCAATCAGAGCAGGAACAAGGCTTGCAATTTTAATATCTGTTAGCAGCCAAGGTATGGTCTCTCCATTTGTCAGCCAGTGTTTATCTAGAGTTGCTAACATGTATTGAATTCCTGTTTTCTATTGCATCCCAGTACTGATGTATTAAATAACACTTGATTAAAAGCATATTTTCAGAGGGAATACTTTGTAAATCAATAAGCTACCTGGGAACATTGGTTACTTCTAATCATAATTCATCCTTAACGTGTATTGGGCTGAAGGTCAGTGAAAACATCTGTAAGCTCTCCAGGCTAGAGTTTAACACAGTGCTCTCTACTGAAGTGACTAGCAGAGGTGTCTTTGTGTGGACAGTAGTCTAGCACTAGCATATAGGCTTTGTTCTACCTGTTAATTCTAAATGTTTATCAGCTGTCACCATGCTGAAACAAAACCCAGACACCTCTGCCTGTGACACTTGAGGCCAGGTTTACCAAGGACCTCCGTACTTACTGCCAGGGCTGAGCTGCTGGGAAATCTGGAC
Organism: Acropternis orthonyx; assembly: GCA_035583155.1. NCBI lineage: Eukaryota > Metazoa > Chordata > Aves > Passeriformes > Rhinocryptidae > Acropternis > Acropternis orthonyx. The sequence continues at coordinate 17,045,230 of JAWWEU010000111.1, read as the reverse complement.
CTGCCAGTTGGGTTCCCTGGGTTCTCTCTTCTCGGCACTGCAAAGGAAAATGTGCTGGCAGGGAATATGGGAAACAAAAACCTTATATACTGAAGGATAATGGTGGAGAAAGGGTTAATTTTCATAGTCCTGTGAAGCCTTGAGTCTTAAAAATGGTCTTGTAATGCCAGGGGAAGAATTTAAAATGTGAAAGAAAATTATACTTTTATTTTTAACAATCATTTGCATGTTGCTATTTGCTTTTCACAGATTCCTGGTTTTTTTAGTAACATTTGGGGCTGGGGAGCATCGTCTATGACAACAGAGCTGTCCAGTAGTGTCTTGTGAAAACTGTTACCTTTCTAAACTTGAATACTTTTTTCCTTTTCTTCCTTCTGCAGATCTGAAAGAAAGATTTTTTTTTTCCTTAGGGAACTGGCTTTTTTTTTTTTTTTCCCAGGGTAAAATTGTATTTATTGTTCAACTTCTGCAGGAATCCTACTACTGCTTCACTTGTCTAGTTGTACTACCTTAACCCTGATGATAGACTTGAAGCTGTACAAGTCTCTGGCATCAATGCTGTCAGTTCCTAAAAAATCATATTGTATGAGGGTCACTATTCCCAAAAGGGAAATGAGAGCAATCTGTTCTCATGTAAGAAACAAACAAGCAAACTTAGAATTGTCTTTGAATTGAGTCTACCTACCTTTGAAGTTGTTAGATATTTACTAAATAGTCTATCACGGCCAATCTGAAATGTTTTCATACCACATCCATCAAACCCAACTGCCAAATGTAGAAGGTATGACAAGAAACCTACAAACAACTAGATTTGAAAAAACCATGGGTCACTGGGAATATGATCATTTGGGGCTTTCTTCCTTCTCCTTGTAATTAGCCAATTTGTTACTTCTGCTTCCTTTCCCACCCCCTCCTTTACATAGTACATTTCCCACTGTCTGCACTGGGATTTTCTTCCTCTTCCTTTCTCCCAGTGTGATACTGACACTGGCCCGTGGTGATTCTGGGCTTTTCTGGCGCTGCTCACTGAGATAAAAAGCGCCAGCAAGGGAGCCCCCTCGTGTGCTCCAGAGCTTTCAGCCTGTAGCACAGAGCAGTATATCAAACACCAGCAGGCCAACCCCTTTTTGTTGCATTAGCCAGTCAAGCATTTTGTGCTGCTGAATGTCATCTTATTTAACATTTTGTTAAACAACTTCTAAAGGTCTTAACAATATGACAGATGGGCCATTGAATGGATGCTTTAATGGCTGAGCATTAGTTTGCTTTGGTTTGATAGTGTTTATTGTTAGTTAAGTACTGTTTAAATAAATCAATCTTTCCCCTCTCTCTTTTACAATGCAGACACGTTCAAGAGAGGGTTTTATTCTCCTTGTGGTGGGTGTGTGTTTCATTCTGTCATGTGGACATGATATATAGTGGTCTCATTTCCAGTCAGTCTCTGCCTCACAGGATATGACTCCAAGGTCTAGGTCATGTCTGTAAAGGTTAAGACATGTCTTGAGAATTCTGCCTAGTGGATACCAGACAGACTAAGAAGATAACCTATGGCAAAGTATAATTTGGAATTACATTTTTTTGTAACCTTCCTTCATGTTACAACCTTCATTGCAATCTGTCCTGCCTCTGAACTTAATTTCCTTAGCCCCTTAAGCCTGACTGTTGCTACAGCTGAGTCCATGTGAAGGTGACATTCCTTCCAAAGGGGTGAGAAATTCAAATAAAGCATACACATGCAGGCTGTCCCTTTGGCACACAGAGAAGTGTTGCCTTTTGGCAATCAGCTGCCTCAAATCTCCACCTCACAGGTGAGGACAGAGAGCTTACCTCCCAGGCAGGTGTGAGGACAGACAGTGGTGCCTGGCAGGCAGAGCATGCTGTGTCTGCAGCTACTCGAGAGAGTTTTTTCCTATATGGTCACTGATTTCTGCTACAGAGGGATTAAAGGTGCCTTTTGCTTTTGGTAACACTGAAATGCTGGATTTAAAAGTTGTTATGCATGGTAGATTTCAGGAAGATGCTGAAGGTGTTCTCTTACATTCCGTGGGCAAGGTCAGGCACAGAATTTCTTGGCAGTGTGAGAATTCTTTTTTATCAAGACTGAAAGACCAGTGCTGGGAAATAAAATCTTTGGAAAGTCAAAGAGAAGCCACCACCCTCCTGCTGCAGGTAGGAGGCTGGAAAGCATCCCTGGAGGTGTTCAAGCCCAGGCTGGATGGAGCCCTGAGCAAGCTGGTCTAGCAAAAGGTGTCCCTGCCCATGGCAGAGGGGTTGGAATTAGGTGATCTTTAAGATCTCTTCCAACCCAAACCATTGGCTGATTCTCTGATAAAAAGCTGCTATCCTTGCAGCAACTTTCACTTTAGCGGAGTCCAACACCAACCCCTGAGCCCTGGCAGGGGCTGCAGAGCTGTGGCTGTTTCGCAGCTTGCAGAAGTAGCTGAAGTCACTGATTTTGCTTTAGCAAAGAGCCTGCACTAGCAGTAGATGTTTTTAAGTCTTTGAGAGGAGTCACCAAGCAGGAAATTTAAGCAGTGTGGCTCCTCTTTTTCTGACAACACATGCTAATGTCAAGAAACTGTCAGGATTAGTCCTTGACTTGAGTACTGACATTGGCAGTCTGTTTCCAGAATTCAGAGAAAAAGATACAAGAGATGAATCTAAGAGTCAGAGATTTAGTGTGGCTATTGATATTTAGCTTGTTTTGGACTTCTGGAGAATACTAAGCTGACTGTAGCATTCTTAAGTATGGAAAGTATTTTTTTCTGAGACAACTGTGAATTTTTGTTTCTTTTTATCAAAATTTTTAGCCTGTGATGGTCATCACAGGTCCAATTTTACAGGGGCAGGTGACGCCTCCAGGGTTTTAGCCAAATTCTAGTTCCAGTAAACACATCTCACCTGTCTGTCATTCCTTTTGCTGTCTCCAACAATACACTTATTCTTCATTTCATTGATCATTCATAATTTCATTCACCATTTACATACGTAACTGGGGAAGGAAATACAGGTCTGTTTCTGAGGCCTTAGGTGATGCCATTTGCCCACAATTTTGGAGCATCAGCTCCTCACTGGGCAAGTGGGAGCCAATTTACACATTTAGTTTGTGAGGCAGGATATCTGGCTTATTAAGTGTCTACACAATTTGTAATTTAATGATGTCCTGGTCTCACTTTAACCATTCAGGCATTTTTGAGAGACAAATAGCAGTAATGTATTTCCTCTCATTAATTTGCAGACAGGTTTCTTTTCTTCTTCCTTTTTTTTTTTTCTCTTTTTAATAACTCCATCCCCCAAACTTTCAAAACACTGATCTGAAATAACAAAGTGTTACAGATGAGGTCTTCTGATTATTGCCCTTTAAAGCTTTTTTTCACATGGCCAGGCTTCACAAAAACCTATTTTACTCAAAGAAATTAGGTTTCTGGTTAGCAGGAGCCCTAAATAGACATGAATTACAGGAACGTCCTTTGAAACCCCACACAGTACTTGTTTCATTAAATCCCATGAAGCGACCTTAATTTAGTGGAACACTGGATAGGTTGTTCTTTTAACCTATTAGCACTTTGGCCAGTCCCATAAACCATATTCATGGATGATTCCATCAAGAAGGACAACAGTGGGATTAATATTATTTCAGGATACAGTAAATGCCACAATGATGAAGCTGTTTAAGATCTGGTGCTCACTGTGTCACACTGAATGCATTGACATTTACTCTGCTATCACTTCATTTCCAATATTCCTTCCAAATCAGCCGATGCTAATGTTTCAGTGTGTGTGCAGAATACAATTCCATCAGAGCTAGGGACGAGGAGAAATGAGCTTACAGCAAGTACCTTCTACCCTGTTCCCTCAGCCCCCTCCCTCCTTGTTCCCACCCCAGCATGGCAAATGGATTATTTTGGGGCTTTGTGCATAGCTGGGAAAGAGCAAACACAGAGGTGGAAATGTGATAAAATCAGGGCTTTGTGTTGTATGGAGTCAGCACGAGTCAGCCCACCTGTGGTCAGGTAAGTGTCCTAGTTCAACTGCAAGTCTCTTGGCCCAAGAGGATGGGGGGTGGGGAGCCCGTTTACTCACAGGAGGGAGTATGGAAAAGAGCCAGCTTTTTTCCACAGAACAAGGATGCCACCCACTCCCTCACTTTGCCTGCTACAAGTGATGCTCTCTTCTGTAAGGGCAACAAATGCTACCCAGTTACAGACCCTTTCACCATTGTGTTTGGTTTCTCGAAGGCTTTAATGTCTTTCCTTCTCAGCAGCTCTGGAGAGTCAGCACAGTGCCTTGTCCCCTTTTGCAGGCTGAGGACTCAAAGGGACTTCAGCTGTAGTTCAGTGGAGAGGAACACACTGTTCTAGAGAGACTCCAGTGGGAGCCAAAGTGCTCTGACTCAACCTGTGTAGGAGCCTCTCTCTTCACATTGACAAAAAAAACCCAGGATCCCAAATTGCCTTGCTGATGTTTGCACAGGAAACCAGCTACAGAATAGGAATGTGAATGCAAGTTTCCCTAGTCTCAATCTGTCCAAGTGATGTTTCTTGATGTGTCTAAAGAGGAAAAAAGGCAAGAGAAGCTGGGAGAGAGCTGGGCATGGAGCATGAGCCATGCTGTGTGGCATCAGAGGGTCTTCTCAGGTTCATCTGTCATACTCTCTTGCAATGCAAGGGAGAAGATTACCCAGCTGGCCTCATTAATCACTACCATTCTGGCCAACTGTGGGAAGCAGGAAAATCTGGGACCTCCATAAGTCACGCCTTCTGGAGGCTGGGAGAATGCAGTAGGAAGCATTGGTCTTGTTTTTGTGTTCTCCAGTAGGCTTTCTCTGATGGCCACTACTGGAGGTGGTGGGAGTTGGTTATTTGCTCTGACTTGGTGTCATCATTCTTGTGCTGAGGAATGACCAAATAAACCACTTCTTCCGTGAAGAAAATGAACATTATGAGCAGAAAACAAGGAGTTGAGTAGAACTGGGGCAGCTGTTGGAGACTCTGGACTTGTTGGAAGTGTAGGAGAACCATTGGTTAAACGGGTCTACCTGGACTTGGGTTTAGAAGATTGTAAACTGGGCAGCAGTGAAGGAAGAGTGTTACTTTCAGGCTTTTTTCCCTTCCCTAACCCTCTTCCTTTTTGCTTTGCAGAGATGGAGTTGCTCAGGGTCACAAGGCAGCTGATGAATATCCCTTTGCCTGTGTGGTATATGAATTCACTAATGCACAGCAACACTATGCACAAAAGAAGAAGGAGCACTTGTTTTAGGATTTTTAAAGACATCAGGGGCTTCTCATGGGCACAAGAGTTTGTGGACTGCTATAACCAGATATTTTTCTATACAGCCGTTCTGTTGAATCTCATTGCAAAACCAAATGGAAAATCTTCAGTCAGTTTGGTCCTTTCTGGGGAATCCAGCTACAGACCAGTACAGATTTTTGAATGAGTCCAGCTGGTTTTCCTTTGTTTGAAAATGATAGAAAATACAAAATTCAGGGAAAGATCCACATAGTCTAGGTTGGTCTAGGTTAGGCAAAAAATTATGAGGGAATTGAGGAAATGCAATGCTTATGCTTGCATAAATAGGAAGTGTGCTGGACTGTGCTCTGTGTGGTGAAATTTGACGTGCCTATCTGGGTAATCTTTCTTCTGACTGGATAGTTTTCATGACTGAGGTAACTGGATAGTTGACTGCATTACTTCCAGTTATAGCAAGTATAAACCCCCTCATGAGACTATTTGGGATTCTGGAGTAAGTAGCCTGTGCCAGTATCTCAATCTTCCCTTGAATACTTTCTAAAGATTCAGAGACAGGTGTGTTTTAATCATATTGTGTTACTCCTGTGGTTTTACTGGAAAAGTGTTGGATCAGGTTAGATAACTATCTGAGCTGCCAGCACAAAAATCTGTCAAGGATGGTTTAAATGCATTTTTATTACATGTCAAGGCACAAGCGTGGACTAACTTAAGCATTATACTTCTGAAATTTTATGAAGCAAAAGTTGTGCTAAACCCACAGGTCATTGCTGTGCCCCCTGGCAAATGAATTTACCCCTCAAAGCTTGCTGATGGGTAGATAAGGTCTGTTAGGTTGCCCACCAGTTCCCAAGCAGCTCTGTCCTGGCTTTCATTGTGGTGCCCATGGAGTAGAGGTGGTATGTACAAACCTGCCTGGAACTGGATCTGGGGAGGGACCACAGGCAGCAGCAGAACATGATCTGAGTTGAAATCTCCACAAAAAAGATGATGGCACACAGGGTGTTGAAAACTGCAACCCTGTTTTTGTAGGGTGTCAACCAGAATCCTCTGTCAGAATTTGTGTCATTGTATTGTATCACCAAAAAACCTAAAAACAAGTATCCTGTGACAGACGCTGTTAACATCTTTGTATTCCATTTGGAATTAGATGGCATATTGCATTTGGAAGGCTTTCATCTCATCCTGAGAACTCAAGAAAATCAGATGCCATTAGCACAAAGTGCTAAAATTCTAAATTACAAATCCAGACAGACCCATTCTTTATAGAACAGAAACCTATCATTGAAGTATATTGAACTGCATTGGCCCTCAGTATTTTGTTAAAAAAGTTTTATTCCCTTTTCATAAAAGGAAGCTATTCAGCTAACCACAGAAAATTAGTATATTTTAGAGTTAATGTACACAAAAATCTATGAATTTGCCCTGCATTTTCATGATGTGTTTGGAGCCCTGTAAGCTGTGTTTCTCAGTCACAGTTGATATGTGCAGTACAGACAGGTCTTCAAGGATTGCCTTACAGCTACTTTGGAAGGGAAGCTGGTATTTAATTTGCTACTTGTGGCAGGAGTCTGGAGAAGGATTTTGGTGGGGGACTGGTGAAGAAAAGGCATTTCAGACCTAGGTCCTGGAGAGAAGCCAGAAGACAGATAAGGTGACCTCTCTTGACCCTGATGTCTGTGACACTGTGCTCGTAGCAGGCTTTGAGCTCCCTTGCAGAGTACCAGAATGTCTAAGCTATTGTTAAGCTGGGAGCTGAAATATGATTCTTCTGCCAAAACTCTGCCTCTGTCCCATTTTGCAGGGGTCTGGGTGCTGAAAGATGACACACATGCATAATTTAAGATATCTGATTTCGAAGTGGAGAAATTATATCAGACTGCATGAAAAACATTTCCCTGTGTTGGTTCCATAGCCTTTCTTGCTGAGAGCATGGGAATGCTCCAAAACAAAAATATACTTTGAAAAATTGGTTTGCATCATCAGTATTTCTTGTTAGGAATTCTCAGGAATATCCCAGCTGTAAGTGCTGACAGATCTAATCCTCCTTGTTTTACAACAGCAGAGGAAATAATCGTAGCTGTAGCAGACCACAGAGGCCTCATGATATGACTGAAATTCAGGTGTCTGCAGGGGACTTTTACTAAACTGGGTCCTGGCTTTGGGCCCTTCACTTAATCTCTCTGACCCAGTTCCCTCCTCTGCAAGGCAAACCTCAGAATACCCTCTGTGAATGCCATTAGCAAAGTCAACACTTACCCACGGCTATTTCCTTGTTTCACCACAGGAAGATGGTCAGACTTTTGAACCACCACCATGTGGTTCTTTTTTACAAGTTTTTCAGCTCTCAACTTTTCAAGTCCTCTCTTTTCCAACACATTTAGCATGGAAAGCTCTGCTGTGTCCTTTGCTGTGTAAGGTTTTCACCTTTACCAATGCTGTTTTGCAGTGCTTTTGATTTATTGCCACATCAAAAGATCCAGCTTACTTCAATCACCTGCCATATTTTCTGTGCTATCAGCTCAACTTTCAGTTATTTAATATGAACAGTTTGCTGGATGCTCAATCATAACATTTTGTGTAAACCTTGTGGAATTTGACAGGAACAGGATCATCCTCATAAAGGTGCCTGAGATTTGTTGGTAAAACGAGTAAATTTTCTACGTGCCAGACAGTTCATGGTTACACTTAGTGTCAGCAGCCAGCAGTATGGGAAATCAGTTCCATATCTTGAGTGTGTAACTGCAAAATTTCAATACCTGATTTCAATAGAACTTCTAAAATAGAAGGGCAGTGGGAGGAAAAGATTTGTTTCATCTTGAAAGGATGGGCCATGGAGAACATATTGCCTTGGTTTCTTTTTTTTTTATTTTATAAAAAGTACCATTGTACCAGTTTAATGGAATCTTGCAAGCTTGACCATTTTATGAACACATATTATGAAGAATTTATTGGCTTCTTTTAGTTGCATATTGGGGAGTGATGTTTGCATTGCATTACCATAGTATTAGATTCCTCGGTGACCTATTAATTCAAAATTGAGGTTAAGACAGCCTTTTTATAAAATAAACAATAGCTTAGTAAGTTGGAAGTGTCAGAAAAATTCAGTGGGGTAAGGAGAAGTAATTTTTTGAAGTCCAGAAGTCCCTACGTGAGTGTCAGCGTTTAACATTAGTTCCTTGCTTTGAGTGCCTGAGTCACACAGCTCTGTCAAATGACTCTGTGGGCACTTTCATAAGGGCACTCCAACACTGAGGTGCTGAAAAATGGTTTGAAATCAAAACAAAAGCCTTTGGTGTCTTTTCCAGAGCTTGAAAGGCAGCCAGGGACTTTTCAGCAAAGCAGCATGTTACTGTATTAACACCAGACAAATAATCGTGTTGATTGCAACAGGGAAGCCTGTGCAGGCCATGCTCCAGAGGCCAGCTCTCTTCCAACAAGGATGTTAAACACCTTGCAAAGTTGATATGCTTTCTTCTCTGGGAATGTACTAATTTCCATTAATTTTTGCTGATTTCTACTGGATAAAATTACTTTTCTTCCTCCTCTGTTGTTAACATAAGCTTCACCCTGCATGAGATCACTGGCTTGGGACAGCTGCTCACAGAACTACAGTAAGCATTGTTGGTAGCTGTGCCTGTGTCAACCTCCTCACCAACAGGCTTCCTTCATGGATTGTAGGACAACACTGGAAAGCAGATCAGCTAAAGAGGATTACAGAAGACAGGTGATCAAATTGCAGCGTGGCATTACTGTAAAGTGCAACAGTTTGCCTGTGTCCCTGACAAAGGGTGGGGTACATCTCCACTGCCTGTGTCTTGAGGCAAAAGAAAGAGAAGAAATACTGCATCTGGTAGAAATTTGCTTTTGGGCAGAGAATCTCCAAGTGGATTCTCTTATCCTGGAGTCAGTCCTCATGCTTGTTGTGAGCAATTGAGAGTTCCCTGCTAATTTTGGGGGACTTATGTTCAAAGCAGTTACGATGCAGTTGTGCACAATGAGAAACAGTTGAGCATTCTGCATGTACCTGACCCATGTTTTCCAATCATTTCATTACTGGTGTGTAGATACTGCATTTTTGGTTTAGGTCTTGGCAATTTCAGTCTGCTTAAACCTGATTTCAGTTGTCATGGGTAGTACCACTGATGCCAATGTGGTCCTTAGTCTGAGTAGGAACCTCTTGAAAGATCTCTTGGCTTTGGCTCTTTTACAATGTCAAACTAAATTCCTTGTTTCCAAGAGGTGAGCTGACCCTATCCTCTCACTCCTGTTAACCAGTAGCGCCACTGGCTGTCCTGGATCTCTCTCTAATTTCCAACCACACTGTCAAAATCAGTTTATACATTCTGCTGATTACATCATATTTAGCTGCAGAGGTGCACGACGACCCTCTTTCCCTTAGAATGGGAATGGTTTATTTTACAGAGAGGAAACAGGATGATTTCCTGCATGACACACGCTGAGGATTAATGGGTCTGTCAAGATCCGTAAGCGGCAGCTTAGCAGGGCTGACACATGAAAGGATCGCGGTGCCATGTGAACCACCTTTGGGCTTGGAACTATTTCTGTAGTTCAGTCCCAGAGAGCTGAGTGAACATGAACTCAGAATTCAATTATTTCCTCATCAGCCCCAGTAGAGATCCCTTTGCATGCCAGGAGAGACCATTGCTGAGCAAGAACATAATGCTGCCCTCGCAGGGAAGGACACACATCTATCCTCCAACGCCTGCACTGTTGGCTGAAAAACTTCAAAGACTGTTGTTTACCACATAAAGAACCTGTAGTTCCCACCAGGATGTCACACAGTATTTTTGAAAGCTCCTCTCATACCTTCTAGAGACTTGGGGGCAGATCCTGCTCCCCCATGGAGCGATGGAAGAAACTTCTCTTCAGTAGGTAGAAGAAATCCCTGGGGAATTTTCAGGGTGAAAGGACAAAGGGTAAAGCAAGATGGATATTTTTGAGTTCTTTATTTTTCAGAAAGCAGCCTCTTGGGGGTCAAATCTTTACTTAGGCACAATTTTCTATTTATCTGTCCTTGGATGGAGGAGATAAAAGATCCCAAAGAAAAACGATCTACAGATAGATAAAAGTCTTTCCTGCAATGACCATGTGTCTTTCACTTTACCAGTTGGAGGAGAAACCGTGGAGTGCCTTTATAACATTGGAGAAGATTAATAATGTCTATGTCATGCTTTTGGCCACAGCGTGCAGTGAGCAGAGAGAGTGGTGGTTTATTTTGCAGCTATAACTCTTCTGTAGGCTGCAGGGAAGGGATGGATGTCCTGCTTCTGAATTTTGCTCTAAAACTGCTGCATTTCTGACTTCTCCAGTATGGGAAGCTTAAGCAAAAGCCTTTCAGTGAAAAATCTTACATATTTTGAATGTTTAATGGTATTTCATTTAAAAAGTCTCCTTGCTCTGTTTCTTTTCTTGATGAAATCCCTTTTGTGCATCCTTTCTTGGTTTCTATGTCTGGATGAAAGATCAGCCAGCTTGTCTTTGTTGGGATACTTGCCAGAGAAAACCTGCAATCCAGTGGTTTATACAGTGCAACTCCAGCCTGGGTATTTTTTTCCCAGTGGCACTGAAAGACTGATGGGAACTGGCACACTGAAACCTACCCAGGCTGGTCCTTCCAGTCTGGGATGTGATTTACCCTGTCAGCCCCAAAAGCTCCCATCCCATCTTTTGACTGCACTTAGCTCCCATGGCTTTCAGTAGGAATTACCCATAGCATACAACAGGACCTCAAAAAGTTGTTGTTAATCATTTGCCCACAGACATTTCAAATGAAACCACAGTCCAGCTGCCAAGGTTTCCGCTTTCCTGAGATGGGCTAGTGAATCTGAAAGGTGCTGCCGTGGATCTGTTTTTCTTTTGGCTCTCCTTTCACCCTGAGTTTTATTTGTATTTCCCCCTGTGGTGCTGACAGGATAATAATATTGTAACATTGTCACATCTGGTTAGGGAGAGGGGCAGGAGGAGGAGGAAATGGGGAACTCTCTTCTGAACTAACCTCAACTCTACTCTATAAACAAATGAACACAGGAAACTTTGCAGTGAGTGGGCCACAGCCTCCCTCCTGCTGCAGGGGGATGTGCCTTGCCTTTTTTGCACACCCAGTGCTCTCATTAACTTCAGTGAACTCCAGAGACCCTGGTACATGAAGATTCAGAAAGTCAGTGCTAATGCAACCTTTCATCTACTGTCTTTTTTCCCTCCAAAGTCAGTGGGAGACTTGGATGCTCAAGAATGTCTGTTCATTTCTGATTCATTTGGGTAGTTACATTTTCTAATCTCTCAGGTCACTCATTTTTACCGCTATAGGCTCCCAGGAGCCTCTGGATGACCTCTGGGACTGGGGTTCTCAGTCTAAAACAAGCAAAATGGGATAACAGTAATTTTTTAATTTTAATTTAACAAAAAAAAATATCTATAAGCAATGATAAAATTCTCAAGAATAATCACTAGTTTTTATTTGTCACTTGTTAAATCAACTTTGAAAATAAGACAGAAATTTCCAAACTGCCAAAATGAAGCCTCAAGTTTTGTGGCAAATGCCCAGGCATAGTAAATGGGATATCCTTTGCTTTCAATGTTGCAAGAAAGACATCAGAGTCAAAAATTTTCTATTCCTGATGATAAAAAAAAATAAACAAAAAGTATCAGAGCCCCTTTTCCCCACTCATTCCTAGGACTCAAAAGCTATTGCCTGTTTGTACGACCCTTTCTGCCTTGCAGTTGGGTAAAACCCTTCCATGAAGTGCAGAGTGATTCCAAGCCTATTTTTGGCCCTTCTAATCTTGAAAACTCAGCTTCATGACACTGAGCTGGCTCACCAGAGCTGTGCTTCTGCTGGCAGCTTGAGCTCAGTCCCCCTGAGCACCAGGCTCCCATTTAGTCAGGTAGCAGATCAGGCTGAGTGATGTTAGCAGCAAGTTTCCCTGTCTGAGAAGCTCTCCATCTTCTTGATGGATTTTTTGGTGTGTGCATGAGTATTCATAAGTGTGAGTGCAGCAGATATGCTCCCTCTTCTCCCCCTACCCCCCCCAGCTCCCTTTCTGCTGTGATTGGGAACCCCTTTATGGCAGCTCCTTTGTCTTTGCAGATACAGTAGGGTTATGCAGCAAGATGAAATACCTCTGCTGTCAAGGAGCCAGCCCAGCTGGGTAGGATCAGGTTACTGATGGCATGAAAATGCACTGCTTATATCATCCTCAGGCTGAAGAATTGCATTCAGGTGTTGCACACCAGTTTTGAATAAATAGGGGGGTATATGGGGAAAGATCTGTAAAGCAGCTGTTATTCATTGCTCTGCTGTGTTTTCTTCTTCATTTTTTTCCCTCCTCTTCTTCTTCTTCCCTATGTTTGTTTTTGTTTTGTTGAGAGATTAAATTTTATACTCTGAGTCTGAGCAGAAGAAGAGGAGTATGTGAAGAGGTGAGGAGTTTTCTCTTCTTCCAGTGCTTTTATTTCTTATTTTTTTTACAAGGAGGACTCCCTCTGTAGCCCCAGCAGAGTGGGATTGTGGTGAGAAAGCATAAACCTCCTTATGAATCACTGTTGAAACTCTTCTGGGCAAACCAAGTACTTGGCCTGGGTCTCTGCTGAGTCCTGAGGATGGAGCTATCCTGGGCTGTGTTGGTGGGGACTGAAAAGAGAGCATGAGAAGGAGCTGTGTAGGGATACAAGATTTCTGCATATCCTTACTGAAGATTAATGAAGATCTAGGGAATCTGAAGAGTTATGGGCCCTTTTTCAGAAGGAAGGAAATGTTCCTCCTTTATACAGAAACTTGCATAAATTCACAGGAGGGGTGCTAGAGACTTGATCCCGTGTTTCATTCTTTCTAGTTTTTTTTCATATTCAAAATAATGTGTTTTGTTTTTTTTTTTTTTTCCCACTCAGAGTCTTTCTGCCAGGACATGCACTGCAAATTATGTACTTTAAGACAGCAACCAAACCTATATATCAATTCAGGAGATAAGATTCTGTACGCAAAGGGGTTTTTAGAACATAGAGAGCCAGTTCAGCCTCCAATATTAAGGAGGCTGAGACTCATCTGTACTCTTAAACATGCTCTATACATACTCGTGGGTGAAAGGCAGTGAGTAATATAATATGATGGTAAATGGGCCTCCAGCTTTGAACAAAGGAACTCCTGTGACTTCTTTTGATGCCTGGAGAGGTGAGTTGTCTGCTGGGTTCTTTGACTAAGGGATGGTTTATTCCTTGGGAGGACCAGAGACCTTAAGGGTTTAGACTGAAAAAAAAAAAGTATGAAAATCAAGATAGTATTTCCAGTGTTACTGTGCACTAGGTAAAGGTTGTGATTATCCTGGCACAGAATCACCCCTGCAGAGTTATGTCTAGTCTTGCGAGATCATTGATACTTTTCAAGTCTGAGCCATTAAGGAGGATTTTTTGGTGTATATAATACAGTATAGTCACTAAATTTGGGGAGTAAAGGATGAATACTACTAGAAGTAGAGGGTGCTGAGGCTGTTTTACTGCCCCTCACTTGCCTGTGGGGTGTGGGCTATTGCTCTGGCAACTAAGGCAGAAACAGATTCAGCAATATCTTCTGGCAACTGCAGTGGGAGTTATGTGAGACACTAATTCAGTGGTGAGGCACAATTACTGACAGCATAACATAAAATCAGAATGTATAAAGTAGTTTTGGCTATGGAGTTTGTATTTTGTGTGTTCCTGGGGAAATCTTTCCTTTTAGATTTGCTTTTTACTTGGGGGAATTTTTTTACATGCTTAATTTCTTTTAAAAGTCTGACTGTTCAGGGTGTACTTTGCCTCCTTGCTGTTGGTGCAGCGCTGATCCTGAATGCCAGGAGCAAAGACATTAAATATTATATTTGCTAAACAAAACTGACACGTTCTTACTTTCACATGGGGAAGCAGCAGCACTTCCCATGCTCCTGAGAGTTAAAAATAATCCATTTTATTGAGCGATATAATGACAGCACTAGCTGAGCAGAGCAGTAATTATTATCTCTAGGAGACCCAGGAGAACAGTTTTTTTTTTTTTAAAAGGAAAATAGTGTTTTTCATGTATTTCTTTAAATTCTGATATCAGCAGTTCAAGATTTGTCAGGCGTAACTAAAAATAGGAATTGCAGCCAGAGGTGTTTCAGGGGACAGATTGGGGAGGTCTATTGAAGTCAATGGGGTGGGTCACAGCCCAGGATTTGCCTGTCCATTGGCTCCCCTGCACTGTGAAACCTGGCAGTGCTCAGCATGTGTATGATGAAAATCAAGTAGAAGGGGCTGTGTTTAACTTGTGTTCAGGCTGTTTGAGTTGGGGGTAGACAGCCAAGTAGACTCCATTTGTTTTTCCCCTTGGATTTACCTGAAGGCAGGTGGTCTCACTCCTGCCCACTGTCTATATGACAATGTAATACGTGAAGTAATAAAGTTAAAGAAAAGTTGAGATGCTGAAAACTTCTTGGAGTGTGTACAGGTTTACATCAGGAGGCAGGAAGATGTGTAAGCTTTACTTAAAAGGGTGTTGCAAGGACTGATGTTTAATATTTTGTGATGTTGACATGGTAGCAAGTAAAAGCAAAGTACCAGCCATGAGAGTAGGAAAGGCCATTCAGCTCTTTTCTTGTAACTGTAAGCAAGCAAAATAAAAAACCCAAGCCACGATAAGGTCAGGAGACTTGAGTTCATCCTTTGTCTCAGAAGTACTGTTGCTTGTCTGAGGTTTTCTTCTTGTTTACTGCATTGTGAGCATCCTTGCAGATGGTACTGACTGTGGGACAGGGCAACACTGGGCAGAACTCCGCTCATTAAGTGCTCATCCTATAGAGCTGGCTGTATGATCTTTCTCGATGCTGTTGAATCACCAATATATTTATTATACAAATAAATATGAAGTTGGGTGCTTTCCTAGGAACACAGGCTTGCTTTAAGATCTTGTGTGAGTAGAATATGACATAATGAGTGAATTTCTCTATTATTTTCTCCATACAACAAAAACTGCCTAGACAACTATACTGGTCAGATCCACAGCTTATGTAATTGGCCTTTCTGAACAAGCTTTCCTAGAGCTAAGCCAGGAGCTGTAGGTCAGTATTTGGATTATATTAGCATGTCCTGCATTACTTAGACATTCCTTCCTGAATTCAGCCAGTTGGTGTTTTACTCATTGCAGTTAATTTTGCCCTTTGTCACTAAAGATTGCCAAGGTCTAGTTATATTCCTGGGAGAGTCACCTGCATGTCAGAGCTTAGGGCAGCATTAAACTCCTAACTGAACAAATGGAGTTCTGGCTGCTCCTTCCCCACTATAGAAAATTCTCCTGCTTGATGACACAATTCCTTCATCCCCTAGATTTACACATCATTAGAAACCTGAACCTACTCCCAGGTTTTCAAGAGCTTGTTAGCTTTCAAAGCATCAAGAGCCTGGCCTCATTTGCAAGTGGGAAGGCTTGAGGAAGGCAGTGTGACATGCAGAGTTTCTTTTATCCAGCTTTTCAAAGTGAAGGTAAATAATGGGGCTAGGATTTCAGAAGGAAAAAAAAAACAAGAAAGAAGGAAAAGAAAAACATTGGCATAGAAATACAATTTCAGTAAATATCAGCAGTGCTAATTTCTGACAAAACAGAGTTAAGACAGTGTGGAAATGATTAATGCCACTGTACCTGTAAAACATAAGTAAAGATAGCTGATGTTTCAGGACAAAGTTCTTCATCAATCATTACTTGATTTTTATTAGCATTCACGGTGTGATTACTTCTGATGTCTTGTGACAAGAGTAATGAGGAAATGCAGGGCCAAACCCAGATCTGGCGCTGGACCTGCATACACAGCTCTGAGTTTGGACTGTAATGTAACACATGTGAAGGCATAAACCTTTCCTGAAGGAACACAGATTCCACCTCAACCCCTGGCCCTCACTGAGGTTATTCCCTGTGTTCAGATTTATTGGTAAAGCACCGCTGAAACTTTGTCTCCTCTTTTAAAAATTGCCCTGCAAAGGATATGCTGAAAAGTCTGAGGTTCCCATATTGTCTGGGCTGTTCTTTATTGTGTGAATGGCCTGGTTTTGCTGACTAAAGGACCAAATGCTTTGCAGCCAGATGGTATTGATTCCTTACAGTTGTGTTCGTACATCAGATGTAGATATTGTATTCCACTTCCCATTACATCTGAAAATGACTGGGTCTAATTGACAATATGGCATCCACATTGAGATGCTTGCTTTGTGAAAACTGGCCGCTGATCAGAATTATTTTGTATTATTAACTCCTGTACATTGCCCCTGCTGTTTGATCAGTCTGTTTCTCTTTGTTCTAAGCCATATGTGTTTTCAAAACTAATACTTATACACCTTTCAAGGCCTCTGATTGTCGTACAAAAGATGATAAATCTCTAGGGGATCTAACTATATCCTGGAGCATACAACCTAATGAGAAAAATAAGGTCAGAACACCATGCTTTGGTGTTTTGATATTCTATCTCCCAGCTTTCAAAATCAAACAAAAAAAGAAAAGGATCTGCTGTGATGAAGCATTAACTGCGTGAATAGCAAGCCTAAATTTTATATTCCCAAGAGAGATTGTATTTAACAAGGGCACTTGCATTGCTCCTGGATTTCTCATCAGTTCTTTGGACAATTTCTGTAGGTGGTAAATATGCCACTGTTTGCAAGAGGGGGTGTTTTTTGGTGTGGGTTGTTTTTTGTTTGTTTGGTTGGTTTTTTTAAGGTTCTCAAAAGCTTTCTGTCTGCTATCTCTTTGAAGGAAGTAGGGACAAGGAATAATTGTTTTTGAGTCTGAAGTGCTGGATTTGCTCAATGGTGAATGTACCCCAGATTATTTTGAACCCTGATAAGCTATGATGTGGAAATGACTTAAGGGTAGAAGAGAGGAACAAGCAGAGTGTGACTTGCAAAGTTGAGCCATTTGCTCCCATCCCTATTTCTCCAGTCTCAAAGAAGGGTCTTTGGGGCTCCATAGCTGTGTAAACTGATGACAAATGTGAGTTTGCCCCAGACCAAGATCACCTGTGGCTGTCAGGGCCTGTCTGGAAATGAAGATGGCAGTGTATCTCTGTGCCTTTTACTTTTGCAGTTTTGCCACCTGAGTCCCCAAAGGATAAGTGGCTGCCTTCTGATGGCTGCAAAAGAGCAAAAGCCTTCTTAAGTAAGCAAAGAGCAGAAGAGCATGGGAAAGGGGCTCAAGTGTAAGGGCACAGCCATAACAGCATCAGGAGAAGAGCACCACCACCAAAAATACAGCATCAAGGTTAAGTGTGTTCTGTCAGGGCTGTGGCTGTTGCCTGGGAAGAGAGAGTGTAGGTCTAGGAGGTTGTAGTGATCTGAGCCTTCCTGTGGCAGCAGCTGAAAGGTGCTTTGGCCAAGGGGAGAGAAGGTGAAAGCCTTGCTCCTGATCAGAGTGGAAGTGCTCCATCTCACTGTTCCTTGTTAGTTTTTAATCCTGATCCCTAAAATGAAGCACTAAGTGATGCCTCTGTTGGGAAGGGGGCAGCTGAACACTGCTGAGAAAAATTGCTCATGTTGAAACTGACTGTAAGAGTCTTCCTTTCCTGAAAGGAGACCAGTGTTTCTTTTGGCTATTTTGGGGGGGTTTTGTTGTTGTTTTGTTAGCTTGTTTTTAATGAGCTAAACTAGTTTTAGTCTGTTGTAGATTCCCTTGGGTTCAGTGCTTTTATATCAAGGCCCAACTGGAGATGATAAATATTCACAGCTTCATGAACAGCACACAGGAGAAACTCAGAGTTGACTTTTTCTTTTCTACAAACCTGTGGAATATCACTCTCTTAGTATGGGGACTACAGGTTTCTTAGAAAAATGGGATTTAAAAACTGACTGATAAGATACAATTTGCTTGTCCATTGTGAACTAAGAAAAAGTGCTTCTTAATGCAGGTCTGGTAAATATGTTAAATTTGATACCAAAGGTGCATTTGTATGCAAGCTGTTACTTGAGTAAGATGTTTTTCATTTAGAAACTGTTTCTGCACAAAAGATTTTTTAACAGTGCAATAAAACTATCTTGCCCATCCATCTTTAGCCAGAAAATCATATTTAACTTTTGTTGGTGGAAATGCTTTAAAACCCCAGCTTAAAAATAGTTTGGTGATCTAAGCAAAGCTCTGAATGAGAAGCAGTGAACCTTAGTTGCTCCAACATAGGCAGATGCCAGCTGGGAAATAAATAGCCTCTAGATACTCTTGGTGCCTCCACTAATATATGACATGAGTACCTTCTGTCCTTCAGTATATTTATCCTCACCTCACCCCTCTGAGAGGATATATTCTCAATTGTGCAACTGGGGGGTTAAGTTTCAGAAAAACCAAGTGATACAAATTTGAGTTTGGGAACTGCCGGTTCAACCTGTTTCTTCAGGGCCCTTCTGCACTCAGACCTGTCCAAATCACTGGAGATCAAAACCCAAAACTGATTAAAAGATAATAGGATGGTACTCAGCATCTTTGGCATTAAGAAGCTGTTACTGTGCCTGGTGGCTGCAAGAGTATGTTGCCTGTGGATAGTTACATTACAGAAGAGATTATTCCCTGAATTAAGAAATGCAGGGAATACTTCTGCCAGATCTTTTTCCAGGGCTAGCCATAATCAAATTCCTTTCTTTACTGTTTTTTGTAACCCCACTAATTGAGATCACCCAAAATGTTACCATGAGCTGAAGTCAACATCAATTAAAAATCCCATTTATATTCCCTGTGAAAACACATGGCCTTCAAAAGTGTTTGATTTTCATCAGACCTTCTCATCTGTTTGTCATTTAAAGTTCAGGCCATTTTCCATATTTCTATCAAATGCTGCCTCACATGGAAGTCTGGCAAATGAGCTTGCAAAGTAAGTTATTTGAAGTTATAAATAATCTAATACTTGCCTGAAGTTGACCTCTCCATACAATAATATACAATTTAATGTCTGAAGCTGAGGGATATACAGTTCTTTAGTACTGCCTTGTTAGTTAAAGGCAGGGCTGCACTTGTACAGTTACAGCACTTATGGTCATTTCCAGTGGTAGCTTCAGGTAGGAGAGAGATGGAGAAGGAAACAGGGCAGGCTGTGTAATACTGGCAGCTTTTTTGGGCACAGGAATTGACTCTGATGTTGCTCCCAAGTGCTGTTTTGCTTATTTCTTTAAAAAAAAACAAACAACTGAGTAGGCAAATGCTTTTTTCTGTCACATTTGTTCTTTCCATGGCCATTCAGGTTAAAAATCTGGGCTCTCTTATATTTCCTGTTTTGATGGGGAAGTGTTTGGGAACCTGATGGTTCATGGATGGTGGGAGGATGGGCAGGGGGGCCCGGTGAGGTGCTGGGGCCACCCCCCAGACTTCAAAACCATCTTGAAGGGATTCAGCTGTCAAGGTGGTATCCATCCAGTAAGTCATCAGGCACAGACAGATCCTTGTGTGCTTTTTGTTGGTTTTTTTTTTTTTTTTTTGGCTGAACAGAATGGATCAGCCTCAGCCATCCTTCCTTTCTGTAACATGAAGCAGGCAAGGCGTGTCTGATTTGTGATTCCCTGCCACTCACCTGTGTGAGTCAATGTGAGGCTCAGCAGGTACAGCAATACATTTTGCCTCATTGTCCTGCCTGAAAAATGAGGATGGTCCTACATAGCCTATGCTGAATTTTCCCTATTATCCCATTCCATACTGTATACATCACTCTGGTCTTAGCAGTTACCTTTATACTGCTGTGCTGAAGTGTCTTTGAGCCTGGCCTTGGGGTCAAACTCAAACCATCCCAACCACATACTTGACTCCTTAAGTAGTGCCAGTTTGCTGCTATTCCACTGGTAAACCTGACAGATAAGAGCCTGAGCTGTGTCTTGCCCTTCTGGAGCAGTCCTGCTGTGCCAACTGGCCCAGGTGCCCTGGGCTTAGACCTGCTAATTTGTTGAAGCTCCTTGGGTGGCCCCATTGCCTCCTTTCTTTAGTCTGCCAAGGGACCCAATTTCATCAGCAACATGGGCAGGGGAGCTTGTAATTGGGTGAGAACTCCAAACTCTTTATCAATAAGCGCTGGACATTAGTCATCAGATTATAGGAGCTCTTTGGATGTTGTGTCACTTCCAGAACTCACCACCTGAGATGCACCAAAGTTGTAACAAATAGGAGTGTTTGAATGTAAAGATACTATGCATTTCTCAACAGAGTTACTGAATTTTTTTCCTGAAGTTTTTCCATTTGGATGCTTCTTTTGCTCTTAGGCACCTGTCTCATGCTGATTACACTTTTAATGCAATAGTTAAAGGACCTAAATATTTTTGGAGGTTATTGGCACCTGAAATTACAGTGTATTGTTTTCTCCTCTCTTAGAAAGATAGGACTCTGCTAACATGAAGCTCTTGAGGAGAGTTTTCTTTTTTCTTCTAATCAGCCTCACATATAAAGTACTGTCAGTAAATGACCATATCTACTAATTAAATGGACCCTTGAATGACCAGGGTAGCACTCCAGTTGTCATTGTGCTTCCACTTGATGTATTATATTTCAAGTTATTCTTGAGACTTTCCTAATGGAAACCAAGTTACTGGGACCTTGACCTTACCAAAGTGTGTCCTTTTGCTTAACTCAAGTTGCTTAACCCATGTTGAGATCAGGACACCTCTTTCTTATTGAAGTTTTTTTGCACACAGCTGAGCACTTAGAGGAGTGGGAGCAATTCTGTATCACGTGTGATAATGCCAAGTGTTACCCTCCTTGTTCCCAGGAGCAGACACCAAAGTTTTATATGCTAAGAAAATCAGAATATATTAACACTGAGAACAATGTAGTCCTCTCCTCTTGTGTTTTTTTTTTTTAATACACCTTAAAAGCATGTAGGTTTTCTTAGCTTAGATTTTTAGGGAGCAGATCTATGCATGCAATTCAGTATTTGATGTTGTGCATGTATGATCAGTATCTTTTCTGAATTTGTAGATGTAAAGCTACAGTTGGTCTGCAAATGCTGCTGTACATTTGGTAAGATTAATATAAAGATATTTCACACTTATTTATATCCCCAAAATATAAAAAGCTGTAAGTGGATGTTTACAAATACTACATCTATGTTTTGTTTAATCTTTTCCACAATACCGTCTGAAATAGTGAAGGTTAGAAGTTAATCAGCCTTCCTTCAATTTAGGTGTAATCACATGACCTCCAAAAGTGGTGATTTACAAAACAGGAGCAGATATAACACATTTTATGATAATAAACATAAGAATTGGCAACAATGAGTTTCTTTGATCCAGTGGGAATAATGTAAAGCCACACATGTGAAACACAGATAAGTCGCAAATAGGTAGGTGAGCAGAGTTGAGAGGCTCTTTGCCAGCCACCTGCTATTCTGGGAATCCTGGCTGATAAACTCAGCCATCCCCATCTGTGGATGGGGAGTTATAATTAATTACCTGTGACATTGATAAATTTCTTTTAGGGTCTTCTCTTAATCCAGTGGTGCATCTGCATCAAGTCCTCCTTTCCCTCTTCCAATATGTCTATATATGGACTTGGATCCATAATTAAATGTTTAATTTGAAAAAAGAACGGTTCCCAGGAAAATGTGAGCTCTCTTTCTGTGCTCATACTGGGCTTTGTCAGACATTACATAAGAGGTTTGCTCATGCTGGCCTGCTGCTCCTGGCTTTTTAGATCATTCTTTGTATTATGTTTCCAGTGCATGTAGATAATTTAATTTAATGTTTTTCTAAATGCCTACATGCAGGAAGGCTAACCTTATGAGAGCATAATTAGAATTATTTATATACTGTAAAAATTTAATTGATTCAGAATTACTGGAAAATGTGAGGCTTTAATTTTTTTTTTTAAGGAACACATTTTGCTGTAATTGAATTAACTTAAAGTCTTAATTATTTTTCAACTCTTGCCTTATGCTAACCTTCTCCCACTTGATCACATCAGTTGCTTTAACTCTGTGTAAAGTTCCCTTTGGCAGCAATGGCTATCCTCTTTATTGCTTTGTTTCTATGGATTGTTACTCCAAAGTTCTAATAAATTATGTTAACAGGCTTAAAAACCTGTGTGAAAAATGTCTTCATATTACTGGTGCTAATGTGGACTTCCATCTGGACAGCTGTGAAATAAACAGAATTTCCCTGTCCTTGTTGCTCTAGATACCATTTATACTATTAACCACTGCAGGCTGGCTTGCCTGGGAGATAGATGTGATCATTGATGAGCAATTAGGAAACAGTTTTATGGAGATCTGGGCTTTATGTTGGGGGCTGTGGGGGCAGAGAAGCAGCCTATTTTCTGAAGGTCAGAGCGTGTCACGAGGGGATGAGCTCACACCAGGGTAAGAAGGCAACAAACATAATTTTAATGGATGTATTTTAGTGGTGTGGGGAAGGGAGGAGGCAAAAGGCTCTTCTTTAGTGATGCAAATTTGATGGCACTTGACCACAGGCATCTTGGTACCTGAAGGCTTTTCCCTGGCAGTTTTATATATATATATATATATATATATGTATCTACACACACACATATATAATATACTAAGAAAATACAGAAAAAAAGACTGTTCAGGCTGCATTTCAAGGCAAGGCAATATTTAGGTGGTAACAAAATACAGTGCCTATGCTTCTTTGCTTTTATATGTGTTCCAATATACGCAATGAATACATGAGAGAAACAAAGGAAAACCTCCAAATTGCTTGTTGGGCAGTTTACTTAATTTTCAAGTTGAATAAGTATGGAAATGCTAACAGCAAAAACACTTGTGACCCATCATTTCTGCTGCAGAGATTAAAACCCAGGAAGGTGAAATGATATCAAAACTTCCTGTCGCTGCTCTGCCCAGGAATGGAAAGGACAGGTTTAATGCCATGATCAATTTGGTGAGAGGTTTTAAATAAAAGGAGATCTGCGTATCTTAACTTCAGTTTTTGGATCAAGGGCCTCCAGAAACTCAGGGAAATAGTGTTATTGAGATATTTAAATATTGTGCAACATGCATGGTGTAAGCACCTAGAATGGAGATGACCAGGTGTTAAAGATTGGGTTACCCCTGAAACATTCTGTATTGTCTCTCGTTTTCAAAAGTAAGTTAGCAAGAAATATCTGCACCTAGAGCAGAGAAAGTTCCCTTTAAATATGTAAATGCCTAACTTTGCTTTCAGTCTTGCCACCTTCTTGGGCCTTTCAAAATCCTGTGACAATTAGGTTTTAGTCCAATTCAAAGTTGCTCAGAAAAAGTTGCTCTTTTTCAGGTTTGAATTTTTCAGTTTTCTCAGTTTTGATGTTATAATCTGTCTCTTTTCTTGGGGGTCAGAAGGTGGAACGAGGGTAGAAACTTCAGGTTTTTCAAAGTGTTTTGTATTAAACTTTTGTGGTATCTTCCCTGTTATCATGTCTGTCCTATCATCACCTTCTGAGGCTTTTTGGGCACTGTTTAACATTGTTGCAGGGAGATGAATGGATCTCTGGATCATGGATCATAGTTCAGCTGCTTTTGAGGAGTTATTTTCTTGTAGAGAAACCACTGAATTGTGCCCTTCCCCCCTGCAAAGTGCTGTACAAGCCTCATGCTTGAAGCTTGAACTCAGCCTCCTGAATGGCCTGGTGGCCACCAGGTGAGCTAATTTGGGTGTTTAAATACCAACAGCGGTCCTTCATCTCAGGAGATTTTTAGTATTTGACAATTCACCTATGGGTGGGCTGGATGAAAATGAAACATGACTGTGGCAGCCTAATGCAAATATATTATTTCAATCCACTGTGTTCCATAGCAGGCAGCGATCCTTTGACTTACATGAACAAAAGAAATGGGACAACTGGGACTGGTGCAAAGCTTGGAGAGTAGTGCCAGTATCAAGCCTGACTTCTCTGAAACCAGATCCTGCCCTGACCCTGATTAATTACTCAGGAGTTGTTCACACAAATGAATTCCTGCTGTCAGTGTGTCCAGTGCTGCCTGCCAATGAAAATAGAGCAGTTGTAATCCCTGTGAATTATCCCTGTGGCTGGGTGTAGTGTCCTATCAAATGATTATCATGTGATAGGGCTCCTAGTGCTTTCCAGCCTCCTCTAGTTCCCTGATGAAATATTAATATGCTTTTAACATTTAAGGTTATTATTCTTGCATGCTATACTTCAGGCATATCTTTCTCTGCAGCCATCATATACTTTATAGAGCCAAAATACCCCATATAGGAGAACAGATCTTTCTGTCTTCCAAGACAGCCTTATAATGAATGGCCTTAGTTGAATCATTATGCTAAGTAACCAGCAGTGCTTTAAATACACCGACACAGGCTGAAGTAAGAGTAATGCAGTATGAAGTACACAGCTTTTCCCAGAAGAATTGTTTCTTTCATCTCCAAGTTAGTAAGTAGAGCTGGGGACCTGCTGTAAGCCTGGCTTGCATGTTAACTTGCCATGAGCAGCACTCACAGCTGTCTCATGGCACAGTGGGGGCTGCATTCAGGCTGCTGGGCGTGAGAACTGAGAGGCACTGAGACATCCTTTGGATACATAAGGAAGCAAGAGGGCTAGATTGACTGAAATGATGCAGTTTTGATAGCCAGCCAGGTATATTTTTTTAAGTCCCATTCCAGGCTTTTCAAATTCTGAGACTCCTTTCCTCTCCAAATTATCTGAAGCTCCTTAAGAAGAATGAAGCAGGGTTTGTTTGATTCTGTTCTCATGCCTGGACTTAGAAAGTTCACACTTTTGAGTTTTCTTTTTTAATAGGGTAAAAGATGCACATTAAAAAGAATAAAAAAATGTTACTTTCCGATAATCATCTGCTTTCAAGAGCTTGAAATGAGAGTGCAGAACAAAAAACCCACAAGTGTTAGGAGACCTGCAGTAGAACCTCTAGACTGGCAACATTTTTATGAATGAACGAATCTGGGCTCTTCTCAGGATGTAACTTGCTCATGGTAGCGCTTCCTTGCACACAGGTATTTGGCTATGCAGGTTTTAGCTCTTGCCAGCTTTTTTTTGGAAACACATTAGCTGCCTTGATGTTTGAAATTCCCTGGGGAGTACCCAAAGAGAGGCCTTAAAGTGGCACAGTTTTGCTAATTAGTAAGGCCAACTGTTGTCTGGCTGAATTGTCTGCATGAACAAACGGGCTCCCTCTGCCTCCCCTCTCCACTTTTAATTCTAATGCTAACAGAGCACACTGATTATGCTAATATTTCTGGCTTTCCTACATAAGGACATATGTGAAGTGTGCTGCATTTCCTAATTGTTTCATTCTAGTCTTGCTCATCCATGTACAATATTCATAGGTCTTACTCTTGCTGTAAAGAAAGGTCAGCCTCATTGGCACTGCTGCAGCAGGCGTTTCAGGGACAGACAGAAAAGGAGAAGTGACAGCTTTAGCTTTAATTGTTGCTGTTTGGCCTGGGTAATGGTAAGGCTGTTCTTGAAATGGCAACTGAGCACCTCCTGGTCAGCGTTGCAAACTCACAACCTCTTTGTCGCATAGAGGAGACCACGGTATTAGTGGAGAATTGAAGAACACAAAGCTTTGAGCGGTTTGCCCCCAGACATAAGGCAGAGAAGACATTGAGCAGCTCTCAGGTGTCAGTTAAGATCCCATCACAAGAGTTTTTTCCTCCTGGCTGGGAATATGCCAGGAGGCTTGTCAGTAAAACCGTATTTTCTGAGTGTAGAGGACAAATTTCTCTCTGACCACCTGAAGCTGTGATTGAACCTCACAAGCAAGAAGAGGAGCTCCTCTCCTCAAAATAGAGAAACCAAAAGCCAGGCTCTCTATGGCAGAAATCTGGCTGAGATGTGGGCTTTGTACTTTTAGTTAATGCTTTCCTCTTGAGTAAATGGTAAATGGTGAAGTTTTGGCGTGGTGTTTTTTTTTTTTTTTCTTCTGGTTGAATGTTCTAATGAATATCTTGCAGAGTAAACATGACTGATATAGGACTGTTTTTACTGTGGTGCTAATTTTAAATCCGGCCATCAAAAATAATCTCTCCCTGATTGGACACATCTGCCTACACTGAGTTGTTTTCCTGCAAGCTGGATGAAGCCCAGACTCGGGTGTGTGGTACTGGTACAATGCTGAATCTTTGCAGCATTGTAATTGCACTGCAGAGTACAGCTTTGTGCCAGAAGGGAAAAAAAGGTGGCAAAATGTACTGAATCTGTGCTACTGGGTCTCGTTCTGCACCTGTGTGTGTAAGGCACAGGGTAAGGAAAGGGATACAGCTGCAAAAAGCTGATTTTACATGAAACAGGAGTAGGGCTGAGATACTGTGAAGACTTTGAGCTGCTGTACTTGTTACAGATCCAAGCTACGTGCATGCAGTGGCTCCCACCTCTGATGGGCACAGTGCTGACTACTTGTAGGAGACCTGGCTTTGTTCCTAGCTGCGTTTCTGGCTCCTGTGCCCCATTTGAAATCCCTTACTTTGTGTATGTGACTCATCCCATACAACACGGGGGTGGTCAGCGTGCAGGTAAAGTTTTGGTTAGGAAGGGAGAGCCAGGTGGGCATGGAGTATGGAAGGGGTGGTGTTTCCTCCTGGCACAACATTATGCAAAGCACTTGATGCACCATGAGATGATGATGCAGAATTGCTGAGCACCCTTGTGGTGTCTGTAACCCAGTATTGCTGACTCTGCTAGTGGTTCCTCATCCAGTTTTGAGATCTGGTGCTTAAAATGCATGTAAAATACATAGGATAAGGATTATTGAGAATACTCTGGAATTCCTCTCTAGATGATAAAATTCTGTCTATCATCTCTTGGGCTGATGTCCATAAATAGTGATTGTCCTGACCCACACAGTTAATACTTTATAGTATTGAGACCCAACAGAGCAACCAAAATTAGAGTTTTAGTATTACAATTGAATTCTGTTGTTTTCCTGGCAGTTTAAACCAGATTGTTAGCAAAATAACTGTTTGCTGCTGGGGTTGTGTATAAGTTTTTTTTTCTTTTTTATTTCTTAATGTTAGTTAAGAACATAAAAATGAGAAGCAAAAATATAGGTATTTATTTGATTGACAGTAATGGCTCTGAGAGAAGCCATTTAAATATTATTTACATATTATTTGAAGCCATAATAAGCTATCATGTCAATCCATAGCACAGCATTGTTATTAAAGGAGTCTCCGGCAGCATAACTCATAATGGTCTTATGCAAATTAATCACATTAAAAAAAACCCCCAACTTTTGTAAGAACATTACTATACAAGCAAGGTAGCAAAGTTTTCAACATCAGCCATTCTGTCATTTTAAATTGAAAATGCAGAGTCTGTATGCGTGGCTAATGTCTCTGCAAAGCTCACTAATAAGGGTCAGACTCAGCAAATGCTGAATGTGAAAGTCCCTCCTGATTTAAGCAAATCTTTCAGCATGTAGGACTTTACTAAAGTTAGCTTGCTGAACTCAAACTAACAACTACCCTTGCAGGATAGAAAATTAAAATATATTTTCTCCTCTCCCTGAAAAAGTTTATCTCTAAGACAGACTTCGCATGTTGAGGTTGGTAAGGCTCAGATAAAAGGGGGATTGGGTGTGGTTTAACAAGGAAATTCTGGAAGCTTTCAGCGTTTGTAATGGTGGCAAATGACATTTTTCTGCAAATGGTCTGTGTGTAGTTCTACAGCAGTAAATACTCACACAGCTGAGTGATTAGCTCAGCTGGCCATATGGTTTTGGAGAAAATGACTGTGCGCCAAGGCAGGTGCTCAGCTTCCTCACTAAGATACAAAGCATCAGAGTGGTGTTGTCTAGGCTGTTGTGTAAATAGACCTGAGTACAGATACTACAGGATTTTGAACCCCTTTTCTCTGTACAAAACACTCAAAGGCCACCTGGCTGGCCAAAATACAGCTTCTGGAAAATCTAAGTCATAGCTGTATAATCAAAGTTTAAAAGGGCAGGTGGGCACTATGAGATGAGAATAAGCATCCCAAACATGAAGTACAACAAGTGCAGCTCTTCTGGGTAAAAACATCAATGGTAAAGAAAAAGTTAAACGAAATTGCTGTGCAATTGTCTCTATTTAGTTGTTGGACCGTGTGGCATGTCCAATATGCACAATGTGAGGAACTAGAGGCCCTCTCTCTGGAAAATCTCAGCGTGCTACTAGAGACATTTTGAAGGAAAAGTGGCTCTGCTTTTCAGAAGTCCCCTCCTAAGGTTCAGAGTAAACATTTTCTTGAAGATTTTCATGTCAGTGTCTGAGAAGTAAAGGGCTGAGTCCCAGCAGAGGCTGGGAAGCTATTCTAACCACTCTTTGTACTGTGTAGAGGAAGCCTTAGAGGCTTCATGGGAGCCCACAATACCTTCTTGCAGTATGTCACTTGAAATATTACCACAGTCATAAAATTGTCCTGTGGGGTTTCCTTTGAGTCTGAGAAAATATGCTCTCTCTGTCTGCCAGGGCTGCTCCAAGTTTGTTTTCTGTTCATTTTGTGATTTGGGGTTGCTCAGCAGAGACGTAGCTATGCACAAGAATTGTATCTCCCTATTTCTGCCGCTGCTACCTTCTCTTTTTTATGAGCACACATTCACACGCATGTGTACATTTCTGCTGAGAAAAATGTTGGGAATAGCCTTACTGGCCTAGCCAACATGCTGTCAGCAACGTTTGAAGCCAAACTTGCCTAGGCTTTTTCTTTGGCCGTGGAGATTCCTGAAATATAGGCGAAAACAAAGCTAAAAATGTATTTTAACCAAGCGAGGCTGCACTTTCCCATTGCAGCCATCCCATGAGGTTTGGCCAGTTTGTCAGCATAGGTTTGTAGAGGGATTCCTGAAAGCAGCTGCCAAAAGAGTGGCTTTGGAGTGTCAGGCAAGATCTGGATAAAGCTGCTGTGATGTGTCAGCTGCACATTCTGCCTGGCACTGATACCATGGGGGGACTGTGGGGTCCGATACCGACACCTTCTGCTGCCTTGCAGTGACTCTAAACATTCGCTTCTCAGGCTGAATTCCTGTACCTTGGGGAGCTTGTGATCTCTCAGGATATAATGATGTAACTTCCAGTTGTGTTGAAGAAGGTACTGATTGCTTTGGATTTTGTGAGTGTTTGAATTTGAAATACACCTGATTCTGTTTTGCCCTCTAGTGAAGCTTGACTGCTTAGAAACAAGCAGTAACCAAAATGCATAAAAAGACACCACTTCCCTCCAAAAAATACCACCCAAAACCCAAATGCAACCCTCTGTCCAGCACTGCTGCTGAATTTCTTCTTGCCCTTATGACCTCCTTTAGATTTCCAATCCAGGTATGCCAAAAGACTTGGATTCCAATCAAGGCAGTTTGCAGAGTGTTAATTCTCAAATAAATAAATGCAACAGGCAATTGAGCTGCTGGGAACTAATGGCAGGACACTTGAAAGCACTGTATTTCAGATGATGGTGTCAGTTTCAGAAAGGCATGCAAACTGGTTTAATCAAATGTTACATTTTATTAAATTCCTGACCATTGGGAAGGAGATTGCATAGGAGAATTTAAAAGATTGGGAGTTTCTGGCTTTATTTCTGTACTGCTGATAAGCAGTAATTTTGCAGAAGGGGAAGAAGTAATCCTCTGCAATAAAACCATTTTCATAATACCATGGGAATGAGTTATTGCTTGAGGTGAGGTACAGTTTCTAATGGCTGCCTAAGCTTTCATCTCCATCTTTCATGGGCTAGTCAGACATTTTTATAGTGCTGACACAAAAAGAGAGCATTTATGTTGCTTCCATTCTCCATCTGTCAACAGTTAGGTTAAAGTGCCACTACAGGAATACTTTTCATCTGATTTCCATTCCAACGTGGTTCATCAATATACAGTATTTGAGCCATGCCAACTCTCAGGGTCCTAATCACATATTTTTTATGTGCCATTAATGGTTAGCAAATAGGAAACAAAAGTCTGTCTTTTTAATGTGAAGAGGGTGGTACTTATTTTTATTCTGAATTTCCCTGATGTACCTCCTGTACAGTTTTCTAAGCTATCCTGAGTTGGTTTTCAGTGAGTAGTGTGAAAAACTTAAGCCTGCTAGGCCAGAGAGGAAGTGGATTTTTGTTTGGCTTGCATGAGATACACCCATGAACACCAATAATTGATTAATATTTGGGCATCAGGCATCAGTAAAAGGTGGTGGGAAGCATTGTAATACTCCCTGTTTTACTTACGATGCCTTTCAGCTAATGAACATGGTTTTATTAGTTTATTAGACCACAAAAAGCTTATCCAGTGGAGTCATTTGGAGACTTCCATGAAAAACCAAATACCCCCCAAATCCCACTTCTTCCACTGATGGTGAGTAGGAAAGAAAAACTATTCCAAACCACTTTGGTCTATCTTCTATGCAAGACAGTATGTGGCAAAAATATGCTCTCTGTGCTGAAAGAGAGGTAGATGGGGGATGTCAAACTTATTTTAAATTAAAAAAAAAAAAAAAGGAAAAAAAGTTAAGACTCTGAAGAGGGGGAAAACAATCTGTTTTTAACAGGATTTTCTTCCAAGTACCCCTGTCCCTTGGGTACACAATATTAACTTAGAGTAAATTTCTTCCAGCTTTCTCTCAGATTTCGAGACCCTCATTTTTCTCTAGCTAATATAGTGCAGCTCATATACTATATTTTATGGGTGACGGGCTTCCAGAGGAAGGTAGGTGTGAAAGACCACACAACCATGAAACTGAGTTATATGGAGTAATCACTACAGGGGAGAAGGAACGTTGAGTCCCTTTCCTGTCACAGTCAGGCGAGGCTTTCACACTGTGGGAAGGGTTGTAAAGATCCAAAGGAGATATTTCTTGACTTTGTTTCAAGTTGTTTTCTGGGTGGAATTCCTGGCTTCTGGAAGCTTTATGGTGTGTTTTGATGCTGTTGGCCACTGGAGTGGGTATTATCACACTCACTCTGAGCCTGGCTTGAGCTCCATGATTAACTTGTTAGCTGTGGTCTTGTGGTCCTTGTGTGTGTACAGATGTAAAGTACCACATCTTGGCTTCACATAAACAAAAGGCTTTTTTGTTTTTGTCTTAACAAAGCACATTTTGTTGTATTTCTCGCTGTCAGAATCTGTGTATTTGTATAACTAGGACTGTCCAGCTGGTGCGTGTGACTGTGTTTCTAAGCTCTTACACAGTTGAGATATAGGCCTGAATTTTCACAGAATTAAGAGATCAAATCCAAAATTCCTTGGACTGTTTTTTTTTGCCCAATAAGTAATTGCCTTTGTACTGTGAGAGAGTGATGCAAAGGATCAAAATGTCTTAAATGTGCATTTTTTGGGGGGTTTAAGATGCTTAAGTTGTGCATTTTTTTGCAGATCTGATCTTACAACTTTCTTTCATGCAGCTGGGAGCCTTCTGTTCCTTCAGCCAATCTTTCATTGTTCCCACTAAGCAGGGACCTGAGTGCTATTAGAAACAGGAACAAAAAAAAAGATGAATTTTACTCCTGTTTTATTCATATCTACAGCTTTCTGTCTCCTAGTTGTGCTTCTTCAGTCCTCTTCCCATATTGTTGTCCACCCTCTGTTACCTCCCACAATGATGATTAATGGAATGCTCTACACTTTTTTTGAACTCTTGGTTTTTCCTCTTAGTTCCTGATTATTTCAATTCTGCCAGACCCTTTTTCATATCCTTTCCTCGTCTGCCTCTAATTTACAGTATATCATTTCTCCTACTCTGATCCCTAATTTCCATTCCTGTAACGTTCCATGTTCTTTCTTGGAGCCTGGGCTGAGCACACAGACCAGTTAAAATGAAAATATACTTTCCAGATTTTAGTAGCCTAATTATTTTATTTTAAATGAAGCCGAGACATCAATCAGACTGTTCTCTAAATCCCAGTCACATCAGCAGCTAAATGAAAATATCAGTTATTCTCTGCCATTCCCAGCCCACTTGCCTTTAAATGGTATTATCACAGCAAATATTAGGAGTTTAGACATGTCCATAGTCTTTTGTTGAAAAGCTCTTGCAAACAAGGCAAGGGAGATGCATCTGAAATCCTAATATCTCGTGAAATAATATTAACAATGGGTCTGGCACATGTGAGCGCTCAGGCAGGAGGCTGTCAGATCCCGGGAGGTTGAAAGTGAGAAATATTTGAAAGACAAAGAGCAAATCATAGAAATGGCAAGTTAAGAAAGAGGAGTTTTTCAGACCAAGCGGTGCAGGCTCCTGGGGCTGGTTCTCAGCTCCAACACTAGCTCACTTCTTGGCTCCAGCCAGGGATTTCTAAAGATCCTCACAGGGCTTGAGCATGGCCAGTAATCAGATCCTGTCCTCTCCAACAGCCCCAGCTTTTTTCCGTCATGAGTGCTCAGAGTTGCTGGGGACTTTAATTAGAGCTGTAAATGCTCAGCTCTGCTGATAACCAGATCCAACTAAAAAAACCTATGACCGCGTTGGAGGTATTTGTCTTTTGGACCTTCTTACAGGATTCCTCCCTTTCTATTTTCTTTTGTGTTAATCAGGGGAGATGCTGCAGCAACTGAGTTAGACAGCTGAAAAAGCTGTGTTAAGGAGGTGGACACTTAGCATATTCTCTGCTTAGACTTGAGCTTTTGGGGGTCCTGTGTTTTGACTCTCTGCAAAGGCATATAATGAGTGTTAAAATACCTTTTTAATGGCAGGCTTCTCATTTAAGGCAAATCTGTGGGTCCCTCTGTGACCAGTGGGGAGCGATGCTCTTCCAGAGGCTCATTTGGTGACTTTTAATTTAGGGTCTTTATGTGAAACAGATTTTTCTGATAATTTTTACTGCTCCCAAGCCCTCTTTTGCATATTCCCAAGCCCTCTTTCCTGGTCTGTCTGCAGTTTGCAGTGTATTATTTCTCCTACTCTGTTTTCTTTGTAACTGTGAGAACAGAGGAAGCTGTGTGAAGAATATAGGCACATCAGTAGTACCCTCTATATAGAGAAAGACAATTTAAGTTAAATAGGCAAAATGACAGGGGAGGATGAAAGAGAAGATGAAGTAATTTGTGGTCAGCCAGTTACAGGGGTAGGAGTGTAATTGTCTCTCCGGGTCTAGTGCTTTTTTTCCAGTGGCCTGTGCTTTCTCCTCTTAGAAATATACACCTTATTGGCAGTGTGTACTATAAGCCAGTCTTACATCAAAGATCCAATTCTACTTTTTTTTTTCCTGAGCAACTTCTTTTATTTTAACTTATCATGAAAACGAAACGAAGAAGTGCAATGTTTTTATGGCTTCTATTTCCCTTTTAATACATCGCTATTGCTGTTTTTATTTTTTCCCTTTTTTCTTTTGCTGAACTCCAAGGGGATGAAGATGCTTGAGAGACAACATTAAGAGCTTTATCAAACTTCTGTCTAATAATAATAATGAGATTTGCAACGGGCTTCTAAAGGACACAGATCAGAACCACTTACCATAATAGCACTACAAAATAATGAAGATTTGAGTGGTTCTTGTTAGATATGAAGCTCTATCAGAGAATCCAAACTCAGCTAATATCCTATTGCTAGACAAAAGGCCGTCATTGATGCTGGGAAAGGTTTGTTTCTGTATTGTCTTTCAAATCCAGGCAAAGCAGCTTGAAGTCTCTGTTGTTTGGATTTGTAGGACTCCAGGTGTGCACGCTGGGGTTCTCCTTCCCATTAAACCTTTAAATAAAGGCTCTAATAAATTTCCACTAAAATAAGTAATAACCACATTTAATGACCAGTTTGTTTGAGTGTTAACAGCCTGTTAGCCAACAAACTCGTCATTAACTGGTGCTAACTTCTCCTGACTTGTTTAAATAATCCCTTAACATCAGCCTGTTTGTATTAGGATGCCCATGTAAAATTTCTGTCTGATTCTTTCCTTTTTATTTTATGAGAATATTATATCTGTTTGATCTGTCCTTTGTTCCACTTTCCCCTACTAGTATTTCTCTTTGTTCATTAAGATAGCAAGTTTATTTTCTTCTGTTTTTTTTTTTTTTCCAGATTTATCTTAAAATCTCTGCTTGTTCAATGAATTAGGTGACAAACCCCTAGAGGTAAATTCAACTACGGAACATAAAACTCACAAATCAGAGGAGCTGTGGGCTACATCCTGATTATGTACAGAATTCAAATGAGCTTGGGGAACCCATTTGAGTGCTGTTAGAGCAAGCAGAAATCATGTCCCCAGCCTCACAAAGATACCAATGCCTTTCTGCAAGTCCAACAGAATGACTTATACGTAAACTTGCATCACATTTGCAGAACTAGATTCTGTGTGCTGTAGGCCTAATTTGTCTGTAGCATTTGTTTTATACCACAAACTGTCCTGGCTTCATCCCGTGGAAGGAGGAAGAGTCAGTTGTGTTCCAATAAAATCTTAAGTTTTGGCCAACATTCAGATTAAAGTTGAAATCAGCTAATCGTGGTGATAAATTTTGAGGGGGGGGGTGGGTGGTGGTGGTGGAGTGTGTGTGTGGAGAATACTTCAAAAGTATTTTCTGTGTTCATTTTCTGACTGATTCCATACTAAAGCTGGTAAGTAGGGGTAGGCAGAACCTCAGGAAGTTATCTATGTGTCTCCTTACCTCAAAGCAGGATCTCCCAAAAGTATGTGACACCTGGCATGCCTGTTTGACCTCTTCTTGAAAGATCTGCAGAAGCAGCTGATCTGCAGCTTTCTTGAGTCTTTTGTTCTTGCACTTTGCTACTCTTATTACTATAAATGCCAGCCTGAATTTTTCTTGCTGGTGTAAGGTTGTTTTCCAGCTCCAAAGATACAGGAACAAATGATTCCTCCTTCTTTACAGTAACATAACATGGACTTGATAATTTTATACCATCTTTTTAAGCAAAATAATTGCAAAATGTGTGCTTATCTCTTCAGTTGATCTACACCCAGTATGTAGCGAAGATCTAGCTTTGGGTATACAGAAAGATTGCTTCAGGTATGTTAGAAGTTTCAGTCCTTCAATCCTAGTAGGAAGTACTCCCTTTTCCCAGGAGCATAAGTGTGTCCATCTAAGTATCAACTGCAGCCCTCTGATGCCTCTCTGAAAATGTGCTACCCAGCAGTTGACCATCATCCTTTATTTTTGCATCTAATTTTTCTTGCCTATCTTACACTTGTCTTATTGAATTTCATTTTTGTGTGCTTTTCACTTTTATAAGTGAGACCTATGGTCTATAAGGGGACCTATAGTCATATAAAATTCCCACTGCAGCCTTGCAGATGCAAAAAAACTGGGTTATTCAGCTATGCATGTGTGTGTGCTTCCTATAACAAACAGTCTTTTAAGCAGTTTAGTGTCATTCATTGCAGTTTTTACAGCTTGGTTACTGTCTGCCTCAATAGCTAATAAAATAGACCGTAAAAGTTCACATTCTGTAGGCCAAAGTAGAGGAGACTCCTGTTGTTCTGTTTTATTATGAAAACAGGGTTTGTGATTGAGCAGTCCTTCCATCTGTCTGCATGTAAGTCCCTCACGGCTAACTTTTGAACTTATTACTGCACTAATTGGACACAGGGGCAAAGGCCTCATAGGGATTGAGGCTTCCAGGATGTTGGTGAAAGCTTGAGTGGATGGAGGGAAGGGAATCAAACCCTCTTGACCAAGGCAAAAGCAGCAGCCGCGTGGCAGGGTGGCTGTGGGCCCTCGGAGTGGGTGCCAGGACTGTCATCCTTTGGAGACAAAG
This sequence comes from Acropternis orthonyx, assembly GCA_035583155.1. Classification (NCBI taxonomy): domain Eukaryota; kingdom Metazoa; phylum Chordata; class Aves; order Passeriformes; family Rhinocryptidae; genus Acropternis; species Acropternis orthonyx. The sequence continues at coordinate 17,009,374 of JAWWEU010000111.1, read as the reverse complement.
CAGCAGTTGTGCTGAAGGAGCCATTTGTTTTGTCAGAGGTTGATTTTGGGAAAAAAAGGAAAAAAAAAAAAGAAAGGCAACCAAAAAAACTCAAACCAAAACCAGGGTTGTTTGCATCACTTTGGTTTCAGTTCAAGCATTGAAAGAGCTTTTCAAGACATTGGCAAGAGAGCTGGGTTTTGTGCCATCTTTAAGAAGCAGGTGTAGGCACTCGGGTAGGTTAGAAACAGCTGATTAAAAATGACCACTTCTAAACTCTGGGTGATCTTTTTTTATTTTTTTTTTTTATTTTGTTTTAATTTTTAAAATGTAAAAACTTGAATTCTGTCAGGTCTCTACACACTATCAGGACACAAAGATTAAAGTAAGCAACTCTTGCATGGCTTTATATCTGAACAATTCCAAACCATGAGCTAATGTTAATACATGCATGTTTGAGGAACATTATCTGTGTGTGCTTTACAATGGTCACATCCAGCAGTTGAAACAGAAGTAACTCGAGTCTCCAGATCTTAGGATGTCATCTGATTTTTCCATTTGCATCCTGTTACTGGCAACGGGAAGTGCCCTGGAAGATATTAAGCACTTGGATGATTTACTGCTGTGCTTTAGTATTGTCAGTTCAGCTATGTACCATCTAAAGGTCTTCTTCAGCAGCAGACTTCCATTGTAAATAAACTGTCCAGCTTGACTAAGATGTCTAGTGAAAATAAACATAGTGCTTAAAGGGCTGTATATACTTCTTTATGAAGAGGCTACAGATTTGCAGATCCTCCAACTCATCTCTAGATAGACATGATGCATTTCAGCCATTGGATGACTGCAGGCCCTTTGGGTGCACTAAAAAAATCTCTTGTAAACAGATTCAAGGTCATCATGACTCTCTGGAATGGAGAGGCTGGAGTTTTGGCTGTAAGATTTTTTTTAGACTTTCCATGGAGTAATAACTTCCAAACTGCTGCCTGTTCCAGGAGGGTTAGAAACATAAGTTCTTGGGATGGATCAAAAGTCTTAGTCCTGTTACTCCAAAAGACCTTGCATATAAAGAAGTCATGTGCTATTGTTGTGCACTCAGCCAGGTTAACTGGAGTTTTCAATTCAGTGAGACTTTTAATCACCTTGTATCCCCCACACCAATAATGTAAAATGTGGCTTTGAAAAATCATCTGTTAAAAATGTTGAAAGATCTTTTTTTCCCATTGCTCTTGTGAAAATGGAAGATGTGGCAGAGCTATGTAGTTTGATGGATTAGTTTCTTCTGTTTTGGTTTGGGCACTCATCTGGCTTTAAATGATGTAGAGAGGAGTTACTTGTTATATAGTTGAGAACAGGGAGAACTTGCAGTCCCACTTCAGCAAGCTATTAGATGATACTGGATTAAGAACCTAAGCAGTCTCACTGGAATAGGCTTGTATCCATGTGCATTCTGTCGTGCCTTACTGAATTGAGACCTAAGGACCAGTTTTTGAAAGGTGCACAGGTGCCAAAGAAAATCAGATGCAGTGTAACCAAACATGGATCTCTGTTTCTAGTCTAGGATGTTGTAGTTACGCTGCTTTCTCTGCTGTCTTACTCCAAGCAGAGACTTACAGGTATTTCTCACATATTCAGGGAAAATATGGCTGTCTCTGTAGTGGAAGAGGAGGTGCAAGGTTGTTAACATCACTAGAGACTCATCCACTCTTTGTTTAGTTTGGTTTTGCTTTTCTTGGTTGAAAACCCATCAGTGATTTATTTCTTCCTACCTTATCTGTGATGGAAAAGACTTCTCTCATTTTCCACAGGGATGGGGAAAGCCAACTCAAAACTCCTGTGGAACTTGGGTGAGGAGGAGAATGGGAAAGAAGTTGCTTCCAGCATACCTGCTTGGCTATGAGAGATATTATCTTTCTGCAGAGGTTCTGCATTAGCAGTGACCTACATTGGGCAGATGTTTGGGCTATTCTGGTCACTCTTCACCTTTGGCTGCAAGGTGCATCAATCACTGTAATTATAATGGGACATGGAGCCAGCAACTGAAGGAGAAAAATCAACCCAATCCTAGGAACAATCTTTCTTGATGAATTCTCCCCCCTAAACTGAAACAATTTGCCGGGTAACCCAGCTGGGGTTCATATGCTTCTGATTACTGTGGGCTATTTAGCTTTACAAAATGACATGCTGCTTAATGGACTTTTAATGGTTATAGGTTTCTCTCTCTTTTTTTTTTTTTTTAATGAGCTTCACCAGTTTGTTACTAATGCCCTGTAGAAATCTGGCAAAGGGCCAGATTTTATGTTACGAATTTTCTGGTTTTCATGCGGCATAAGTGCAACCCATGCAGCCAGTGGGGATGTCTGTGTTACCAATCATACTGTAATGCCATTAAATAAAAAGGAAAAAAGAGCTAATTGAGTACCCTGCAGTCCTAATAATAGCATATGCAAAGATGATATAATTAACACTTTGCAGCTGAAGTCTTGCAAGAAGTCCAGTCTGTTGTTCAAGCTCTAGAAGATGTAGTTTCTTAAAGTTCATGGGTTCCCCTTGTCTGCTGCCGGGTTGATGTGTCAAGTGAAGGTTACGTCACTCTCAAGACAGATAAGGTCATGTCCTTTTCAACAGGGAAGAAGGAACTTTCCTAACTATAAGACCTGTCTTTTCAGCAATGTCTATGGCTCAACTGTCAAATAGTCCTCCTTGAAGGGGCTTGTTTATTTTCAGAGTGAATGCTCAGCACTTTGTGTGTTTTTAGGTAGAAGGAGATTCCTGTTCTGCACTCACTAGATGATGCTGGAAACATGAGCTGGTGGTACCAGTGGGTCTTGATGGGAAGTCAAGGTGTTGCTTTTGATTTATATAAATTTACAGTGTAAGAAGATTTAAATTTTTAGTCTCTTTTACTAGTTTAATATGGTGGTAACGCAGACCTCTTCATGTTACCTATTCCCTAACAGAGATTATAATTCTTAGTAAACTTACAGTCCTACATAAACTCTGTTAAGCCTGAACTGTCAAAATATCTTCGACATAAACCCTGTTTCAGGCACCAGTTTTAGGTGGGCCTTAGGCAGAGGCTTTGTAACTGGTAAGTGTTGGGCCACATTCCTAGTCACTGTAGATTGACAACGCTCCTGCAGAATTGGTGCCATTATACAAATTTATAGTGTGTATCTGGGCTCTGGCTTCCTTAAGTGAATAGCAAGCTCAGGTACCAGCTGGGAAAGCAAAAATGGGAATAGTAGTGCTGTTTCAGGTCAGAATTCAATCTGTGGGGTATATGCTAAAAGAAAAAAAAAGATTACTGGGTTGTCCTGAAGAGAGATGTGGCAGCTTATCTTTTACTGAGATAAAGAAACTACATATGTCTTAATTAGGACGTGGATCCTCTTGCTCAGGAATGGACAAGAATTTGGTAAACTGCCATCCCAGGACAAATATAAAGGAAGCGCAACAAATACTCAAGTGGCTCTTTGGAAAGGAGTAGAAAGTCATAAAAGGATGGGCTTCCACACTTACGTTTTGAGCCCAGAACATATTTTAGTAAGATTCATGGCTTTTAGGGCTGACCTTAATGGTGTTCCTGCTAGAGCCAGTTTTTCTTCTAGGCCTTCCACTGGACTTGGGTCTTGTGTGAAGAGACTGTGCTGCTTGTGCAGCTGGAGCCAAGGAAGGGGTTTTGAACCACAACTAAACAAGAACAGTGTCGTTCTCTTGGGCCTGCCCTCAGGGCTACAGTCTAGGATGCTCTTGGCAGCATGGCTTGAATCTTTACAGTTGGTTTCTTTGTTTTTAAGTTCAAGTGTATGGAATTCCCACCAAGGTGAGCTCAACTTCTTGGTTAGCAGGAGCCATGGGCAGGAGAGAGCTGGAATACTCTACATAATAAACTGCAGAGGTCCTGAGCTGGTAAATGTGCATAACCTGGCTGTGAGTTCTTCCAGGCTGAGTTCAGCTCCTGAGGAGCCACCTACAGCATCTCTACTCTCACGGCCCCTGTCTGGGGATTTCACCTGCAGATAAACAAGAGCTGTTGGTACTTATGTTTCTTCATTACATATTTACAGTTTATTTTCAGTTGGCATTGCAAAAAACAAAGAAAAAAAAAAGTCAACAGAAAGCAAGTTGTTAAAATACCAGTTGAATCTTCTAGCTTATTGAATTACTGTAGTTGATGGAAGTATTTTATTCCCTATTTCCGTTTACTCTGAGGTTGCAGAACTTATTTATAATCAAACCAGGATGAATAATAGCATCCTTAGGAATATAATAAACTCGGATAAATAATCTACAAATACTTATCTGAATTCACAAATTGCATTAGTTTATGTCCTTTTTATAATCACTTCAGAAGGCTTTTCCTACCAGGAGATGAATTTGGCCAAATATTCCCAGAAACAGCAAATTTAAATGAATATCTAAAGTTATTTAAAGGAAGGAAATTTCAGATATTTAATCTGAGTATCTGCATCCAGTCAAAATTGGTCAGTCTTTTAATGTCAGACACTTACAAAGAAATCCTACTAACCAGCTGCAGTCAAACTGAAACTTTGAATTACCAGAATGTAAATAATGTTGGGTGATGCCTGTGTAATCCATCTGTGGAAAAATAAAAACCAGGCATAATTCATGGAGGGAAATTGCTAATTACAACTGTTAGTTGTTAATTAAGGACAGATAGCAACTCTAAGATGCACAGGTCTAGAAGCTGAATCTTGGTGAATTTAGCAGCAATGCTTTGAAACCTTACTACCAAGAATATCTGCTACGCTAGATGTCCCTATCCCTTTCAGAGTGATAAAACAGGATGCTTAATGTTACTCCAGTGGCCCTAGGACTGAAGCATGTATAAATGTGTGTTCTTTTTTTCCTCCTTTCTTCTCTCTAGACTGTCCTTTTAAGTTTTGTATAATTTGCATAGAAATAATTTGTTCCACATTTTAATAATTTCCTGTGTAAGGAGAAGGACTATGGGGCTTTTCTATTGTACTCTGAATATATCTACAAATATATCTCTATTGTATACTCTGCCTGAGCTGAATCTGACCTGGTCAAGCTGGGATTTCTCAAAAGAACCCACATCTCTTAGTACAAGGAGTATATCAACTTGACAGTATTTGCGTTCAATATTATTTAATAGCTTTGAAAACCACCATCATATTCTGAGAGGATCCTAACATAGGATGAATCAGTCTTGGATCCTGGTAAAATTATATATTTCTCAAGCAGGTGGTGAAATATTGTAATTAAACTCACCTGCATTATATTTACGAATGAACACTCTTCTTTAGCTGACCTGGGGTCTGCAGAAAGTAATAGAAATCATTCTGGTTTTGGGTCCAGCTCTTACTGGAAGTATCTCAGCTCCTCCAAACAATCTACCCAATCTTAATGTCATGGCATTTCTGAATAATCATTCATGTGCCATTTACAACTCTGCATCTTCAGTTAATTAGGCCCACCACCTTCCTGGCAAGTTCTGAGCCTCCCCTGCTTACCTTCTTGCTACATCTGTGCCAGCTGGAAGACATACAGAGACATGGCTTGCCCTGGCAAGGCAGTTTTGGGTAGGAGATCCCCTACAAGATTCAGTTTGGCCTTCTTGTGTGACAGGATGTAGAAGTGGCCAGAGACACAGCATCATTACACATTTTACGCAGAATATGGTCATTTTCTGTCTTTTTCAATTATTTGTTCTCCTCCTCTCCCTTTGAAATGGTTATAATACTCTTAAAAGTTGATGTATTTGTTGCATTAGCAAAAGAGTCTCCCTTTAGTCACAGAACAGCATAATTATATGGGCTGTGAACAGAAAAGCTTTGCGAAAGCCTGCTAGTGTTTTGCCACGTCTCAGCTCTTATTTGAACAAGAACAGCTTAGTTTTCACACTGTAGGCATCTTGGCTTCTCCTGAGATGGACGCTTGGATGGTGCTGGCTGGCAGCATGGCCTTGGGTCCAGTGCTTTAGCTGGGAGATGTTTCAAGGGCTGGCTTCGGCTGGTGGCCTTGTTGATGCCTGTGGTAGAATTAGGTGGCAAACCTGCCAGGAGAGCTGGTGTTTTGTATTAGGCAGCCTTTTTGAAGCTTTGCTGAAAAAAATGGTGACTTTCTGATGATGGTGTTTATTTTCTGATTTTTTTTTTCTCCCTCCTTTAAAGCCTTGCATATGACTTTATCTGTCAGGAAAAGAAATAATTCAGCGTTAAATTGTTGCTGTGACTAATACTCTCTGACTAAATATGGTGAGTCCTTCAGCTCAGGAAAGTGCTTTAAAAGCTCTGAACTGGGGATCCTCTTTGGCAGACAAAAAAGAGGGGCCATAAAGATCCTTCCTACTTGTCTGACCATAATGTTGGTACCAGTGAGAGGATTTCCAGTGCTTGAGTGCTGTCCATCTGGGAAAGGTGTGGGGAAGAAAAGCTGTACTTTATTGCCAATGCTGTTGTTGACAGAAGGTTTCCTATTCCTATTGAGGGCTTTATCAAATATAAAAGGAGATTAATTTGAAGTGGCTTTGAGGTTTGCAGTGTGTAGGCTGGTGTGGTGTCATTCCCCTGTAGGAACTGAGGAGTTTGTAGAGTTGTATTAATAATTTACAGTAATCAAAATGCAAAAGGAAGTCCTTTTTCCTAGAAATGATTTTTGCCTTTTTTTTTTCCTCTCCCCCTGCCTCCCCCACCCCCCCAGAAACATATCTGTTAGACCTTCCTACAAGTTGTATTTATAGGAGATGGATGGAAACAAGCCTGAGGCTGGAGTTAGGATGGCATACACCATTATTTTTCTGTGCCTGTTTGGGATTTTAGCCCATGAGATGGTCAGGCTGGAATATATGTGGGATAGGCATAGACATCCTGGAGATCTGCTTCCAGTTTGGATATGACAGGCTTGTGCTATGTCCTCCCTGCAGCAGCTTAATTCTTATTCAGTTAAAACTGAGCTCTCTGGGCTCTTAAATGAAAATTGCTTGGTACTGAATTCTGCCTCAGCAGCATGAGGTGGGAAAAAAGGTGTGTGCAGCAGTAAATCAATACAGCTGGGCTCCACACTGAGAAATGCAACATTTCTTCTGGGGTTGAAATTAAAATTGAATCTTTTGGGTGCTGGTGAGCTGAACCTTCAAAGCGTCAAACCTCTGAGCTGCGTTTGTATCATTAGCACCGTTATCCTTTGACTTTGAAAGAGGGCTTTATGTCAGTGGTTTGCTCCAGCAGTATTTCTAAATCTTCCCTCGTTACGCAGCTCTAAAGACAGGACACCAGCCATGTTGCTGCTTGCTTGTTGCAAACTCCCATGCAGGCCGGCAAATGATAAACAAAAGTCTTTTGTATAATATTAATAAGCTTTCAGCACTTCTCAGCGTGGCCTGTTGTCATCAGAGTAAATCATGTGTATCAAAAGCCCTTATATGTGAAAGTTTGTTTTCATATCAGGCCAGCTTTTCTATTCAAACCCTTTTATCATCTTGTAATAAAAACATTTGTTTATTTCTTCAATAGCGCTTCAGTCATGATCCAGGAACTGCTTCCATGAATAGAACAGCACTTTTCTAAGGAGCTTTCTTTCAAATCATTTTGACTGGCCCCTCCTAGCTGCCAGTGGGCTTTGAATCCTGTTTACATTAAAACAATAGTAGCAGCTTCATAAATAAACAGGGGCACACATGCCTCAAAGCTGCCTTGTAATTGAAAAATTAAAGTTTTCTCCTGCTCAGGCTCCTCTATTTTATCTAACACACTGAGGGTTTGAGCTAAATTTAAAATTCTGTCTTTATACTTAATGAGTAGATCGTGTTCTATTGATGTGTCCTGCAGTGAAAGTTTTGAATTAAAACATTAAGGTTCTGCTATGTCAATATTTTAGTACCAACAGATATTTGCTAACACAAACAAACACTTTTCCTGTCTCAAGCTACAGGGTACATCCTGTCAATACCTGTGAGTAAATAAAACCCTGAGACCAAGCAACCTTTTATGTGCTCTTGAGCTACTGCTACTTTGTTTGCTTTCTAGCTTTTCCTGTGGCTGGCTGCAAATGCCAGATGATGGAATTAAGGAGATGATAGAGAGATTTAATGTGTTGGGTTGCCTAAGAAGTACTTGTTAGGGGTCTTTGAAATCTCTCGTATCTCAGGTTCAATGTTTGCTGCCAGGCACTGTAGGAAAATTTGTTGTGCTTAATTTTGAACCCATTTACATTTATCATTTCTAGCAGCTTATTTGTAATTTCATGGTCAGAAAGGATGCAAAAGCGCCTAAGTGACTCCAGAGCTGAAAAGGGCCAGAGTGAAACTGAAATCAGAATGCAGCTAGACCAGAGTCCACTCAGACTGAGTGGATGTGAATGAACTGGACAGGTAAGAAGCTGCAACTCTGCCCCTTGGATGAGGCCATAGATAAATTACTTGCCCCAAGTCAGGCACTGGTCTTAGGACCAGTCCCAAACTGTCACATCTGTGTGACCCAATATGAGCAGAGCTTCGCACAGACAGAGAAATCTGCATTTTGGACCAGTTGTCAATTTGTTTGCCATGGGCTAATCAGCATCTCTACATGTGAGTGCCACACACAGCTGTGGGTATTATAAATGTCCCTGGATGAAATGCTGTGCTTTCCATTTCTGGAAAAATATATCCATAACTTGTAGGAAATTTCTGTAATGAAAGGAAGAAAAATCCTTCAAGTTGCACTTCTTATAATCAAGCTCTGAACTCAGAAACTTGATAAATACTTTTAGCCTGGACTATTTATGTTTTTCCCCCCTGCAAGTGAAACAATGACATCTCTGGCTGGCCTGACATCCTTCCTGGCATGTCCAAAGGAGCAGAGGGCTGGGAAAATGGCTCAGCAGTTGGTTCAAACACCCCATGCTTCTCTCGTTAAGAGAGAGGTTTGGAAACATTTCCACAGCCCTAATTTGATCTCTGGGAAACTGAAAGGTTAATTGCACAATGTACAGGGGCAAAATAGATTTCGAAGAACATCTGGCACTATATTATTGAGTCTGAAATGAGATTAAAGCCATTCTTCTGGGACACGAGCTCTTGCCAACCACCATGGGGAAGGTGTACAAACTTTATCTGGGTTTAATGAAGACATGGTGTGTATATTTATACACACATAAATGCACATGTTGTTATTTTTTATCTTTTTTTTTTTTTCTTCTTTTGCCTATGGCCTGTGAGATCTGATCTTGGTTTTACAGGCTTTTCTTCTCACTAAATTTCCACAAGTACCAGTTATGGAATATTTTGCTCTCTGCAATAAACCTGTGTTGCAGAATATGTGATCTTTCCCACTTCTTCTTAAAAATGAAAGATCAGCAGGCATCTTTCTTCTCTTATCTGCCACCATCCCTCTTTGCTACCTAGCAATAACCTGATGTTACAGAAAGAAAGCATGGAGGGAGGAATACCAGCGGACACAGTAATAACTTTTGAAAGTCACCAGTGTTAAAGGTCAAGGCAAACATTTTTCATCTCTTAAATGCCAACTTTATCCTGAAGATATTTGAGGGTGTAATTAGGGATGGAAGAAACACTTACTTGAAAAATAAGAACTGGACTTGTTCCCAAGGCAGGTGGGGAAGAGGACATGTCAGAGGGATGCAGAGGTGGGAGGGGGTCGTGAGAAGGTGACCCATTTCTTCTCTGGGAGTTTTTCTTTGCTGAGGTCAGCTGTGATCTGCACTCTGTTCCCCAGCCTTTCTAAGGGCAAAAGAGGAATCAGTCAGTGGAAGAAATGGTAATGAATAACGATCACAGGATCATCTCTTGTACTGGAGAAGTCCTAGTGGAGAGATGCTCCCTGAGCCATCCATTTCCCCGAGTGGATGCCTCACTATTACTGGCTTATCTGCCTGATATGTGACACTCTGGTAGCTTTAGTATGTCACAAGTTCTGACAGATTTGGCAGGTCTTTAGCTGCAGAGCTGGTCGGTTGAGTAGACTGTAGAGGGCAGTCTGAGACCGCCGGTGATGGGCTGCTGCAGCTGCTGGAGGTGTGCAGGGTCTAATATCTGCCACCTGTGGGAAGAGAGTTCTGCTGGGGGGAGATGCAAGAAAAAAAAGATATTAGGGAAACTGGTCTATTGGATTCACAGTAAATATCTATTTGGCTTTGCCTAAAAGAAACTCTTTATAGGACTTTTTTCTTTAAACTCCTCCCCCAGCTTGCTCTGTTTGAAAACAGCTAATGCTGCTACCGGCTGAACAGCGTTTTTTCACGCTGCAGTCACTCTTCGAGGGAGAGAAGCAAGTCGTGTAAATCCTTCTGCTGACAGTTGAGATGATTTTTAGTCCATTCACAATGGGCTTGGCTTCGCCACACAGCGAATGGACGTGACAGTGAGCGGGGTGGCGTCCTCCACACACTGCTTTGCTGTTTGCTGGTGCCGTGGGGCAGACAAGAGAAATCCCAGCACCTGAGGCAGGGTGCTGCCAAAGCAAGCAGGAATGATGGATGTGGTCCCCCTGCACGGGGAGGCAGGGCACGGTATGCAAAACACAGCAGTGCTGGACCTGGGAAAACATTCTTTATGTGGAGGGGCAAAGCAAACTTGTAGCTGGGCAGAACTCTTTAGGGTTTTTTTTTGGTTTTGTTTTTGGGTTTTTTGGGGTTTTTTTTTGTTTGTTTGTTTTTTCCCCCCCATGCACTGAGCCGTCCGTGAGCTTATGAGATTTGGGGCCCGACCCCATGTCCATGGTGGTGATGTTATGTGTTTCAAGGCAAGGACATGTGCCATTGGTGGCTCTGTTAAAGGTCGCCACAGAACTGTCTAACAGTGGGGTCACCAGAAAGGTGCTGCTTGGCACAGCTGCTCCTCTCTTGGTGGCCTCTTCACAGAGAGAGGGCCAAGCCTGAGATGTCTCACATTCTTAGTGAAAAAAGGAACTGGCTCTGGTATAAATGCAGTGTCAGAACAGTTTCACTTTTCTGCATGAAGTACTTTATAAGAGAGCATCATCTGAATTGATAAGCTGGGGGAAAGGATCAGTCCTGTTGGATTCTGAAATTCCTGGTAGTAAAGTTTTTAACTTCTCTGCTTTCTGCAATAATTAGGGGACCAAAAATCTACTAGTAAAGACACTGCTACCCAGTTTTCTCCTCAGGATATGATCCTACCAACCTCATTTCTATAATTGCTCTTCTTGGTAGTCAGGATCTGTCATGCAGAGCCTGTCCCTGTAAACACCTTCATGCATATTCTTATTCATGTTAATATTCTCTTAGCTTTCATTGGAACAGTTTGTACTTGTAAAGTTAGTGTCTGCAGAATTTGGTCCAGAACTTGATCTGAATTTAAATAGCTGCCCCCTTTTTGATAAATCTCTGCAAGGCAGGATTTTTCATGTAGCTGCCCTGGTTTTGTTACTGCCCCTTTGCTTACAGTATGCATGGTATTTCTTGCCTGTCTTCTGAAGGACTTAGTCGTTGCCATTATTAGTTCAGCTTCACAGAGCTCCCTTGGAGGGGATGAGTAGCTTTAGAGCCTGTGTAAACTGAGGCAGAACAAAGCCAAGAGATTGTTTTCCCTCAGGTCTCGCGGCAAACCTCTGGCAGAGCTGGGAATGCAACTCAGCTTTCCTCATCCCCAGCCCTCTTCTGTAACCATAGGCAAGCTGGAGCAAATTAAACCCAGGCAAAGGGGGTACAACTCCTGTAGCAAGCGGGGAGGATTGTGCCCATCGCACAAGCCCCGCGTTTGGCCCATTGCCTGCACGCTCCTAGAATAACAGACATATGGAACATGTTGCCAAGTTAGGTCCTTAAATCAAGCTTTTATAAATGAGTTCAGGAGGAAAGGAGACATATTTTATTTCTACAGAGAGAGGGGGGAGATTGAAGGAGGTGGTGTTCAGCTAACCCCAAAGGGGGAAAGTTTATTAGGCCAAGTGGCCTTTTCCTTCCCTGTAATGCCTTTGGTTCATAACAAAGAATTCACTTTGCAAAAAGATAACAAAATACCAGCCTTGCCTCCAAGTACATGTTAACACTTTCATTTCAGGTGATCAAATTCTGATAGGGACCCATGCTGTAGCCCAGCTGCTAGAGCAGCTAAGCAAGAGTCTGTGGTACTGCCTGCGATGGAGGAGGGAGGAGAGCTCCATTTTTAGGCTGGAGAGCACATATTCCACACGGACCTCTTTTGCAACAGAGTAGGGGTCCAAGAATCCACTTAAGGCAAAAGAATGCTGCCATGTTAAACCCTTGGCTGTAAGCCTCAGTCAATTGCCAGCATCAACAATTGCTTTTCCCATGAAAAAGGACGTTTTCTGCTCTGGTAATGTGAACATTGCCTGCTTTTAAATCAAGGCAGACCGTGCTGATACAGGGCATGGCTTTGCAGTGCCAATGTACTCTGGTTTAGAGCATCTGTAAACCCTCAGCTCCATTGTGTTTGTTTCTGAGCCCTCACAAGATCCTTTATGTTTTCTTTTCCCTGTGTTATTCTTTTTTCCCTTTGGGTGTAGGCTTCTGAAGTATCTGCGTTTAACATTGGGAGTTGCTCAGAGATTGCTCGTCTACTTGTGCTGTATCTCATCCTGCTGAAAAGGAGAATTTTAAACCAGACTGTTGGTTTAGAAGGCCTTGCAACCCATAGCCATACCTGTAAATTCCATGTGCTTTTGTAAATGGATAGAGGGGGAGACATGATGGCTTACAGCAGGAATGGAGTACATTGGCTGATTGTTTTTTAAAGCTAAAAAGGAGGAGGGAAAATCTAATTTGTGTTTATTAGAATCTTTTAGAGTCCTCAGAAACACAAAATAAGTAACTGTGTGCTTTATGTCAGTGTTTCAAAGTAGAACTACTGAAGTCCTACGTGCTTAGTCAATCTCTAGAGGAATGTTAGAGCTGCTCACAGTATTGTGCCTTTCCTCCTCACTGTTTTTGGATGTTTTCTGTTGCACTTAGTAGGCAGATACTCACAAAAAGTAGCTGTTTCCTCATGAAGACAAGAGGTTTAGCACCTGGCTTACTTTGCTGTTCGATCAGAAATTAAAATTACACATGAAACCCAAAATTTAGTCATTCATTCAGGATCTATGTATAGTCTCCTTATATGACTATAATGTGTAAGGCACTTCACAGGTCTTGAATGGAGGATGCTCAAATGAACATTTCATAAGCATTGTGTTGGCTGAGGTTTATTCATGTCTGTTCTTTGGGGAACAAACCCGAAGAGGTTTTGGGAATACATTAAGTGTACTTTTCAGGCAGGTTATTCGTGACCAAGAATGCAGTAAACTGTGTTCCTAATAGTTTTTGCATACTCCTCCTTGCCTCTGTTTACAGAAGGAGAGCCTGCATGATGAAGACAGGTTGATGACAAGAATCAAGCTGCACTGAGTTGTTGGCAGAGACATCTAAAGCCACATTGAACTATTTACTTTAATTGAGCAACTGAAAGGCATTTTTTTAATACAGTATACAGCAGTGGTTTTCATTGATGCTAACACCAAGTTCTCCCCGTAGCAATCTCCATACACAAACAAGAGGAAACTCACCCCTGTCCTTGTGCTAGGTGGATGATCATTGCTACATCCACTGTGGAGTTGGCTACATGTGCACAGGTCTGGTGACTTTATAGAAATAGAGTGCAAGTCAGAAGCAAAGAATGATTATCAATTTAGAGACTTTGTGCTTTTCTTTCCTAGCTGGTGGAACCAAAGTAGTCTTTATTTAGGGCTAAAAACTCAAATCCACCTGAGAATTGCCAAAGGTCATCTTTATCATGATCTGAGCTGCTAAATCAATTTACTTTTTTCTACTAAATTATTTGGTTTAATGATTTCTTCCTATTTCTTAACTGGTTCTGACAATTGTGTGTTCCTTATTTACAAATATTTATCCAGTGATTTAAGGAAATAAATTTCGAACTGTATTCAAAATATCTACTCCGATGAGTAGCTTTTTGTGACCTGTGTTTAGATTTGGTTGTGTAGTTCATACAATACTTGCTCTGCATCCTGACTGGATGGCAGAACTAGTTTAAACAGAGAATAACTAATATCAAGTTTGTAGCAAACAGCACAGAGTATTGACTATCCTTATTTGCAAGTAAATGTGTATAGTCATATGAAGAACAACTATTCCTTGGATGTTAGGTTTGTTCGGTTTTGTTCTTCATAGTAATTCTCTCAACCCACTGTACTTTTTCTCCTAAACATAAAAAAATGTGGGGAATAAACTCAGGCTGTTGGTAATACCAGGAATGAACCTAGTGATGAAAACATCCCAACTTACTGCAGTTTTCTAGTTTTAGACAGTCCTTTGAATGAATACTCCCTGGTTACTGCTGAACGAAGGTTGTGTATTTCAATTACCCTGCATCTGAGAATAAAAATACACTTAGCAGTGCATTTTTGTATTGTTGTTTGGGGAGGTTATCAAATGTATCAAATATGCTCAGCCACTTTCTTCTCTGGCCATGGAGTGGTTTGTTTTGGCAATGTCATGAAGATCCTTGGTTAGTATTGATTTCAGTGCTGATTGAGGCTGAGACTCCATCTATTGTCTCCCTCAGCATTTTATTCTTAGTAAATTCTTTGAGTGAACTTCTGAAACCAAAAAGTAAATTCAGGCTTAAAATTGAGCATATTCTCTATTACTGCAAAAGTCTCCTGTTGGCTAATAGCTGAATTTTCTGTATTCTGAGGAGAAATAAACTAACACCATGACTTGGAGAAATCACTATCCCCAGAATGTCCCAGTGACACCATCCATCAGTTAAGAATCTGTCTGGAAAATCTTCACGAGACTGATTCTTATTCTATTCCTATTTATGTATGTTATGGCCTTTATATCAGTGGTGACATAAAAAAGGTCTCAAAGAACATGTAAATGACATATAATTCTACTGCTAAAGCTTTCCCCTACTGCTGGCTTCTTGCATGCAGTGAGATCAGTCCTTTCCTTTGTACAATGAACAATCATCCACCTTAGCCCCAACCTGTAGACATAGATTTTTAAATAACATGAGTTAGAAATATTTCACCCTAATTAAAAGGGAAAATAGCTTATGGAATCTAGGATAAGAGCACATGGGGGAAAGACATCCTGCACTAAGTGGTGTGTGTACTTAGACTGAAGGTACTAAGCTAGGAGGCACAGTCTGACTGACAGTCCGTACACCTCCTCAGCTGATGATTGATAATGCCACTGAGAACATTTTAAATAAACAAAAGTGCATGTAGTTGCTTTTGGCCTCCTTTTGAAGTGCTTTTAGAGCAACACAGAGCTGAAAAAGCCACTCCCTGCAGCTGCAGTGGGGACACGAAGAAAGCAGCTGCAAGGGTTTGTTTTCATATTTCATACTCATGTGCCTGGCAGACAGGAATGCTGGAAGGGAACTGGTGTGGGATCACTCACCTACGGGGCATGGACCAAGCCTGCTGTCCTTGCCCGGGCAGAAGTCCCATTGATGGATTTCAATTTTTCTGGGAAGCTGCAGCCTTTGTTTTCAAAGGGAAGGCTGGCTTTTGAGCACGAGTAGAGAGCAATAGCTTGCCAGCTGTGAGCTGGGCTGTGAACCTTTGTGTGTGCACTTGCTGTAGTCTTTGTGGTGGGAGTGTGATATTCCAGTTGGTGGAGGGCTGAGCAAACACAGTTTGCTCTGGATGGCTCTTTGCGCAGGATCTGTGCTTTCCCTAGGGCCTGTCTCAGTGTTAGCTGGGAGCAATGGGTGCAGCCATGGTCTCTCATCCAAGACCAGTTTGTCTTGCTCAGTTTTCCTTCAGGAAAACCTTTCTGAAAAGCACCAGGCTCTGAGCACAGCTTGGTCCTGACCTGAAGATCTAAGACTAGTTGTCTCAGAACATGTATCTCTTTCTGTCCTCCTGTTGAAAACTAGTGGGCAATTTCAATTAAATGTGGCAGGCAGAGGTCTCAAAGTTACATTATTCCAACATCCTTTGTCAAAAAAAGAGCAGCAGTGAGGTGAAAGAGAGAGACTTTCTTAGTGTCTCCACTGGCTGTGGTTTGAGCTCACACTGTGTGAAATCCCAGAGGGTCTACATGAAATAACTTTTAATAATGCCCCAAACTGGAAGAAACTTTTATCAGGCCAGACATGTTTCTAAACATGAGAGAACCTGACCATGAGAAACAAGCCCAGAGACAACCACATTTCTCACATCCTGTTACTCAGAGATTTTTATTTTTTAAATTCTTTCTTATTATTTGGAGAATAAAGTACCTGATGCTAACAGCAGCAATGGTTCAAGAGTGAAATCCATGTATGGATACCTGTGGATTTAAGAATTTAAAACTATATTTGATCTAGGCTTCCTGGAATGGACCAATTTATAGAATCATAGGATATCCTAGGTTGGAAGGGATCCACAGAGATCATCAAAGGCAGCAGGAAGGTGAAGGAAAATTCTGAAAGAGTTCAGTTCTCTGTGTTGAGCACCCAGAAGTTCCCACACCCGCTGCCCAGCTTCATCTGGGATGAATAGATAGGAAGGTGAACTTCCCATACCAGGCTCTGGTAAAGCTGGAGAGCAGTTTCCTTCATAGCACTCCCTTAGTTTATGCTAAGAGAGCTTTCTTTCCTGTGCTACAGCTCACCTAATTAAATTTTACCTGAATCTTATCTAAAGTATCTGAACTTCTGCTTTCACAACTGCTCAGAAAACCTCAGACTTTCTAATGAAATTTCCTTTTCCTCTTGCATCTGCCTGGGCCAGTAACACCTCAAGAACAGCCTTTCTTTAGTGTGTCTGTATTCCTGATTCTTGGGAATTAGTGTGTGAGTTCATTAAGTTAACGAGTCAAAAAAGTTATTAAGCTATTTTTAAATCGACATGAAGCTCTTTCCAAGTCCGAATCTTGACTTGAATTTGAAAACCTGAAAAATCATTTAAGGCTTCCCCCCCATCTCATGGGGAACTTCAGAAGGGATTTGGAGGCTAAACATACCCAGTCTTCAAGGTATTTCTGTGCTCAGTTTAGACCCAAAGTTTGCTTGGAAAAGATAAAAATTCTAGCTAATGTATGGGGATTACAGGTTGGGGGATATTAGACTAATGCTTTAGAAAAGCCACAAGTATTTAGTTTGTGATTACACAACAAATCTGAAAGTTTTGTAAGCAACTGGTTGTAACTATCAAGTTACACAGAGAAGAAAATAAAGCCCATTTCCTCCACAGCGAGATAAATGCAGGAATGAGAATGATAACTGAAGTTCTAAAATGGATATGAAACCATGCAATGACCCAGAGTGACCCACGTAATGAATCGCGTAACAGGAAATCAAATAGCAACAGAAACTCTTTGGGAGGAGTTGGGCTTTTGCCTTTATTCTTTATAGCTCTGCTGAGATGGTCATTAGATATCATCTTTAATTATGAATTATTGCTGAATTTGGACCAGGCAGTGTCATTGAACCAGGTATTTTTCCTCCTTAAAACCTTCAATTATGAAGAAGTTCATAAAATTGTGTTTTGTTAGCTTTTGCTTCGCAGCCCACTTTTTTTCTAATTGAGCCTTAAAATTTTACTGTTGATGTTTTGCTTTGGTTTTGCTGATTTTTTTGGGGGGGACGTGGGAGTGGTGGTGACTTTTGTTGTCAGGTTTGGATTTGCTCTCTTTCCCTCATGTTGTGGGTCATTCATAACACGTAGCCAATGTGTCTGCCGTGAGTTGGATGCCTTGCCTTGGCACTGCTTGTCCCAGAAACCTTTTGGCAGAGATTGTGAAAAATCTTCCATTTGTTGCAGAAAGCATGTGAAGGCTGCAGAGAGATGGCAGCTGATTCCACACCGCATCTCCCTACCACTGCAGCCACCAAAGGGGAGAAAAGTGGGATGCTACAAAAGAAACAAACGTTTGCAATTGGATTCATACTGTTAGGATTAATGATAGGAGGTAGAGGAAAACTGGAGTAGCATTCCTAAGCCAACACATTGGAATGATTAATTGCATTAAGGCACTGAAAAAGAACAACAGCTGCAGTCTACGAAAAGCCAAATTTATCTAAATTTCTCCAGCTGATCAGTCAAAATCATCACCGACTTCCACTTTACAATTGATTTTTCACAGAAAGCTAGAGCAAACAGAGAAGAATAAAAAATATTCCTGATTATAGAGATGTCTATGTTTATTTTGCCAAATTTTTATGGCTGGTAAACTTTCATGTAACAGAATTCTGTATTGCTGCTAGCAATGGGAATTTTCAGTGGAGCTTATTTGGGAATATACATCCTCTTCCTGGGAAGGTGCAGTAAGGACCTTCTTTAAATCAGTGATAGCTGTTGCAGTTTGGAAGTTCAGTATCTAGATGAACTTTTTGGGTTTGTGCTTTGAAGGCAAGGTCTGCCAGAGTGCCAAGACTTCCCATAGGGGAAAATAGGTTACTATATGGACATGAGTCAAGACACTCACAGAAGGTTGTCTGGACTTCATTATAGCAGCATTTATAAGTCTCCATCAAGATCAGATATAGGAGGGATTATTATCTCCATGTAACAGCAGGGTGACTGAGATGGGGGGGGGGGGGGGGGCTGATTAAAATAATTTTTTTAAGCGTGTTTTGGTCAACTGTAGCAGTACAAGGATCTGGACCATCTATAGAAGTGAGTCCTGTCCAAGATTGCCTTTTTTCTCCTTTCAAAACTAACCCTCTCTCTAACCGTATATGACCTAATGCTAAATCAGTCTCTTGCTGTCGATGCCTGGGATCTGTGATGTCCATGAAGTGCTTTTCCATTACACATTTGCTGCTGTCCCACAGAAACAAGGAGAAGTGTTAGTGGGGACACCATTACTAAAGAAATGGCCAGTTTCTAAAGATGGGGTATTTTACTTTGTGTTAATAAGTACAGAATTTTCCCGTTTGATATTACATCCCAAAGTATCCTCTTGATGTTATTTCCATATATGAAAGGGACCTGGTCAAGCTGTGCAAATTTTGCTGTTTGGGATGTGGGGCAGCTCTTTAAAGCTCCTGTGTTAGCCAGGTAGGGGAAATGTCATCTCCTGACTTTTGAATGGGCTGGATGAACCTGATGGAGTGGAGTGGAAGGAAGACTAGCTCCTGGCCTTTGTGAAGGAGAGAACAGAAATAGGGTGCATGAAAAGAGAGGAAAAGGAGGTGTTTCTCTTCTTCTCTTTTCATGCCTCTATGTGAAGAGCGAGTCCAGAATGAATTCAAAGTAAAAGAAGGGAGTCCAGAATGGAAGTTATTCTGAGCATCCTGGGAGGCTTGAGGGGAATGGCATTGGGGTGTGAAATAGTAATCTAGCAGCCCACATGAAGTGGTTGGGTTTGTTTTCTGCAGCTCCCACAGCCCTGTGTTACACACTGTGTACCACCTACACACTTGGCATTCCAGCCCTGCTCTGACCTCCTGGATTAAAGGGTCCTGCAAAGACAACACTGAGAACAGAGCGGAAAATGATGCAGGCTTGTTGCAGCTCAAGAATTTGGGATAGATTTTGTAAGGGAACCTGCTGAGGTAACTAATAGGGAGAAGCTTTGCCTGCCTGAGCAGGAGGGAATTGTGGTGGCTGTCGTGCTGGGCTGTGTAGCTCTCATTTACCTGCTGACAGATGTCTGTCCTACTGAGTCCCACTGTGGGATCAGGGCCAAGGAAATGATTAAAATAAGTGAGCTTGTGTATTTGGGCCTCTGCTCAGCAGGTGTGTGTGATACAGCATAAATATATTTCATATTTCCTCCAGTCATCTTCATTATGATGTGACTTAGTTCCCATAGATTTATGGGAATAATTTTATCCTAGATAAGGAAACATTTTTTTCATCTTTTTATGGCATTAAGTATGTTTCGTTTAGAGTTGTACTTGTGTGTGCATATGTGAATTTTCCTGTGGTTGACTAACAACATTAACCTTCTCAGAAGCTTCCCAATCTTGTGCTTGATTGCAAGTACTTAACATAAAATAAAATTTTAAAAAAAAGGATGTAGTTTTCCTTCACTTCGACATTTTTCTACAAAATACAGCTGTGGATCAATCAAAGAAGCAATGTTCTTGTGGCATTTTTCTCTAGTTGTTCATTAGGAAATGCTGTTTTCTCTAATGCTTCCATCCATTACCAGCCACTTACCCAGCATCCGGAGCTGGGGCAGTGATACAAGGTTGCTCTGACTTCCCAGTGCCAAGGGAGAGGAAGCCACCCCAAACCTTGACCCCCTTCCCTGTATATTCACCCCTTCACATTCCTGCAGCAATGGTTTAATTTCCTGGCCAGCCCAGTAAAGCCAAGAACTGAAGAGTGAGTGTTTAACTGCCTTTTGTTTCAGCCTGTGCTCTGTTTATTTTATTTTCTTCTCTTTTGGTTACATTCTGTTGGGGTAACAAGGGCATATTCATGTGGCAAGTCCACAGCTACTCTGAAAGGTTAAAAATGGCCACTTTGGAGTTGCAGAGTCAATGAGAGTTTCAGCTCCAACTTCAGAGCTATTAAATGGGTGAAACTTTTTGCTGAAGAACGTAATATTCTGTTCTGTTGGACCATTTTACTTAACATGATCAAAGGGAGGAAATACCTTTTCTCTTCAGGGTAAGTGAATTAAAAAAGCACATATTTTGATTTGCCTGTGTTCATATATGATTCAGTCTTGAGGGCAGATTTTAATCTAGTCTAAACGTGTGTAGCTCCATAAACTTCTCTGGAGTTGTGTTGATTGATAGCAGCCAAAAATCTGCCTTTTTGTGCTCACGTTGTGCCCGCATTTGAGTGATTGAGTGTTATTTGCAGGAATATTTATGAAAGACAAAATACTTTGTGTATTCATTTGTATTATTTGAGATGTATGCAGTGGTAGTTTGATTACTTAAGACTTGTAATCAGATGATCACAAGATAGCATTATGTTAAAAAATACAGTCTAAGTTGAATTTGTCTTTTTTTTTTCTTTCAAGAAAGCTGACATGTCTTCTTCAATGAAAAAGGCTTTTCATCAAATCAGTGGTGAAAAACAAAAATCCTAATGAAAAATAATTCAACATGTGGGTTGTTACATTTCCATGGAAAATTAAAAAGAAAAAAAAAAATAAGAAAAAAGTGCACTGGAACAAAAAACATTTCCTGACTGCTTCTACTTAGAAATTCTTTTTCTTAGCATGTCAGTGCCATTCCTCCTTTACAGGAATACTTGAATAGCTGCTAGCTTTGTAATGCAGCTTTTATGCAGGTTCTAGCAATGATGTCACGTCACCCGTGGCAGTGGCTGATACACCCTGGACACGAAGTTCAAACACTGGATGTTCACAAATTCTCCTTTGTTAGGAGAAACTCACAAGGGAAATCCAAGTGTAATTAGCCTGCAGAAACTGGTGACGTTGGAGCTAGCCCTCTCCTCTGGCCGGTTTGGAGCTATTGTTTCACTCCCTCGGGTTTTGCTGCCTGTGGCATTAGAGACCCTCAACCTTTTTCATTTACGAAGCAGTTAGGCCAGAATGAGTGTCCTTGTATTTGCATCCCTCTGGGCACTTTGTGCAGACAATCTGGTTTTGTCAAGTCTTGGATTTATTTGGTTTTTCATAGCATTTTGCATATCGGTACAGGAACACCTTTAACTTTAAGCTTCCAGAAGCTTTAACCACAGTTTATTTCTATCCAATCTGGCTATTTAGAGTATGTTTTCTTAATGTCTGTATGCTTCTGGTGTTAATGTCTAGTGCCAGAATAAAATAACAGGAATTCCTTCTAATTTCCCTTTTGCTTCTTCAGGTCATCATATTACAGATATTTCAATCTTTTAATCTGAAATTCTTCACCTTTTGCTAGAATGAAAATACATTTGTCTTTCATATGCTTTGGATGATTCAGTGGTTATTGTGGGGTTATTATGTTTTCCTCTGACAGAGAATTAACATTTGTAGAGGTAAGAAAGTTTGGAATTCTATAATTAAGAAACTTTCTGTGAATTGCTCAGTTACACAGATGGTTTGAAAGTTTGAGGAAAAGTATTATGGGCACGTTTGATCACAGTTGGTGTCTGGTCACTAGGACAGGCAACTGAGTAGACTGAGGAGCTGCGTGTGATGGGGTGGGTGTTCTTGGTTAAATCATCAGTGGGGATTAATTTGAAGTCATAAGTAATTTCAGTGCTTATCTCAAAGGCTGCCTAATGAGGATCCTGTCTCCACACAGACACGTGTAAGTATTTGTTGCAGCGCTAATGGACTAATTTCCTTAGCTTGGGTGCAACCTGCTGCATTCTCAGTAATCCATGCCACTGATCTGAGGCAAAAGAACCCCAATCAAGTAGTAGATGTTTTGGGAGCTCATTGCTGCTAAATTTACAAGCATGAAAAGCTGAGGAAAAAGGAAAGTTTATGCTGCATCTTGCAGAATCCTGGTACACCTGTGGTGCAGTGACTGGTGTTTTTGATGGTAATGCAGGATTGTATTGATCCTTGGTGACTGTGATTTCTTTTGTGCATTTGTAATAAATGGTGCAAATATTCCTCTAAATGTTTTGAGTTTGTTAAAATGTATCTAACTCCCATTCAGCATTACCTTTGTGTGCATGTGTGAAAAAATAAAAGACCCTACTTAAAATGCATTTGGGCAAGGAGTTTAAAAATTTGGAGTATAAATTTGCCAGTTCACTTCAGCTGTTGTTCTGTCCACAACACTTTTTTTTTTTTTTCTCCCAGCAAACATTAGCAGGAGAAAATTTTCCTTAAGCTCCTGCAGAAATCCTGGGGTAGCAAAAGTAAAAGGCTCAGCTCAGGCTCTGTGTGTAATGAACGGAGAGGTCAATTCCGGTGACCTAATTTAGATTTAAGTTTTGTGTTAAGTTTCTTACCTGCTCATTCAATCAGAGAGCAGGAAGAATGCCATGCACTTTTCATCTGCAGTTGCCTCCTGCCAGAATAAGTGGCAGGAACTGAACACTTGTAGACAGCTTTTCATCACCAGTAGGCAGAAACAGCCAGCTTGAAACTTAGACTTAATATTTGTTATGAATTATGCACTCAGTACTAGAAAATGAATTCTTGGTCTACCTAGTCATAGCCACTTGAATGTGTATTTCCAAGGAACAGCTCTGGATTCAGAGAAAAGAAAGCTTTTTACTTGATTCTTGAACTTGATGAATGGGATTTTAACAGCATTGCTCTGGCCTTTTTCATGAGTTGAATTCTTCACTCCACTGATGTCAGTGTCTGTTTAACTTAAGTGGGATCAAGATTTTACCCGCAGTGTTTTCAGAGATAAGAAGTTACATCAAAATTACATACACTTCACAAACTCCAGCCTAAACTCTTACCAAGCTACATTTATTGTAATTCACAGGGGTTCCTGGGGATCTCTTTCCTGGCAAGATGTTTTGACTCAAACACTTCAGATAGCAGCATAGTAATATTACCCTCAGTCTTGCCCATCTTCCTTATTGGATTAGTTTTATTGATTCCAAACCTTTGATCCTTAATATCCCATTACCTAAATTAGTGATCTAGCTACATAACAGTATCTAAGGAGTGGCAGCTTGTAAACAAAGTACTTACATCTTACACAGTGTTTTGTGTCATTACTTTAACTGAAATGAGATTGAATTTTGCATAGTCTTGTTATTGACTAGTCTTACAGATTTTTTAGACAGCAACCCTAGCCAGAAGTTACACCCTGAAATAATCCTGCAGTGTGTCATTCTCATTTATAGCCAAATTATTCCTGGTCTAACTCCAATCAGGTCAACAGAGTGAATGACTTTTATCCCAGTAAGTGAAATACATTTACCCCTGTGCTGGAGCAGCAGAAAGTTGGAATATGATTACCCTTCCTATAGGAATTTTGCAGCCATTGTTCATCAGCCTCACTGGACTTCTGTGTATGTTGACTTGCCACTCCTCAGGCTGAATAAGAAATGCAGAGTGTGAAAACATGTTATTCTCACTTAAATGCCTGCTGTTGTGAGTATGGCATCCACATGGTTCCTTCAGTTTCTCTGTTTTCAATTTGGATTCATCTCCATAAAGATAAAGCAATAACCTGATTTCACATAGTATAAACTGTACAAAATTAAATCTTTGACATGGACTTTGAATGCTGATATCCTGGTTTGCTATCTCACATGGAAGGTGAAGGGAAATGAAAGGAGGAAACATATTCATTTGAAATAAGATCTGCCCTTCTGCCAACCCCTCACCCCCACAAACATATAACAACTAATTTCCAGGCCAGGAGTGCCTAATCTTACTCCAACCTTTTCGGCCCTGGGGAAAAGAAGTGTGTGTGTGGTGATGGAGGGGGAGGAAAGGCTTTCATTTGTCGACCTGTGAGAGCTGGATTGAAGAGCCTGTATTCAATATTGCCCTTGGTAATATGCAGCTTCTCCTACATATGTAGTCTCTGCCACTGGCTATGAGATCTCCCTCAGAAGACTGTGTCAAAACATCAAGTCTAACAAGTGGAAATCACAATAGTCAGCTTTGCCTCTTTTGTTTTTACTTATATACTTGTAGAAACTGCTAGTTCCTGCAAGCACTTCTGTACTGGGAAAATGTGCTTGTGATGGAGATTGCTTTGATTCTCGGAAGGGTTTCACAGGCTCCGAGTCCGTCCCTGCAGGGAATTCCACTTTTCAACTCTCTCTGCTGTGTGTGCAGCTCTCTTCTGATCCGGACTGTTTTATTAATTAAGATCTTTCTGTGGAGTATCAAGGGTGAGCAGGTACCTGCTAGTTTACAAGGACTCAGCATAGAGGAAATCTGGCTCACCAGAAGAGGAATAAAAATGTTTGTAAGTGAGCAGGGACGTTAGGAAATTATAGATAAAAGAAGTCTGTCTGGATCAATGGCAAATTGTATGGTAAATTATTTACTGCAAGATTTCTGGAGTGTGAATGACAATGGAGGTCTATAGATCCCCTGTGGCACTTTTGCATGGCAAGCTCAAATACTGTTAAACCTGACCTATTTCAACAGGTTGAATTTAACATTTTGCTGGATGAAAAGAAAGTGTGAAATCGACAGAATGGGTCTTGTTTGTGAAAGCCCTTGGTGTTGTGTTTTAAGTACTACTTGAGGTGAAGTATGTTGAGTAAGTATGGACTATTTAGGGGAAGAATCGCTGAGGGATTTTATGAAGCAAAACAGCAAGAAGCTTTGTCATTCCAAGCTGGAAATGATGCCTAGCTGAGGCAGTAAAACACACATCAAAGGTGTACATATGGGTTACATTTTAATATTATTTCAATATTATTTTAAAAACCTGTTACTAATTTTAAACTGCATTGGTAAAAACTGGGGGTTTTTTTCCTTTTTTTTTTTTTTTTTTTTTTGTGTGTTTTGTTGTATATTGGTAAATGTTGTAAATCACTAATGTCAATTTTATGCTGATTTATGCCAGCTGAGGATCTGGCCGTGAGAGACATTTCCCCTCTGTATAATCACCCCAAATAGGGAAGGGAAAATAGGAGGAAGGAATGGTGTCATCTGGATATGTGAATAGTTTGGCTGTAATACAATCCTGGAAAAGGCTCTGATACAAGGATGGAAATACGGGGATTATCGTAGAAACTCTTGAGATAATCCTATAAATAGCAGAGGAAATTCTGGCTAGAAGTTGTCTATTGAAACCATTTTGGAATGAGACGGCTTGACAGGAAGAGAATTTAAAGCCAGAAACCACAAGGCAGATCCTCACCTGGTGTAAATCAGCATAACTACATTAATTTCAGAGGCATTGACTTGAAAGAACTGTGATGATCCCCACCAGCTGAGGAACTACAGCCATAGGTACTGGGTGCCAAATTCTCTCACTCACACCAGTGTAAATCTGGAGTACCTCAGCCGACTTGGTGGCATTATTTGGGATTAACGCTACTGTAAATGAGTGTAGGACACAGTCTTTTGTGTTTGGAGAGTGAAGACAATTGATTCATAGGATGTGAAATGTGCCTTTTTAGATCAAGGACTACATTTATTTGAGCGATTGTTTTAGTCTAGTATTGCAGATGTAGGTTCTTTAACAACCAGGGATTCCCTCGTTCACCGTGCTGTTTATGGAAAGGTGTTGACTCCATACAAGCACTCATGATGTTCTTGGCCCCATAGGTGGCACATCAATAAATAAGCCAATAAATTCTCTAACATTTTGCTGTATATTTTCCCTGCATTGTATTGATAATGACAACAGTACTTGGCCACTGTAGCTGACTGAGGCACTTCAGCATTAAAACTCTGAATATACCAGGGAAGAATTTGTCCCTGTGGTGTAAAAGAAATAGTGGAGTCAGAAATGGCTCTCTCTTAGGTATGTGTGTTCATATGTATGTGGTAAGGTCAGTCCAAATTCTACACATATGAACACACTGACAGGTGGAGAAGCCTTGGCTCTTTGTCCAAAGCTAAAGGACCAAGACTTTTAAAGTATGCTTTCATTTATGAGAATACATTTACAAACACATCCAAGGGCCTCTATTTTTCAATATCTTTTGGTAATGTTACATCTATTACCTACTGTCTGTTACCATTTCAGGGCTAGATAAGGCCCTACGAAATGTAAAATTAGTAAAATACTTCAAAAAAGGTCACATAGAGTAGGTCCTGTGTGGCTGCTTTCCCATCTACAGCCAGGGACTGTAATGTGCAGCAGGAAAGGACCTTCTTTGGCTGAGATTGCTCTGACAGAAGCAGGAGAACACATGGCTGTTCATTTCCAGTTGGCAATTCCTAATGGCTCTATTATTAATATTGCTGCATTAATATCTCCAGTGAGATCACAAACGTGAAGAGGTTTCCAAGCCATGGTTAGTTATACTGTGCCTTTAACTGTCCTACTGTGCCTCTTTTTTTAAGTGCCACATTTTTCAGCTGCTTACATGTGATAACTGTGTTTCAAGGCTTCAGTGGAGTTTACACCAGCTGCTTTCATCACTGTGCTCTAAATAGCATCTAAACCAAAGGGTGCTGGTCTGGGTTACTGAAGCAATATGGACACATGAGAAGAACCAGAAAGAGAACTACTTCATATTGGATCCAGAACATTTCCTGTAATTGCTTCCTGCTCTACTTCCTACAGAACTTCTCTACCCTCAGCTGTCCTTTGCCTCTTATTTATTGTATTAACCTTTACCCAGTGTCCCTGAGCATCATCGGATCCAGGTGGGATACTGAATCCTACATCCCACTGTGCCCACCCCGCATTCTGTGAGTGGCACTGATTTTGACAATGGCATAGTCAGCTCAGCTGCTGTTTCTTACAGGCAGTATAAAATCATAATAATAACCAAAATATTAATAATGAATTGCTGCACTGGATTTATTTCAGCTTATTCTCTGAGAAGGTTTATTTCCTAAAAGGATGATGTAAGAGTTGTGTTTCTATAGCTGTATCTTTTTATCAACTTTGGTTAATCTGGTGGTGAGAAGGCACCTAAGAATGCCACTTCTGTTTCCTTCAGTCCTCTGAAAATGTTTCTAGAGTCTTCCATGCTTTTTATTTTGTTTCTCAACTGCTGTTGTCCTGAAAGGAATTATGGACTGGATCACTGGAACCAGGATGATGATCTTTGTCAGCAGAACTACTAAAACAGTGTTGAGGATATCAGCACTATTTACCATTGAAGCAACTGTAGCTTTTGATAAGTCTCAGTCATTTCATGGCATTGGCTGGGTTTTTGATACAGGAGGGGATGTACAAGTGTTGCACTTATGCAAACAGACACACCTTCAGTGTTCCCATGGTTTGGAATTAAAATTCCCAGTGTAATTATGAGAAAAGTAACCCAGTAAGGAGGATGTGGAGGAGGATGAAGGGCAATGATCTGGTAAACACGGCCTTGTGGCTGGGCTGGGGAGGACTAGCTTGTTTTCTAGCTCTGTCTCAGACACTTCCTTTGTCAGAGTCCTTTGAGAGGGATTTAAAAAGAATGACTTGCTCACTATTGTCCAGAGGAGGACAAAGATGCCCTTGATCTCTGTTGCTTGTTGTGGGGGACTGGGCCCTGCAGTCACTGTGTTGGACATCTCCAGCCAAGCCTTTCTTGGTCCCAGTGAGAAGCTCTGCTCTTCTTGGAAGTCAGTGGGGAACAAAAACCCATTTAACTCCTGGTTTTGCCTTTGAAAATATCTCCCTGCTTTTTTCCTGTGTTTTTGTCCAACTGCAAAACTCAGATTTCCTGCAGTGATCCGTTTTGTGTTGAAATGCTGAAATAGAGTAGCCTGGGGGGTATATAAGCAGAGTGTATAAGGGCATTCCCGGTTTGCATATACATTGTTTTTAATTGTGTTTATTTGTAGTGGTGTTGCTGCTGTCTTTGGTTGCTAGTTGGGTTTGACCTTTTCCTCAATTCTGGGTGGGATTTATTGCTCCAGCTTTAGCTATTTAAAAGCTGTCTAAGCAATTTGCTTTGAATTGCTCTAGTCAATGCAAAGAGAAGAGGCATCTCCGAAAAAAGAATTCATCCCACTCAAAAATATGTATCTAGGATTTGAAGATATTGGGAGCAGTTTTTAAAGAAGACATTTTTTTTTTATTGAGTAGTGAATTAGACACAGGAAGAAAATGAAAGTGTTTTACACATCTGGAGTGTAAAACTTTGTTCCTTAATTTTGGCAAACCCCTCCTTGGCATCACCACCAGTCCTTCTGCAGACACAGAAAAATGTTTGCCACAGAAGATCTGGTTTTCAATCAAAGCAACAGTGATATCAGAATGTATAAAAGGATTTTATTCAATCTGATTCCTTCCATGTAATCTCAGTGAAGTATTACAAGTGTTTTAATACCAAAATATATCTATACTTTTGCCCTACAAAAAGACACCTGAATAACTTGTGTAAATAATAAATTAGCATGGTAGGGCAATTTCATTTTAGTTTTAAATGCAGGGGAAGTCTTTCAGGATTCTGAAGAGGAAATGACTACATTTCATACCACTGCCTAGAACAGGCATAGTTTTATATTTCAGTGGATAGAGATACAGTTAAAAAAATCCCCAGGCATCCCAGATATATGCCTAGATATATATGTAGTTCTCATTTAAAACATTGTTATTATCTTTCAATACTGTTGATTTTCCTAAATAGACAAAATCCCCATATTTGTGAGCGCATTCAACATTGGAGCTGCTCTGTCATAAGAATTTAATGAGGGCTTCTTATTGTGGTTATTTATGTGTCTGCATTTCTTGTTTCCACTGTGCAAAACTCCATTTATGTCTGTAGGTATGGGCGGGAAGGAGCTTGACTGCAGGATGTTCAGGCGGGGTCTTAGGCAAGAACAGTCTGTGAGTGAAAGAAATAAGTAGAGTTAAACTTAAATGTTATGGATAAAATGATGAAACACAGAATCATCTGTTGTAGGGATTAATAAATGAAAATCTTGTTTCAGATTCTCCTCTTTCACAAGGAAATTTCCTAAACACCACTACTATCTCTCCAGGGTCTTTTCATGTTGCCCTACAGATGAAAAGTTCTGCTCCTGTTTATAAAGACTAGCATTGTGAAGCACAGGCTACAGCAAGCAATAAATAATAGTGGTGCTAATTTTTTTTTTTGTATGAAAGAGGGAAAACTTTACCCATTTTGTATTATGTCCTCAATAAAGGTAAATGATGATACTATTTACTAAAGCAAATTTTTTGATCCTGGAGATCTTGGTACAACGAGGTCACAAATGAAATAAGATTAGTGATTTATTTTTTGGTGTTTCACAGAAACCACTTCATCAGCTGTTCCTGGGTCTGTATGGCAGCAATTTTCTGTAGAAACATCCCAAAAGAAATTATGGAGAGCAACAAGAAAGGAGGAGGTGAGGAGGTAGGCAAGAAGCCCTATGAGATTAGAAGCCTGGGCAAGGCTGGACAAAGCCCTGTTGCTCAGGAGGGAGTGAGAGAGACAAAAGCAGAGTAATTATTATAGGCATAATGATTAGCTCTGAGAAGCAGCAGTGCAACAAATATTTATCATTTTGGAGTGATGGTGAGGTCTTTCACCTTAGGCTTTATCCTGAAGGTGAACTCTTAACAGCTGTAGCACAATGATGCCAGGTGCTCTTTGGATCTGTAGATATTGATTACCTTTCATGCAGCAAATTATCATTACATGTCTGGAAAAATATGTCTGCTATTTTTTTTCTAAGGCTCCCAGAGAGTTTCTGAGCTGTTCCAACTGGGAGAGGTTTTACAGGCACCCAGATGCAGAGCTTTAGATACAAGGGAGAACCTTAAGCTCTATTGGGAAAATACCTAGTATGGTTAGGAGCCACAATTCTGTCTGTAGGCATTCAGCTTCTACTTAAATCATTTGTTGGATTTTGCTCTTACACAGTAATAGTGCACTGACTTCATTCATAGAACTTATGTATGTGATGATTGTCAGTTCTTGTGAAAAGCAGGGAGTAAAATTCTGTGTTAGCAATAAAAAACCTCTGTGTGGCTTTTTAGTCCTGCCCACCAGAGCAGGTACTTGGGCACTGAAGGGTGGAAGGTGGGAGGTACTCCACCAACACCTACCAAGGAATTTGGCTCTGGTTGAGGGTGGTTAAGCCAGTACCCACTGCAGCCAACAAAGAGAAATGCTGGGAACATTTCAATACATCTTGAAATCAGCTTCTGGGAGGGGTGGAACGAAACGTATCCTGGAAGAAAAATCAAGTCAAATTTTAGTGTACTCTGTCCTGCATTATGATTTGCAAACACTAATTAAGCAGGTATCAGGTCTGACATGTAAATCTGGGAAAGGTTCAGACTGAATTGTGTTTGACTGGCACATGTGTGTCTGGGCACCCATGCTGGCAAAAGAGTCATGAAGAATATCAGGAGCATTTGACTAGAAAAGGACTGCTTGAAAATGTCACATTACCAGATCTGAAAGCCAGACCTTCAATGTCACCTAGGTTGTCTTCTTACATGAAAAGAATTCCCAAAATATTTTTGCTTCAAGCCCAAGAGCGCTAAATGTAACCTCTAATGTAAAATCCCAATGTGTAATCTGTCACACATACCTTGGTGAAATAGCCATGAAGTTTAACAGGCGTAAAATAAATAAGTGTAAAAACATGCTGTGTTTGGTTGTTGGTTTTTTTTTTTCCCGTCAAAAAGATTTTTCAATTTTTTGCTTGGTGAAGCTCTTTACTGTGAGAATGCAATTTCTGATCTGCTCTTGATTATATACATAGTGGAAAACACGTCCAGAGAGCCAGCCTGTCCCAAGCCTGTACTGTGTTCAGGGGTTACTTTCTTGAGGCAGGACTTTGTGTTTGTCCTGGCTGAATTTCGCAAAAGTACCTCTGACCTGTCCATGTCCCTGTGGATAACATCCCTGAGCTGAGGGTATTTCAATAGATCTCCCAGTTTGGTGTCTTTGGAAACTTGCTGAGAGTGCTCTCCATCATCTCCCCCTGGTCAGTGATAAGGATGGGAACCAGCACAGGTTCTCCCAGGTAGAGCACAACCCAATAACCACTTCCTTCTGAACATGATCACCCAGGCAGTGTTGTACCATGTAGCTCATTTCTGGGATGCAGCATATGATTAGTGATATCACCTAAAAGGTGAACAGAGAAACAGTTAAAATGTAATAGGAGGAAACAATAATATTTTGTGTCCTTTTTTTTTTCTTTCCAGAGGACTGTGCAGTTTCTCCTTTGCATTTAAACATTTTTATTACATTTTTTTCCAAAGAGAGGAAAAAAAAAAGTATTTCCAATGTATTATACAAAAGAATATAATAGTCATCACCTGCTAAAGAAAAACACTTGTGATACAGGCAACATGTGTAATATTTAAAATCGCTGTCACTGATAATCTTGCTTTCTGTCATTCAAAGCTTTTAAATCTGTTCTCTGAGTAGGGATCAAATGCGTAAATGATATTCATGTTACAAGCAGTCTATAACTCTGATTGTCACTGTGATTTGCCAGGAGAAAAGTATAGGCATTCACAGCAACCTAAATAGTGTTTTCTTTTTCTCTTTGTTATAATCAAATGCTCACCTTTAGATTCTAAAAGTCTGATAAATGACTAATGGGCAATGATCTTCTGGATTAGCCGCAGCGCATTCAATATCTCTTTGAGTAGTGATTACCATCTTTTTGGGGGGGATATCAATTTAAAGGTCAAGTGCTTTCATAAAAAAGGTGATTATCCAGTATTTCATATGTTGAACAAAAGCTTAGCAAGATTCATTGTGTGTCAGTTTCTTTTGTATATAGCATATATGCAGCGAAATGGATTGCTTAATTGCCTAACTGCCTGTCTGCAGGGAAGGTATGTGGCCATGAATAGAAGCTGTCAAACAGGTACTTTGCTTTGCTTATGATATTTAATCAATTACTGTAATGATTGCGGGTTATAAGTTGGCTTTTTAAAAATAGGCAAAAATTTAAATTACTTTTGTGCCAGCAGCCAGGGATTTGGTTATAAATGGAGGATTTTATTGGGAATGGAATGTGGAATGAAGATGAAAAGGAGAGAAGAACAAAATGGGGCCAAACTCATGACTGCTCCCTTTCTCTTTCCTTTCAATTCTCATACTGTTCCTTTACAACCTATAAAAGTATTCTGTTTCTCAGACATGATAAAAATGGCTAGGGCTATATTTAGTACAAATTCAAGTGAGGGAACTTGAAGCTGTTTTTATACACTCTTCTTTTTAATTACTGTTGGTTTTTTTTCTGGTGGATTTTTATTGGTTAATTTTACAGTTTAATGGAATTCGAGGTATCCTAAATATGTTCAAAGTTTCCAGAAAAAGCATCACATTTTAATTTTTCCAACTCTTTCCCCCCCCCTCTTTTAAGGTAGTTTTCTTCCAGTTGAAGAAATTCTCACTTGTAATTAGGGATTACTGCCTTAGTTTGTACATTTTTGTTCTGTTTGTGGATTCTGTTTTTGGATCACATCCATTTTTCTACTGATATGCCTGTATTTTTGAAATAATTCATGTGTGTTTGATCTACTGCATTTCAAGAAACACCACTGGGCCTTTGTGGGGTTCTCTTGATCACTTTACATGGCACTGTTACTTTTCCCTTCAGAGGACACCAACTTTTAAAATTGAATAGTAATAATTGATACCCAGCAAATGTAGTGGGAGTAGCGGATTGTTAATAACCTTTGATGTTCTTCAAATAGGATATTTATATTTGAGAAGAAGGTCTTTTTGTGAGGCCCAGCTACTGTTTGGACTTTTGTACAGAGATCAACTGAAAAGTATCAAATATATCTGAGTGACCACATACTGGGGAATTTTTTATCAAATGCTTTTGATAAACCCAGTAGTTACTGCCTTTTTTTT
Organism: Acropternis orthonyx; assembly: GCA_035583155.1. NCBI lineage: Eukaryota > Metazoa > Chordata > Aves > Passeriformes > Rhinocryptidae > Acropternis > Acropternis orthonyx. The sequence goes on along the minus strand of JAWWEU010000111.1, from coordinate 16,976,174 downwards.
TTTTAAGTATAATGCCTCTAAAAATATCATTTATAAATAAAAAACCCCTATTGCCTAATGTAGAAGGTATATAATAAATACCTCAAACATTCTGAGCAGGCTGGGAGTTGTAAGGCCTTTCTCATTTATACAGACTCACTGAGGATAAGCTGTTTTATCTGCAGAGGGGGAGAGGAAGGAGACTGGGAGTTTTATAACATCGCAGATTAATAATGAGAAAAAAAAAGTTTTCATTAGTGTTATTGTATATTAGTCCCACTCCACACATGAAAGTTTTTCTTTAATTATATGAGAGGTGAGTAGCAAGACAGTTAAGATAATTCACTTGATGTACACTGCCAAAAACCTGTGTTTGGTTTTGGGTCCCTGCAGAGTGTTAATACCTAGTGCCTAGGTGAACATCCACCTTTTAAACAATGGGCATTAGCTATTCTTCAGCTTTGTTGCTTTTCTTTTTAAGGGTTTTCCTCGTGGCTGCACACATGGTAAATCTTTAACTCCAAGTGTCCTTCTGTGGTGACCAACTAAAATATTAGCAAAATAAATGTTTTATGGGAAACTGTTGGCAGGAACCCCAGCAGAAACAGGTGGTATTGGGTTATTTCAATATAATGTAATGATGCAGCCAGGTTTCCATCTGGACAGCATGTGGTTGTGTCTACTTAGAGAGTATCAAAGAGTGTGAGTATGCACCAGGGATAACGGCGGTGCACAAAAGTGTAGCTGGATGGCTACTTTGCAAAATAATAGTCAGGGTTCTAGGTCCTCTGGGTTAAATACTTTTACTGTCAGAATCTGAATTTCTTCATAAAATATTAAAGATGAAGCAAACCTCTGACATGCAATACTGAGCTGTGTAATTATAAGGCAGTTCCTGGAAGCCAAGTCTTGTTCACATTATAGCTAGGCGTTTATTATAAAAGAGTTCGTTACCCTTGGAAGCTAAGACATATTTCAAAAGAGTGCCCTGGAACAGAGGCACTTTCAGCAAGCTTTGCTATATGAGGAAAAAAGCCCCAAGCAAACTGATCAGAATATAGTTTGGAAATGGGAGAGGAATTAGTGGGTTCACTATTGCTAAGGACTGAATCTGTATGACCTGGAGCAGATAAACACCTGGAGTAAAGGGCTCCACCTTCATTGACTTCAGTGTAGGCAAGCTGAATTACCCTAGGCATTTTGAGCCTAAAAACAGAGATGGTTTTCCTTTTGGTGGCAGATGCTCTCACAGACCACAGGGCACACTTTGTTAAGATATGCCGCAGACCATCTTCACATCTCTGCTTTCTGTACAAAGGCAGGTGAAATCTGGTTACAGACACTGGCAAAGGCTTAACTGGGGACAGGATTTAGTCTGTTGCATTTAGGGGGAGATTTTAAACACTGTCCTGTGGGCAAGGGTGTAAGAAGGAAGTTTGTGGGGTAAGAGGAGGAGAAACAAACTCAAACTCCCCTGGGTCCGTCAGTAGGAACAGAGTTGACATAGAGCTGTTTCCGTCACCTGGAAGTGAGGAGCAATGTAACAACTCTATCCCATGGGAAGCAGGAGGCTGTTAATGAACACACAGGGCCTGATTCTTCCCTGCCTTTATATTTTATGCACATTTAGTCCTTGTTTACAGAATCAATCAGCTTGATAGCATTTGACACCCTGTGGCATTTGCTCAGCATGAGTGTAAATCATAGAAGCAGTGCTGAGGAAAATTAAAACCAGGTCTTAGGCTGCCATGAATCTCCTAGCCTTGTGGTCTTCTCCAATGATGGAGTGATTTGCACCAGCTGAGGAACTGGCCCAGGTGCTTTTTCTCTTCTGATGTATCACTCCTATAGATGTATGTGTTAACAATCTCCATTTCTCTTTTTCCTTTGCTCATAGATGACCTGATTACACTGGAAACAGTTTTTTCTGCCAGGGTGAAGAACCACCCCAAAGTTTAGGGTTCTGGCCAGCAGCACTTGGCAGCTGGAGGTCAACATGCTGCTGCCATTAACCGGTAGTACCACACAGAGGTGCCAAGAGCTATGGAAAATATGAGATGACATCCAGCAACTGATGAATGTGATGATTACGAGATCAGCAAGTATTTAACAGTAATAGGTAGTGGACAGATTTGGGAAGCAGCAACCCTTTCCTTTCTATTCAGTTGATACTAAAAGAAGAAAAAAAAAGATAAAAAAAAATACATACATCTGACATTGGATATGATTCTTTGAGTCAAATATAGATCTCTTCCCCCTTTCCTGCACAAGCCCAACCTCTAGATCTCCATTCATAACACCAATAGTGAGAGGCAATGTAATTGAAACAGGTACAAAGGGCCAGGCCTTGATCCAGGCCAATTAGAAAAATGAGGATCTTCCCCTACAAGAGACATCCTATTTAAACTGATGTTATTTCACTTATATCAGTGCTGTGACTTGGAGGTTCAGGTTGCACATGTGCTCAAGTGCAGGTACTGGATGCTTTTCCTGGAGCTGCAGTGACTTGAGGGAAGGCATGGGATGGTCTAGTCTCAGTTTATTGTTCAGTCTGACCAGGGTTAGGGTGCTTGCTGTGGGGATGGTGCCTTGGTGTGTTCTATATAATTTCCATTCACTTTGCCCTTTGAGGCCCATGGAGGAAAGGCACTGTTCAAATTACTATTCACAAGTGTATTCACAAGTGAAATCTTTTCAGAAAACTGAAAGGATTGGTGGATGACCAGTCTCCTCCAAGTTCACACCTGTGGCTACTCAGTCCATGAGTTTGTGAGGCTTCTTCCCCTCCTTGCTGAAAATAAAGCCATACTCAGAGACAAGACTAATTCGTTCCTCCCCTTATCACAAGACTGGAGTTACTTGTGTAGCAGAGAGTTTTTCCAGAGCCAATTAAGAAGGGGAAAAAAAGCAACAAAGCAAGTTGTAAATGGTTCTTGAAGTCTCCATGGAAGCCTTAAATCAATGACTTGTGACAGCAAACAGGTAACAGAGTATGGATGTTGATGCACATGGCTGTTTGTCTACATCCTGATTGTGATGCTGATCTAATAGGTCTGGTTCAAACTTCTTGACTGCATGGGTTGATTATTTTATTGTCCCAAGGATGAGAAGAACTAAGATGCCCCTGGTCTGAATGAGACAATGTAGGAATGGGGAAAAAAATGGGGAGGAGGATATGGCTGGCTACCATCTGTGCTTTTAAACCCCTATTCATCTCCTGTTCTCCATCATGTTGCTGGAACAGCCATTTGCCACTCACCTTTGCAGTGCTCTTTGCCTAAAACCAGCCTGTGACCACAGGTAGACTTAAAGTATAGTACTGTGAGCTGAGGGTTTAAGGGTCCTGAGAAAGGAAGAGGAAATTTGGTGTGTTCACTCCTGCTCAGAGAATTTTTTCATCCAGAGAATCCTATCTGGAGAGGGAACGTGGTTGCTTGCAGACCTGAAAACAACCAAGAAAATTTGGTGGTGCCTCCTCTGAGGTGGCTGTCACCTGACAGTCAGCAAGTGCCTGGTCTTGCAAGGAGGGGGAGGGAGAAGGGGGAAATCAGTAATTCTCTGGAGGAGCAAGAGCCTTAGCTGTAAAAACAGTCCTAATTTTTGGCCTATTTCCCCCCCTTCCCGCAACACATCTGTATTAACAAGGAGAGCAACTCCTTCGGGTGCTGAGTCAGGCTGAGCAAAGTCATTACCCTCCACTTGTGAGAAAAGAGCAGATGGTCTCAGCACAATTCCAAGTGTGTGGGAGATTTAGTCATGAAACACACATCAGGAGAGGGAGATTAAGAAACTTTTTTGGGTGACACAAGAGTGAATGATCTAGTAGAAGTGCTGTAGTTTCTTCTCTGTGCTGTGGGATAGGAAGACTGAAGGTGTTAGTGAAGGAGATTGTGGTTCCCATTCCTCTTGATGTTGGCTCTTGCACTGGAGTTAGTACCTGTTAATTTTCTGACTATTTTGGTTGATGGGCACATTGTATCTCCTCAATGTCTGAGACTTTCACTTAAAAGTCTGCATGTGGTGTTAAATCATAAAATGGTTTGGGTTGGAATTTGTCTAGTTCCAACCCCGCTTCTGTGGAACCAGTGAACCTTCCACGAGGTTAGGTTGCTCAGAGGACCATCTAACCTAGCCTTGAATGCTTTCAGGAATGGGCCATCATAGCTCTTCTGGGCAACCTGTGCCAGGGCCTCACTACCCTCACAATGAAGAATGTCTTCCTAACATCTAACTTAATCCTACCCTCTTTCAGTATAAAGCCATTCCACCTTGTCCTGTCAATCCATGCCCTTGTAAAACATCCCTCTCCAGCTCTCTTGCAAACCCTTTAGATACTGGAAAGGCTGCTATAAGGTCTTCCCAGACCCTTCGTTTCTCCAGACTGAACAACTCCAACTCCCTCAGTCTGTCTTCACAGGAGAAGTGCTCCATCCCTTTGATCATCTTGGCCTCCTCTGGCCTTGCCTCAGCTGGGACCCCAGAGCTGAATGCAGCATTGCAGGTGGGTTCTCACAAGGGCAGAGTAGAGGGGCAGAATCACCTTCCTCAACCTGCTGCCCACACTGCTTTGGATGTAGTCCCGGATGCAGTTGTCCTTCTGGACTGCAAATGTGCCTTGTCTGCCACCACCCTCAAATCTTCCTTCTCAGGGCTGCTCTCAATCCATTCTCTGCCCAGCCTGTATTTGTGCTTGGGATTGCCCTGGCCCAGGTGTGGGACCTTGTACTTGGCCTTGTTGAACTCCATGATGATCGTGTGGTTTCACTCTTGAGACTTTCCAGGTCCCTCTGGATGCTATCCCTTCCCTCCAGCATCGTGTCATCAGCAAACTTGCTGAGGGTGCACTTGATCCCACCAACCTTTTGTCACTGTTCTCCACTTGGATATCAAGCCATTGACCACAACTCTTTGAGCGTGACCACCCAGCCAAATCTTTGGTTAAATATATCCAAAAAATGGACCCACAGGCTCTCAGGGTAACAAACTCTCCCCAGAAACATGTCAGATACAGGGGAGCCTTTTCCTTATCCCAAGAGGTAACAACTTCCCGGCTGCCTTTGGATTTGAAGGCTCTCTGCTTCTGTTTTGACAAATATAAACCACCTGCTATTGGGTGAATCGAGGCTGTGCTTGTGTCTGTCACCACGGTTCACAGGACTGCATCTCAAAGAAACTTTGGTTCATTTTGGGTCTATCTGGAGAGGAGAAAGTCTGGGCAGCTGGACCTGTTCCAAAGCAGTTCATCAATCCGTAATGTTTTCAAGAAAGTTTTATTTTGCCTCTGTGTCTACTAAAGAGTTTAAGGCTGTCCTGGCAGAGGATCAAACCCTGTGTTATTTGGTACTGCACTGACTTCATAAGGGTTTGCAGCATGGACTCAATTAAGTCTAAAAAATCAGGAAGGTGTGTCTTTCTGGTCTTTACATTAAATGCATGCTGTTTCTCAAGTATTCTGGAGTTGAACATATGCCATGTTTTGAAGCCAGTATATTTGAAGGCCCACAAAGAAATATACTGTGCTACATATCATGTATCTCCTTGAAACAGTCTAAGGTGTATTTATATCTTCTGCTGTGAGAGATGTCAGTAAGTGCTTCCAGTAAAAGAGCATATAAAGGTGAATCCTAAAAGCCAGGGCAGAGAGTTGTAGGATATTATTATTTATCATTGAGTAACATTGCAAAACTCTCAGTCTTCATTTCATTGGAACCCTGGCTGAGTGTTGAAAGACATAATAAAAACAATCAGTATACTCTCATTTTTCTGTGTGAAAAGATGAAGTCATGGCATATGGTCAGCTCACCAGTGCTGTTAATAATAAACCACAGATAATTAAGCGCTGATTTATTCCTCTACGTAAGTGAAACAAATTGCTTTAACGGCTTTTGCTGAGGACCATCTAGTCAGATGGATTATGTATAGGAAGTTCAAACTAAAAATTATTAGAGATCGTATTTCAGTGTGGTGAAGGTTTATGGTAGAAACAATTAGAAACCTAACAGAATGTGTCCTGTATTCTCTTTGATGGAAAATCAGATATTAATCTGGGGAAAAGTCTAATTCTCAACACAGCTGCTCCCCTTGCTCTACTGCACCAGATTTAAGCTGGATAAAAATGGAAACATGTTTAAAAAATTGATCATAGCTTATAACAGCAATAATCACCTTGAAATTGGTTGTTACTACAGTTAATGAAGAGAGTATTAGAGCATAAAACACCTTCAGATTCCCTCAGGCTATTAACTAACAAGCAGGTTGTTAACTGCTGGTCAGATAGTATCTTTATTTAGAGTCTTTCAAAGACATGGAGTAGATCCTGGGAAGTCTGTGGCATGAGGTGCTTTCTTGGAGCAGTGGCAGGAGCAGAGTGGGACCTTGGACAGAAATCTCCATTGTGAGAATCCCCTTTCTTTATATCTGTAGTCCAGTTCCTCCAGAGCATCATTATCCCTGCATGTGAAAGCCATGCCACTGGCTGTGAGCTCTCACCAGAGTTTGCCCAGGGGAGGTTTTTTCCCCCTCAAAATAAGCCAGGGAAACCTGTTGTGGGGTGCTGGGGGTCTCATGCAGCAAACCTTTGGGGCTCTTTGCAAGTACAGGCTTGGGTTGTCTGGTCGGGATGGAGAGAAGTTCTTCCTTTTCAGAAATGCACCCTGGATAGGTGCATTAGATAGGAATAGATAGATAGGAATGGTTTAGTTTCTCACACTGAGCTTTGCATAATCTATGTTCCTTTTTTCTGTTTTTCTCACATGGTTCCTTACGATGTCCTACCTGATGTGGAGATACTGCTTTAGTTTGGATGCTTGTTGCTTTCTGAGCTGTGAAGCAGTAAGGGGCTAATAAAATTATATCACTGGAATTGCCTCTGCTAACCTATAGATTCAGTTTTGCCTACCGGGGTTTTCTGGCGTTCATAAATTTATGGTTTACTAGTCAAAGCTTTGGTATCTTTGGAAAACTTAATGTCACAGAGCATTTATGACTAACTTGGTGTCTTGATCCCAGGAGTCTGAAGTAATAGGAGCAAATTTCACTATTGCACGTGCTATATTTAGGGGTGTTTTTTTTCAGAACTGTTGGGGCCCCTCTTCCTGAAGAAATAGTTCTTTACCAGAGCTGGTTGGAATTGTGGCAGAGAATTTTTTCCCATGACTTGTCCTCAACATTAAAAATGTGTATGGAAAAAAGTGGGTGATTTTGATTAAATTTCTGGGGATTTGATGGAAAAGGTTAAAACTAGACATTTTTTCTTGACTAATACCTGGCTTACAGCACTAGAGATGTTTGTTGCGCAGACCACCACAAGCTTTTTATGGGGCTTAAAAGCAGTTTATATCATGCTGCAACTTCAAATATAATTATGCTAGCTCAGAAAATGCTTTGCAGACATAAAACTCCATGTGTCAGCCTACAGTTTCAATGTCTTAGGTGCAAGAAGAACAGGCTGTTTCAGCAAGACATTTCAACCCCATTCTCTGGAAGCCGACTCATTTCCAGGTTGCAAATACTCCATGGTCTGTTGTGACCTTTTAAACTTCCTAATCAAATGGAAAAGAGGCAACTTGCTGAATATAATCTCTGTAGAGTGAAAGCCTTTTTTTTTTTTTAATTTGTTTTTACACTATTCTGGCATTAGTTATTTTAAGTTAATTTTCCAAGGTGGTGTCAACCACTCCTTTCTTCTCCTTCATGGGCCATGCTCTCCTGCAGGTGCAGTCAATCATTCCATTAGGGGCAAGGGCAAGGTGATTGGGAGTCCCAGCTGAGGCTCATTGGGGCAATTAAGACTCGTTAGTGCCCTCGGGAGCCTGACAACAGGATGTGGGTTTTCCTTGATCTCACTCTCTTCTTGGGGGAGTTTCATTTCTATGAAAAGAGAGACTTGAGTTGCAGAAGGGAATGACTCTTGTAAGTGCACTGAAGGTAGCATTTAGGAGAGCTTGTTTCTTGGCCCTGCTCTAGGCAATATTTAAATTTTGATGTGTTAATGTCATTAAATATTATGATTTGAGCAAAGAGAAAACAATATTTCTATTTGTAGGTGTTTGGCCACGATATATTGTGCGTGTGGAGAAGTGGGATATGGACTGCAATCTCCATGGGAGAAAGTGGGACTGAGACTCTCTACCTCCCCTCCAGATGTTCTCTCTGGGCTGCAAAATAAGCAGTAAGTCTCAGCCTTTGTTATATATGACTTTCATTTTATGAATGGAAATATCTGTGTCAAGTGAAATGGTTGTGGGCTCTTTTGAAGTCTGGATTTTGTTGGCTCAATGAGATAAAAATGAAGCCCATTCAAATTCAGTTCAGCATGAACTGGAGGGTTTTTTTATTTTTTTTACTTAGTTTTAATTCAGCTGACAAATTGAAAAGAAATTATTCACGCGGTGCTACCTGACAGTTTGTTGGAGAAATAGTCTTCTGAAAAATGTAGAGGCTTGTTTTGTATAAGATCTGTGGTTTGCTCTGTGGAAGACAAAATGCTTTATTCAGAATTGAATGGAAACTCTAGAAGGATTGCAGTAATTTAACAGGTTTTATTCCAAATCCCGTAACATTTTCTCTGTAGATGCAGCTACTCACAGTACCTAATGAGCTCCCTGTGCTGATCAAAATGCCCAGACACAAATGCCATTGAAAGCATAATGATGTTGTTAAAATGTAAACAGCATTTTCTGTTTCTGTATTATAAACTACCTGAAACTTTTCAACTAAATGGATAATTCAGTTTTTACTGGGTTGTACTTGAAGTGCTGCACTTTGCTGTTACAGGAAATCAAATGTGTTCTACCTATCAGAAGTAAGTTGTGGTGACAGAGTTTTAGTTTGGTTTTCTGGTTGTTTCAAGCCATAATTGTTAATATTGAACACAACTATTGTAGTTAAAACTATGACCAGCAGCAGGAAAAAAGCTCTCCTCTGATTGAGGATAGTTACCAGACTTACACCAAACCCAAAGTGGAAACCTGTCTAAGAAAGCTGATCATTCTGATTGCTGTATTTTCATCCAGAGAACAAAAACAAGAGTATGAAGCAGCTACAGAAAAAGGCACATATGAAAAAAAAAAAAAACTTTAAGAGTAGAATTTACTTTCAGTGTTAATTTTGAGTAAGAACTCCCTTTGACAGCAGCCTTATTTCAGTAGGGCTGTAACCAAAGAACACTTCAATGTGAACAAGGCTGGTTGATCTTCCAACTAGCATGCAGGTAAACTTGATTTTGGTATAGTGACCCAAACCTTAAGGTAAGTACCATAGAGAGATTTGTCTGGTGATGTTGAAAACTCAAGAAATACCTTTGTTTCTCCTGACTTGTTATAACTCTTAAGAAAATTATTTGCAATAGAGCAGTCATTACATCTCATCCCCACAAGTGTAATGAACTGGCCTTTTACTACTTCGCTGTGTTTCCTCTTCTAATGATCTGCAAGGAGGTGTTTTCCTAAAAATTACTGAAACCTGGAGAGAGAAACAAATCAAAACTGGGCAGTGGTACTTCCTGATTTGTTTCAGCACTGTAAAGGGGCTGCCCTTAGTCACTTTATTAGGGAAGCAGCTTTCTGGGAAGAACTGTTAGTGTAAGAATTGACATCATGGACCAGAAAGGAAATTTAGGACTTGGAGTAGAGGGGGCTACAGCTGGAGGTAGAAAGATATGAAAGCTGGGATAAGTTTGTGTTTCTCTAAGCTACTTGGAGTGGGTTTGACAGAGAAGAGACAAAAACCAGCCTAATGTAGACATTATTTCCAGAAACACAGTTTTCCCCATGAAGTAAAGCTTTCTTGTTTCTGTGTGAAATGCATCTTAGCTGGAGTGGAAGAATGGTAGGCTGGGGCCAGGTTTTTCTGAATCTCTAAAGAGATGCTTACAGTGAGGCTTTTAGATCTCAGGTAACAAAATAAGGATGACACTTCCAAAAGAAAGAGGAATAGACTTTTACATGAACTTCAGCATGTAGTAAGCTGACTTTAGCAAAACAGAGGTGACTGGCAGTTGTTAGTTCCTTTTTTGACCTTTGCTGCAATAGTTTTGTACTCTGGTACAGACAAAAGGTTAATTCCCCCATCAGCTCTGTTTTGGGTAAACAAGACATTGAATGAAATCCCAGTGTTGAGTCTCCTTGCAGTTGTGTTGTGCAAGAACCCTGATGTTAGCAATGCTCTTTTCAAGCTGCTCTGTATTTTACTTCCCCAGTCACTTTCTTCTTTTCCTTGGGTCTGCTTCCAGCTAAGCTTCATTGTGTTTTCAAAGGAGTTTTTGGCCAAGTATCACTCCTTCTTACCCAGCCCTCACAGTAGCAAAGTTTAGTTACCTCCTGCTTCTTGTGTTGTCTGTGGTACAGTATGTGGCCTATCTGTATATCCATTTTTGGAGATATCCCTGTGTGTCTGTCTGTTCATACAAGCAGTGTGTGACAATTCAGTACACAGTTGAATGGTTGGTTTTAGCAAAGAGGTTGTGTATTAAGTGCAGACCTGATTAAAACTAGCTGCTTCAGAAAAACTGCAGATTCATATTATATTAAACTCTTGGAGAAACTGGTCTCCGGTAACAATATGTTTGTTCTTGTAGTGGGGCTTAGATCTGCAATTTATATTAAAGTTCTGCTTGTAAATAGTTTATAAAAAGTTTATAATTAAGAAGTGCTGCAGGTATAAGCAGCCCTGTCTGAAGCACAGACTCTACACAGACCTTTAGGGACTAAATAACCCTTTGTTTAGATACACCTCATACTTGGATAACTCACCTTTGTGTTTTGAAGTTACCTCCTTTTCTTTGCTTTCTAACCTTCTTCACAAAACTGGCACACTTTTATAGCACCATAACAAAAAAATTGGTCTAGGTGGAGAGCAGAAATGGAAAACATACTTTTCTTAAAATTTATTTGTTTATTGCTTCTGCTAGTTATATTATTAAGCAAAACTGAACACTGTGGTTCACTAATCCGAACTTTCTCTCTCTGTTAATGCAACATAACATTTCTTATGGTTAAAAACATATTTGAATCTACACGTTGCAATGGTTAAACACCTGTGAGGAGATCGACTCTTTGTGGTCATTAAGAGAGGACACATGCTCGTGAGCTCTGCTTGCTGAGGTGTGCTGTTTCCTCCTGCATTGTCACTGCTCCGTGGATTTGAGCTGCATGGGGGACTCCTAAGTCACAAGCACCTGCCTCAGGTTATGGTACCTGTACCTTGCCTGGCCCAGGACTGGATGTCAAGTCCGAGAAATGCTGGTGCAGCTCCTGCACTTGGTGTAATTACGTGTTTGGCTGACAAGTGGGAAAGTTTTGCCACTTCCTCAGACAGTAATTTTCTTCAGTCTCCGTTTTTTAAAGCCTTAAGTAACAATCCCTAAGATGGACTTCTCCCCAACCTAATTAACTAATTAAACAATTCAAAATAAAGATCTATTCAGGCTGCAAAATATTGCTGAGAGGGCCTTTAGTGCAAACATTAGCATTTCGACAGAATCCATAACCATTAGGAAACAGACTCACGATGCCCCAGACAGTGCCATCTTTGCCATTTCAATATGCTCTGCTATTACATGTTAGCACATTTTGTACAGCCCCTCTCCTGAGTGCACAGGTCTCTGTGCCACCTGGACACTCCGTGTTGCTGCTGTGTCTGTTCTTTTCTCCCTGACAAATTCTGCAGTGAGGGTTGTGGGAGAAGCAGCAAGAGCATCGGTGGTGTGTGGCTGCTCTGCTGCAGTTTCACTGCAACTCGTTCACAAGTCTGTGATGCTTGAGGTTTTAAAAGGGATATTTTGTTCCTCTTGTTGGCAGAAAAAGCCAGCAATTCCTTTGGCTGAATAAGAATACTGTGTGTTTCTTTCTCTCAGTTGCAAAACAACTGAAAAGGGAAGGTGAGGAAATGATAACATGAATAGAATATCTCTATCTTCAGGAGAGTAGAAAAAGTTTGGGGGGGCGGGGGGGGGGGAAACGACACGTATTTGTGGAGAGGTTGTTGTTGCATATAGTTTTCCTAGGCTCTGCTAAATAGCTGATAACAGTGAGAATGTGGTTGAAGTTACTAATGGTACACAGTATTTTGACAGTGATGTAGGGAGGGACTGATTCAAATCTCTCAGATGGACTAAATACAAAGCAAAGTTAACACACAAATGCTGTGGGTTTTACCCTCCCTGGAGCTTAGAAAAGCTTTCCAGTTATTTTGTCAGCTGGTGCCAGACACCACTTAGGAATAATCTTGAGTGATTTAGATGAGTTTGGAGCAGGTAAGACCAAAGTTTGAAGGATTGGTGTGGACAGATAAACATTGAAAGAATGAGCTGAGTTGCAAAACATGGAATTGGAGGATCTGTCACCATTTGCTTTGCTCAAAGTGATTGTCTTTGGAAAACTATTTCCATACAACGTTCCTGTGGAACACAACAAATTTAAGGCAACTTTCAAGAAAAAGTGGTCACTTAAAGCACAAAAATGAGATGCTGCAGCTCTGGCTGTGAATATTTTCTTACCATTTTCTGTTTTAACGCAACTGAGTTTTTTAATTTCTCTTAAAGCTGCAGAGCTGAAATCATAAGCTTTAAACAAAAGGTCACTTTTTATTTATGTACACTTTACAAGCACACTGTTTTAGGATGTAATAGCTTTTTGGATGTTAACTTTTTATTTATGCTTAGCTTTGATGTAGCCATATGCAAAACATTGGCAATGAAGTTGGGGAAACAGAAAGGACGAGTGAAAAATCGCTGTAAGCCTGAGCTCGGCTCTCAGGTTTATAAAACGGTGTTTTAATGTACAGCAGTAACTTCAGTAGGTTTTCTCCTTGTTGAAGTGTCTCCAGACAAATTGTGCACAAAATTCGTGTACCCCCATGTGCTAAGAAAAGAATGATCATACTGAGCCAGACCCCAAGGTTTGTGTAATTTTGTGTTCACTGTTGGACATTGGCAGGTGACTATGAAGGAATACAAGAAACAAGCATAAGTCAATTCAGACTTCTGAGAATTCACAACTTTGTTTTGAGAAGATCTCCCTCTCTCTCCTTTTTTTTTTGGCCTTTTGTTTTTTGTTTTTTTGAGCTATTTAATATTATTCTCAAAGGGAGATATACTAAGCTCAGGGCAGCTCTATCTTGTTCACATCACAAGGTTCTTGTATTACCAGAGCCAGCTCCACAGCTGGAGGTGGTTTTTCAGTGATATAAATCCTAGTGGTTCCAATGACTGGAGAAATCTGTCTTGATCTGTTTGGGTCAAGGATGCAACCAGTAACTTTTATGTCTTTAAAGCTTATTTAAGTTTTCTGTTACTCCTTGGTGGACTTTTATGGTGATGTTTTCATAATTACACAGATCCTTGGCGTAAGCTCCTATCTGATAAGCCTTTTTAATTGGTTTTAAACTCTGTATCCCCCTGTAGCCTTTTTCATGGGGCAGTGAAGTCCATACTTACTAAGAAACAATTGAGTCACTCAAAGGGACAAAACCACTCCCAAATATGTTATTTTTTCATTTTGTGCTTTGAACTCTGTCTCAACTCCTTGACCATTTCGTCATAGCAAAGATTGCGGGAGTTCAGTGAAACCTTTGTTGCCTTGCAGTCTGTACCCACATCTGGCCAGCGTGATGGGGAAGAATTTAAGTCTTTCAGACTGGCAGATCATTTAATTGTGGGGCTCACAGGGTGCCCCCTATCTCCAGCCACAAATTGTCAAGTAGAACTTATTTTCCATCACCAGAGAGCTCAGCAAAATAGGGGGCCATCAGAATTAGTGGTGGAAGAGGCTTACTGAACACCGTCGTTTCTGCTCCTTGCAGATGGAGGACTGTACCATCTTGTAATATTTTCCCATCCTTTGTCTAGGTAGTTTCATAAAGACTCAATCAATAGGGCTCAGCCATTTCCCTTGAGGGACTATCCCACAGCCTAATATACCCATTTTTACTAAATGTTTCCAGATAGCCATCTCTTCCTCTGCCTCATACTCAGTTTCATCCCATCATTTTTAGTTATACTTCTGTGAGCCAGCTGATACAAAATCTTTCTTATGCACAGGAAAAACCCTTTCTTCTTCAGGAGGAAGAATCCAAGGCTTGACTCAAGATGAAGCTTCTGCATTTCCAGTGTCTAGGGAAATTTCTTTCTTGCCCCCTTCTTTCTAGCAAGAGTTGAGAAGTGTTAATGGTGGAGGTGCTTCACACAAGCACTGAATAATATTTCTACTGATTATTATAAGTACTGGATCTTATTGTAAGAACTTTAGTGAATGCCCCATATATCTCAGATCATGGGGGAAAAGCTTGGTGGGCTGTGTGTTGTTTTTTCTTTTCTATTTTTTTCCCCCTCTCAAGATCTTTTAAAAATTTTTACATATAGAAACAACTTTCAATATAATGAGGTTGTCTGTCTCATTCAAAGTGAGTTTTTACTCTTCATTCATTAGACTGATATCAGAGTATCTGGAAATGAATGGAAAAGGGCAAGTTACCTTTCAGAGCATGATACAGAGGGGTTGAGGTCTGTTCAGTAGTGCTGGGTGTGGCCTATTTTGTGATGTGTTCCGCTGGTATGCTTTTCAAACGGAAGGTTGAAACAGTCTCTGCATGCTCACCCCCTACCTCCTCCTAAATATCTAGGAGTAATGACGTATGGATAGCTGTTAGGCAGAAAATTGGTATTGTCTTCCTGAACTGCTTGGGCAGGAGCCTCTATCCTGACAGCAGATGTCTAAGGCAGATTAATATTGCAAGCAGGGCATGCCATCCTGGCCAGTGTTGTCCCTTCCCTGCTCATCCCTGATGTGCCAGCCTTTGATGCCAACTGGCTTTGCATGGATATCTCCATCCCTGGCACTCCTAAGGGTCTGTTGCTGGCTCCCTGAGGTGGAATTTGCCAGCAGGTCTCTGCACTTAGTCCCATCTGGGACTGGGATGTGCAGGTAACATTACCATTTCCTCACCTGCTTGGATCATTAGGCTTCAGTTTAACCTTGCTTAGGGTAGTCTCTGGGATTAGGAAATTTAGCACACCCCAGGTGCTGGAAATGAAGGATCTGGGTATCTCTGAGTTACTGTAGCACCTGGGCAGTGGCTTTGTGAGAATTGGCTTGGGAATAAATTAATTAAATGGAGTAGATTAAGTGTTCAGGTTTTAGGTGCAACTCCATGCAAACAGGCCTTATGCTTTGACTAAACAGGGCTAAGGAATTGCTTTTACTTTTCTGCTCTGAAGGGGCTCCGCTTTTTGCAGAGTCTTGTTTGAACCTACTTAGTCTGGTTTACTCAAACTGTACTGAAAACAGTGTCGAGGTGTTTTTTATTCTCCTCTAGTTTGTGACACTTTCTCCTTTCTATATTTCTCCCTTATAATGTAAGAGTCAGTAGAAATGGTCTCCTGGAGGAAGACTATGTCCGAGTAGATATGCTTTCAATATTTAATCAGCCTTGGAACTTTTATTTTGCTAAAGGGCTAAAGTGACAGCCTTTAGAGAATAATGATATGAAACACCATGTGTGAGCAAAGTGTGAAATGTCTCCAGTACCAACCAAAGCTATAGATATTTTTATTAAATATTAATGCCATGCATTTATGAAGGGTTTGCCAAGCAGATGTTAAGTTGGTCTTCATAGTAATTTAATTGAGCAAGGAACATTTCCTGCCATTTTTATCAATGTCAGGTTTTACATGACATTTTAAACTAAAAATATAAAATGGAGAGAAAGAGAGAGAGAAATAATTAATAATCAGTTTCCATTCATGACTATCTGTTACTATTTCCCTTCAGAGGATTTAATGTTTCTCCTGAATGTTTTTCTTGGAGGCTGATACGACTCTGAGCTAACCTAGACTCTGTGCAAATTCTTCCACAGGGCCTCTATCTGGAGTTGGGCCCACTCCTGCTAATGCAATTCTTACTTTTTGATTTGTAAAAAGATGATGATGATAATAAAAGCAAACCTTAAGTTATCCTGAAGACTCTGACTGTGGAGCTCTGAAAAATATCTGTGGATAGAGTGCTTTCCTCCTTGGAGCATCACTTGATGATTAAATGTCAGAGGGATCTTTCTGTGCAGAAATTATAGATTGATTAAATTTAGTGACATTACTCCCCTGCAAAGTGCAACGTCTAAACAGGATTTAGCATCATAAAGCACTTGATTATATACAACTCCTCAAGCAAAAACAAATAAGAAAAATAATAAAACAAAAAGGCAATTGACATGTCTGTAGGTCAGGTGCAACATAATGAGCCCATTCATGAAATATCACTGAAGGCCCTCTCCTCACAAGTATGGCATTATTTACATGGAAAAAGTGTGGTCACACTTCTACCTTGTATATGTTGTTTTAAATTTATGAAACTGGTTTTTTCCCCCAGACCTAAGTGGGCTTGTCTCAGTTCCATTCCCTGGAGACAATGTCTGAACCTCTCCCCCTTGAGGGGGGCGGTCACTGTGGCTGAGGTGACCAATTCTACCTCCAACTGAAGGAGGAAAAAATAGATCATAATAAATCAAAGCATGGTAAGGCTGAGATGAAATGAAAAATCACCAGCTTGGTCTGTGGGTTTGACCTGCACAAGCTTCCCATCAGCTCTGGGAACTTCTGTAGGCACTGCTGAAACGGGTCATGCCTGTGTTAAAACCCCAGAACTGTGACCTTCAGCTGCTCCTCTCAGTACTTACAGGAGGTATGGTACACTCTTTTGGATGCATCTGGCATGCTTGAGGCAAAGAAGGTGCATGTGCAGGCTGGCTACTCTAATGGGATATTGAAGGTTTGATCTAGCAAAGGATTATCCTGCTCATTCCTGATTTCCAGTTAAATCACTACAAGCCCAGACTGTGGAGAAGAGCAAGGTGAGGGAAGAGAGTGGGAAATCTTGCCTGCTTTTACCTCCTAAAAACAAGGAATTGATTATCATAAGTTCAAGGGCAAAGCACTAAACAGGCTGCTGTTCCCTTGGCTTCTACAATTGTTGCCATTGATTTTTGTGGACCTGCGAATGACTGCCTTCAAGGAGGAAAAATAAAGAGAATTTTGCAGGCTACTGTTGTGCTAATACTCTGTACCACTGATAGTGGAATGCAGCAAATGTTGACTGCCAGTGTCTTGTTTAATGAGATCTATACCAAGCCCAGATGTCTGGTACAGACCTCAGAATGTACAAATGACTTTGCATGTTACGCATATAGCACAAAAGTATGGAGTTTTCCATATTTTCTGTAGAATAAACTCAAAATGTCATATTCATTTGGTGCATGTGCCCAGATATAGAACACTGGTTCCTTCTCAGTGCTCTGTGCAAGAGAAAATTTATTTTACATGCTCTTAAAGTTGTTGAGTTTTCAATGAGTTGTCCTACTAGATTGGTTTGAGATCAGTATGTCTAGTTGACAGGCCTGAGGGTGAGGAAACTATTTATCAGTGTTGGAAACAAGCCTGAGACATGATCAAGCTATTTCTTTATTGTTATTTTGAAAGAAGGACAAGGTTTAATACTTACTTGAGGTTGTTTGTTAGCCATTTAGCTAATTTTCCACCAGTTTTACAAGTCAGCAGTGTGCTGAGCAGCATGAATGACAAACATGAAAATAACAGTCAAAGGCTGCCTAAATACTCAGTGTTCTGCTAAGTAGCAATTGACAGAATTACTTCCTAAACTCTGCAATGAGCTTTAAGTTTCTCCATCATGCCTGACATCTTTCCAGCTTCCCTCACACTTATTTGATACCATTTAGCCACATTCATTGCAATGTCTGCAGAAAATGCTTTCCAAGAGGCTGTGACACAGTGGGAGCGTTTTGTATTCCATAGGAGTCGCGTGTCATAAAGAAACAGAAAGCCAAGGAAGTGGCAGACAGAGCTGCTGTGTGTTGCAAATATCTAGTGACCTTTTGGGAGGCCAAAGATTCATCTCATGGTTTGAATCTCTCTTTTTGGAGGTAATCAGCAGAACTTTTCCCAGCAGGCTTTCTGCCCAAGATCCTGGCTGTAAGTAATGTGGCTCCTGCTGAGTCAGCATCCTTGGTTCAGTGATGCTGCGGCTTAAATGGGCTTAAAACCCTCCCAAATTGCAAGACACTGGTTCATCACTCTCTCTTATAACCTCCTCACTTTAGAAGCACCTAAAACTGGAGGATCTGTTGGTTCTGAAAGCTGAGCTCTTACTTTTATCAGGACAGTTGTGTCAGTAGCAGAGGTAGAACTCCACATTTTACACTTTGCATGGCTTGTCACTTTTATTTTTAATTTTTCTTACCCAGTTGAAAATGACTTTAAGTATGCAACACTTATTGGGTTTTGATAGAAAGATTGGAGGGTTTGGGATTCTTGGGTGGGAGATAAAAAGAGGTCAGAAATCAAAGGTTTCCCCTTCTTTTCTTTTCCCAAACTGTAACAAAACTCCTGGAGTCTTTTCAGGAAATACAAGCCATCCGCATAAGGAGGAGTTCTCACTGGATAAAAAGCAGCTCAGGCCCTGTGTCCAGCCATCAGTGTCCTGTCAGGTACAGCTTCCCAGAAGGATGAACATTAGTACCAATTGTTTTTTTGTGTTGGTGTTTTTTCTGATAGGGAAACATATGGTGCATTTCAGTGCTCAGAGTTTATACTCCCCTTACGATGGGCACACAGCTCCCATTAACTTTAATGAGACTTGCATGCACAAGGGGAGCATACAGGCCACATCTTGAAGCTCTGGGTTTTTACTGTTTTGTGTTACAAGCTGTGATAAATTAATATGTATCTGTACTGCCTACTTCAGTCTGCCAGCTCCAATGGATTTTGCTATAGTTGTTTTGACTGTTAACTCTTCTGTATGTCTTGCTTGGGAGGCTGTCTCGTGGGGATGACAGGCCAAGCTGCTTGGCCAGAGAATCTGAGTTTTCTGGTTTAAAAAATGAAGTAGGGTGTTGAAAGGTACTTGGAGGACACTGAATGCAATGCTAAAGGCTGTGTACACTATAGACAGTGGAGGGGACAGGTATTTCTTGCTAAGAGTCAAGACCCTGCTGCTTTGTTTCTGAGCAAAGTGTATTGCTAAGATATTTCTTTTCAGCAAACTCCTGAAGAGTTAAACCCTAAACTGAGGTATCTGATTAGAATATTGGTCACTGTAGCACGTGTTTGTGCTACTGGGGATTTCACAGCCCACCTATTATAATCAAGAAGCTGTAGATGCAGTATCTCTAAGGATCCTAAACAACAAGCATCTGTGCCTGAGAGGCCAAGCTGACAGTGCCTGAATGTGGCTTGGGTTCAGAGACCCACCAGGCGTGGGGAATCTAAAGCCGAGGATTGGCAATGCAGGCTGGTGTCTGATTGCACCAGATAGCTGAGCCAGGCCTGTAAGACAAGCCTTTGCAAACATAAACAACAAGCTGTCTTAGGGTGCAGAGTGAATATAGACTTATAGTAAGTAAGAAATACGTGTTCTGTATTTTGTACTAATTTCACAAAGAATATATTTGTTCCAGGCTCTGAGTGTGTTGGTGGAAGCAGTAATGCTGTGGACACCAGCAGCTGGGTCCCAAGGCAGGGCACAAAAGCCTAAAGAGGATTTGCCTGTCTGCAGCTGTCTATGCTGCAACCAGCAGAGAGGCTTTTGTCTGTAAGGTCTGAATTTGCTTTAAGTGTTGCGAGGGTAAAATACTAATTTCAACAGTTTAAGGGAAGTGATTTTCCCACTGCACTTGGCACTGGTGAAGCTGCACCTCGAGTCCTGTGTTCAGTTTTGGGCCCCTCGCTTCCAAAAGTACATTGAGATGTTTGAGCATGTCCAGAGAAGGGCCATGAAGGGTCTAGAAAACAAATCCTACAAGGAGCAGATGAGGGAGCTGGAGTTGTTTGCTCTGGAGAAGAGGAGGCTCAAGGGGGACCTTATTGCTCTCTTCAGTTCCCTGAAAGGAGGGTGTAGTGAGGTGGGGGTTGGTCTCTTCTGCAGTGCCTCAAGTGAGACAGGATGAGAAGAAATCACCTTAAATTGTGCCACAGGAGGTTCAGATTAGATATTAGAAAAAATTGTTTAAGTGAAAGAGTGATTAAGCTTTGGAATAAATTGCCCAGGGAGGTGGTGGAGTCATCATCTCTGAAAGTGTTACAGAGGCATCTGGATGTGGCACTTGGGGATATGGTTCAGGGGTGAGCAGGGTGATGCTGTGTTGACAGTCAGACTAGAGGATCTTGAAGGTCTCCTTCAACCTTGATGGTCTTGTAACTCTGTGCAAAACATAAAGCAGTAATTGATACAATTGATAAAATTAATTACATTTAATAATTAAATACATTTAGATAAAAATTAGATACATGTAAAAAGAGCATCAAGCAAAATACAGAATCTACCCTTTATTTTGGTAAGAAAATGGTAAGAGGGGAACATCATCTTTTAAATTAGCCATGCAACTACTTCAGTGCGAGCTGCTTGTCTCTTGTTATCTTGCCTGTACATGTGGACAGACACATGTTCTAGTACAGACTCCCTTTTGAGCTGCTGGCAAAGTTTGTCATAGCTTTATGAATTCCATTTTGGTAAAAGATGAATAGGGCTGTTTGTCTGGATACTTTTTCTCTCCTTCTTGAGAAGAAATGAGACTTAAAATCTCTCAAGTTGTTCAACTATTGAAGTTTAAACAACAAAGATGTAAAATTAGAAGTTAAGTCATATGGGCCTATAGCTTACTAATAAGGAGAGGGAGTCCATCTTTAGGCTAAGACTGTGGTCTTTCTAGTGGAAAAATTGAGATGGGGATAAAACTGGAAGAGTGGAAAAGAATCAGGAAAAGGTGAAGGGGAAGATACCATAGCCTGTGGAATGATTATTTCAACACTGTTACAATGGCTGTGAATGTGCTCTCTCAATTGTTGAGGGATTTTGCAGAAATATCTGGTGGCCCAGTTCTCATTTAGGAATGGTGTACTTGTGACCTTTGCACAGGTGGGATCATATCCACTTAATACCTGTGGAAGTCAAGGAGGTAAACTCTAGGGATGAAAACCATTTGCATATTTACTTTTCTTTTACCACAGTCCATTCTAAAAAAAAAAAAAAATTAACAAAAAAAATAATTCTTGGCCACTGCAGTAACAAGGAAAGAAAAAAATGGTGTGTTTTCTTGTCCTGCCATGACTGCATGCTGTAACCTTCATTCTTCAGTTTAAATACTCCAAAATCATCAGAAACTTGAATCTGAATGAACCACTTGACTCTGCTACAATAAGAGAATGTGACTGACTTTAATGTTACGGAAAGAGATGTCTGTCTTTAGTGCCAAATATCCTCATCTGAATGTTGCTCTCTCTTGCTGTTGAATTTTCTGAAGGTCTCTGTTTCATCCTCTGGATAAGGATCAGACCTTTCAAAACTTGACTGTCTCAGCCTCTCTCCTGCTCAATTGTTGTTCAACTTGGCAGCTGTTGCTCTGAAAAAAATGGATCCTGTTAAGACTGGGCAAGGAGAGGATGGGTGGAGCACTGGCCTGCCTTCTGATGAGGCTCATACTTAATGCAGTGTCCCACTGCAGGGGCAGGTGTGAGGCCAAGGTGTTCTCAAGTAACACAGTTCTGATCTTACAGCTGAGAGATCAGAGAGTTAATCTGGATCAGTAAAACCCCCAACCTTTGGACATCAGCTGTGTTTTAACCGGGGGAATAAAATGTGCTTTGCATAGGGAACAATTTCTCACAGCTCTCTTTTTGCTGTGATGCCGTTATCAAGGGGGACTTTGATTTTCAATTAATTTTGCATCTTAATGCTTGAAGCCAGACATCTCCATGAGAGACAACCAAACTAATAGCTTGATTCAAAACTGCTCCTAAGTATAATACCAGATTTTTCTTTTTTTTAATTGGTTCTTGGGAATAACTGAAAATGTTGAAACTGCAGTATTTTTTAATCAAATGTAGCTGGTATTACTCAACTTCATACAATCAGAACTCAGAGTTGGGCTTCATCAAAATACAAGTGAAACAGGTAGTTCATGTTCTTTTTGAATAACTGGTTATACTTTCAGAACACTTTTGCTTGTCAGTGTTTAGGCTTGTCCCTGTGGTGCTCTCAGCTGGAAACACATCTTCTAAAATGGCAGGTGAAGTTGTAAAGGAACCACCTCATTCTGGTGATTTAAAGCTTCAGGAAAAACACCAAGTATTGAAAACTTCCTTCCTGTTAAGAATACTATTAGCTGGCAACCGTACCAATTCAGATTTTCTTTTTTTCTCTCTGAATCCTGCCCAGGGAAGTTTCATGCTTTGCCCAAAAGTGCCTGTTCTGTTAAGAGGAATGGTCTAACATTGCCTCAGGTTGCCTGAAAACCTCTAGGTTCCTAGGGAGATTGTCCTCCAAAATCAGGAATAGCAAAATCTTGACAGCTGAGTGACCTTTGTAGTTTGATGCCACATAAGTGCAGAGACTTTAAGTCTTCAAACTCAGAGTTTTTCTTGTAGCCACATGTCTGACTGAACCAAATATTAAAAAACAAACTAACCATGGCCTGCTTTTTTTCTCAAATAAATGCATCCAGCTAAAACTGACAACAGGGTATTCATTTATCTTCTGTTTGAAGAGATACTATAGACATGAGTGTTTCAGGATGGAATAGCCACTTTCTTGTCTGTTAAGTTAGTTTGGCCAACTTTAGTTGTCTCCACTGCTTACTCTGTACAAGGGTAACAATACTGTGCTGGCACCTAAAGTCTTCTAGTGCAATATTCCTCTTTTTTTTTGAAAAAAAAGCAGAGGTCTCATTTAAATAGTCAAACTATATTTAAGCCCCAAGATCAATTTCTGTTCCTGGCCCCCAGCTGACCTAAAAAGGTGACTTTGAGTCAGATTCTCAAGTTCTGTGAGTACATCTTTCTCCAGTTACACCACTTTGGCTCTCAAGTCCCTCTGCTTTCCAGATAATGTGAAATATGTTTGCTTGTTGAAAAAATTTCTTTGTGTTGTGGTTTTGAGTCCTCTGTAACAGGCAAAACAACAACTTTTCATTTTTTTTCCTAGAACTACTCAGCTGCATCCTTTTGACATTATTTATTAAAGGCAGATCCATTAACAGTTAACACTGGGTTTAATTCCGCTCCCCCCTCCCAGCAAACGTAGATTTCCAGCTCTTCTGATTTTGATGAAGACTGGCTTTGCTGGAAGCCTGTGGCTGGCACAACTACAAAGCTGATTTTGGGAACCTTAGAGGTTTATTTAGATTCCTTAAATGCTTTGGCTTGATGGTATCATGGGTATTTTGAAACTTTTGAAGCCTTTTCAATTCCTAACAGCACCAGGCAGGCAGACATAGAAACACAGAGGGACTCGGAAGCCAGTGCCATCTTTGCTTTGTTCTTCAGGCTTGAAGTGTCCCCAAAGGGGGATCAAGCACAAAAGGAATAATAATAACAACGGGTAGATGGGGACCATGTTCTTCACTTCATTAGGGGAGGATGGAGTAAGAAAGATGATGCTTTATGTGCCTGCCTTAGTGCAGCTTGCACTGGTGGAAGGGTTTGTGGAGCTGTGAACTTTGGAGCCTGTGCATAAATGCTGATTTCTGTGCTTTGGTGATCAGTTGTGAGCATAAAAACTGGCTCCTAAGTCTCCCTCAGGAGGCTCAGTGCTGTTCCTCTGTCACTGTGCTGTGTGCTGTTTGGGTTGGTACCTCAAAAAAAAATAATCTGTCTCCTGCTGCTTAAACAGTGATTTTTTTTTTTTGTTTTGTTTTATTTTGTTTGGTGTTTCTTGCTGGGAGGGGAGAAG
The DNA here is from genome assembly GCA_035583155.1 of Acropternis orthonyx. Lineage (NCBI taxonomy): Eukaryota > Metazoa > Chordata > Aves > Passeriformes > Rhinocryptidae > Acropternis > Acropternis orthonyx. The sequence goes on along the minus strand of JAWWEU010000111.1, from coordinate 16,952,466 downwards.
TAAATGCATATGAAAGAATGGTGGGAGCACGTGGAGGCAGCAGTTTTTGGCAAAATGTTTTCCGTGTGTTACACTTGCATGTTTGGTTTGGTACTGGAAAAATCAGCTGTGGCTGCTGCTTGAGCTGAAGAATGGGAACAGCTTTGCATAACAAGGCTTTTTTCCCCCTTCCTATCTAATGTTATAAAAGCGATCTTCCACGGAATGACTAAGCAGAAATAGCCACAAATACTTCTGAATACTTCTTTTAAGAATTTGTATTTACATCATAAAAATCTTCCATTGGTTTCTTGTTAATGCAGTGAGTCGTATTAAGTGATTAAACCCTTGCAAGAGTAATAATCAGGAGGAAGCAATAATGCTGTTTTGGGAAGCAGGTTGGATTTTGCCTCCTCTGTCCTCATGTGCTCTCAGTCCTGCCCTTGGCCATTCCCCACACACCTAATGTGATGTGCTGTCCTTGGGTTAAACCACAGAGGCCACTCATCCACATGACTGTGTGAGAAGGGACTAAATGAATAGTTAGACTCAAAAACCTGAGCATTAACCACTCCAGCTGTATAACTGAAGAGTTTGGAGTCTGTGTGTTCCTACCTGATCCTGTAGCAGATTTTGCTTGCCAGTGTGTGCTCAAACAGAAGCTGATGCATGAAATTCCTCCTATGGCACTGTGCTTTTCCCTTCTACCATCCCTGGACTTCATAGCATTTCAGCAAAAACTATAGAAAGCCCTTCTGATGATGCTCCAAGAGTGAATTCGCTATATTGCAGCCTTGAGGCCTGTTTGCCTTTCTTGATGCATCAAAGCATGGAGGAGAAAAAACTGTGTCCAAGAAATGTGGCAGAATACAGCTTTTTCTTCTTCCCCTGAGGATGGTGGGCAGTGTTTCATGCACAGCCACGAGACTTGCTCCATTCCTCAAGAGTGTTTTGCAGTGTGCAAAGAGGATGAGAACTCCACACAACTTAAACTTGAATTAATTTAAATTAGTCTAATGACTAGAGGAAGGATATTCTCTTAGTCTTTAACTATTCTGCAGAATTCTGAAAGAAGAATGAAGATGATTAACTAGTTCTGTGCAAAGGACCTTCTCTTCTGTTTAATGCCATAGGACTTCCCCACATGGGAACTAATGGACCAAAAAAGAACCCCAAGAAGTAATCCCTGTGCTGGCTACTTGACTTGTTAAGCAGAAGTGCATATGCCTGTCTCAGAACACATCCTGCTTTTCTGGGGGGCACTGCAGGCTGACTCTAAGAAACATCTCTGTATGGTACGCTGGGAAATACTGTGAAATAAGGACTCCTGTACAGATGAGGCTGCCCCTGCTGTGCTGAAAGGAGCTTGTCTTGTGAGTTTCTTTCACATATTTGTGAGCATTGGAAATGCTTTTGGGAAGTGTCTTGGTAGCAGAGCTGAATGGACGTAGCAAATTCTCCAGCAGCACAGGAAACTGTTGATAAGCAACAACAAATTTTCTCTGAACTGGTATATGTAATAAAGGCAGAGAACTTGTTTGAAGGCATGCTGAAAGGCTCTTAAAATCACAACTGATTTTCCTTTTGGAAAGAGTGATTAGAAACAGAATACATAATTGTCAGAGTTCATAGTAGTTGGGCCTGTTTTCTGTAGTTAAACCAGAACTGTGTGGGGACAGGGCAGGTCTGAGGAGAGAAATGATGGCTGTTGCATTAAAAACCAAAATACACCCCACCTTTGCCCTTCCCCCAAAACTCCTGATCTCTTCAGATTTCAGCAAGGACCCTGTGTCAGTGAGCTCCAGTGACCACTGGATGTAGCTGTCGCTTCACAGAAATATGGCCAAGTAGACACATTTCTGCCGCTCTTAAGATGACATGACAGGTTGCTTTTTACATGTTGTTTCTGACACTGGTCTTTTTTCCTTTTCTTTCTTTCTATGCATATTTTTCATATTCCACCCTTCCACCCCCAATGCTCCCTAGAATATGAATATGTTTTATTGCTATGGATGTTCTCTTGCTTATCTTCAATGGAGAGGGCATGAGACTACTAGGAGGACTCTAAGAATGCAATAGTTACTTGCTCATCCTCTTGAGTAAAAATGGAGATGGTCCTAATTCTTCACTTATAAAGTCCCAATGTTATAGAAGAACAAATTCATCAAATGTAGATCATGAGAAAGAGACGTAGAAATGAAAATATACTTGTCTCTTTTTGTGTGACAAAAATGCCAGGCCAGGTTAGCTATTACAGCCTTTATTTAGCTGTTCGTAACCCAAAGCTCCTTCTGTTCTCCAAGGTTGAACACGAGTACAACTTTTCAGAGGTAATGTGGGAGACTAGGCAAACTATTTTACAAGGTCAAGGGGAACAGCCTTAAGCTGAAGGAGGGCAGATTTAGATCAGGTATGAGGTAGAAATTCTTTACTGTGAGAGTAGTGAAGGACTGGCTCAGGTTGCTCCAGGGAAGTTGTGGATGCTCCATGCCTGGAAGGGTTCAAGGCCAGGCTGGATGGAGCTTGGAGCGACCTGCTCTGTTGGAAGATGTCCCTTCCCATGGCACAGGGATTGAAGCTAGATGACCTTCAAGGTCCCTTCTAACCCAAACCATTCTATGATTCTGTGATTTTGTAGGTATTCTCTGGAGAGACAAGAAATCTAAAAGCATTGGGAACAGGGTGAATCATAAAGGAGAAAACCCCTACAACACTAAGTAGACCATATTTAAACAAAAAGTGAAAACTAATGATATCTAAAGGGCATATTGTGACATTTCTCATCTGTATTTAAAAATACAAAACCTGTGAATTTCTGAGCCAGCTAAAGTTACCAGAGTAATCCCTTGGTGTTTTTGTTTGTAAAACCATGAGTCAAGTTTCAAAACTAGCAGACTGGAAGTGTCCAGATCTGTATACTTACCTGCACTAGTAGTTTGCAAATATTTCAAAGCTTTCCACTTATTTAATAGGAACCAAAAATGATTAAAAAAACCCTCCAACAAAACACCCCCACAGAAAAAGCCAACTATCACCCAATCCAGCTTATCCAGCAAATAGGCAGGAACACTGACTCACTGTCACAGTGGGTACATCTGATGTGTCCAGCTTGCATTTGTTCACATCACCTTGGGGCTTGTGCTGGTTTGTGGGTTTGATCAGAGTTGCTAGAATTTTTCTTTCCACACACTGGGCTGACAGGTAGATTGGAGCTCTCCAGCGTTTAAATTATAAAATTTTGTTCTTGTGCCCTTTGTTACAGCTGTGGTTGAATTTGCAGGTAGTGACAAATGCTTTTGTCTTTGGGAAGGAAATCTTCCGAGGGCAGGACCATTTTTCTTACTGTCTGCCTGCAAACTCGCTGGGGCCTGAAATCTGAACTTGGGGAGCAGTGTCACAGCCCAGTGTGGTTCTCAATGTGCTTGCTGCAGGATCAAGGCTCATTTGGACACTCAGGTTAAGATCTGTGGAAAAAAAATTCTTGCGTCTGTGCTGCTAAATTTTTCTACCTGTAAAGAATTTACAAGGCTGCCCATGTAGATGCTGAAGCTTTAGTTCTTAATTCTACCTAGCTTACAGGTATTAGTACAGCAAGGTGTATCATTGAACCTTAGCAAATGGGGCTGGAAAGGACAATAAGTTATTTAGCCTGGTCTCTTTCCCCAAGGCAGGATCAACTAGATCTAACCCTCCTTGACAGATATGCAGCAAACCTGCTCTTAAAAACCTCCCATAACAGAAATTTGACACTCTTCCTCAGGCAATCTTTGCCAAGACAGAACTCTTCTTACTGCTAAAAAGCCTTTCCTAAGGACAAGCCTGCATCTCCCTTGCTGTAATTTAACCCATTGACTTCTTGCCTTATCCTTAGAGGAGACAGAAAAGAGTTTATTTTCCTGTTTGCAAAATGCTTTGGCATATTGCAGAGCAGCCATTGCCTCTCCCCATGGCCTCCTGTGGCCTATGCATTCCAAGTCTTTTAAAGTCACCCCTATCCCCCTGGTCTGCTCCCCCAGCCCAAGACCATGTTTTCTGGATCTCTGATTGCTCTTGATGCCCTCCTGTGGGCTCTCTCAGGCTGGTATATTGTGGAATAGCTTCCCCCCTCCCACTTGTGCTGGAATGCCCATAGTTGTGTCTCAGCGAAGGCACACTTGACTTTCAGCAACTAAACCATAATTTTGGTTTAGAAGGCTTTAGGGAGACAATGCATAAATAGTGTCTTGCTACCACTATGTACTCTCTGAAAGGGGAGAATGTTGGAGAGTTGCCTGGCTGGGTTTTAGACAAACAGGATTGCTTGGGTGTTTGCTTCCAGGGCAGACAATAGGAGAAGAAGGGAGCTATATGAGTAGTGTATTGTGCCCACATGTGAACTTAGGCCCTCTGGTGCTAAACACGCAAGAGGCATCTCCAAACAGCGCAGTGTTTGAGCCAGAGCCCAAGTATAAAATTCCTGTCATCCTGGCGGCCAAGCTCCTCATTCAGATTGCTTGCATTAGCAAGAGCAAACACCAGAAACATCCCAGAAACAAGACTAAAAGGACTCCAACACGGTGGCTCTCTAAGCTGCTTCTTTCTCATGCAGCTTTATTTTCCTACAACTGTTAGTGTGAATATGAGAAGGATCTTGCTTTTCCCCCCACTGCTTTCCCTCCCCTTTACCATGGTGCATTTTAAATCAAGCTGTCCTCCGTAGCTCTGCGGCAAATCTGCACATTTCTGGTTTTGCTCTTTCAGAGGATAATTTCTCCTGTTTAATGAGATCTGAGAATGAAGTCAGGCATGAGTTGGAGAAAGGTCACAGCATGTGCTCAAAGGTATATTAACTACTGTTGGAGCTGGCATCCGTCGACTTCCATGAGGACAAAATTAAGCAGCAAACAGTAAATACTTCCACTAGCACTTTATTACAAGCAGGACCATTTACAATGAATAAGAATTTGAGAACCTTCAAGGATGAAATGGTGATGCTCACAAATAAAAAGAAAAATCTTACTACTTAGTCTTAGAATGTGATTCCAGTCAAGGTTAATGGGGAAACAGTTAATGAGGGGTACAGAATCCAAGGGCTGCATTGATGCCATATTGTGTCTTACACAGGTAATTAATGCTACTGACTACTGCTAAATGGCTCTACCTGAGCACATTTTCTCTAGCAGGAACTTTAAATCCCCCACACTGTATACAGGAGAACTCTCCTGATGCTTTACGACTCCCACTAATGCTGAACAGGCTAAATCAGAACCAATTTCTTCCACTCGTTTCCAGGATGGTGATTTGCATCCATCTCCACCACGATACATCCATCATTCAGGGCCCAGTGGTGCAATGGCAAGTTTGGCATCAGCTTCACAAGGGGCAGGATCAGTCCTTGAATGCATGTAGTGAGAGAAGAATCACATTTTTCCATTTAAGCAGTATTTCCACAGCAGGAAATGCTGTGGGGGGGAAAAAAAAAAGCTCCCTCTTGGTGAGACTTTTCTCTATTGTCATCTTCCTCTTGTAATTTTTTAAATTTATTTTTTTGGGAAAGTCTCTTTTCTACAAGGTCCAGGCAAATATTGCTGCTTAGCGGCCAACACTGTGAAAAATGAAAAGCAGATGAAGGTTGAGGTGGCCCATTAGCCATCCTGCGCCCAGGCAGAGAATAAGGATGCAAAACCTGCACATCCAGCTCTAACCAGCTCCCTCCATTCACATCTGCTAATGGAAGTTGAACTGTGCTTAGCGCCTGGCGTGGGAAAAGGAAGAGCAAGATGAGATTATTTTGAAGCAAATAGAGGAACTGCATAGAGCTTACACTTACCGTCTGGTTCTGTTGTTTAAAAATATTTTGTTTTCTCTCCCTTGCACAGAGGCTTTAAAGTAGGGCATTTGTAAACACTGTTCCTTCCACCCAGTGCTCATTGTATTGACAGGAATCGCTTCAGCTGAACAGTTTCATCAATGTGCTCAAACCTGTTTGTAGGTGGCATCCGGAGGGCAGATTCCGCTCTCATCCAAGACCTAGGCCTCTTCCATTACTGTCTTTAAAACATCTCCCAGGTGCACTTAGGCACTGCTTTTCTTCGCAATCCCCTCTTCCCCCTCCTTTCTTCTTCTGTTGTTGTGAATAAAATGGTTTGAAAAGCCCAGGCCAAATCCTCACTCTCTTTTGGGTGAGGAGTAACAGCTTTACAGGATTAACCTCCAGGTTCCACCTGCCCTCACAGGAGGGACAGTTGCTCCAGTGCCATGTCACCACATAGCACTGATGGCTGAAGAATTGCGCCTATTTATTGTTGTGTAAGAGAGTGTTTCATCAGCCTTTAATTCGGCTGATTCCTAAACAGAATGGGGTCAAAGTGGGTTGTGCTGCTGAGTCTAAACAGCCTCACCAAGTAAAGGTAAATGTCTCATAAACAGGTCACAATTTATATCCTTTCTGAATTCCTCATGATTTGGGATTTATGGCCTTCCTGGAAACCTTGGGCTCTGGATTAGAGGGACAAAAAATATGCAAGGTTGGTGCATGATTCCAGCACATGTACCTTCCCCTGCTTTTAAGTGGTATTTCATTTGTTTTGAATTATGGTCATTGTGGTGGGCTGATGTTGGCTGAATGCCAGGTGCCCACCAAGCCTTCCTCACTCAGCAGGATGGGGAGGGAGAAAAGCTGGAAAACAAACCTTGTGGGTCAAGGTAAATGCAGTTCAGAAAAATGAAAGCAGAGGCCACATGTGGAAGCAAAGAAAAACAAAAGATTTATTCTCTATTTCCCTTCAGCAGGTGATGCTCAGTCACCTCCCAGCAAGGAGTGTTTTCTCCAAAAGACAAATATCCTAATAATGAATGCCCCTTCCCCTTCTTTCTCTGAGCATGATATGATATGGAATATCCCTTTGGTCAGTTTGGGTCAGCTCTCCTATGTCCCCTCCCAAGGTCCTGTCCACCCCCAGCCTACAGGTGAGGCATGTTGGAGAAGCATCCTTGATTCTGTGGGAGCACTGCATCAATAGCCAAAACTCTACTGGGCTATCACCACCTTTCCAGCTACCAGTACAAAACCCTGCCCTACCAGAGCTGCTATGGGGAAAAGGAACTCCATCTCAGTCAGGCCCAACGCAAATCATGTACTTCAAAGAGGGCCAATCTGTGTCCCTGCAAAGCCACACTAAGCCAGGGGCTTTTTATGCACTGTCATAGTAAGTCTGACCTCAGAGAAGCTCCCCACGGGATTCTTCTGTTTATGGGATCTTCCTCGGCGCAATTTCTGCTCTCTGCAAAGCAGCAGCACAGCTGGAGTCTGTGCCCAAGATGTAAATCTGCTCTCTGGTGTGTGAGGGAGAAAACCCCTGTTTCTTTGAATGGCCTGTTCTTGTCCATCTCTCCAATACTTGTGAAGATTGGAGTTCGGTTTATAAACTCGTGCCATTGCATTCAGGAGAGACACTTAGAGCTACTGAATGAATCCCAATTATGCTGATAATGCACTTTTTTATCTTTCCCTCCCTTCTCTCATTTCTAAATGCTGAACTTTGAAACTCCTGGGTTGAGTTTTTATTACTTCAGTTTCATCATTGTTCTCAGGGAGCATACTTGCATTTTGCAAGAAACTGAGTGGCTTTTTGACTTGGAGAAAGGAGTGGGAATTAGAAGTTCACTTAATTCCTTTTCTAACGTGGTTTATTTTTGTTTCGTTGTTCTTTGGGTTTCTTTGTTAACATATCCTTCACTCATATATGAGTTGGGTAATACTGGTTGGAGAAGGAGCAGATAAGATGATAATAAGCAGAGTAAATTTTGATATGTTGGAAACGTTATATGAAATGAAATTTCATTACGCTAATCCTTTTGTCCAGCTTTTGATCCTGTAAGTTTACAAATGGAAGAGACCTGGGTATTTCCTGCTGTAGCCTAACTCTAGTAGCCTTCCTAGTGCTTTTCTTGACAGATTTTAAAGGTTTTTTTTCTTATGTTTTTATTTTTTTAAATGTAACCTGTTTTCAGTAGAATTTAGAAGCTGTTTCAACTGTAGGAACTGAAGTCCTCAGAGCATTAAATCAATTAATGTAGCATAGGATTTGGCCCTCTCTGTTCTAAATGCTGATAATAACAATCCTATTCTGACTAAACTAGCATGAGGTTAAGGTTAATGCAAAACTATATTAATAAATAAAAAGCAACACCACGCCCACCTCCTTCTCCCTGCCCCCCAACTTGTTTGGCAAGTGTAGGAGAGTGGCTGGTTTGTGAGCAGGAATGCTTATGAACCTGTTTGTAGGCTGGCTAACGTGAAAACCTTTCTAATCTTGGTGACTTTAACTTGCTTACATTCCTTTGAAGGTCTCCCTCCTTGATGGGGATTGAGGTTGTATTGCCATGATGCATTTTTATACTGCATTCCCCAGGAGTTAACACTCGCCATGGAGACCTGCACTTTGTCTTTTAAGCAGATAAAAAGAGAGGTCAGTCAGATGTAATTCCCCAACTCCTCGTATAAACAATTTAACTGCTGCAGCAACATACTTGTTTGGAATTACTCCCTCAGATTCAATTCCCTTTTCCTGCTCCACTTGTAAAAATGGTTAGTGTCCTCTATAAACTGCTGCTCAGCCAGGTCCAAGGCTTGCTGTGGAGTTGTAGAATAAATGTTAATCTAATACAGGTTACTGGGTCAAATGCAATCACAGGCTTGTGGGAAAAGCTTAATACTGTTCTGCTTCTTCTAACACAGTAAACCTGGATATTATATGATAGGTTAAATACCATTGAACCATGGCAAGAATTTCCTTGAAAGTAGGATTTAGTACAAAGGAAACTACACTGGAAGAGTGACCTAGGATTGACTTTGCTCTCTGAGAGCATTCTAAGAAGCTGAGGTATGCTGTGAAAATTATCTCCCTGAAAACATTAGGTACCAAAAAAAAACCCTAGGTCAGGGGATGGCCAGCTATAGCAAGGATGATTCAGCTAATGAAAGGCTTCATGTGTTTTTACACTGCCGCCTTCTCTCTGTAGGAAAGAGCATTTTTTTTTTCACCACCCCCTCCCCCCCCCCACCCCGCCCCACGCAGTGACTGTGAAGCCAGCGTGATGTGGCTAGCTCCAACTTCTGATATCTGAGATTGTGTAAATACACACTTAAAAATATATATCTTCAACACTCAAATGTGAGTGCTGACAGTTGCTTATTTCCCACAGGCTGGCTTGTGTTATCCCTTGCTGTCATGTACCTCTCTGTCCCGCAGCGATGGCAGTTTGGCACAATATTTCACCCTTTTTAGTGCGGGTTTTGTTTGTGCTCAGAACTGCTGAGGTCACAGGCTGGGTGAAGTCGTTAAGTGGAGGTTTGAGGACCTGATCCTGCACGGAGACCTGGCTCAGTGTGCGCTAATCTGTACCAGCCTGGGGCCAGTCTCTTTCCACGGTGTGTGTTGTCAGCTTCTCCTTGTTTATGTAGCCATTTATAGTCCTGCTATTTGTTTATGGAATGAGGGAGAATGGGCACAAGGATGAGGGGTGTTAGGGCCTTCATTTTAGATCTGTTACTTAAACCAACTGAAGGGATAAATCCTGTTAGTGAGAGCACTCTGGATGATACACAGGCAGAGAGGACACTTCAATGTGCCGAGGCAGCCGAGTACAGACATCACTTCGATCAGTCTGAGCTGGTAACAGAGATGAGGCAATTACACTGGGGTGAAACATGGCATGTAAACATATAATTTTGCTAGTTAGTAAAAAAGCCCAAAACAACCAAACCCCACCACAACATAGCACTGAAGTGCCAAAATCCAGCCCCAGTGACAATAGTTATAGTCACCCGAGCAGTGTTACACCTTATTTTTCATGTGGATTGTGAGAGGCAGGGTCAAAACAGCCTGTGGCAGAGGCAGGAACATAGTCAAGTTTTTTCAGGTTGGCTTTGTTTGGTTTTAGTTTGTTGTGATGTTTTATACTGAAGACAAACTTCCTGCACTGAATTTTGTATTGAGTGCCATGTACAGCAAGCAGTGCATAGGTTGCGTGTCTCGAACATTGCTTTTCACATTTTAACTCAGAAATGTGCATTAAAATACTTCAAGATTTGCACACAAGGTGTATTCAAGGTGTGCAAAGGGTCTCTAAAAAGTGGCGGGCCTGTGGAGTCAAAACTTACCTCTCCTTCAGAAAAAAAGCCCAGCAGGTCATATAGTCACACACTGGGAGCTCCTCACAGGGATATATTGGCCCTGTATGGCAGCCAGTAGGATGTTTCCAGCTAACACCCCTCCCCCAGTTTTCCAAAGCCAGCACAAGCAGGACTGATGAAATGTCATGAGTCAACTTTTACTGCCACCATCTGAGCAAGAACTGAAAGATGGTCCCCACGTATTAGAGATGGATGGGACCATGCTCCCAGAGACCAGGAAAAGAAGAGGCACTGCTTGTGTGGCTGTCCTGCAGGGAAATGGGGGAGAAGGATCTTGAGGAGACTGAGATTCAGGAGATCTTTGGAGCACCGCAAGCAGAGGGTCTGATCTTTGATTACATGGAGTTAAAATTTTTACACAATTGTGCCTTTAAATTATTTATTTTTTTTTAATTTTTAACAATGAGTAGAAGAACTGCAGGTTGTAGCTTACCTGGGGAAGTGTAAGAGTCTGCTGAAACCTGTGCTGAGCAAGAGGAAATGCTTTGCCTGTGCCATTTCCTTTCTGTTAACCATGAGACCCTGTTAACCTCTCTCTGGTCCCTGAGCTCTCTCCCTAATTTCATCTTCCATATCCTCTTTTTGCCAACATTTTCTTATATCAATCTGCTCCTGAATAACCAGACTCTCTGCTTTCCCCTCCCTCCTCCAGGATTAGTTGTGGAGTAAGAAAAAACCCTTTTTTCCTTTTTCTCCCTGTTCCAGTCTTTCTTGAAGTGTATACTTTTTCCTCTTGTGTGTTCTTCATCTGACCATATTTCTGTCTTCTGTCTATTCCTCAAGTCCCTTACACAGGTGTCAACACCTTTCTCATTTCTCTGAGTCTCACTCGTCCTGACAAATCTGATGCCTCTAACAGATGTCCCTCCTCTGTGCTCCCAGAGGCTACCCAGGACACACCTGGCTCCATGCAGCTGAAAAGCTGAGAGAAGGAGGATATTCACTGGTCAGTCACTCCTTCCTCCCCAGTCTCCCCTTTAGAGCCAACTTTATAACCTGATTTTATTCGTTGGACAGTCAATGAAGAAATATCAGCTGATTTGCAGGGCTCAGAGAGGAAGTCCTTATCCTGCTGAAGGCTAAACACTTGCTGAATTTCACCTCTACTCTCTCAGTTTTCTTGTACCGTGTGGTGCAGCTGTGCACTTCCAAAAAATGTATTTATGACCTCTTCTTCTTTAAAAGAAAAGAGGGAGCAATGTCTCAATAATTACTAGATACTCACTCTGTAAGGCTTTTGTGCTGGTTTTTAAAAAAATCTTTTCTTCCCCAGCGCTTCTTCTCCTCAACTGCTCAGTAACCCAGACCTTAGTGCACTTTGAATTATCATAGTTTAAGCTGGAAATGCTAGCTGGTGTGTAAGCAAAAAGAAAGCATCTGGTTGTTTTCCTACCTCTTTCAAAAAAAAAAAAAAAAAATTTGTATGGCAGCTTTGATCCACCTTTTCTAGCTGGTGGATCCCTTCTGTCCGCTAAGATTTCTTCATGCTTCACCACAGGACATGCTCTTGGCACAGCAAGAGCTTCGTGTCTCAGTGAAGGCTCGGTGTTTCACCAGTAGCAAAGTGTGTGCACGGCCATGTCCCTTGTTGGGTCCTGAAGCTTGGGTGAAAGGCAGAAGGAAGGCTTGTAGGGTGTTTCTTTTCCCTTTAAGGGATAATTAAAAAAAAAACTGTGACATTTTAGAAGGCCATTTGCTAAGCTCTGCATGTTCTGTGTATTTTAGTGTGTGAACAAATTAGATTATGAAAGGTAATGTATTAGTGATTTGACAGTAATGTGGAATCTTGGAAGCATTAATCGCTAATGCGTGTTTCATAATTTCAGCTAAATGATCTCAGTTGAAATGCAAGAGAGGCAATTGAAAAATTCCTTGAGATTGCAGTGAAACCTGGTACCCTAATGCAGATTACTTTGATTTACTGCAAAATACTGCAAGCCAGTAGGAAATGTTCACAGCAGCTGTGTTTAATAGTTACAGTAAGAGATGTGTGATGAAATGGTAAATTCATATATGTATTTTTCCTGTAAAATATAAGCCTCCTTCTTCATCTTCATATTAAAAAAAAAAAAAAAAAAAAAAAAAAAAAAAAAAAAACCCCAACCAAACAGCAGGTTGTAACATATTATTTTCACTCATTATTTGTATTAGCAAAATCTATAGATACCCTAACTGGGGTGAATGGTGTTACTTGCTTTCATATTGTCATGCAAACACTAGCTTGCTGAAATCCAGGATGGCAGCCGAATTCTGCAAAGTTTCAGTGTCTCTCAGAGCTGTAACAATCTGTCTGCAATGGCAGGCTGTGCAAATCTTCATGTGTTTTTTTCCCTTCCATGTGGGACTCGATCAGCAAGGATAGCGATGGTGACATTTAAATGGGCACTGTTAGGTTTTAGAGCTAATGCATCAGCAAAATGAATTCACACCTCTCCCGCACCGCCCAGTGGACTCTACACCCATCCTGGGGGTCAGTCCTGACTGTCAAGCTAGTCATGGTTGTTCTTAGGCTACATGTTTCTTTTTGCAATAGAGGGACCAAACTTCTTTATTTCATTTGAAGTGAAAACTAAGATTTTTTTTAGATCTCACATCTTAGGTACTGTGAGGAAAAACACTTATTGACTCATCACCAGGCTGTGTGTTTACCTTCAGCTGATGAATCCTGCATTCTGCATGGATTAAATATTTCTTAAAACCAGTCCTATTGGTAACTGACTCTGCTGTTAGTTGTGAATTGATGCTTCCATGGTTCAGATTTTCTTCAAATAATCTTCTTTCTGCTGAGTAATACTGGTGACCTCGAGGAGTCTTTATTCCACCCTCTTCTACCTAATGTCTAATGCATGAAGTAAGGTTTATTTGGAGAGTAAAGGTGAGAGAACTGGGCTCTGTTCCAATAGCAGCAATATTGGCTGTGAAGTATTAAGATGATACCTGACTCCTCTTTCATCAGAAACCATGGAGTGCTGCTGTTCAATGCATATTAAGTAGTGGAGAATCATAAAGAAGAAATTTCCCCATTGAAATTACATTATTCAGTGTGAGGAAAAAACAAGGCTAGTCCTCATAAAGCCAGAATTCTCTTCAAATCAAGAAAATATTGCACATCACATGAAAACTACCATGCTTGCCATGTGAGAATTTTACCTCATTGGGAACTCTCTGGATGGCCTGTATTTCCTAAGTCAATTGCAAAAACCCAATAAATAAATGGACAGCTTCTGTTTATAAAGAAATTTCAGCAGAAGCAATATGGACCCTAATTCCACTACAGTGCTAGAAAACTGATGAGTTTCTCTGTGTAAAACCTTTAATAGGACTCAGTGGGCTCTTTATGTCTGCCCAAAAAGAGCTTTTCAAGCCTGTCCATGAAATTATGATTGTCCCAGCGACTTCCATAAATGTCTCTCTGTATCACTATCCCTTTTGACTAGTGCTGCTGAGTCTTCAAGAAATGGCAGAATCTCTCACTCCCCTTTTAAAACTAGATGGTGCTTAAAAGAAAAAGGATGTCTGCATTTGAGCTAAAGTACAGACCGAGTCTGCGTGCGTGCAAGGAGAGAGCGCAGAGATTTGTCTTTTGGAGTACCCTTTTCAACCCCTTTTATATGATTCATTCGTTATTATATTTGATTGGTTTTACAGAGCCCAAGGAAGCACCTGGTGCTTCTCGGAGCGTGTAGAAGGCATCTTCCTTGCCTTGAAGAGTTATTTTCCCGCTGGGTGTGTCCATGCTGGGTAATGGAAAGCAGCTCGGGCTCCTGAGCTAGCAGATCCCTCCAAGGCAAAAGCAGCGTTGCTGTGAAGGACTGTGGATGTGGTGGTTGTTTTGCTGAGACATATGGCCAGGTGCTGGCCAGGTGCCACACGAACGTGGCCCTGCTGCCTCTGAGCTGCAAGTGAGGAGCTCCAGTAACCCTACACGGGGTGGATGCCGCCGTTCACTTGGCAGCCGTGTGGGCAGCTGGCCCTGCTCTTCCTTGCTGGGTGCTGAGACACCCTGACATCAGTGATGTTTCTGCCCAGATACAAAGATTTCTTGGATGAGAAGAGGCAGCCCCCTTCCCCCAGTGGAAACAAACTCCTCACTTGTTCCTACCGTTGTTGAGACTTGTTTATTTTTGTCTTCCTTTAAGTATTGCCATTTGTAGGAGGAAAAGTACGCCTTTAGGAAAAATGCTTTAAAAGTATTCGAAGGATTTTTCACATTAAAAATGAGTTTTAAACAGAGGGCAATAATAGCTTCCTTTTTGTGAGAAAACGTCACTTTGAAATGAGAATGTAGAAAGTATTTAAATTTTTGTGGTTTTTGTGAAGAATAACAGTTGTGGAGAGACAGGCATCATAAAGTTACTTGCATCCTAAATAAAAAAAGAAACTTAAATACCAAACCTAAAACCCCTACCTAAACTGGAGTAGCGCAGCATCCTGTCTTTTCACGCTTGTATATTGAGTTCACCTGTTGGCCCTGTGCTGTTTTTCTGCTGCACTGAATCCAGAATCAGATTGAAGATTTCTGTCCTGATACCCATCTCCCATGGTTTTATGTATCTGAGAGATCACTATAGCATGAACCAGATATGCTACTATAATGCAGCAAAATTCCTTAAACAGTATTAAAGAGCCTGTGAATACGCTCAGAAACATTTGCTGACGTTGAAAATAGGATCAAGGTTATTTGTCAAGGCAGTTTGTGCAGTTTACCTTCATAAAATTAAAAGAACAGTCAGGTTTTCAAACAGCTGTAATGTAAACAAGACTTTTGAAAAAATGCAAAGGCAGTATAATGTTTAATGAAAAGTTGGCATTGTAAACAATTAACAAGCAATATCTGAAAATAGAACTGAAGTAAACCTCAGTTTTGCTGCAGAAAAAAAATTATGTTGAAAACCTGGAAATGAGTTTGCCAAAAATGTGTGTATAAATGGAAAATGAATGTGACAGTTTTCTTTATTATACAGCATAATGTGGATAAGGACAAGGTGAGTAATGACAACAAAACCATAATGTAGTTTTATTCAGATCTTTTAGTGTTTTGGGATTTAATGATAGAAGGTGTTAGAAAGATGAGAGCATTTTCAACAGTATCTTAATCAGCAGCTTCTCTGCACCAAAAAAATGTGGTATGGATGTGGGATTCAGCCCTTGCCACAGAATGCTTGGCTTTTGTCTGGAGGCGTCAGGTCAGGACATGAAAGACTATCTGATAAGATTCTGATAGCTGTGGAAAGAGCTTCAGAGCAAATGAAAATATATCTTATTTATGTAAGGACAGATTGTGGCTAAGATCCTAAGTACCACTTGAGACTCAATTCAACCCAAAGTAAAGACCTGAAATTTCTAACCTCTCATTTCCCCCTTTTATTTAAGAGGATGTTCTGTAGCCTGCACCCAGCTCTTATTGCTGCCAAAGGTTTCCTGAAAGCTGGTTGGAACAAACCACTACCTGGCAATTTTTTTCCTCTTTGGAAGCCTCCCAAGTGTGGTTCTACCAGAAGGGTGTTCATGTGTAACCCAATGTATCTGCCACCTGTCTGCCTCTCTAAGTGGAGAGGAGATACTGGATTTTTACTTCCAGGCTGTGTTTAGAGGGACAATCTTGAACATTTTGTGATTCTTCATTTCTTTGTACTCGTCCATTGAAAAGTCTTGTGTTTGATACTTTGTGCCTGCTTGTCCAAATCACATTCTGGCAACACCTGAAGTGGGCTAAGAACTGCAAGGGATGCTCCTCTAGTGTGAGCCTGCCAGTGCCATCAGCTTCATCAGAATCGTGCTGAATTGCAGCAGAGAGTTCTGCTTATTTCAGGATGCCATCTCATGGGGACAGGTCAAAGAGCACAAGCAATAACTTGTCAAAGAGTGAAGCACAAGGTTGGATTATATTTAGAGTTAGGAGGAGGATTTTTCTTTTTCTGAAGTCAAACCTGGAAAAGGTACTGTCCTGGTTTTGGTGGGAGGGTAAAGAGGTTGTGTGCTGTGCTGTGACACTGTCCTAAGTCTTTTGGGCTCTGCCTTTTTTCTTTTCCCCCCTACATGCCCTTTCATTAACCAACATAAATGTTTTTATTTGTTCCTTGGAAAAGCAATTCATCAGTTTGTTCATTGGTTTGTAATGTGTCAGGCAGACTGCAAGGTCTCAACCAATGGAGAGTTCATGAGTTCACACACACCTACACAGGAGAAAACTTCTAAGACTTTTCAGTGTTGTTTTCCAAAACAAAAGTCATTGATTCAAAAGAAAAGAGCATGGTAAGGTCCACTAGCTAGATGTTTAGAATGGATAAATTTAGGCTAAAAAAAAGATGCACATGTCTACTAGTAAACATAAATCATCAGTGGAAGTATTTCCCAAGAGGTGTGATAGATTGAATATTTAAATGAAGACTTTCTGAAAGGAAGAAATCCCTGAGGTGGATTCTTTGCTCTAGATTAAAGAAAAGGTCAAATGATTATCTAAAAGATAAATGGTCCCGCCTGGCCTTAACATTCATGTATTTATTAAAAATAAGCAAAATACAAACAGATTTACAGCCTCATCTTCCCTAGTACTTCAGGGAAGAGAATGCAAGCCTGCACCATGACGTGTGTATTCTTTCTTGGCGTGGGAAAGAGCAGGGTTGTCCTTGCTTCTCACACAGCAAGATTTTGTGAGTGTGTGCAAAGACCTGTATGAAGGTGGAGCCTTTATTAGAACTCTGATTAATAAATAAAAAAGATTATTGCTGAGTGGTTTTTAGGTGGAATGATTTCTGTTACTTTCACAGTGGCTTATAGGCAATGCATATAATTAAAGATAAGAAAAAAATTAAAAAAATATGTATTTTACATAGATATGTAAATATATATATATAAAACAAATTTGTGATAATTTTGGTGACTTCAAACTGTAGGTTGTTTAATTGATACTTTTTAAATGAAATTAGTTACGTGATATGTAATGAAATTCTGAGCTTGCATAGCCATTAAACGGACACCTGAATTTACTAATTACACTTAAAAATGTGGGCACCACCTTTAAGCAGAATCGTAGCATCAAGCAGATGTTTTTAGGTCATCCTCATGGGGATAACATCCCAGGAATCCAGTCCGTGGTCTGTTTGATGTAGCGAGATTTCAGAGTCCACTGAGGCTGCTGAAAACCCATAAATAGCACTGGGATCTGAAACATATTTCCAGACAAAACTTGTTCTGCCTCCCAGTAAGCAGTCATTTTCAATCACCAGATTTGTGTTAGAGCACTGTGTATGAGATCCAGGTGTGGGCAACTTCAATGTTAGATGGGCATCTCGCTCTGGCTTGGTTCAAAATGAAGTGAAGAGCAATGTGTGGGCTCATCCAAATGAGGTACCTTAGAAATTGAAAACACTGCTGATAGAAGCTTTTAGGACAAGTTCTTTAACTCTCTAGCACTTAATTTCATGAAAGTATTAGGTAGCTGCAAACCATTCAGTTTTTGATGGTTTCAGAGTGGATTTTAGTTGCCTAATTTTCTGCATTAAGATATCCATGCTATTCAATCTTACCTTCATAGAGTCTCAGTAAGGGCTGCTGCATTTAAAATAATGTACGAGGACAGAAATGAGCTCATTCCCTGGTGATAATATAATATGATATGGTGATAATTTTTTATAATAAATTCTTTTCTTTCCATGGAGAGGAAAGGAATGGCGAAGGTGTGTGCCTTCTTTCCTCTCATCTCCTGAAAATACCATTAAGCTGTGATGGACTATATTATGGCTTCTATTTTAATTTTGAGAAATATTTTTTTAATACGCATTAGTTTTCTTTCTTGCCTAACAACTGGTTACTTGAGGACCTGATCCAACATTTGTTGCTGTAAATGAAAAGCCTCATCCAACTGTAAATAGTGGATTCCTCTTTGCCTGTTTTTGACAAGATTTTCCCATCAATGGAGTGAATCTAGGGGTTGGCTCACTGTCATGCTAACCATGGTAATTTCCTTCTTTTTCCCTCTGTGTCAGTTTTGAGTATCTCTCTTTTAAAAGGAAGTTTGAGATTTTAATTTATTTACAGAACAAATGTCAGACTTGAATCCAATTCTTCTCTTAGATCTTCACTTCTCATAAGTCTATAACAGAAATAGTAACAAAACCACCTGAAGCATCCATTCATATACCTAGAAATAGTTTATGGGACACTGAAAGACACTGATGTTATCTTTTTAATATTGTAAGGAATAATCCTATTAAAGAAGAAACAAGGAAAACTGTTATGCCCACAAGGCAGAATTATCCAAAGTTGATTGGAGAAGCTCAGGTTACTCTACAAAGCCCAAGCTGTGTGCTGACCTATCTTTCCATCAGGGCTTGGTGAATGAGCAATCATTTGTGGATTCTGCTCATCTCTCTTTGCGAACTTTGTTCAGTGGAATTAGATACAACTTTGACAAATTAGAAGTGCCCCTTAGCCCCACTGTCCCTGCCACAGCACAGTCTTCCAATTGTGCCTGGTTTTCTGAAGCTGGGCTGCGTCAGAGCCGTCAGTGGCAGGCCTTCCACAAAGCTACACTTTTTAATAAGGGAATCTGTCAGCACTGGCTTCACAGGGTCTTGCAGCCTTCTCTTAATCCACAGTGCAAACTGCCCTTCCCTTTGCCTTCCCTCTGTTGCGATGTACTTGGACTCTGAAATAAATATCCCCTTTGTTTACAATGTGCCTGCAACAAAATTAACCTTTGGGATTAATTGGAACTCAGAATGGGCTGTGTTTCATCTTTCGTTATAGCACAGGTTTGGGATCAAATAAAACTCAGCTACCTGCCTAACCAATGTCTGTTGCTTTTGTTGCTGAATCCCTGGTTTTGCTCATAGTTTCTTAAAAGATGGTACTGGTTACTGAGCTTTTATGTTTCAGAAAAGTTAATGGAAATTTCAAGTAGTGGCCTTCGGGACCAATATATCTGCAGTTGACTTGGTGTGGAGGGAGAGTGGGACTGAGCAATATGTTCCAGCTCTACATAAAATCTGTAAGCAGAACTGGACCAAGAGGGTTGTGGTTCAGCACAGGAAACCAGCATTGCTGAATTGGGTGCCACCACTGATTTACACTACTCAGCAGTATCCAGGGAACCTGTCTGGCCTTGGGTTTTCTAATCTGTACCTCACCTTATTTATTTTTTCTTTCTTTCCCTCCTTGTAAAGAATATTTGTTAAATCTGTCATACTGGTGGGGCTGGAAATTAGCAACCTATTCTGCCACAGAGCTGAAAATCACAAGTTCTTTACTCTGCCCTACCATTTCTTGTGTGCCCATCCCCACCCCACCTGCTCCAATGTGGAGGAGCTTTTGTTCTTAAAGGAGCTGGGATGTTACTTTATGGTCCTTGTCTGAATTTGTTTGCTGATACGGATTGTTGCTGCAGATGAAGTAATGAAACTTAAGCATCTGCTTGCTGGGTCTGTAGAGACTGGCCTGAGATAGGTACTTCAGTTCTTTATGGGCAACCCAACCCCCTGCTTGGTTAGTAACAAATTTTTATGCATTGCCTTTGACTCGTGGTATTTCCACAAACTGTCATGTGGGACTGTGATGTCCCTTGATTGTTCAGCAGAGGTCAAAAGATGAACTTGTTGCTCTCTTCAGAAAACATGATCATTGATTCCCCTCACTGTCACTGAGAATAAAGTTTCCCCACACAGCCAACTGCCACCTTAGTTTAGCTTTGCAGGAAAATAAAGGCTACGTGCATTCTGCATATATCTGTGCACATGCCCTCTCTACTTTGTGTAGCAGTTTAGTGTTATCCATTCTTAATCCCATGTGAAATAAGAGTTTTAAATTCAAAGGCAACTAAGTTCTCTGAATGTTGTGGAAAATAAGAAACTGGGTAGGGAAGAGCCACACTAGCAGAGCATTTATTAGATGCATGGTTTCAGTGTGGTTCACAAGTTATTTAACACCAGAGAATCCACACAGGAAGGAATCTCATCATGCTCTGCTGCCGGAAAACCTTCAGACTCTTGCGCTGTCTTAGACGCAGAAGTCAATCAACCACAAGAACCAAATAAAAAAGAAACCAGACTTCATTAGTTTCAATCCTCATGGCACTATTTCTTTCATTTATGGTTGTTCTGGAAGCGGAGATGGCTTTCCAGTGATGCATGTGCTCCAGGCCTTCATCACCTTGGGGTTAGCACTCAATGCTTGGGGCTGCTCTTGCAAAGGACTTCAGCGAGTACAGCCCGCAGCAACCTTTCTCTTGAAGGTCACCTACTATTAGCCCATAAATCTTGAGCTTTGTGCTCTGTCCTGGCTACCTGTTTATTTCAGGATATAATTCAAGGTGTTGGTTATGATCTTATTAAGCCCTTAAAGGCTCAGGACAAGGTTAGCTGAGAAAATTGCTTCTCCCTCCCACCCCCACTTCATGCCCTATCATGGGAGTTATGATCTGTTGGGTTCCTGTGATTATTCTCCCTGCAGTCAACAACACAGTCCATGAGGCAGAGTGTGTGCCTCTGAAACTTGTGTCTGCAGCAGCCTGAAAAATCTGGGTTTACTGAATGCAAAATGAGGCAAAAAACGAATTAACATCTAGAACTTTCTTAGGCTTGTTTTTTCTGCAGAAGTATGCAGCAGCTCTGTTCTCTGGTGGTGTTCATCATCATCTCTGGTATTCGCTGGGTTTTGCCCTGTTACTGCTGAGTGCCCCACAAGTTGCAGTGCATGATTTTGCAAAAGCATAAATGGATAAAAAGCTCTAGCGTTAATTCCTGTTGTTTTGCAATGAAACATGGCAGATGAGATCATGCCCTACAACTACTCATGCTGTAGCTTGGGAAACCTGGAGCAGTGAAGCCTGAGAACTGAGCTCCAGAGACAGCTGGGGCAATACTGGAAAGGTCAGCGGAGAGTGCCGGAGGATTGATGAGCTCCTCAGTGAGGTGCTGGAGGCCAAGAAAGGCATGATAAGAAATTAAAGCAGTGAGGCAGTGAGAGAGGAGGTAAGAAGTGGGTGCTGAGAGACTCCATTGGAAGTTCCTTTAAGGACCTTGTAAAGAAAAATTTCACTTCAAGACTTGGAGAGGGGGAGAAGGAAATACTTTTTTTTTTTTTTTTGACGGTACAAGAATTTCTTCCTATGTTAAACCTTCAAGGCCCTTTATGTCAACTCTTGTACACTTCAAAAAAAAGCACAAAGGGAACTGAAAGATGCCAATACTTGCTAGATTTTGCTTTTTGGCTCTTCTTGTGTATCTTTACATCCTCACAGCTGATCTCGCTCCATCAGTAGAGCTCCCTTCTGCGGCTGTTTCACTGTACCACACCTGCTTGATTTGCATGTGTTGGGCTGCTATCAGAAAGGAAATGAATAACAATATTTTACATTTTATAAAAGAAAATGCTATATCCATCCTACTCCCTTTGTGCACAATGTGATCTTAAAGGCCTCACTGAAATCTGTGTTGTAGATACAGATTTTACATCATTGGGTGGTCTTGATTTGCATACCACAAGTTTTTTAATATCTGGAGCAAGCAGGCAGAGTCAGCAATAGCTTTTAAATGTGGGGTGAGCCAGAGAAGGACAGTGTTTGCAACAACTTTTGAGGTTTTAAAATATATGTTTTTCTTGTTCATTAGAACAGGGGCAAAGGCTCTTGAGCATTTTGCAGGAGGGAATTTTTGTGAAAGAAGTCATGTTTATGTTTTCTTTCCTATCCAGTGACAGAGCACTCCAGCCCAGGCCTCAGAGATCTTCCTTTTGAAAATTCCTCTGGAACAGATATTGCTGTGAAATGTTCCCACAAAACCAGCATATTTTGATTAAAAAAATAATAATATTTTGCTAAGAATTGTTCCAGGCAGTTCCCCTCTTGAATGACTTAACTGTTTTAATTCAAGTCAGTTTTCCATGGCTGTGATGCAAGCTCTGCTCCTGAAGCCTTTTCCTTCCTTCAGAGCAACATCAAGAGCTGTCCTTCATTATGCTTACCAGGGGAAGAATTTCCTGTTCCCTTATTCCGTCAAACTATAGAAATGAAACAGTGGTGATAATTCTAGCTCATCAATAGCAATATGTTTACTCATTATCTATGCCAGACTGAAGGCATGTAATTCAACTATACGAAGGACCTCAAAGTGTTAGCATTTTAATACAGAGAAGCAGAAATATTCATGGAAGGCTGAATCTCGATTTGTAATTTTACTGAGGTCACTTGTGACCGTGTGTGATATTAGCTGCACTTAAGGATATAATAATAAGCCTTACTTAAATTCAGATAAAACCAAGTGAGATGCTGGCAATCAAACCTGCAAGCACTTGCAAAGAGGATATTAACAAAAAAAGAAATGATTCAGTGCTTAAGCAGAACCTGTGGAGTTACGCCTGCTTTTCTAAATACTCTACTGAAGGAGCTTTGACCCACTTTTGATGTTCATAAGATCAGTTTCAAATAACCGTGAACATTGAAGTCACACCAAATTAGAAGTTCTGTGTGATATTTTAATGAGAAACTGGTGTGAAACTTGACTACGTTGACCAAAGATTGCTTGGAGAGCTGGGGCTTGTTCTGTTGAGAAATGCAAAGTAGAAACTCAAAGGCTGCAAATCCTTGTGGATGGAGGAAGGCATTCACACTGAGTTCAAATCAAGTTTCACATGACCATTGTGTTGGATCTGGAGTTGGCTTTGCCATAGGCTTTTTGGCTCCAGGGTTTTTCAAATCAGGAACCTTATTGTCCCTTAATAAGTAACTGGCTATTCAGCCCAGTGAGCTGAAACTTTGTCTGGGAGAAGACTTGGAACAATCTACCAAACAAAATTGTTCCAGAACTAGGTTAATGCACTGCACAAACTGATTTTGGGGCTTATGCAGAAACTTGGCAACCACTGGGCTTTGTGCTCCGTGCTAGTACTGCATCTGCTAGGTGATGTATTTGAAAAGGCCAAGCCCAGTCATGTTCCCCCACTGAAATAAATGGGAATTGTGGCAATGACAACATTAAAAAAAAAAAAAAAAAAAAAAAGAAAAGAAAAGTTGGGATTGGGTTATGCTGTGTATGTAATAGTATTGGTCTAAGTTTATATGCAGGCTATGTGTAGCAATAGGGACCAGCACTGCTTCATACTGTAGACATACTCTGTGGGGATTAAGCCTTCTCAACTTACACAATACGAGGGGAAGCTAATGTTTCTTCAGTGCCTTTCATGATGAGACCTTTGGATCCTACTAAGAGCTCCAGAGGAAATTTGGCTCGGGTGCTGTCCCTGTAAGCAGCTCTAAGCAGTATTTTCCTGGCAGTGATAAAAGTTTGGATTATATTTAGCCCAAATACTGTTGTTTTTATTTGCATGATTATTTTTAACCTGCCGAACACTATCTGGCCAGCTCTGTAACAGCCATGTGGAAAGAAGTTATCTCAGACAAGTGCTGCTGCAAAAGATCACTGAGTGTCTGAGCACTGCTTCAACCACCAAAAGAAATGCAATGTGCAGTGTGAACCCAACCAAACGGGGTGGTTGTGAGTTCAGAGATACAGCTCTTTCAGGTAGCTGAGGTGTTCCCAAAATTGCCAGCTTGTCTCTGCTCTCTGCTGTCCCTCTCCACCAACCAGTGCTGTGTCCTGAATTGTCTCAGGAAACTGATCCAGCCTTTAAAAACTTAATTTTGTAAACTGGAGAATTTCTCATGAATCTATGGCATAAGAGAGAGTGGACTTCTTATACCTGCCATAGCTTGGGGATGAGGAGGGTCTAGTTGTTGTGTTCTTTGTACAGCTGTTTCTGTGCCCTTCTTGGGGTGCAATTCTCAATCTACATTTGTTTATTCTTTAGTTTCTTTCCATCTAGTGTTTTTTTGGGTTTTTTTTTTTTTTGCAATTCAGATAAGCTACTGAAAACGAGTATTCTCTCCCTACAACACAAAGTATTCCAGCAGTAAGCAATACCCAGGGGTTGTGTAAAACAGAGCTTTGGCTCCACAGAAGGAAGGAGATAAGCATTTCCTTGTGAAAGCAAAGTCCATCTCACAGTCAAGTCTCTCATGCGGCTATTGGCTTGCATGCTAAACCTTTTCCTTGCTCAAATAGTTTTCTCTGGGGGGCCAAGTGCCTCCCTGAGCCAAGGAACAGGCACTGATGAGCACTGCCTCACAGAAAGGACTGATGATTAGGGTTGTGGTTCTGGGAGAAGCCAGGGGAATTCTCAGAACTGGTCTCTCTGCCTTTGAACTTCTGATTATTCTTCAGCTAGGGGAAAAAAAAATTCCTACAGCTCCATATGTTTTGTTTGGTGTTTTTTCATTTTTTTGGTAGCTGGCATTTATGATATACTAAATATGCTGAGCTGGTCATTATGAGAGTTGTGGTAATATACTGCCCAGGGATGTGGTCTCTTCTCCTGTTTTACAGTCTGTGCTTTTGAGGTCTCTGATTCCCCAGATTAGGAGTACTACAAATTAAAAGTGATGTGTATTCAGTCTCATTTGTACAGTTTTCTTGTCTTTCTGTGCCACTGAGATTCTACCCCATCTGTAAATGCAGGTTAAGAAGCAGGAAAAACTGTGGTACTTGGAAGAAATACTGATGACAGAACAGTGCATTTCTTGATTCACAGTTCCTTACAAATTACTGATTGATTTTTGAATATCTTTGCATGCTGAATTATAAAAAATAATCTCACCATATGGGTTGAGTTGGACTGCCATGTTGCAGAAAACTCTGGTGAACATATTGGGGAAAATAGAAGCATTTTGCCTTTGAAGATTCTTTTTTTTGGGGGGGGGGAGAGAGGACAATTTTAATCTGAATCTATTGTAATTAATATTTTCCTTGTTCACCTTCTGTAGTTCTGCAACCTCAGGGCAAATATGGGATATTGCATTTCTGGCCAGGCACCCCTGTTCAGATGTGATCTGAGATGGCATATCTGCAGATACCTGCACTTCTGACTTCCCTACAGCTGCTCGTCAGGTCAGGATACACCATATGCCATGGCAAAATTGTCTCATCTCTGTGCTGGAGATGCTAAGTCAATCACATAGTTTTTGCTACGACTTTTGACTGATGACAGAGCTGTCTTGGACAGAAGGTACCATTCCTGGTACCTGAGTTGACATATTTAGAGTATGTTCTGATATCTCTATGTAGCACCACACTGTGCCACTAACCCCCCCCCACTAAAATAATAGATTTGCAACATCTGGCTGTGCAGTTGCCACTCTAAGTTATTTCCCCAGATGCAAGAAGTGGCAGCAGTCCAAGAAAGATCCAGTTCACTTTAACAGGCTCATGAAATCCTTCTGTACTCTACTTTTCAACAGTCACAGTGCATCTTTCAGCCGTTTTAGAGTTGTGGCTTCAAAAACACTCCTGTGAAGTACAATCTCCTTTTGCTAAATGGAGAATCAAGGCATTGGGCAGAACAACATGAAATCTGCAGGCAGGCACAGACATGTCTTAACTCTCTTTGTCTGTGGTCATGGTTAGCTGGTGTCTGTGCTTTGCTTTGTAGCCAAGCTCTAAGAATACAAAGAATGCAATATCACAACTCAAATCCCAGTGCCCAGCCAGGGTTCCTCTGCCAGACCATACTGTGTGAAGACCTTAAGGAAAACCCACTTTGCTTAAAATTTCATTACGAATCTGTGCTGGAATTAGTCCTCTAGTTTCTGCAGCTTTCATTGCAGTCATGTTTGTGTCCTCAACCCTCTGCAGAATGTGGCTCAGGATTTCCCACCTTCCCAGTGCTCCTGGATGGAGCTTTCCTTCCGCAGAGGGGCTACAAGTGATCGTGGATGTAGTAACTCATCCTTCTGAATTGCCTCGGTGACAGCAAGAACTAGTGATGACAGCCTGATTTAAAGTTGTCTGTAATATAATGAGCATAACCATAAGTAGAGGGGAATTAGCCAATTACTGTTGCTTAGGGATCGCTTTGTGAGGTTACTCCAAATTAATTGTTTGGGAGCTGAATTAGCATCAGATGCCACCAAGGGACAAGTGGTTAATTGTAATGAGTTTTTGTATTATGCCACTCCCTAACAATAAGGCTGTTCTTGGGAACAAGGCATATTATATGTCAGGAGAAGGTGTCCATTATAAATTGAGGCTGGAAAAAACTCAGGTTCTGGTAGTTTATTATTAGAGGTAGCCGAGAAAGAGAACTGAAGAAATGTCAGTATATTTAACAGATGCTTATCAATTGCCATGATGGAAAGTGTTATGAAAACTTTTAAAGGAGGGAGAGTGTCCTCCCTCCACCCACCACCCTTTGAAGGCTCAGTGTGTGTGTACATAAACCCAAAACATATAAATGTCCCAGTTGACATGTTGTGTTGTGACAAGTCATCTCAGATTGTGTCAATCATATTTCCTTATGCTATATTAAGTGACATACTAAAATGTGATTGATACAACATGAAATGACACATCATTGTACAAAATATCATCTGGAAAATTTAGGAAACTACCGAGGAGTGGAAGCTGACTGTGGCCTTTCAAGTTTTGAGGCAAGAAAACTAAAGAAGTAAAAGAAACTCCCTGGAATCAGACCTGCTGCTGCCATTGAGAATAAGGTCAAGTGTGCTCCACTACCTGAATCTTTTTATGGGTAATTAGTGGGTCAGTTTTAAAAAATTCTCTTGTTCCTTGGGGACTGACAAGTATCTGTGGGTCTGAATTGAATTTCTCTGAACCACTTGGCACATCATTAATCATTAGTGTATCTGCACGGTACAAACAGGACTGCAAGCTAAATGCAACCAGTTTCACTTCAGTGAAGAAAAAAAAAAAAAAGGCCCTTTCAAAACAAAACCAAACCAGACTGTGTTCCCTTTCTCCATCTGGATCCTGCTTTCCTCCCACTCCTTCTCTTTTTTTCTTTTTCTGCTTTTTTTATACATTGACTGAAATCTTGAATACTGAGATGTGTCTCGACTCCATCACAAAATCCTCTGGGGTCTGGAGTGGACAGCATGGCACTGCTTTTGTGAGCACCCAGATGGAAGGTGAGAGTGACTGGGACCTTCCTTCCCCATACCTGCATGGCATGGCCCCATGCTCTTGTCAACTGCAGACACCTGAGCAAACTAACCTTAAGAACATATGTTGGTAGCATTGTGTTATAGTGACTGCTGGAGCAAGTAAAAATTTCCTGGGAAAGGGAATTTCTCTGATATAAGAGCATTAAAGTGAACAGAACTTTTGAATTAGGTTGGCTTCACCAGTAGATGCTTGCTAATGGGATTTAGGATTACTCTTGCTGGGAAAAATGGTCAAGGAACAAAAGTTCAAACCTAATTTGGTGCTGCCAGTGGGTAATAAAATGTAGAATAAAGCCAGACACTTTGAACATGAAGACCATAGTCTGCTCTAGATTTAAAAAAAAAAAAAAAAAAAAAAAAAATCAGTGGTTATAGATATTTTTATCATATGAGAAAATGGAATAAAGTGGACAAGTGTCAGTTATTCAGTAACTATTTCATTTTAACAACCTCTTATGCCTTTCCTTTTAATGGTGGAGACTAAGATTTTTCCCTGATGGAGAGATAATAGTGATAAGTTGTTCTTTCCAGAGTTGGGAAGGTTGTGTTGGAGAAGTTATTGTTTCTGCAGTCCGAGCCTTATTCCCCTCTGCCTTGAGGATAGGGAAAAAAAAACCAAAAACACACAAAGGCAAAGAAAAGCAGTGAACTCAGGGGAGCTATTTCTCTGTTTGATGCTGACTTTTACCTACAACTTTGTGCTACATGGAGACATAGATGTACTGTGGTCTTAATCCTGGCCAATTTTTATCTGCTTTGGGCTGTTTAACTTTGTTTTTTCTAAAGTGTGGTTTAAAGCAGCCTGAGTGAGCCCAGTAAAGCTGCTCTTAAACCAAAAAGAAAAACAATAGAAATTACAATAATAATAAAAAAATTATACAAAAAAACAGGAGGGAGGGAAGAAATAACCATAAAGAAGGCCATCACAGGAGCTGTGTTCATTGGGCATTACAGGTGTATGGGATTTAGCCAGTGTCAGGGGAAGTGTTGAAAACATCTCTCTGGGACACAGAAAGCCCAGCAGTGTCACAGGGAAATCCCCCAGTTTCCAGTGTAGCTATTTGAAGAAATTGTAAAAGTATTAATGTTCGTTCTGCTTCTGGTTTGAATTATCTGGTGGAAGTAGCCTAACTTAACAGGTTGGAATGAGTCTTGTTAATTGCATTAAAGTGGGTTGCATCTGTCTGATCCAGGCCAGAATTGGTTTTTGATGATGCCATTCAGGCAAGAAATGAGATGTGCAGGGTTCAAAAAAGCAAGGTATGTAAGCTCACCATTGCTTTAAATGGTCATCTCTAAAGCTCCTGACATGCCTCTTACCAGCACTGAACGCTGAAAGAACAAATTGGGACTTTCCATACTATTGTTATAGGCTTGTTGCAAGAGATATGGTCTTGGATGGAATTAAGTGTTTGTTGAATTCATTTGAATGCTTGCAGGCTCATCAAGTCAGTGGTTTTGTCCAGCACAGGGTGCCGTGTATCTGGATACTCCTAAAAATATTTGGAAGTCCAAACAGTTTCACAGTGTTTGACTGGAACATCATTACTAATTCAATAGTGAACATTATCATTCCCATGTTAAAAGCAAAAAGAAAGAATAAAGAATCAGTCATCTGGTGAAGGAGTGGGAAATATGCTGTATAAGCAGTCTTATGGCTGGAATTGTTACCAGCAATTAGGCAAAAAGGAGCCTGGGAAGACTGTGTGGATAATTTGTGAACTCAGAGACTTAAATATACAGCCAGTTCAGTTAAACAAATCCAATTGCACCAGAGATAATAAAAACAAAGAAAATCCTAAAGCAGGCTACTTTTTTCCTTAGCCCACAATTGAAGAAAGAGGAAGGGGTTGGGGGAGGGCATAAAGAGGTGCCACATCTGTTTGAATTTGGAAGCAAGTGCAGTCTTTCTTATTTTATCCAAACCTTTTCTGAATTAGCAGTTCCTGTTCTGTAAATGGTAATGCCCTCATGGTCAGCAAGCACAGCACAGTGTTTGCATTGATGTGTCTTGTGGTAGCTCTGAATGTAGAAACTCATTAGTCATTCACAAGAAAAGGCGAGGATACAGGGCACCTTACAGACTTTGCACTGGGCAGTGCTATAGCCAATTTCTCATCTGCTCTAAACTGGCAAACCCAACACCCAAGGAGTTGTAAATGGTGTATTTTAGAAATGTGGCCTTTTTGTTTTTCTTGTGCAAGATGTCTAGTGCTTTGTAGGAGCTATTCGTCTTTGCTCAGTAATTGTATGCCCACGTGGACTAATTTAATACAGGGATATAGTACTCTGTGATTTTTTTTTTTTAATTCCTTCTCTGCACGTCAATGCTGTTTTTCTGAATGGAGTTCAATTATTATTATAGCATATATTACTTTGGATCATTTTACTGTGCAATCAATACACATATCTGTACAATAAATATTGACATTGCCTTAATGTTCTGCAATGTTCGCTATGTCAAGACTATTTCAGTCAGAAGCCACCCATTACTGCTTGTTTCTGACATTTCCTGTCCATTCAATGTGAAAAAATTTGCTGCTCAAGCTTGTTTTCTGTCCTGGTTTCAAAAGACAAAGGGAGGTGAGCACAGTGCCCTCAGATTAATGCACTGGGCAAGATGAATTAGACTCCTTTCCTCTAACTCTTGCACGTGTCATTTGGTGTCATCTCTGTTTTCTGTTTTTTCTTCCTACCAGTTTTTATCTCACCTGTTAGAATTGGTAGGTACTTGGGACCATCTCTTGAAGTGTGTTTCTATAGAGCACAGCAGGGCTCAGATTTCACTTATAACTCGCCTAACAATGTTAATACATGGGCTGCTGTAGGAACAGTGAGCAGTGTGTGTTAGAAGAAGCACCATCACATAGGCACATGAAAGATGAGAGGTGAGAACAGCACGGTTTTGTTACTTCTCTTCTGTAATGTCTTCAAGAGTAAAGGAACTAGGAGAGAGATGTACATAAACCAGGATTAGATGTTATACTACCAGCAGCACAGAGTATCAACTGTGAGAAAAAAGCAGCATATTTTTCAGTAATCAGAGGCAGATTTTTCTCCTGTGTTATTCTCGTGCAAGTGTAGGGACTTCAGTGGGCGCTGGCAGTGGTATCTGGCTCGGCACGTTCAGTGAAACACATATGGCTAATCATTGAAGTCTGAAAACACTGGATCACAATTCTGTCTGTGTTGTGAAAGGCATAGCAAGAGTACTTGAAGACTGTATTAAAGTTGAAAAAATTACCACTTTTGGTGTTTCCCATCTGGGACAATATTGCCTTATTTGCCACCAAGTCATCATAATATCTCGCTGGCATATGCACCATGTTAGCACAAACACGTACATGTATCAGCACGTGTATATATCTACATTCCACCTTCTCTATTGTACAGTATGGCAAGGTGTCAGTAACAACTCTAACAAATCATAGTGTATTTACATGCAAACACACATATATTTGTGTCTATGAAAGGAAAAATCCCTTCAGATTGCCCGATCTTCAATGTTCCTGGCTCCCTCCACAGCCTGGAAGTTGAAGAAATATTGATGATGTCAGGGAGATATTTACTGTAAGAGACTAAACACAACCCATAGTCACCAATTTGAAAATCAAGTGTATTTAAACTTGCTGGGACATCACTGGTACCTTGAAAGCCTGTTCCTAGGTGGTTGCTAGGGGAAATGCTGCACTAACACATTGGCACTGGAAGCCATAGGGAGATTTCTTCCTTAGTTGAGGATTTTGGGACTCTCAATCCTACTGGTATGATTTCTTAAGCCTTTCTCATCTTGTGGTGATGCTTAAAGTGCAACATATCCTGGATACTTCTTGTTCCACCCTGGCTTATAATAGCTGGGGTTTTGTTGCTCCTACCTTTGAATTATCACAGTTTTATGTAGGCATTTAAGTGAAGCTAATGTCTGTATCGGAGTGAACAGTATTTTGTAAAATTATCATTCATTTTCCATATACTTCTCACACTCAAAATACCAGTAAACTCCTAATTTATATTTAGTATTGATGGAAAATATTGTTAATAAGTTTTATAGGGGTGAAAAAAAAGAAGTCATTAAAAATGTCTATGTAGTAAAGCACTTGGTATTGGAGACAAGAAACCAAATGTTATGTCAGTTTTACAGTGCTGAAATCTCTCATTTCATTGTATCATTTATTCGTTATCATTTCTGACAATTTTAATTTAAACATTACCCTGAGGAGGGAAGCTACCTGAATCAGTTCCAGTGAGATCTGATGAGTTCAAATGAGCGTGCATTTGCATCTCCATGTCCCTTATAAAACCCATGCTCTGTTCTTTTAATAAGGCTTGGATGAAAGACTACAAAGATTGCTGGAGATTCCCGAGTCAACCAGGAAATACCTCTTAAAGCACCTTGTTGATCTCATCCCTTGATCTGACATTCAGCTCACAGCATGTCTCTGGCCTCCACTCTTGTGCTTAGTTAGCTTTATATGGCATTTTGACTGCCCCCAGCTTTTGTGATATCTAGTTCAAAGGGTTCAGAACATTATTACAGCGTTTATTGCTGGGCCAGCATTACCTTTTGCCCAAGTGACAAGCTGATAGGGACCCTATCAAAGACAATGTCAGGAAGCACATTTATTCAGTGTGCCCCAGGTTCCCTTTTTTCTCCTTTTAATTTTATGACATTCCCCTCCAAGGATGATCAGATTATTCTCTGCTCTCAGAGTCACATTTTGAGCTCAGCCCTCACGAGTTGTAGCATTTACCTGATTATTTTATAGGCAATGCTGATCCAATACTTCCTATTTACCAAACTTTGACAACATTGGTGCTCAGAATCTGGGAAGATATTTATGGTTTTCCAAGTCAAATGAAATTCCATGAACTCTTCCTTCCATTCTAAAAGCAAAGGCCAGCAGAGTTAATGTCACTTCTGAGCACCAGAAAAAGTGCTGACCCAGCGAGGGGCACTGGGATTCAGAGCTGGGTCCTCAAGAGCAGATGGTTTAACAGGCTAGTCCATTAATCAACTCTGCTTCTCCAAGCACTATGTTGTACCTTTTTTTTTTTATTTTTTTATTTTTTTTTTTTTTGGCAATCAAGCTCTGGGTAAGAGCAATGTAACTTCTTTTTCCAAGAGGTGACGTCCAATGTGCACATGGCCAATACATTTCTGTTATTTACACTTACTGAGCTAAAATGCAACAAGTGTTTATAAAGCGATTACAACTAAATTCTCCAGTAAGTATGCTGAATGAATCCCATACATTTTCAAGTGCTTTGAACGCTTCTCAGTGTAAAAAGAGAATTAGTTTCAGGTAGACAGAATAATCCAGTTCTGGGATTTACTGGTAGTTACCAGAGTTAAAAAAGAAGTCAGCTAACAAAATCTTTAGCACAGTCAGACAGGTAGAGGAGTCCCAGAGCCTCTTAATACACATAACCTAAAATGAATTACTTTCATTTCTCGTTAAGCCCCTGAATACTTGTATAAATGCTTGAAAAGAAATGAAAAGATATTGAAGGAACAGAACATTTCTATTGCTCCCTGTGAAAGATCTTTAACTGAAGGGGAATGCATTCTTGCCAGGCTGCCTGTAGAAGTAAGCTTGTGTGTGATAATTCCTTTACATTCACAGCCAATATCTTGTGCACCCAAGGGATGAAATGATATTTTGATCTTACTTTGTTCTCTCTAACCCCTCTGCATACTAACACTGTGTTTGAATGCCTAGAACCATGTTGTTCCAGGGCAAAGTCAGGTGGTGCTGTGGAAACTTTTGTGAGGAGTCCCATGTGAAACAGTGTTAAATGGTACTTCTAAAAAAAAAAAAATTATTATTATTATTATTTTTCTTTAACATAAAGATTTAGAGGAGGTGAAAGGCAGTGAATCAATTTTATTTTGGAGGCTGTGAGTCCATCAGCTTCTCAGCATGCGCTGTCTGTCCAAGCCCACCCATTTCTTTGCAGCAGGAATACCTTTCCAAGAACCACAGAATATGCTGAGTTGGAAGGGACCCACAAGGATAATCAAATCCAACCCTTAGACCTGCACAGAACCATCCCCAAGGGTAACACTCTGTGCCTTAGAGTATCACCCAAATGCTTTTGAACTCTGAGAAGACTCTCAAGGATGTCCACATATTTGTTCCCTCTGCATAGGCAATGTCATGTGGAGTCGTTCCAGTTGGTGTTATCTGCCTTTATCTTTACCTGCTCAGAAGGAGCTACTTAATTACCAAGTCAGCATATCTTTTAAGTCACTGACAATATAGACTGGATTGGTCTCAGTGATTGTACAACCATATGCCACATTTATGTATTTAATCCACCCCCAGTAAAGCTTTTTGTAGTGACATGCGTATCCCTGCCCATATACTCCATCAAGATGCAAATCCCCCATGTGTCAGATGATGAAAATAAATGTGGCTGTCATCTCCCCATGTTCCAAGGAGCTGTGAGGAGGGCAAGAGAATGAGCTGTGCACCGGTGGGGCATATTTATCATGCAGTGTTAGGAATGAATAAAATTGCTTCTGTGATTGAGGTAGAGAAGGAGCTTTTTGCTAAAGTCCAAACACCTCAGGAGTCTTATCTTTGTTGAATATGTGCAGATCCTCAGCTCCTAACTCAGGAGCCTGAAGATGATAGTAACTCTTATGAGTGTAAATTGCACACAGAATCCTTGTTAGAACCAGGTACTGCAGCCAAGCCTTCCAAGCCCCAGTGCATTACTATCTGCCTGCTCTTTTATAACTAACCCTAAACTGAGGTGAGTTGTCATCTGAACAAACTGGAGCTCATTTTTCAGAGTAACCCTGTGCTACTGGAGGTAAGTTCTGTCCAATATTTACAGTCTGTTTGACTAAAGATGCCCAAGGTTTCATATATTGCTGTTCATGACTGACTGACTACTTGGGTCACTTGGATATTTAAAGTAGATGAAAAGTAACTCAACAGTTGTTTGAAGTTTCCCCATCACTGCAAGACTGAGCTGAGGTACTCCAGGCTTCAGGCTATAAGTTAATGTCAGTCTGTATCATGAGCCAAATGCACCTTGAAGATCAGGCAGCGAAAACTTGACTGACTTCAGTGAAGACGTAGCCTCTGTATCAGATGTTGGTTTGATCCAGAACCATGTTTGGGATTTTTTTGGTCTCTCCTGTTTCACTTTGCTTCCTTCCTTTTTTTTATTCTTCCATCTCTCTCCATGGTTTTACAGAACAGAGCTGAACTGTAAAAAGCTGCTAAAACTGAGGCCTTCCAGGAACTCAGCAAAGAAAGAGATGAAGCAGATGGGGATTTTGGAAAGATGGTGTGGTTAGGGTGGGGAAGAAGTAGTAGGAGACAGTGTCTGGGATCTGAATGCTACTTGATGCATGAGCACTTTGCTGCTGCTGGAGTTTTAGCCTGTCGTTTGTTGTTTAAGTGTTCTTTGACTTAGTGTTTTTTTTTTCTGAGCATATGAATAAAATTAAGACAACATTGTATGAGAGGCTTGTGATGGAGATGAATTCCTTAGCACATGAAGCACACTAGGTAGTTTTAGACTTGGAAGTTTACCTTGCAGAGGAAATAAAAACCTCCAGAGAAGTGAAAGGTGGAGTAAATTGTGAGTCTACCAAATGGGATGTGTATGGAATGAGTGGGTTTGCATGGGACACCTCACCTCTTAGATCCTTTGGGGTATTTCCTTTGTTGCTATGAAAATGGGTCCAAGCCTACATAAAATAATCTCAACTAACCAGCTGAACACTAAGTACAGCTGGCATGTATAAGCTCTTCCTTGGATATTGCTTGGTAAGGGTGAATGCCAAAATGGTAATCCAGCTGACAGTAGATGAGAATCTTAACCTGTACATCAGAGGAAAAAACTAAAGAGATTCAAGAAAACTATTTGCTTGAAGCACTTTTTAAAAAGCAGTTTTTAGTCTTGAAGAACAAAGGGGGGTTCTCCATTGACTCAGATGGCAGCAGTCCCTCTCAGTCTTTAGGAGGCTTGAAGCCTTTGCCAAGAATGTCCTGAAATACCTCTCCCACTACATTATGGAGTGGGTTTTGCAGCACTCTGATGCCATGGTGGAGATTGCTTCCTCTCACAGTCCCCTGGAAGCCAAGACTGTGAAGAAACTAGGCAGAAATCTCAATTTGGGTCAAATGACCTGTGTAATTTTAATATTTACAATAGATTCTAGAAAACCATATACTAATGACTTTATATTTCCTTGACTTGGAGACAGCCAAGGAGTATTTGTATTTGAAATATGGCATGAAATATTCCCAATAGCTGTCCTAAATAAACACAAGAATGTTTGCATTACCTTTTCACCTGTAGCAGATTAAAGTGCTCCTTAGCCATTGGCTGTGAGTGAAACCAAGATCAATCTCTATAATTCTACAAGCCATCATATAAATATGTTCTGAGTGTTTTTATACATTAATCAGAGAAGATTATGAGGGCCATGCCATATTGTGCATATTTCTTGCAAGTAAAATAGAACTGTCTGCAATTCTCATTGCAAAATTATGGAATGGACTGAATCATAAAAAAAACATACAGGAAAATCTGCTATTTCAGGACAGCTGTTCAGTATTTTTGGAGAGCTGACACTTTTTTTTTTTTTTACAAAAATAAAGCATGAAGTTTTTTTTTTTTACCAGAAATAGTGAGCCAAATTCATTAAGGGGATAATTTCAATTCACAAAATAGATAATTTCCTTTCGTCCCAAATCTTGCTGAGCAAGCAACATTCCTTATTGCTATTCCCCAGATTTTTTTTTTTTTTTAAAGTTTCCACATTCAGGCCCAGCAATAATATCCCGTTTTCAGATATAAATGGCAAGGAAGAAGGAAACAGCTTGCTATAGTTGTAGCACCATGTGCTGTGACTCTCTGAGCTCTCTCAATCCATCACTTCAGACACCACCATGGTGGCTGGACAGCGACCAGTGTACTGAAGGGAACCTTGCTGGTAATCTAAGCAAGTTGTGCACTGTCATACAGCGTGTGGAGAAGGTCAGCAGTGGAGATCATGAGTATAAATCATTGTGGTTTGGGTTAGAATCTAGTCTCTAACAAGTTAATTTTTTTAAAAAAGAATTATAACCTGTGAAAATTCATGCTCATTGGAATAATCTCTTGAAGGCATTCATTTTGTGTTTAATTAGATATGGTCTTGAGGAGCTTGCTCAGATCCACTTTGACAGTTTGTGTCACTGTTTTGGTGAAGATACTGGGTGTGTTGACTTTCCTGTTTTTCCCTCATCCTCAGTCATGTTTAGAGTTTCCTTGGCTTAGACAAGGCAGAGACTTTCCCTTACCCTGTACAAAAGAGAGGGAGGATGGAAAGTCATATTCCTGAAGTTAAGTTTGCTTAGAAAGGGATTTTTGCAGTCAGGGAAGGAACACAGCGGTGGTCAACATTTGTGCTTCCAGAGATCTTGTTGCCTTAGGTCTTTAAAAAAGTGGTGTCAGTTTTCTGTCATGTAATAGTATTTAATGCCATGGGGGAATAAGCTCTTAACTGAGTTGTGAAACCCTGTGAAGATACAAGTCATATTGTAGGAAAGAAGGCAAGAAAAGGGAAGGATAAGACCTGAAACGTAGGAATGAAAGGTTGGAGGACAAAGTCTCTACTAGGGGAGTAACAAAGTACAACAATTTTCCTCTGTTGACCAGTAGCTTGCTCTCCCTCTCTCTCTTTCTGTCACATGCCGCTTAATCATTACCTCAGCCAGAACACAGTTATGCTACATTGCATTGCTGAACTGTCAACAGGATCTGGGATATTAAGATTACCATAGTGATTTTATGAACTAAATCTTTGAAACTGCTGTCCTTCTCTGTTACTGGAATGTGCCTCATACAGCTTCTAACAAAAGGCTTTCGGAATCAGCTAATTAAGCAATATGCAAATGCATGTTTCCAGAGAAAGGTATATGGAAGGTGGCTTGCTCAGTGCCCAGTTCTGCAAGGTAGTAAAGTTGTCCCTGCTCCCGTCAGGTCATGGGAAGTTGAGGGTACTCGCACCTTTGAACATCTGGCTTTGGCAGCCTGAGTAGCACATTGCAACAACAAAAGTTCTTGACAGGTTTGGTTTGGGCTTTTTTTTTCCCCTTAGAAAAGCACATTGAAGGTTCACAGACCAGTTCTTGCTTGCAGGCTGCCTCAATGGCAAAAGAGCTTCTCAAGGTAGTTAAAAGCTGACTCCTACTAAGTGCCTCTGATTATTGGGTTTGGCATTCAATCTTATCACAAAACCCTTGTGGAAAACTGAGCCCTCCTTTGGTCAGTGCTCTTTTGCATTCCATCAGAGGCCTCCCTGTTCTTTGAAGGTTTTGGGTACAAAGCAGGAAGATGGATAAAGACTGAGGAGAAGGTCTTGCTATTAGTAATGACAGAGATCTATAGATCAGGAGGTTTGAGTGTTACTGCCATGGTAGAGTAGAAAGCCTTGTTATTTCATCAGTTCCAGACAAAAAATGTTCCTTTTGTACTGTAGTTTCCTCTCTGTTGGTTAAGGAATGGCAAATGCTTTGGACCTCTGGAATCCAAGCACTGCAGGAGAAAGGGTGGGAACAATTTAAGGCACAGTAGAAGAAAGCTCTGTCTGGTGTGTGATAAGGTTTAAGGAACACAGGACACAAAATTGCAGATGGCTTTGACACTGTAAATCTTACACAACAGAGGAATGAGGAAGAGAATGATAGAAGGGTGAGAATAAAGTAGACCAGTCACAGTGCAGTCTTCAGGGCCTGGAAGGAGAATTAAAATAATCTTTGCTGCAAAGTAGCCTTTCCAGTAGAGAAGGTGGGTGCAGGAGCCTCTCTTCAACCACTTGTTCTACCATTTACTGCTGTCTCCAGAAGAAAGTCACAGTATGGTGAAGTTGAATGTGGCTTTGCAGATGTCTTAGATTGACTTTCCTTGTTCATGAGACAGTATCAAGCTCAGATGCACACTAGAATTACAGGAGAAAGAAATTCCATGAAGAAAACTAAGGTCTGATGAGAATAATGGGCTTGGCTGGGAGGTTTTTGGTGGTGTTGGCATTGGTCCTGGCCATAATGTTGTATGATACTGTAGTTTCCTTGTCTTTGTACTGAGGTCCTATTCCTGTGTGGCTCAGCAGATGTCAGAGGTGTTGTATATCTGTTTGAAAGGTGTCCAAGCACATCTGCAGGAGGTCTTCAAGCTAAGCTACAGTGATGGGCAATTCTTTGACTACCTGTTAAAATGAACATACCATGTATTAAAACACAGATGAATCACAGTGCAAAGCCCTTATAAGCTATTGAGATATAAATTCTTAATATTAGTCATGAGCAAAAAGTAGTATCTGATATTTGGTTTTCTTAACTGTTCATTTAAAAAGAACATTAGCTTCCTTTACAAACTGTAAACCCCACTCACAGCAAGCCATTTGGTTTGGTTAAAGTACTTTGCTGGAGCATGCCAAGATGCTTTGCCTTAGAGGGATTTTATTAGAGGATGATGTCTTTCTGGCATGGTTTATATTCAGCATCAGTTTAATATCTGCCATATTCCTATCAGAAGAGTAGGAGGAGTGGAAGTACCCCACTAATCCGTCTAAACTTACAATGTTTTTTGGGCCTTAAAATCTAATGATGTCATTCGGTGCTTTTTCCTTGTGGTCTGAACACTTCTGCAAAGACATTTTCCTCTTGTAAAACTATTTTTCCCACCTGGATGTCCTTGGGTAAGGCTTTAAAACCC
Organism: Acropternis orthonyx; assembly: GCA_035583155.1. Lineage (NCBI taxonomy): Eukaryota > Metazoa > Chordata > Aves > Passeriformes > Rhinocryptidae > Acropternis > Acropternis orthonyx. Next base: position 16,913,575 of record JAWWEU010000111.1, on the reverse strand, counting down.
AGGGCTTCCATGCCAGATAAAAGCTGTGTATTGAAACCTTGGCCTGTCCCAGATGCTTTTTGTGTCCCACTCTTTGACTTGTCCTGAGTGAGATATCCATCATGTTGCAGAGGATTCCCAGCATGTCAGATAGTGCCAGTTATAATTACAGCCACTAAGGTCCACACCAAAGGGGTTAAAAGGAGCTGCTGTAAACTTGGACAACCTTGCTACTGTTTCTGAGGGGTAGATTTATTCCCTGGACTACTTCAGTCTCCCTCCAGAGAGTTCATTGTGTAAGTCAGTGTGACAGATTTATCCATGCTCGCAGAGATGGTGGCTGTTTTCTCACTAGGCAGGTGGAAGGAGAAAGCAGCATAAAGACAGCTGCCAGCTGAGAGGTCACAGTTGAACTCATGCCATGGAATGGTCATAAATTATAAATCTTCCAGAGAGTTACAGCTTCTGCTCTTATTTCTGTCTTGTCCTAAATTTCTCAGTTGCACTTCTATTTATTTTAGGCATGTCATTATCGTCTGCAAAGGTCGCTGAGTGATTGCTGGGCAGAGTTTCACCCTAAAAGTACAGAGCACAGCCCCTGGCCACTGATCGCTGAGGTTTCATACCGTGTATCCGAATCCTCCCTGTTGTGCTCCCCACACCTGCACTGTGTATATCTGATGCAAGAAATTGCTCTTGGTATCAACCCTTTCATGGCCTTAGTTTGTCCTCTGATTGGGGGTGTTATCAAAGTCATCCCCAGGCAAGTAAAGACAGTTACTCAGTCTAACTGGTAATTTGGGAAGTGCTCTAGATGATAAGACTGGACATGCTCATTGAAAGTCCATACCAGCCCTTGGAGCTGTTCAAAGGTCTGCCCTTGATGTCAGTGGGATTAGGCCCTGGCAGTATAATCCTGCATAGTGAAAAAACGTTCCTGCATGATTCAGAGCTCTGAAATCTCATTGCTAGGAGTAGAAGGAAGCATGCAGGGGCTGGATTTCAACTGGTATAGATCAGTGTAGCTCCTTTGAGGAACTGGCACTCAGCACCTTGCCTGATCATGCTCTTCAATCAGCAATTTTTTTTTCCTGGTAGCATCTGTGCATATCCTTCAGTATTTACCACCTTTGAATACTTGCTCACTAAGTTTAGAATAACCATTCTAAACTTCTACGAATAGCAGCTGCCCCATTGCTGCTCCAAGTACCGTCTATTCTTAGTGTAGCCAAATTCCCCACAAATTCTTTTAGGGCCTGACTTTCTTTGCTTAAGTGCATGTCATTGACACCATCTCCCTCCAATATTAGTCCTTCTCCTGCTCTGTTTGCTATTTCCATTTGCATGATATACATGCTGTAGGCTCAGCTTAATTACTGCTTCTTCACTGGAGCAGAAACACGTGTGCTCAGATGGATGTTCTTGAGCAATTCCACTGGCGTCAATGGAATAAAGCTGAGCTGGTGCGTGTGGGGCCAAGTCCTTTAGGATCTGTAGCTGTTATGGACCAAGGTCACTGATTTCCAAATGTAATGTGGATTTCCTACGTACTTGGGAAGGCTTCTGTTATTTCTAGAACCGTTTAAAAAGTTCACTTTGAAGGTAGAAACGCACATTGGCAGTGGCACCAAGCACTGCAGCTGCAACAGGGGATTTGAGATTCGCTGTGGGGAAGAGTGGTGGCCACCCAGCTCCTCGGGAACATTCCCTCGCAGGCACCCTTTCCGTCACAGGCTGACTTCGCAAAAAGCAGGTGGTGGAAAGGAAACCGGGCAAGTAAGAAGGAAGCAAGGAAGACTGGCCTTTTTATTGCTAGTAAAATTTCCTTTACTGCCAAAAGGTCTTTGAACCAAAAATACCAGCTTGCTGGGTGGCATCCACAACCTGAATTTAGCTTTAACCATATGGTAGCACAGTGTCAGATTTCTCCCAGCACATACAGCTTCCCACCAAGTGTTTTCCAGGTTCTAAGTGTCTCTGCAAGATTTCTTCCCCTCTCCTTTGGATTTTTGGATGTACCACATTTGTTTCTGCTTTTTTTTTTTTTTTTTTTTTTAAAAAAAACTATTCTGACATTCTACTTTCTTGATCACCACCATCGGTATGATCTTGATTTCCTTAAGCATTTCTCTTTCTCCTCTGGGAAATTTATGTCTCTTTCTAGCATCTGTCCCCTCTCCTCTCTGCACACTCAGGCGAAGAATTCATTTCATTTTTTCCCCCCCTTAAACAATGTCCTTACTACTTGTGTCAATAAATTACCCTTGCCACTTTTAAGAGACCCTTCTGTCTCCTTCACTGCCCTCTCCTTCTGTATATACTTTAAAAATATCTTATTTATCTTAACCCCTGCTGTGATTTTGCTCTGTCCAATTCTCCATCTTTGCCTTTCTTATAATTTTTTTTACACCAACTTTGCCCTCTGATCTTTACACTCCACTGCCGGACCACATATTATATGCAGAATTGTTATTTTCTCAATTATAATTCATCCCAAGGAATCATGGGATTCACTGTAAGCATCTTTTGCAGTACTATTCTTACTTATTTGAGATTAAAAGCATACATTTGTGTTTTCCTGTTTACTATTCTGCCTTTATTTTACCTTACTTGTTAAAACAAAATTAAGATCATCTATCTGTTATTTTCTTAGAAGTTTTAAGGCCTAATTTTTCTGCTTACTCCGTAATTGTAGACCTCATTCTACTACAGATGCTGTTACTTAGCAATTTTTCCATACAGCCCTTATTCTGCAAGTCATTTGAATCATGCTTTAATGTGCAAAGGAGGGTGTGTGACAATAGATTATATTCTTCTGTGCTTCAAATACTGAGAAAGTCTTTTTAAGATGAGAAATGCCCCTCTTTTTCTGTATGGAGTACATACATTCCTCTGCCCCACAGGAAAACCTGAAGATACAACTGGACTGAAAAGACAGGGATACTGTCTTATCCTCCACATAAGACAGTCAATAGCTTTAAAACTGAATGTTTACCATAATTCACCCTTATGTTCTTATGCTTTAAAAGGGCAGGGTGATCCAAGGGAGTAGAAGGAAACAGGAAAAAATGGTCTGCCCAGAGTTGCTCAGATCTGGCACTTTAATACAAGTCTGTGGAGTGCCAGTTCAGTGACTGGGGCAGTAAAGGAGCAGTTTCTGCAGCCAGTTTTCCAATTCTCTCCTCGATTATGCTTGCCACCTCTCCCTGTATGCTAAGCCAGTATCTCTGCCTGTCTTTCACAGGTGTCCCTAGGTGGTTTGTGTTGGCACATCCCCCATGTGTAATAATCCCCAAAGCCAATGTCACCTGCCTGCCGAGCCTTTATGAGAAGAGTGTTGCTCTGTGTGAGATTTTGGTGACACACCCTTGCAGATACCATTTTGATTTTGTGTGTTGCTCAGGAAGGTCTTGCTGCAGCCGGTAAACATGTTCACATGCTGACTTCTATGACTTCAAATGGAGCTTTTTCACAGACTGAGAGTGTTGCAGTAATAAAGTTGGGGAGTCTCTAAAGACCGAGATTTGATCTTTTGTCTTACCAAACTCATTAGGCCTTCTACTCGCTGTCTCACTTTCAAAACTGGGGAGTGTTTCTCATCCTTAGAAGAGGACACAAGCTGCAAAGGACTGAGAGGCTCAGATACTGAGATTAAAATTCTTCCCCCAAGTTTTCTCAAATTTTACAAATTACTTGTGAAATACGGTTGGTGGTGCATAACAGATTCATTGGTTATCCCTGATGGTAGGGGAATCCATAGATATTTTATCAGGTTTTAAGTGTGACAGCCCTCTCACAAAAAGATTCATATATGTTAAATCCTGTAATTTACAGCCAGAAAAGAAATGGCATCCAGAATGAACACACATGTTTTTGCCTTTTACATTTGAAGAAAACATGACAGTAGATTCTCTAGTCTAATTTTGACTAGACAGTTGGTTTCAACATGAGTCTCCCCTGATGTCTTCCAGCCGTGAGTCCTTCTGTGATGTAACTTCTCTTATGCTGCAGCCTTGGAGTCCAGACCCAAGGCGAGACATGGAGTGATGCTACACCAGGCAACAAGCAGCTGCTATTCCTGTCAAATCTATACCAGGCAGCTGAAAGCACTGTGGAGCAGAAGAAACCAAGAATATTTTTTCCTTACAAATCTTTCTTCAATCTTTGCCTTGTTGCTTGAGAGAGACTTCTCCTATATGTCTTGTCAGGTGCAAACAATTTTAGAGTGCAGTCGGGTCACTGTTGCTTTCTCTCTGAAATTTAGGCACACCGCTGATCTGACAGAAGCACTCCTGTCTTGTGTATAAGAAGTTGTTTGTTTGGGTTTTTTTGTTTTGTTTTAGTCTCCTGACAGTAATAGTGAGGGAAACCCTTGTCCTATGCATGCTGCCTTAGAAGTTTTTTAGTATCCCTTCAATTTCCATATGGTTGGAGAGAAGCCAAAACTGAATTCAATCTCTCAGAAATCTTTTTTATTCTTTTTTTTTTTTTTTTTCATCTGCTTTGTGTTTTCCCCCAGCCCCTTCCCCACTCCTCCACATTAGATATTAGGTAATTATAGAACAGACTCCATGGTGGGCATCCAGAGGACCATTTTTGATTAAATAAATAATAATTTCCACCCCCAAGAGAGTTTTAAAAATATTAGATAAAAATCTACAAAGACCTTGCTTTCCTTTCACAACATGTAATTATTTACCTCTTCAATTCACAGTCAACAGGCTGATGTGACTTTTCAGCTAAGCTGGAAGTAACTGTAGTTGCTATTTTGTTGGAATAATATCAAATTTCCTTCTATGCTTTGCATAGCTGTCACCCAGTGATATGATTGGTCCATGATTTATTGACCCACTAAAAGCACTTTCACTGACTTGTCATAATAAACTTTACTTAAAACATTAAAACATAAAACATCAACCAGCAGCTCGAACAGAGATGCCATACAAATACTTTCAAATTCAGTTAAGCTCTGGTGCAAATCCTGGAAACAAAGACCCCAGCATAAGTTTTCTAGGATTTGTCATGCTAGAATCTGTTGTGTTAAGTAACAGGAATTATAAATACAAATGCCTTGAAGTATGAAGCGCTGACAAGAAGCTTGGCTCTATCTCAAACCCTCGTCATTTTTGAAGGTCTTGCCGAGACCATGAAGCTGAACCCAGCTGTAGCAATCACGGTAGATTTGAGTTGCCAAAGGTTACTGGGAATTCTGCTCATACAAGTTGGTCTTGCAAGACCTGGTTGTTAGGTATGTCCCTGTGACTGGTTTAGGATCTGTTTTTGTAAAGCCAGGGAGGTTCAGAAGCAGGCAATGGCTGTAATTTTATATCACTGGGACTATTACCTGCTTGGAGGTGAGTATCTTCAGCTTCTTTTGGTGTAGCTGGATTCATTTGTGGTCTAGTCAGCTGGGTTGTGTAGGAAGAAATAGTTGGATCTTTAGTAGACATCTGTGATGGCCAAGAGGAATTCTCTCTCTAATTGAATGCAGACATTAGTATTTTTCCAGGATCTTCTGAGTTCAGATGGGAAGATCCACACTGATTCCTGTTCTCTTTGTGGTCAGAGTCCTCTCCAGCAGTGACAGGGATGCACTGAATCACCCCACAGCAGCAGTGCTGGTGCGCTAGAGCTGTTCAGTGTGTTAAGCGGTTTCCTATCTTGTGACAAGGCCTGCAGAGCTTGTCCATTGCTGCTCAGCTTTCTCATCAGCTTTCCTGCAAGTTTACTCAACCATCACTTGTCAAGCTGGAGAACTTACAAGTTCTTACTTAGCAATTCTCCTTTGTTCCTATTTGGTGAGCAGTATTCTTAATTTTGAAAGCCATTAAACTATGCCTAAGTCAGATATAGTGCCTCTCTAAGGAGGAGCTTGACTAAATCCTCAGTATTGTTTTGAAAAATACTAAATAATGGGTTGGCAAGGTGTACTCTGTGTTTCCTTCTCTCACCTTCTTTCATTTCTTTTTCAATTATTTAAATTAGATCATGCCATACATGTCTTCAAGACTGAGCATGCAGCTTTATGAATGATCCAGAAGATGCCTAGGGTTTGCTGTTTTGGGCGTAGTAGTCCACAATTCAACACATGTCAGGTTTACAGACCCTTTCATGTTATCTGATCCGTGGTATCCCATGGAAATTTCCTCAGCCACTTTGAAACTGGTGAGGAAATGCTACAAGGAAAATATGCAGGTAACAAATCAGGGATCCACAAATACTTTTGTCGTTGTGAGACTGCTTGAGGCTGGACATACACATGTAAAACAATGGTGATGAAAAAATGACAGATGAGTAGTTACTAAGCTGGAAATATCAGGAAATAATAACTTCAGCTTTTTCTTCCAAGAGGGGTGTTAAGACTAAATGTTTTCCATAAGAGGAAAAAGAAAAATGAGGCAAAACTGTGTATTTTCTCTCTCCCACATGCAAGCACAGGATGTAATGGCAATAATTGTTTGTATCAGCCATTATTTTGTACCAGTTAAATGGAAAATAGATTATTTGCTTGGAAGTATGTTTGCAATATTCTTGCTGAGGATAATACAAACCAAAGTAATCATTCCTGGTTTAGTTTTGTAAGACTGATGCTCTCTTTCATCGTTTACAGGCAGTGATCAACCACCTCTTGCACAGGGATGCTATGGCTAAAACCAATTTGCAACCCTGCATGAAATTAATGGCATCTCCATTTTGGACAGATGTCCAAACAGATGCTGGGGAGAAGGTGATAGGGATAAGTGCGTGCAAAGCCTAATGGCAGGAAATACTACTCATGACCTGCTAAAAAGGGGTTTTCTCCTTCAATAGGACATGCACACACGTTGCAACATATCCTTGGAGGGTGAATTGTGTGTTTGTGGGCACCTACCTCATGTACCCTGTCCAGCAGCCAAAGTTCTTGTGCTGTTTCAGGCCTCCCTGGAGAGAGGGTAAGGGCTGAATGCCACACAGACACCCACTGATAGGTGGTGCAGGTCTCTAACCTCACCCTCCGTGACCACTCCACCTTCCTTGTTATAGTCAAGTTTCAAACATTTATCACAAGATCATCAAAAACTCTTCACCCTAAAACTAGCTTCTTAATTAAGGAGGGCCATCAGCAAGACAGCTTTTGCCTGCTCTCATCTTCATTCAGTCTCTATCACAGGGCTGAAGTCAGCAGCAGTGGTTTTATAAGAAAAGCATAATTTCATTCAAGGCATGGAGCCTCATTAATGTGGAATCTAGAATTCCCACCTGGGAATTTACTGCATTGAGATCCTTATGCTTCAGCCTTTCCACGGGCAGGGCATGTGCTGACTTCTGTGGGAGTTTCTTCCAGGGAAGGAAAAGATGGGAGGATGAGCATGTTATCACTCCTTATCCCAAATACGTGGAGGCATTATTGGAATCTTGCAATTGGCTTAAATTCACTTTTGGTCAACAGAAAAGAATTTTCACATGAGCTAATAACACAGTCATTTGTTTCATCCAGGACTTTTTGTGCCCTGAATTCACATGGAAAGGTAAAACATAGCTCATGAGTTCTGTTACCTGGGCAGTTGTAATCATGCAGCTTGATTTAACATCATACATCACATTTGTATCATGTGTCACATTCCTATAATGGGGGGAAGGAAAAAATGAGGGTCAGCAGCTTAAATTTAGAAAAATGTTACTGGAAAGATTATATTTTTCTATCAGAGGGTGAAAATGAGTTTACTTGTAGAGGGTCAGGGGAGCAGCCAGGTAAAATCTTGTCCATCGGATCGAAGATTTTTACACATTGCTGGCTCCTTTGCAAAGGCTTCAGGATCTTACACTTGTTCTGCTCCTTGTTTAGCTGGGTTTGGTGAAACTGTAATTGTCACATGCTGATAGAGCGGGGGATGTTGGTTCATTTCCTTCCTTTTGTGGTTTTCGTAGTAGGAGGATACTTGATTTTATAAAATGTAATTGTATTGACTGCTCTTGTTACCAGGATTGATTGTATTGACTTGAGTTGAATGTTGTTATGTTTTCACACTCTTGCTTTGAAATATAGTTTTGCTTTTGAGTTGCCACCCCCCCGCGCCCCGCATTTTGAGATTATTTACAGTACATTTCAAGTTAAGGTTCTTCTGCATTTGATTTATCAACCACTAGAATTGCTCTGAAATGCCATCAAAAATATTCCTGGTATCTACATGACAGTAACCACTAGAACCGATTGCTCTTGACCCCAGTCATGTCAACCATCATAACCTTCCCTCAGGTTAGCAGGTTGAAGCTGGGAAATACATTTCAGCTTCTTATTCCTGTGTGTCACATCCTTATTGCAATTCATTTCAATTGTTCATTAGGGAATTGGGATAGCTGAGAATACCACAGTGAATAAATAATAGCAACTAGGTGTCTGTAGAGACTGACGCTACCAGCAAAATGCAGGGGCTGTGCCACTGAGCCCTTGAGGTGAAGGGAATTATGAAGATTTCATTTTAGATGGGGTGGTGATGCATAAGTTATTTGTGGAAGTGTGTATTTACTTGGATACGCACGAGAAGTGGGTGTGGGGTTTAAGGCTGACATTCTTCAGGCTGGGGCACTTAGAATTAGGTGCTTAACCCTATATATAAGTACGTCAAAGTATGTAGTGTGATTTCAAGAGCTGATGAATACTGAAATTATTGAAATCTGGGAGTACTCAGTATCTCTGAAAATTAGGCCACTTCTATTTAGCTGCTCAAATATGTTGTTTTGGAATATGATTTACAAAGACATTTTAGAGAATGTGAGAAAATGCCACAGCCTCTTCTTTTTTTTTTTTTTTTTTTCTTTTTGAAAACCTTTGCTTCAAGTGTCTGTTTTTAGCTACTTAGGTGGAACTGGAAAAATTATACAAACTGTTGTAACTATTCTCTTATTCAAATAAGTGGGAGAATTACCACAGATTTCTGTGGGAGCTGAATTAAGTTGATAAGATCATAAAGATCTGACTTTGGCTTAAATATTAAAAATCGTATCCTCTCTTTCTGACAAAATGACACTGGATTTCAGAAATGTTTACCCAGATTCCTTGCAAAGGGAATATATAAAAACCATTTATGCAGTTCCTCAGCAAAAAAAAATGCTTTAGCAGAAATAATTGAGAATTTTTCTTTTGCATAGCCTCTGATTTTCCTTTCTTTACATTATTTTTCATCCTTTCTCCCAGTTAGTGTTCTGTAACATTTTGAATTCCTTCTCTAAGTCGATGTGTTTGCAAAGACTTTGAGAAGAGATGTGAAATACCTCAGAAGGAGCTACTAATAGCCTCAAAGACTGGATTAGAGGACATATACATACCGTCTGTGTCGTATTAGGTCTCAAGTAAAGTCTTGTTTAAAGTAAAATACCAACTGTCTTTTGAAATGCCATCATTCCCCAAAGTCCTGTTACAGAGCCCTAAATCCCGAATACAGTATCTCTACATCTACAGGCAAAGGACAAAGGGTCAAAGACATAGTTTCTCCTTATTTAAGATTCCTCTTTCATTTTATTACAGGACCCTGGGGTAGACTCTCTCTTCAAGTCCAGTCTTCACCAATCACATGCTAATAACTTCAGCTGAAAGAGGGCTCTACCCTAATGTCATTACACTCCCAAGCAATGATTGATTGTGTTATAGTATGTTTTTGAAACCTAATTACTGTCTCAGTTTGTATTTGAGCTCATTAATCTTCTAGCCTGTAAATAAGTAAAATTGACTAAATAACTGAATTTCTTTAATGATGGGTTCAAGTTATCTTTATACCTACTGTTCATATTAACCTTTTTCTTGCCAGAAGTGATTTTTTTTTTTTCCTGATAGTGTGTTTTATTTTAGTTTTCACAAGCTTTCATGGCTGGCAATGCACCTGTTTTGAACATACACCTCACTGATTGCATCACTGGTATTGAACAGACAGACCAGCCTGGCTGCAGCCTCCCCACTCTCCTCAAGCCAGAGGGCTGCTTTTAGGGTCCCATAAGGAGCAGCCCTCCCTACAACAGAAATTATCTGGGAAAGCAGATAGAAAGGTACAGACAGCTCTCTGTTCCCCTTAAGAATTAGATAAAAAAGGAGAGGAATTCTTCAGAAAACTGTTTGTTCTGTGCCCTCTGTGTTGAAAGCCTGAGTCTTTCGACTGATGGGCAATCTCCAGCTCTTCTGGGCACCCTCGTGATGCTGGATGCCTGTGGCTGTGGCTGGCTAAGACACAGTCAGTCCTGGTGGGCAGCAGCAGCGAGACCCCAGCAGCCTGTTGTTTGAGCAACCATGACTAGACTTAAAGACTAGGACCTTAGCCATGTGTTCTACCAAAAAGCATCACCATGTGCTTGATGCGATATGCCGTTATACAGCCTGGAGTGGTTCCTCAGCCTGTAGCTGTCAGCTGGACACTTTCCCTGAGTGTTCAAACCTTTGGTGGGTTTGAGCATGGTGACTTGAGAGGTCAATGCTCTCTGCAGTTCTTTTTTCCTTGCAAGAGCCTCATCTGCTGGATCCTTGCCACTGCTGACAAATAAATGAAGGCTCTGGCAATACCCAGTCTCAGCTCGTGGAACAAATTTCCAGGAAAAACAAAGCTCGACCACTAGCTTCAGCACAAGCAGAAACATCTGGCAACTTCATCTCCTCGTTTTGGTTCCCTCCAGTAAACTGATTTAATCTACAGATACATGCACCTATTTAAATTCCCTTTCTCTGAGATGTCAGTCAGGAAGCAAGGAAATGGTGATTGATTATTTTCATTTATTGGGAAATACTTAGATAGCCCGGGCAACGGGGACTTTATAAGTGCCCAGGTGGACAGGACATCTCAAACACTGTCGCGCTCGCCAGATGTGTTAGCTGTGACTTCAGGCCCTGGTGAGAGACTTCAATTTGATCTCTGTCTTGCCAAAGTACTTAAGCATATGCTTATCTCTAGATATATGAATAGTCCCTTGAGAATGCCCATGTGCTTAAAGTTCGGCATGCATTTAAGTGCTTTGCTGGAGCAGGCTCCTAAGTCTTTCTGGGGATAATTAAGTCATGCCGAAAGCTATTTTACTGCCACATTTTCTTTCTGGTTCACAGGATGAGAAAATCCATTTTCATCAAAATACCAAGTGGATCATTTTTAACCTGATTATTTGTTAAAGGATTCGTGTCATTAAAGTGAACTTCTCTGCTCCTTCCTTCCATTCAGTGGATGCCTATATTTCTAATACAACTGCTTCTATTGCTTAGCAATGAGCTATGCTGTAATTGAGCCAAACTCTACTTATATACCTGGCAGTGCTAATGAAAGGTGGCGACCTCTGGCCACTCCTTCAGTAATGAGCCTCTCTACAGTAGGACCAGATGGTGCTTTCACTTCCAAGGGTGCAACATTACTGAGGTTATGCAGGTGCAAGTGTATTTCTGGAAAGGTTTCCTGCCTGGGGGAGTGACGCGGTGGGATTGGTAGCTAGAGGCAGAAAATAGCCTTTGGGGGAACAAATGTAAAAGAAACATACTCAGAAAATGGAAAATGTGTTTCGTGCAGTTGGCATTGTGCAGCACAGAGTAGATGGTTATACAGCCTTATTGCTCCTTTATGTGCTGTGGGTAGGAGCTTGTATGCCTTTATGGTTTGTGGGCAAAGGAGTTTACTTGTTCACTGCTTAGAAATGTAAGAATCAAAAGCCTCACAAAGTCAGTATGGCCATGCATGTAATGATTTGGGATTTTGTCTGCAATCCCAACGAAGGGAAGGATTCAGGGAACAGGGAAAATTCTGGGTCAAGAATCTGAAAAGGAGCACTGGTCCAGACTTGGACTGAACAACCTGCTTTCCACAGATGTGGCCAAAGACCTTGGAATCAATGGCCAAAGCAGAAAGTGGGGTGAAAGAAGGAGGGGGGAGGCGTGTCTGGCTGCATCCTTGGGGCACTCCCGTGTTGGGGGGCTCAGCCTCAAGACTCCTGATAAAAACAAGTATATTCCGCTTCATTTCCCGTTTTGGAAAATGGGGGTTGAATGCTAAAAGGCTAATTGCACATTGTTTTTAAAAATTAGTTTGATAATTCATCATATTGTAATTAAACTAATTAGAACACTATTCATTTCCAACCACCTTAATTAGGCCTCAACTTGGCAGGGAGCCCGTGAGACCAAAATGTTGCAATTTGTTAAACAATCTAAAGACTTTGATAACAAATGACTGTATTCAGTTACATTTTAGTTAATAAGATTTATATATTAATCTAGTTATACTTTGTTCCCTCAGAATTTGGCAGAGCTTGCAGGTCTTCTGATCCCCCTACGAAATTCCTGAAGTCTGAGCTAAAATAACTGGAAAATTTTCCCAATCTGACAGAGACTCTCCTGATTTTTGCACTGTAGCAGGGATTCATAAGGCTGTAATTATTTTGTGTGTGTTTTTTTTTTTTAATTATTTTTATTATTTTTCCCTTTTTCTAATTGAGTAAACAGCTCTCAAAATAAAATAGCAGGTTTGTGGGGCAGACACACATCAGGGCTGTAGGCTAGGAGGGTGTTGGGGTGTCCAGATGTCCCTGGCTTTGCTTTTGGGGGCGCTGTTGGATCAGGCTGAGCTTGTTCTCCCACACAGCACAGGAGACTCCGTTTGTGCCCTTTTTGGACTCACGGCCCATGTCATATCACTGTGACAAATGCTTGGCGAGGGCATGAGCTGGCACCCCAAACTCACACGAGAGGTGGAAGACTTCCGTGGTGTTTGGTTCATCAGTGGTGAATTTGCCTGCACGCTCTCTTTGACAGCATAATGAAGTGATAATTACCTAAATGAATAAATGTTGATGGCTGAGATAAATATCCACATTCCCTTAATCTATTTTCCTCTGAAATTGCTAAAGGAAATTTGGCTTTAATGGGAGGTATACGTCAATTTTTACAAATGATTGTAAATCTGTTTAGAGAGAACTTAGATGAGTCAGTCTCTCTTTCAGCAGTAAAAGTAATTGATGTATGAAGGCATAAGATGGACCAAAAAAAACGAACAAGGTATTGTAATAATTATGTTTCTCAGTGTCACTACCTTTTGCAACATCTGGTTTGTTTCTGTTCTTTCCACATCCTGCAGATGTTGCTGAACACATGAAAAACACTGACAGGAGAATATTTTAGCCAAGAAGCAATTTCAGTGAATATTATAAAAGGGTATCCTCTTAACTCTCCAGAAGTTGAGTAAGCAAAGACTTTTAGTTTCATTGCTAGTAAAGATCAGACCAATAAGCAAATGGGCCAGGGGCCCTCTAAAAGTGTCAGGAATAATCTGCTGTGGATGAAATAGAAAAGTAACACTCTGGTAACAGTATGAAATAATAAATCCAGGTTGAGTCTTATTCTGACACCCTTCCTGAGCCTTACTCCTTAGATAGTCTTACTTATATTAGAGGTTTGTGTTCAAGCTGCTGATGTGGGATTTCCTTCCTTGCCCATCTCTGGCTTAAATGGCAGAGAAAAAGAAGATTAAGGAAAAGTGAAAAGCCTATATACAAAGCATTTTTATATTGTGTGTCAGGGTTGTGTAACTTACTGATTGGCCAGGTTTTGAATTCTATCTGTTCATCTACATCACCAGCATATGTGCCAGTCTGCTGCACAGTGAGTTTTCCAGACAGCAGGGCACAGGACAGTGCCCATGACAACTGAGGGTTGCACAGTCGCCTGTTGCAGTCAGGGTAGGAAGGGAAACCTGTTCTGTGCTTTGCTTTTACTGCAGCAAATCTGTTTGGTACATCTGCCTTTGGCTCTTAAATAGTCCTAAAATTGTTAGTTTGTCTGAGGCTGTCCGGTTTTCCATCCTGATGTCCTGCTGTATCACGTAGTTTCTCTCTTGATTAATTTTTCCGTGGGTCTAGTCACCTTTCTGAGCACTGGGAAATCTTCTGGCAAAGGAGGAATGCCATGGCCTTGGTTAGGGCAGCTCCAGGGTTCAGGAGACAGCAGTGCACTACTCCTTCCCCAGTCGTTTTGACGGGATCTCCTGCAGTGCATTGGTACAGCACAAATGGGTCTGCACAGAAGCCTGGAGCTCCCCCAGGGGTAACTCATTATCATCTATCACAGATATCAGAGTTGGGAGAGAGCTTGTTCCTCTTGCTACTTCCTCAAAAACATAGATGGCAAAGGAGAAATCTTTGAGAGCATGGAAATTAATGGTAAATTCCCACTGGTTTCTCAGTGGCTTGGGTTTCACCTCAGGTATTGCATTCTGAAACGAGAAATACTGAGAGTGATGAAAAGAGTGACTCTGAAGGAGTCCTTGTCTGAACGAGTGCAGAAGCAAAAACAGATCTGAAACGAGTGAGAGGAGTTGGGAATCTGGAAAAGATTGAAGAAGGAAAAGGCTACAATATGTACTAGTTATTTGTCAGGGAAAACAGGATATTATGAAGGAGATACTAGAAAATCTCTGCTGTGACAGCGAGTGACAGGACAGGAGTGGGTTGGATGCAGAAAATGCATCTGGTGTGCCTCAGCTACTGAGGTGTTGCCTCCAACTGGTTGCAGAATAATTCAGAGGTTAATTTAGAATTTTGTACCTGGAAAACAGTCTGAGTGCCTGGAATGGACTCCAGCTGCCCTTGCTGCCATATAAAAATCTTCTTCAAAGTCTTTTCCTTTTATGCAGATGAGCATAAATTGATGGTTGTTTTTCAGCAAAGAAACAGCAGTAGATGGGAAGGTGCATAAACAGGTGCATCGTTTCTCTCCTCCCCTCTTGAGCAGCTCATTTTAATACACACCAGTTATTGCTATGCATAATAATGAACATCTGTCAAATGCTTTCCAGAGTGTGTGAAAATCCACCTACAGAGCCACAAAGCAGGCAAGCCATGTAGTAGCTGTGCTGCTCCCTGTATTGCCAGTGAAGCTCCTCCAAGTTGAAATCTCTCCAGTTCACACTCTACTTCAGACCTGTATTTTCTAGTCAAATATGTTATCTCTCTGCGCAAATCATAAGAAGACTCCAGTGACCACCAGCGTTCCTGATGTAATTCCACTGAAATCTCTGATGCCCCTCTTGAGTCCAAGGCCCTGGAGAGCCCCAGTTCCTGAGGTGATGGCCTCCTGCCAGGAAAGAATGAGGTCCCCTGGGTCAAATTCTCCCCTCAGATAGAGCCATTGCAAGCCTAATAAAGGAAATGAGGTTGCCAGGGTGTGGTTGGAGACAGAATTTGGCCATATTTGAAGTGTGTGGAGTGACTCCAGGATGAGATCAAGAATTGGCCTCTCCCCCCAGCCTCCCATTCAATATTAGTTCTTTATAAGGCAGCATAAATGGCCTCACACTTGCATTTCTGCAGCAGAGGCTGGGTCCAAAGCTCTCTAAAGATGCTTAGAGTTTTCCTTTTGGAGGCTATATCAGGTTACTAGACAGGACACACCATCCAACTGCAATAAACTCATTCCTTAGATGTATTTTTGTTCAGACAAATCTCAGACAATGCTCACGTTAAATTTGAAAACTCCTTTTTGCTTTTACTTTTCTCCACTGAGAAGTAAAAAGGAGACACAAAAAATAACCCTAAGAGAAAACCCAACACTTAGCTCTGAGGGGGCTGTATTTGGTTGGTGATGCTTTGCAGAGGTCACAGGGATTAATGAAAAACACAATTAGAACAACATCAAGCTGGGGCCCCCAGTTTGGCACTGAGGGATCCATTTGGGTATATCATATTGCATTATGTGATGTAAGAATGTGGGTTAGTGTAATCAAAATGTAACTGCAATACTTACCAAAAACACCTGTTTAACCTCAGCTAACCCGGGAAGAGAACTTTAGACTTCTTTTTTTTTTTTTTTCTTGAGTGTCAGAGGCGTAGCGGTGAAAGCACAATAATGAAGCTTCTGTTTGTAGGTTCTGGAAGTGCAAGTATTCAGTGCTTGTGCCCAGTCTGTCCCAAAATCTATTTTATGTTCCTCAGTTACGTGATTACTTAGTTGTGTGCTTGGGAAGACTGCCGAAGTGAGGGAAACGGAGCCTGAAGATGGAAATATTTCATCTGTGATTTGATAAACTGTGGCTAGTGGCCATATGAACTGCTTCTGGCCTAAGAACAGAGGTCTGTAAGCTACCAAGTACCCCAGATTATGGAGGCAGCAGGCCTTTTGGCACCTTTTGAGGAAAAACTGGTTTGAAAACGCAGTGATGAATAATGATGAGAGCTCAGAACCCAGATCTGAGTTGAAATTGCCAATTTTATCACTTTGCCCAATGAGCCCTTGGAATCATTCCCTTGGTGATAAATAGAGAGTAGCTGCTGAGGCAGAGTGGCTCAGCATCAAGAAAGAAATGTCCTGACGGTTCAGGTAGCAATGTGAGACTGGAGAGAAAAAAATCCTGCCTTCTATTCTGCTGCAAAATTTTTTTCTTCGTGAGATTGGGCAAATTATTACTTCACCCGATTTTAGCTGTCTAGAGTTTAGTTTTTAGTTTAAGTCAGCCACTGAAATTCTTTCTTTCTTCAGTGATTCATCCTGCTCTTGCAGTCCCTTGAGTATGGGATGATTTCTGTTCTGAAGACATTTCTCTAATGGTTGGAGCACATATAACTACCTGAGATGAGATGCTGAGCTTTTAGTTACCTAAGGAGAGGTGAGATGACTCACATCTTTACTCATGGCATCCCAGCTGATTGCTTCTGTAGAGCAAGGACACCCCCCCTTCCTTGTTTCATCAGTGCAACTACTTGTAAGAATAAATATATTAAATTTTAAAAGGAGCACCTTCCAAAGAGCCTACGCAAGACAAAGTGTTTCAGGAGTTAGTGGGAAGCACTCAGTTTTTCTTATTTCCCATAGAAGGCTGAAAAGACACCACTGAACCTTCAGAGGTTTTTTTTTTTCTTGTCTGTATAGTCCAAAGGTTTCCTTCACTTGCAGTGAGCTTAGTGTTGAATTGCTACTTGTATCTCGAGCATCCTTACCCCCGTTTGCTGAGGGGTGCTGATAAATGTAGGCTTCTCACTGCCTTGTATAAGATCAGGAGGCCTCAAGGAGATTTCCAATGTAGGATGCAGATGACTCAGTGGAGACACATGGACCTGCAACTGAAGTTACATCCTGAGATGGTGATAAATCAACAAGTTTTATTGACTCCAGCAGAGTTATTGCCTTGTTCCCAGTCCAAAGTGTCTAGTGGATATATGGTACTTTTACGCCTCCAAAGAGAATCCTGAGTGAAGTGTCAGAGCTGTTACGTGGTAAAGGTGTAGTTTTGGAAGAGTGGTCAGTGACAGAAAGCAAAAAAGGGACTTCTGAGACTGTCAGACAAGTGAAAGACTTGGGCTATGTGTTTTAAATATTTGAGGAAACTGCTCTTGCCAAAGGCGTCAGAACTGAAAGGCCGCACACAAATCTGCCAGGAGGAGCAGCAAACCCCAGAGTGCCAAAATCCCAGGTTTGTCGTACCCCAGTTCTGATGGGTGACCTACTGAGGTATTTTCTGCTTAAATACATCATGCAACCTTGTACAGGGTAGGATAGAAAATTAAAGGAACATCATCATAAACCAAATGAACAAAATACTGACACCCCCAATGGCACGAGCAGACCATACCATAGGGTACTGTATGGCATGTTCTGGCTTTGGTACAGCCCAGAGTCATGGCATGGAGTCTGTGCATTGCCTCTCTGTGCTGTGACTGGTTTAACCAGCACTATATAAATAATTTGTTCCCACAGGCATTAAATTGCCAATATTTTTTAAACATCTTACCAACTGGTGTGGGTTGGGGTTTTTTGTTTTGTTTTGTTTTGTTTGTTTTTTAAATCAAAACAAGGTGAAACAACTTCCCATGCTTTGCTGATGTCTTGCTACAAGGAATGGTTTATCTTGAGACAGATAAATAAGAGTTTATCGAGTTCTCATGGTCTTGTCAAGGCAAATACTTGTCAGTGCCCTAAATACTTTCATGAATATTAGGGAATCATGAATATTAGGGAATAATCTTGCAAGAGGGATAAGGGTACAAGTTCTAGCTGACCCCTCCCGCCCCTTTCTTCAGCCCACAAAACCTGGAGGGATTAGTTGCATTTTGAAACAGATGCCCCTGTAATTAGGGAGGAAGAAACATGACTGACTGTTTGGAAAAGACACCTTTGGGTAACATATCAGCAGACCCGCAGATCCATCACAAAAGTGCAATCTGACAAAACAGCTTAACGTCTCAACTTGCTGCTCCTCTTCCATGAAGGCAATTTATATCAATGAAGATGCCTCATAGTCCTTCAGCCTAGAAAGGTTCAGACATGAGAGGGCCTCATGGAAATTTACAGCAGCCAAAAAGTCCAGTACTGAAATTTCTTTAATCTGATCAGACTTGTTCTTAACCCTGAGACATAAATATCCAGCACATTACACCTTTGATTTACTGTTATGCATGTATCAGAGCAACAGTGGTCCTTTTGAATTATGCATTCTCTTAACAGAACATTAAACCTTATGGGGAGATGGAGTGGCCCAACACACAGCTATTACCCTGACAGAGTGGAGGGTGAGATCAAGAGTAATGCTCCCAAGCCACAGAAACTCTGAGTTTTTGTTGGATTGCTTGAATGAGCATTATAAATAGCACTTTGTTCCTTCTCGTTAATAAATAGTGTTTAGATTGCTCACAAGAAACCTGATAGATGGCTCATCAAGAGAAACAGGAGGGATTATTATTTGACATAAAGGAAGAACAACAACCCTAAGTACTGAGACTTGCCCTGAGACTGCTAACACCGTGCAGCAGAACTGTGCCTGGGCTTCCGAGAACAAAGCATATCTTTTAATAACTTGAAAATCCATTAGTTATTGGTTCTTCATATCAAGTCATGACCAAAGTTACTACAGTACTATAGGAAATCAACTTTGATTTTGTAATATAGTCAAATGAGTACTTTGGAGTGCCATGTCTAAGATCAATAAGGAAGCGGTAACTACATTTGCTGTCATATGATGATATTGATGTAAAAACATAATGGTCAAAATTATAAAATCAATTTCATAATTTAATCAGAAATGTTTATTGATGCTATTAAAGCTGAATTCAATAGCTCCTGATATGCAGTTAATTTCTTACCTGTCAGAAAAACATATTGAAATGTTCTTTCTTTTAAATGCTTGGAGTTAATACATTGGAAAAAAAAAACCAAAACAAAAAACCAAAACAAACAAAAAAAACCCCAAAAACAACCCCCCCCCCCCCAACCAACCAAACAAAAAAACAAACAAAAAAACCCACAGCAGCAACCTGTGGCTGGAATGGGCAGAGGGTGGTTGTTAGATGGGTAGATGGATGGAGTTTTTCTAGTGGTTTATACAAAATATTTTAATCTTTGCAGAGCACTTGTATTTCATCTGTGCATACACATTTGCGTATAATGTAAGTTTGGCAGTAACAGTGCGAGTAACTGCAGTGTCACAGCATGAATCCTGACCCTGGGCAAGGCAGTAGGAACTTCACTGTCAAATTCAGCAGAACCAGGAGTGGCTGCTGGATAAAGTCTCCACAATTTACCTCCTACTCCATGGCTGCAAGTGCACAGGAGCAGAGCTCTGCAGTGGTGGGTCCAGGCTGCGTTGTCTCCTTGTACTCTATAATTCTGGGATTGCATAGCTTCTACTCTGTGGTGGGTGCTGAGCCTGGAAGTGAATGTAGACTTAAAGAACAAAGCCAGATGATTGGGTTTGCCTTTGCTCCTGTGCCCCAATACAGCCATGTTTGGGCTGAATGCTACAGCGTGGTGTGTGCTGCAGAGGTGGACACAGAGCAGGTCAGAATTCACAGGTGAGAGTAGACTGTAGAGGTGGAAGAAAGGAAGAGGCAGATTGGAGGTTGCTAGGTATGGATTATGTCTACCATGTGGCTATGAAATGCTTTCTTCTGGGCTGTTCTCTTCATGATGCTCCCACAAAGGAATCTCTGAGCACTCAGGGCAAAAGGTATCACAGGGGCTAGGAAAGACACAAGCCCACTGTAGAAATCAGGGGGGGTTACCACTGAGGGAGTTCTTTGGGAATAAGAGGAAAAAGGGAACTAAAAAAAAAGAAAAAAAGATCTTTTTGTGTGATTGTAGTTGACTGACTTAGAGAAGATTTCATGGACTGCATGGGCCTAAAAGCTGGAAAAAGGATAGTTAAGACTGCCTAATTCCCCATAGACTGTGCATAATAGAATAAAGCCATTAATCTCAGGCAGCAATACTGAATATGTTCTTCATTACTGAGCAGAAACTGAGCTGACCCCTGGATGGGTTATTTTAATGTATTTTTTTTTTCCATATGGTACTTCTGGTTTTTAAATACTTAATTTTAAAGGAGGCCATCTGATGAGAAACGTTCTCTGTTAGAGGATTTTTGCACTTTAAAGAAATCAGTTCCTTTTGTACTCTGTGCAATAGGTAGACCATAACATCTGTTTAGATCCTTTTTCTCTACTGAGATATGGGAGATTATAGGTCTTGCACATGAGCATGTATTTGAAATAGATCAATATAAATTATTGATGGTGTAATTCCTTTTCCTTTTCCTTTAATAGCTAGTCAAAGATTAGTACTTCTTTTAGGGGAGTGTAAAAAAAAATTATATGAAGATTTTCTCACATGATAGAAAGATGTATTTCCATTCCTTGAAGTGAATGTGAGTGATGTGTATTTGTCACATACTAGGAGCAGATCTAGGTATGCACAGATTCATTTATACTGAGTTTTGTGTTCCTCATGACCTTAAATCCTGTGTGAAGATACTTTTAATAGGCCAGAATCCAGCTCATACCATGTCTCTAGGCCTCCTGCAAACAAAACATGCTGCTAACCCTGCCTTACTGTGGCTTTTGAGGCACTCTGCAAAGATAGAGACCAGATTTTCTAACTGGCACAACTCCACGTTGAGAACCAAAATTATTTATAGGAGGCGATTTTTCGGTTGATAAAATGTAGCTCTGGCTACTCTTTAAGTTCAGGCTTAACACTTAACTCTGGTACAAGTCCCTAACCTGCAGAAGGTATCTTAAATTTGAGGGTAGGTTTAGATTAGATATTCAGAAGAAATTATTTACTGTGAGGGTGGTGAGGCACTAGGACACTTTGCCCCGAGAAGCTGTGGATGCCCCATCCCTGGAAGTGTTTGAAGCCAGGTTGGATGGGGCTCTGAGCAACCACTGCAGGGGGAGATATAATTAGAAGTGCTTAAAGTCCCTTCCAACCCAAACCATTCTATGATTCTATGAAACTGCCTGTCCCTCAGATATGGATCTTAACACAGACACTCTGCACAGCGTTTGTGAGAGAGAGGGCCTTACCACACACAGAAGTCTTTTCTTTTATTCTCTTTGTAAAGTGGCAGGGACCATTTGGGAAGCCAACAGTGAAATTCTCTGCTGTCATCTTCTCTTTTATTATATTTATCAGTATGGAATCAAATAATCTTTTCTCTTTTCTACCCTAGAAAATGATACTAGCAAGGCTGAGCAACCTACCTGTTTCAAGGTTTCTGGAGTAAGAGGTTTTTAATATGACAGGCACGAAGATAGATGAGGCATTTTTCAAAATGGAAACAAACTTAAGTAGCTACATCACAGACACAGAGCAAGAGTTCCTTTCTCTAAGATTTTCAGAAATTCCTCAGTGTCCTTGAAATGTGACCTTAGAATCTGATATAATGATTTCTCTTTCGCTGTAGAATTATATGAAGAATTTATATTCAACTTGGTGAGTGAGACCATTTCTTGAGAAAGCAGGCTTGTTCTCCTGGATTTGCACAGGCTTGTTTTACTGCTTTTTAAGAACTGTGTGTCCAAGTCTGCTCTGTGGAAGGGCTTGTTCACTCAGCTAATGAAAAACCATGAACTGCCAGAAGGTTCATTTCTCCTCTGACACCTATTGTAGGATGGGGTGAACCATCCTCAGAAAACTCTCTCTTTCCACCATGGAAGGAGTGTAGAGGATGAGATTTGGACATCATTCTGACTTTCACATGTTTATAGGAGAACCAAGTGACCATAGATTTTGGATGTATGCAAATCCAAAAATGTCGTAAGCTGGCAATAAGTGAACTACAAAGTTCAGAAGATTTTTATACTTATTAAAATGGGATTGTCTGCCTCAATATTTAAAGCTTTACTTGGAGATTTAATTGAGGGAGTGCAACCAATGAGTTAAAGATTAGACTGTGGACTAAACATGGCTGAGGTCTTTTCCTTGCTCTGATCTTGTTTATCTGAGTGCTAATTACTTGTCTATATTTTAATTTTCCTTCAGCATAAATAATGACGATAATGTGTAAATCAAAATGATCTTCTGTAATGGAATTCAGGAAGGATTATTGACTGCTATGCTATTTTTGGATTGAACTACATTTTAGAAATAGGAATGACAAGATTTGTTTTCATAAGACAAGTAGCTGAGCCTTTGATATCTGATTTGGAATATTTGTCTATATAACACACACCAGTAAAGCAATTTGTATCCAGTTTGTAGCTGAGAAACTGGCATATTTTATGACTGATATAATTGGTTTAGAAACTGATTTACCAGAATGTCCCATGCACAGTGGAGAGGAATGGGGCTGCTGAACTGTGCCAGGGTGGGGGAAGAATGGAGACTTATTCTTGGAAATGTTCCGATGTTTTGGAGAAGCATTTAGAGAAGCCACAGGAATGCCAGGATTAAGAGCCTGAATGCAGAATCGAAGCCTAAGGAGATGGTGATGGATTGCTTAGTTCTCTTATTAAGACCTCATACTGTGCTGTATTTGGTATAGGTTACCATTGCTCCCAAAATTTGCAGTCATAACTGAGAAAGGACTGAATGAAAAGTGCTGTGAGAAGAAACTAAGACTAAAAAGAATATGAAGATTGATTAAAAGCTTTAGTCTTATGCAAGAATAATTGAAGTTTATTTATAAACTATAAAAAACCTTAAATCACATACCCAAATCTACACTCCTCTCGTGGTGTCATAAAGACTTGTGGTTCTTTGTCTACCATGAAAATGCAGTGCTGATGCATTTTGCTGTGAAATGTGGTAGACTGAGGTCGTGGAGATATTATCAGATCTTTCATCACCATGCATCCAGGCAAATAAAATGTCAAAATCAG
Organism: Acropternis orthonyx; assembly: GCA_035583155.1. Taxonomy (NCBI): domain Eukaryota; kingdom Metazoa; phylum Chordata; class Aves; order Passeriformes; family Rhinocryptidae; genus Acropternis; species Acropternis orthonyx. Next base: position 16,890,514 of record JAWWEU010000111.1, on the reverse strand, counting down.
TTTTCAAAGCCCAAATCTCTAAAATGACACAATGGCTTCTGAGTTTTAAAGCTTGAAATTGCAGCTCTTAGTGAAATGCCTTGTGGTGCACTGCTAACATTTGCTACATGGCAGTAAAAAGGCCACTTAGAACAATGAGGTTGACTTTGTGTTTGTTTTCATCTTCCATTAGTCTATGACAAAGTATGAAATCTGCCATTTAACCATAACTACCCCATTAGATCTGTTGTTTCTTCCTGCAGTTTATGTGGGATTCTGAATTCAGAGTGATGACCATCTCGATGACACTTCTTGGTTTAACCCAAATGATAGAAACGCACAAAAAAACCCAGCATGTATGTGACTAGAAAGCACAAACATAGTAAGTTTGGTCAGTGAGAAATCTGGTGTATGACCAAACGAGACAGACTGGAAAACACCAAAACTTAATCAGTTAAATAACACCTGTGGGAAAAAAGAATAAAATCACTGTGTATAACTTTATAATGGGGGAAAGCCAGGATAAGTGAATAGACAGAAGAATGTTTAGTGTCCCAATATGACTTGGGAGTGGTGCTAAAGCCTAAACAGCCGTAGAGTTTGCAGACTTTCCCACAGCTTAATTGGTGGCCAAGCCTAAAACAACTCGGGAGTTGAGCTGAGATAAATTTGTGGATATGTATGTGGCTCGGCTCTCCCTTCCTAAAAGTAGGAAAAAAAATCAAGATAAAAATCTCTCAGGGAAATCCTGTAACTTTTTTGGAAGAGACGAAAAGAATGGCAAAATTACTTTGTTAGGGCGTTCAGTTTCTGGACCGATAACATAAGAAGGTTTTACAGAAGAAATACTGACTAGTCTGGCAATGCAGATCCCAAAAGGAAAAAAAAAAGAGATCTGATTCAAAAGATTTGCTACCTTTTGGGGTTGACTTTTGATTTTCCTCATCTAACATAAATTAAACACCCAGGAATTCATTGACTTTAACTTAATGTTATAGGGTCTGTCTACAGCTGGTGGGAGAGAAAGGATCTCTTCCAATGAATTATGAATCTGTGTTGTCCTTGACAGTTATTTTAGGGCTCAGTCATACCCTGAAGATGGTTATCCCTCTCTGCTGGCAACAGCAGCTTTGATAAGTAGCCTAGACTCAACATACCGAAATTTTTGATGTCTCACGTGGATGCAGCGTGTCCTCCTGCAGTGACTCCAAGTCCATCTCTGATCCAACACATCTGCTTTTAATAACCCAAAGTAAAAAAAATTCTCCCCTTCTTAAGTGTTCATATTAATTAGGTGTGAAAAATTACTTTTGGGATCAGTTCACTAGCACTTCAAGGTTGTTTAACCACCTCTGAATGACCTAAGGCACATTAACCACGATAGAGCAAGCGGGAAGAGGGAAACAGAAGTAGCACTTTGTTGAAGTACAAAAGAACAGGATGAAAACAGTTCCTCCTCTTTTGGTTTAATATTTGCTTTTGTTCATCTCTTGAACTTGAAAATTTCATCAAACAATCTGTCAGCACCTGTATGGTGAACAGAGCCCTTTAGCAGGAACAGTAAAAGGAAGCCATCAGTAGCTGGTCCTGCTGGTAATTTAAAGCATATCATTCAATCCACTTACATGGGCAGGATTTCTCTTAGTAGTCACTGAATGCATGTGTGTCTGAGAAAGGGTTTTCTGCTCCATAATAATATGGATGTGAGTAACCCAGCAGAAAACAGCCACATGCAAGTGGTCTGAATTCTCACTGTGTCTCCTCTACCTGTCAGTGCAGAAAAACAACTCAGATATTTGTAAGCTCCTAAGCAGGGAGCTTCCTAGAGATAATTAATAGGAAACTGTAGGTAAAAATAGTGAATTAGAAGATATTTCTGGCAATAAGGAGCAGTTATGACCAGAAATATATTGACAAAAGTGTTTCAGAAATAAATTGTAAAAAAAACATATTAAAAGGCACTGGAGGTGTTAACCTGCACTCAGTACTTTCTTGGATCCCTCCAAAAGTTGAATTTAGTCCTGATACTTGATTCAAGGGAGTGACACCAGCATCACAAGGGAAGAATCCTACAAATAACCCATATGTCTGCTACTGAAAATGTGTTTTGCAAATGCTTTGTAAACCTGCGACAGTGTGGGTCTGTTTTGGTGAAGTATTTCTAAGACATCATTACAATAAATAATTGTAATTTAAAAACTGATCCACTGACTGAGAGTGTGGGGGGGGGAAGGTTGTGCACTGCTTCTTTCTCTGGTGTTTCCTGTGTCTGAATACTGTAAGTCATAACACATTTCAGCAAGATGACCAAATGGCTTTGCTCAACTTGGAGTTTGCTGAGCTTTTCTGTTTGGTAGGAGAGTCCTTAGGATGGCATTCTATCTCTTGCTTAGCAATTTAACAGTGCTTTTTTCCTTAAAGGGTATTCAAATCTTCTGGTAATGCTGAACTCCTCTTGCTGTGATCTTAAGATTTAATTTCCTGGAAAGGGGTTTACAATTGTCACAGAACCAGGAGTTTGCAGGCAAAACAACTGCTTTGATTCAATATGGACTTTAGGATCTTTGGGATAAAAGTCACCCAAATTACTAGATCAACTCATCTAGTTCCTCTACTCTGAGCAGAGCTGATTTCATCTTTCTGGATAGATGCTTGTGGAACTTGTTCTTACAAATCCCTAGTGCTGAAAACATCATGTGCTGTTCTTCCCAGGCAATCTAATTCAATCCTGCACTGTTAGGATCAAAAACTTGTTGTTAGTGTCTGACCTGAATCTCTCAGATGTTGGTTTATGCCTATAGCTTGTAGCTTATCCAACTTGGACATAAAAAACCCCCAGATTATGCCTTGCCCCCTCCCCTGCAAGTCCTTTGATTCACAAGGTGGTCTTAATTCCTTTCTTTGCATGTGACTACTTGACTCTTCTTTGTCCCAAGTCAGAGCACCTACCTCTGCTGTGAATACAGACTGAAAGAATTGGCGTCTTCCTGCTTGGAGAATGCTCCAGGGAGATCTTAGAGCTCCTTCCAGTACCTAAAGTGACTACAAAAGAGATGAAGAGGGGTTTTTGATAAGGGTGTGGAGTGATTGACATTACAAGGGGGAATGGTTTTAAACTGAAGGAGGGAAGGTTTATATTAGATATTAGGAACAAATTCTTTACTGTGAGAGTGGTGAGGCACTGGAACAAGTTGTCCAGAGAAGCTGTGAATGTCCCATCCCCAGAAGTGCTCAAGGCCAGGTTGGATGAGGCTTTGAGCAACCTGGTCTAGTGGAAGGTGTGCTTGCCCATGGCAGAGGGCTTGGAATAGATGAAATTTAATGTCCCTTCCAATGCAAACCATTCTATGATTCTGTTAATTTGGTATTAGATACTTGGCGTCAAGGGCGAATGAGGTTCAGTGGCTCATGAAATAAAAGACAGTTTCTGTCTCCTTATTTGTCTTTGTAAATTTGGTATTCTCCAGGCACAGAGAGATACCAAGAGCTGATCCTGCTTCTTAATGGTATGAAAATGCAGTATCTTTCTAGAAGTCCAAGGCAGATCTGACAGGGATTTTTTCCTGCTAAAGGCCTGCCTTCCTACGGGTTTGAAGCATGAGTCTTCTGCTCATGAAAATACAATCCTTTACGAGAAATAGAAAATCTGATCTGGTGTTCTGGTTTGGGGTTCTTTTCTCAGTTCCTTTTGATTGGCAAGAAACAAGTATGTACTTTAATTACATCTGGCCTTTTTACAACATGACTAAGCTGTCCAACAGATGTCTGCTTTGGGTCCGAATAGCATGAACACGACAGGGAGCCAAACAGTAATCTCGAGGAGTTTCATCCCTCTTGCTTTTCACACAGATTTGGTCACACTATATCAAACACTTGTGCAAGTTCTTTATTCTTTTGGAAAGTGGGTCCCGAATCTGGTCTCCTCTTATGGCTTCCAAAGAATAAAGCCTTCTAGGAAGGTGTCTTCAAATCACATCTAATTGTTACTCATAAACTGATGATGCGCATTGGGATCGAAGCTTTATAGGCCACACTCCAGAAGAAATCCTTAAGGAGAACTAGGAAATGGATACCATCAGGACAGATTTGGAGGACTGGAAATAATTTACCCATAACTCTTGATTTAATCTGTCTGTCTGTTCAAATTCGTCTCTCATCTAATCAATCTGAACAAGAGGACTGAAATCCTGGAAATAGTGTGTTTATTAGTTTTTTTAAAAAAATAATAAAAAAAAGTCCTGGAAATGTGTGTTTTAACAAGTTGTTGAGTTAGCAATTCTTTCTTACTCTACAGCCCAGCCCTGCCACACATACTGTAACTTTCATCTCCAGCCAGAAAACTTCAAAGTCCTTCTGAGGTCAAGGGCAGTGTGGCAACATGTGTTAAATCAAGAGTTCCCAGATCAGTGTGCGTTCTTGGATGTGGACAGGGACTGCAATACATGATGGTATTATAGACACTAGACTAAGCTAGCCACTTGGAGAGATTAAGGATTTGGTGATGTATCAACCTGCAGAGTGGAGAGGGTTAGGTTTTGTTTTGCTTTGTTTGCTTCAGTTACTATGACATAAGGAGCAGGAGGTACACACGTGACTTATGTATTGTCCTGCAGCTTTCTTTTTTAGATCTGCTCATTGGTGACATTCATGTGAGGGTGCTGCACAACCCAACTGGAAAACAGACCCCTCTCAAAGCTGGGCAAGGAAACAGTCCTTTTCCAAATGTACCTTTACCAGAAACATAATGAAAACATGGCTTATAAGGTGAAACAGTCATCTGTAATAATAGTAACCTTGCTGGGATGCTCTGAATTGGTTGGTTTTGCTCCCACATGTAGTTTTTGCTTGGTATAATCTCATTTTCCCTTCACAACCATCATGTACTTTGTGTACTGAGAATGAAATGCAAGCTAGTCCCTGCTTGATGTATTTTTTGCTCAGAGCAGTGTAATGCAGGGGCTTAGCTTTATTAGGCAGCAATAATGGTTGTCACTTCTCCTTCAAGCATGTTGGAAAGAAACATAATGAAAAATTTACCTATTTTGCTACAGAAACAGCACAGAAGCCTTGTGGCAAGAGTTCAAACATTATGAAATGAACTAATTTTCTAAAATTGTTAACCTTAGAATTCACAGAATTCATGGCAATAAGAGTTTTTGCCAAAACAGAGCTGCATTTGAATCAACAAAATAATATGCATTTAAAGCCTGCTTTCGCCCTTTGAAAATACAAGTTCTTAAATAACGTTTTAAGTAAGATTTTAATTTCGGTAGCCTCTCTAGGCTCAGTAGAGATAAAGGCAGCTTGACTTTCGGGTACACTGAATTGTTCTTTGGAATTGCCCATCTGATTTAGGCACTTCAGTGAAGTGCATACAGTTCAGTGTGGTGTGTTTAGTTAAAAAAAGTACATGGCAATACCTGCAGGGTGTGTGGAGTACTTGACTGTCTGCTTTGAGTGTTCAACTCACTTTCATTTTTTCTTAAAGTTGCAGAAACGATAGGGAAGAAAAATCTGCATATTGTTTAAGCATGCATTATGTTTCCAGTCTTCCTACAAATGTTAGAAGGTGGTATATACTTTTACTTGCATAATAGTTGCTTTGAAACGTTCTTTTTAAACCCCATTCCAAATTTCCTTAGAAACTTTGATTCTTGGGGTGAGGTTAGCTAACTAAAGAGAGAATAATAGAATTAATTCATGTATAAGCTAATTGCCCCAAACTGCCAGGTAACTAAGTTAGAATGTTGATTTCTCAGAAAAACTTTTACTTCCAAATGAATCACACTCTTTGCTTCAGGCAGAACTTTGCTGTTCTTCAAGTTCCCCATCCACCTCTTGGCTGCTCCTACTTTGGTACTGGTGCCAATCTGTCATTATTAGAGTGGGACATGAAAACACAATTCAAGTGAACTGAAATAATATTTCTGAACTTCAACTAAAGCACGGTTTAGAATTTCAGCCCAGATTCAGGTAGTTTCTATTTTTTGCCAAATAGATTACCTCATTGCTGAACAAAATGGCTATCCTGCTTCATCAGCATAGCTCTGTGAAAAGAAAAATTAATCAGATTTCCTGCTGTTCCATTAGATTTTCTTTTTTTTTTTTCCTTTTTGTTTCATTTAATATTTCAGCTGCCTCCAGAATGATTTTTCTAATACCAAAAGGGCTTAGTCAATTTTCAGGACAAACTACTTGCAAAATGTCAGTTTAATAAAGCAGGTTCATTGCTGGAATTTGGCATGGAAAGAAAAGCTGAAGCAATGTAAAAATGTATTTTGATGAACTTAAAAAAAGTAGTGGGAGGGAGGAAGGGAGGGCAGTCCTGGTTGTTTCTGGATGCCCTTAATGTCTCTAACATCTGCCTCAACCAAGGCTACTCGGCATTTTTGGTGTTTATGTTCTTCATGGCCAGAAATCAGGAGGAACATTGGCATACCTGGAATGGGAGAATGAGTAGTTAGTCCTCAGCCAGCCCATCAAAACTGTCCATTCTGCAGGGCAGATTCTAGTCAGTGTGCTAAAAGGCCTCTTTGGTTAGCATCCTTGCAGTATCATCCAGCTGCACTTTAAACTTCCATGGCTTAACCCATCGATGGATTGTTTAGATGTAAAGTTTGGCACAAGTTCTCTGATGTGTTTTGTGTTGGTAGATAGGGAGTGGGCTACAGCTGAAACATTTGAAAAGAAATAAAACCACTCAAAAATTATTGTAAAAACTGAAGTATTTTAAATTTTTTATTCTGAAATATTCTCAAGTCCAAAATACATCTAAATGTAGCATATTAAATATTAAAAAGGCAAAACTAGAATCAAAACAAGGAAATCCCTCAAAAAAACAGACATGGAGAGAAGTGCTAATGTTCTAATTAGTCTTTTCAACTGGTTGTGCTTTTTTGTTTTATGAAGAAAGTCCATTTCATTCTGGGTCAGCCACAAAAGAGATTTCATCTGTCTGTGGACTATTACACTCAGGTACCCATCTGGCTTATGTCAGCCCTGCTACAGCCCTGTGTAGGGGAGCAGTGTGTTGATGCCAAGCCGAAGGAGAGGCAGCTCCTTCCCTGAGCTTTCTCCCTCTTTGGTTTTGTCCCATAGCAAAGTCTGCTCGTATAAGGTGAACACTTTAACCTTCCCAAACTGCCTGGTCTTGGACTTCTTTAAAACTGCCAAATAAAGGAAACGAGGACGGAGAATTCAGTTTTGCATGCATGTTGTTTGGCATGAAAAACTCTCTCACCTGCCATTCATCAGAAATAGTCACCAGCTGCTCTCAGGCTAACGTTACAGTGTCAATGGGAGGTCTTTAGCATGAGAGGGAGAGAAAGGTCTTTGCCAAGATGTTAAAAAATGGTGTACAGTGAAACTGGAAACTTCCCTTGATAGTGAGCACATTATCTAAGCATCTTATTACAAATTACTGAGAGCCCTTTTAGCAATCCTTTTTTTTTCTTAATGTCTTAAGGGGATTTAACTAATTAGGCACAAAGTCTTATGCTCGGGATTTATTCAATCGTATTTTTTCACTTAAGGTATGGCAATTCCTCTGTTTTTTTCATGTTCTGGCGGTCATTTGTGGACGAGGCAGATTTAGCTGAAAGGAACCCAGCTGCAGTTACTAATAATGTTCAGCAGTGCTGACTCTCTATGCTTGCTGTGCAGGAATTCCTGTTGGAGTCAGCTGAAGACCTCTGCTCTTGCTAGTGTGCAGCCTGGCTGCTTAGACTGACACTCTCACACAGCACTGGGCTGGATTTTGGGTATGCAAGGATGGCAAGGTTGGGTCATCAGTGCTGATGCTGCCCCCCTTGTTTGGAGAACAGGAGTCCCCCTACCTGTCTGATAGCACAGACTTGGTAGTCCTGAAAATACTCCAGCTTGGAGTGCAGAAGCAACAACCCAAGGACCTTGACAGGGTCAGCAGGGGTTGTAGTTGCCTTTATGAAACAGACTGGAGAATCTCAATTAAGGATCTTTCCTCTACTTGGTGCTTAGTCATTCAAAGTAGCCAGTGTGGATAGCTCAGGTTGGAGTTGGACTGCTAAATCTTGGTAGAACAAGCCACCTCTTACTGGTACTCAAAATGTGCGCAGAAACAGGGACTGGCCCCAGACTACTGCGCTGAGCACACAAGTACCCTTAGACCGTGTAGCGACCTATGAAAGGTCACTAAGAATAGCAGACCTATTGTCTGTGGATTTTCATTACAAATTTTAAATGTATAGAGCTCCGTGGATAGATTGAAAACCAGTTCCTGCTGTTTCCATTGAGACCTCTGTGATCTCACGAGCATTTCCACAGCAACCAGTGGTAAAGTCACTGAGGTCTTTGTATTTAAAGTAGGATCGTGCAGCAGCAGAGCATGAAGGATGTACTAGAGAGTACTGTGTCCTTTCAGCCTCTTGGGCCTGCCATGGGGTGGGAAGAAGCAGCTTTGCAGACTCATATCCAAAGTCACAAAAGGTTATCTGTCCTTGCTTAGGTATCTATGTGTAAAAATCCACACCATTGTCTGGGGTGCAGAATTACAGAAACATATGTGTTGTATGAAACTCTTTCTCACTGTTGCCATCAGGTGTTACTTCCAAAAGCCTTTTTTGAGAAGCACTTGTTCTTAAAGAGTCAAAAATATTGCTATACTAGGGTTTCAGAGTTAGCTGATTTAAATAACTTTCAAAACTATTAGCTAATTTAAAGAAATTTAAAAGCTATCAGTGTCCAGATCCTGAAGTTTTTCTAGACTCATATGTGGTGACATTTGCAACTGGTTTTTTCTCAGGAGGGATGGACTCCACCACCACACAGGGATCATTGAAAGTCTTCCTTTGATTCCTGCCTAGTGGTTATCTCAAAAATCCAGCCATGTTCCTGCAAATGTTGTCTTGCATCCATGCAGCAAAATTTCATCCCCTCCCCTGTGGAACTTGGGTTTACACAGAACTTTGCTTCATGGAAGATGTAGGGAGACTTTGCTGACACATTCATTTAACCTTCAGCTTTTGGTTAATTTAATTCAGAAAACCAAGCTGCAAAAGCACTAAAACCTCACTTCTCTTGACTTTTACTTGAACACGTCGCATGATATCTCAACCAACCAGAATCATCTGGCACCAACTATATTTGACTTACTGTCGTACTAAAAGGTGTATAGGAAAAAATCAATATCTGTTTTGTTTCACGGTAGAAGATCTCAGCATTTTGCAGCCTAACATATATTTTAGTGGTTTCATTGCACCAGTAAAGGTCAAGTACCATATCTGTGCCTGTGATTTCCTGTACTGCTTTAAAGCACAGCCAGGGCCTGTAACTCTTTAAGCTCTTTAAGGTCATAGTCCTGTTATACTGAAACAAATGGAGGTGGTTCTGGATGGACAAAAATGAATTGTAAAAAAATAATTCATACAGTATTTTTGGAGCTTTTCTCCATATTTTCCTTATTTTTCACATGTAATATCTAGCAGTGATTCTATAAACTATGTGTTTAATTGTAAGCTCATGGCAAAGTCCATTCTACAGCTTACAGGGCCAGGGACTTGGATTGCAGGAATGAAATCTGAATGGTAGCAGACTGCCTTTAGGTAGCTCTTGATTGCAAATGTTACTCGGATTTTTAAGGAATTTCAGATTTTGCATATTTTCTTAGTGTTGTTTCCCGACTATATTCATAGTCTCCTGTATTTGCCAGTTACCTGGTATGTTGTATTTTCTTATTAGGAACTTATCTGGTGAGATATTTGACACCACAATGTCCCATACAATGAATTCCAGACAAATTTATAAAAGTCAGATAAACCTCACACTTGTTTACCAACCGCTTTTGCATTTTATTGACATTTCTGGTTCTGCCTGTTTTCATTCTTTATTTGCTCTGGTGAAGTTTTTACACTCCCTGATTTATTTGGTGTAGAGTACCATTATGCATACGAAAGGTACAATATAAATCAATCAGTAATAATAATAATAAATAAAGCAAAGTTAACATTTCACTTTATGATTTTCTAAGCATCAAAACACAAAGTCTCTGTTGACTGTCAGACATTTAATAAAGCACTACACAAACACACTGTCACACACCTCTTGTTACTTACTTGATGCAATTAAACTCCAGGCTTAAGGGTGGCCTCCCAAGAGTTTGACATGTCTTTTGTTGTCTTGTCTTTTATTTTTAAACTGTACCTTGTAAATCAATTTCTCATATAATTCTCGTAAAAAAGCATTTTGTTCAATGAAGTTTATGCTGTGTTGATATCAGCAGTACCTGGTTCCTCTTAGCTTGTTTGAGCCATGCAGGACATGCATATCTCATAAATTGCTCTCCCTGTTTGATGATGCATTTGTGGCTGTTTGCAAGAACCTTTTTCTTTTTTTTTTTAAGTTGAGAAGCCTGTAATTCTTAAAGTGATCCCTGAACCTTATTTAATGCTGCAAAACACTACAGGAAAGGGGGTTGAACTTTAATGTCTGCAAGGGAGAAAGTAATAACTTTCCCCATTTCTTCTGTAAGTGACTTGGGTTATATGATGAATGCAGAACCTTCACTCACAAGGTTTTCCTGATATTATACACTTGTAGCAAATAAGGTTAGAACCTTTAAAATATAGCATTTAGTAATGTACTGGAAATAGCTTCTTCTCGATTCCTTTAAAGGTCACTGCATTTGCTTTTCAGTCGTAATTTTAGTTTGGGCCTCTACAGAGTAGAACTGAGAACAGGCTTGGCAATGTTCTCTCAATTTCCTCAAGACTGAAAATAAAATGGCATGGGACATGCATATATGGTATGTGTTTCATGTGTGTGTGTGTTTGTATGTGAGCATACAGAAAATCTTCCCATTTGGGAGTAAGTTATTTGACCAAATAATCCGGCACAAACACAAAACACAGATAAATAATCAGTTTATTATCCACTGTACCCCTCCAGACTTTCTTAGCATGACCTCTCTCCCTTTCATCACTAAGAGCTCATGGATCTCCAGCTCCCCAGCCAAATCAGTTTTTATTTAATAATATAGCCTTACTATTAAAAAAATTTTGTGCATTTCTATAATTATTTGCATAGGACATCTAAAATGAGGAAAGATACTGAAGAGTAATGAGTGGATGTGAGACATATTGTCCCTCTCACCCTGAGGAAATCCTCTATGACTAGGAGAGCAGAGGGTTTTGTGGCTGGCCTAAATTTGCCAGTAATGCTACTGTCTATTAAGAATTGAAGTATGCTCTTTAAAGACAGGTGTGGAATATTTGTGTAAGGTGTTACGTGTTAGGGTAGGGTTAGAAGATGGATGTTAGGAGCATCTATGAAGTACAGACTGGGGAAAGGAATGTTTCACCTGCGGGGACCCAGATGAGCAGCAGCGAAGATGGGGTGGAACGGGTAGGCTTTAGATTCTTTTTTCTGGCTGTAGGAAAGTCACACAAGCTCAGATCCCACCAGCATTGAGACTCCAGACTTCTAATTCCAGTGCAAAGATTAGGACCCCTAGTAGGAGCCTGGAAAGGGGCTGTGATTCTGGAGGTCAGTGTTTCAATACTGAGGTTTAACAGATTCCTCTGATCCGATGTTGTGACCCCAAGTTCACCAGGCTCTGCTCTCTGCATGGGGAATGGTTGGCAGCTGAGAAGAGGATGCTATTGTTTTTTTTTTTAATTTTTTTATCTGAAATCGGTCCTGAACCATAATATTTTTCACACGTGAACTTATATTTTAAGGCTCACCCTAGGCTTATAAAACAAATGGTTTTTTTAAGGCACATAAATCAAGTTGGATGCCAGCTGGATTTTCCCAGGAGAATATTCATATTCAGTAAATGAAAGGATTTATTCTTTGTTTACATTTATGAGATTTGGCAACAGTTAATGGAAGGAAAAAAGTCAGCTATCTTCCTTTATAGCAGGTAACTATATCTCTTTGGCTGATCAAGATTTACAAACATCTTCCCTGTTGATTTATTCATGTTAACATTACTACCGGTCTACTTTGAAAGTCAGAAGAATTATGCCAATTTTCATTTTTCTAAATGAAGGGGGAGAATTGGTTTTGTCAGCTAAAAGCTAATAACTTTCCAAGTAATATGTTTTGGGGAGGTTTCTTCTTTGGCCTGTTTTGCATTAACTGAAGGACTCAAACTTGCACTTTCTAAAGTGACTGCTGAGAATACCTGATAGTTTAGGTGTCCAGCTGAGACATCTGGTTTTCAGCTCTCAGGTCCTCAGTATGCTCATCCCTTTTGGGTGTCTCTGCTTGAGCTTCAGATTGAAGTGGTCTGATCATTAGTTACCCTTTCTACCAAATCTTCAGGTATTCCTGCACTTGAAAGCTGTGCCAGACACTCTGCAACAGGGTGCTTACAGTAGCTGAGGCCTTGGATTAGTCCTTGAGCTAATGTGGAAGGCAACAGGCCGGATCAGGTTGTGTTTCAAAACCACTTGATCCCAGCAGTGACTGTCAGCAAGAGCTGATAAATAAACCACACCTGAACCTCATGAGGAGGAAGACTCACTCTGAATGTTGTGTCACCCCATTCAAAGCTTTTATTTTTCTCTAGCTTGAGGTGATCCAGGAACACAGTGACTCCCAACCACTTTGGATCAGTGTTGGGTCCTCCAAGACCTTGTGGAATGACAGGCATTGCCATTTATGTGAAAACATGGTACACTTCACTGATATGTCTTTACGGACCAGCTGCAGAGGAGGCGTTATGGACCACCAGTGGTCCTGGCCCCCACTGTTAAGACATCATGGATTACATCTGTTATGCTTTCCTGACTGGTTTACTCTATCAAGCTCACTCTTGGTTTATGTGTGCTGCATGCAAACCTAATTTAGGAATATACCTGATTAATTACCTTAGTGCATTTGCTGGGCGAGGCATTTCACAAATACGCTAGAGATACAATTACCACTTTAGAAAGGCCCTAAACCATTGATCCTGTCCTTCTAAAAAACACTCTGTGCCACATCCAGAGAGCACAAGCCACTTTAGAGATGAAATACCATCATATATTCTCCTTTGCATCTGTAGAGACCTTGCAACCTGAAGACAAATTTCTTTGCCAGCTTCTCGACTGGAAGAGCTAGCCCTGCTTATCATCCCTCACAGTGCAGAGTGCTGTCTGCCTCCCAGCACAGAGGGGCCATAGAATATATTATTCCATTAACACTTGTCTCTGTTCTGTACTCTGCATATTAAAGCAACTGAGGAGATCAATTATCTTCAGCTGGGGATACTAAGCCTTATTATGGCTTTTTTTATTTTATTTTTTTTTTAATGTTTATCCAGAGTGTTGTGAACTTTCATTCTCTAAAGGTAGCAATCAACAAACATCAATTGAGTGGCAGAAAGCAGCTACTTAACTAACCACTTTCCCTGCTCTGTGCAGGGGTCTGAGTCCAACAGAGGTGAGGCTCTAAAATGAAAGCTAAAGGAGAGGCTGGGGGGCAAAAACCAGCCAGTCGAGATCACAGAGAGAGATGTTAATGGCAAAGATCACACACAACAAAACCAAACAAAATGAAGCAGCTAAAGACAGTGATTATATAGATTTGAGCAGACTGTTGACTATGTGGAATTGCAATTATCTTGCAGGCTCCTGGGACCTTGCTCAGGGAATCATTACTACAAAACTAAGAAGATTGTTCTCAGGTGCAGAACATATTGATTTTGCTGTTCTCCAGCATCCTGCAAAGCAACTGACCATGTCATTTAAGTGTTCGTTAACCAAACACATCAATAAACATAAAACTTTCAAAAAAGTAAAAATCACCTCATAAATAATTATAAAGGAGTGAATTATTATCTAGGAGCAAGTGTAATTGATGTCATTATAAATAAACCACAAAATATATCCTGTCCCAAGCTTAAAAATGTATGAAGGCATCCATCTACCTTGTTAAAAAATGATAGTTTATCTTGCCAGGAGGACAGCTTTCATAGCTGCCTGATTGGAAGAGGTGTGTGCAGAGAAGAGATTACATTGTAAATATTTTTTATTTGCTTTATTTTTTTCTCTTTTTTTTCCCCTCCCCATTTTTATGTGAATTCAAAGCTTATAAAGAGAGAGACACAGATAACATTTGTTACAGCCAAGCTGCAGGGAGTGCAAGAAGAGTTTCTCTGCGTGGTTCACGTCAGCCTTGACCTGCAGTGTTCCAACTATTGTAATCCTTGACCTTTGAAGAGCAGCTGTCAGTAACAACAGGCTTTTTTCCCTCCCAAGGACTGCAGGGACAAGCAAATTCGTTTTGAATGTGTGATGTGAGGTAATCAGTAATGGCAAAGCACTCACATCCTCTGTTCCCTGGTATTGCCTATTCACCCGTAACTGCAATTAACACTGCAGAGATATTAATGCAGGAGGAAATGAGACCCTTGGCTCTATGTTGACCGATGGCCCAACATATCTCTTAATCAGAGGTCCCTTCTTCTCCAAATACTGAGACAGAGACAAACCCACAGGGTAGGTCAAAGGGGTAAAGATGAAGGCTTTAGGTTTTTTCTGACTACTAAGTGAAAGGGACAGATGAATCCATATGGTAATGGTGGTCTTTTACCTCGTTCTATTTCATACATGAAAGAAAACAGTTGAATACTTTCTTTGTGTGCATGCTCATTTAAATAAGCACAAAATTCAGGGCTGACCAACTCCCAGAGAAGTCAGTCAAAGACTGTCACTTGGATGTTAGATAAGGCTTACGTGGTCCTTTGTAGGAGAGCTTTTAACAAATGTGGAAACTTCCACAGCTTGTTAGCCAAAGTCGATGGCAGAGTCTCGCCATCCCCCTTCTCCTGGATCCTGCATGGGTCTTTACAGCAGCATGCCCTCCACCAGACCCCCAGATTTGGGGAAGCTGTTTACACATTCTACATAAACTAGAGATGTGCCTTCACGTTGTGGGAATTTGTGGAATCTTTATCTAGTGGGCCCATGTATCAGAAAACAGTGTTTTCAAGTTTAAAATTCTCAGTGAAGAATCTGAAGGCAAACTGATTTTGTTTTAATTTTGTACATATCCAGAAATATGTTTCTTTCCATATCAGATTAGTTTGAATGCTTACACATGATCAGAGATTTCAGAGTCAAAAGGGGCTGCTGGTTGTTATGACTTCCCATCAGTTATGACTTTGGTTATTCACGTTTCTCTTCTCTCCTGCGTTGCACCCCCCTGGCTTCTGTGGGGGTCTCTTTTTGCAGCTGTATTTTCACAGAGAGTCTTGAGACTCCTGTTCATACAATAAAATCCAAGTTTTCTCCAAGAAGATACTCTGATTTGTTCACCCTGGTAAAAGAGTAAAGCTAATGTCAGGACATCAGACTTCCTCACGGGGATTTCAGCAGTCTTTCCTTCCAAAGGCCTTTCACAAATTTGAAGTCCCATTCTCCTGTCAGTTTTGGGCAAGTTTAGGAGCTGCCTTGGAGAGATGGGAATACGAAACAACAGCAATGGAGGCAGGATGAGGGACTGACAGTCCCATGAAAACCTTCCCATTGTAATTGCATGGGACTACTTATGCATGGGTCTGGGCAAAGGGATATAGTTGGAGAGGTCGGGGCAGTATTTGCAATGTAGCTTATTAGTTTTATTTTCTTTTCCTACTCAGACTCTCTGTATATTAATTTACTTTATTAATATAAGAATTCCTTCAAGCATTTTTTCAGGGTATCTGGACTATTTTTGTTTTGACAAGATAAATTCAGACATGATATTTGGACAGGTGATAATTATTGGCAAGGGAAGAGTGCATATGGTCTGAGCAACTTGGTCTAGTGGAAGGTGTTCTGCCCATGGAAGGGGGTGTGGAACCAGATGAGCTTTAAGGTCCTTTACACCCTAAACCGTTCCATGAGTCAATGATTCTGTGATATGGTGAGCAGAGGAGGAAGGAAGAAAGTGGAGGATTGTAGAAATAAAATGGGAAAAGAGAAATAAATACAGAACGGAGGGAGAGCAACATTAGGAAAAGTTGGTGAGCTGCTTATTAAAAATGACACTCCTTTGTCTTATGAAAAAAAGGAAGATCACAGGTTGACATCACCAGTTTTATCCTGCACTTGTGCCTTGATTTATTCTATGTCTGACACTGGATTTCCAGATAATGCTGATCACTCAGTCTAGGGACTCTTAGTGAGGAGATGTTGAGTTAAAAAAAGTAAAAAACTGTAATAATAATAGCAATAATAATAATAGTAATCCTCTTGGAGATATACCAGACCTGCTGGGACATCTGCTTATCTTAGACATGTAAGTTTTCCCCTGGAAGGGCCTTTTCTGTCTGCATAGACTGTCCTGGGAGTGCAGATTACCAGCTCAGCCTGCCTAATTTTTAGATAGCTAATTTTTAGTGCTTCTAGTCAATCCTACTCTAAAAGTCATATTCTTTTCACAGAGGTCACAACCATGACAAGCTTTGAGGTTTTGCTGCATGGCACCACGTAGTTTAATTAATTAATAGATTTGGCTGATGCAAGGTCTCAGGGGTCTCACTCCTCCTGGATTTTTATTATTATAACAGTAATAATTTAAATGTATTTGTAATCTACAAAAGAGAGGACAGGATGGAACGCAGCTGTCAAAAATTAAATTTGGTTCTTAAAAAAAAGAAGTCACCTGATCATTTGATTGATTTATCAGTTCATATAAAACAAAAGACAGGGCAAGATTGCAGCTAACTAAAAGGTGGGTTCTGGCAACCAGCTACAGGGAAACAAGCAGAGAACTGAATACTTTTGTATTGCAAGCATGAAGTTAAGCAGTACATTATGCCATTGAAAAAATAGGGAGTTGACTTGGATCTGCAAAGCTTCAGTTTTGAATTTGGAGCTTTTTCCTGTGCTTTCTAGACTGTCCAGCACTCCCTCCAGCTCCCACAACATTTCTGGCACTGTCTGCACAACCCTGGTTGGAGGAGCTTATCTAAACCTCTCCACTGGGGAATGGAAACAGAACATATAGTGCGAGTTCCTTGGCTCATCCTGCGCTCTAACAACAACCACAGCAACAACAAGAAGCTGGACTTATTTTTACTACTTGGCAGTGGAACAGCTTTGGGGAGAAAACATTTCTGAAATTACATTTTCATTAAAATTTGTGAAAACATTCGAGGAGGAGCACAAGGAAGTATATTTAATGGTAAATTAAGAGACCTAGTTTCAGTTAAGCAGAGACATGCTTGGGAATAACATTTGCCCCTGGACACATGCACAATGCAACAAGCTAAAACTGCAATTGAATTCCATATCCACCAAAGCTGTTAGCAAAACAGACCAACAGAGAGGGGAGGGCAGCCTTTGAAATATGAACCAGAATCAATCTCTATTTCAGTGATCACATTTCAGTAAATAAGTCATAGTTTTTTGCCTTCTAGTCATGCAAAAATCTTTTGTATCAATTTGTATCTTTTATATAATAATGGGAGGTTCTGTACTGAGGAGTGTTACTGTAGTGACTCACAAGTTAGATATTTCTGATGGACTAATTATCTGGATGATAAGGATAGTTCCCACACTTTGGAATAATAAGAAGAAAAAGGAGCAAATTAACATTTATTAAATGCATTTGAAAAATAATTGTTATTCATCACTTCTTACAGTTAGCACTGTGTTAATTATCTCTGCCAAGTTCATTTACTCAGTCGCACCTAATGAAGGCAGCAGCTTCTGGAAGCAAAACTACGTTTGTTGAGAAGACTATAATTATTGGAGGAAATCTGCAATTCATTCATTTAATTGTGCTGCTTGAAATTTTTCTAGAAAGTCTTTGTTAAGCTACAGAATGAAATCCTTCTTTTACTCCAGATTTGCAGAGGTTTAAATGAGAGCAGACTCCAGTACATAGGTTTTCAGGATTTCTTTTATGTGGTGGAACATCTTGGTTCTTCACAATCCAGAAGTTGGCTGGTTCCCACATTCCTAATGATTACGTGCAGGAAGGAGTTCAGCATATTGGCTGTTGATTTGTCAATAGCTTAATTCTCCATGACAACCTCCCCAGAGGAGTGAGAAAAGTCAATAGCACAAAGTTCACATCACCTTGCATAGCTGATGGGAGGCAAAACACAATAAAGAAGATAGAGGCCATAAACTGTGATAGGCAATGATTAACCCATCAAACTGGAGAAATATAAAGAATCATTAAAATGACAAAATACCATGAGTCATTTGGTGCTGATCTAATTAAATAATATTCCAATGTAAATCAGTGAGTTATAAACTGAGAGCTGGAGGGGGAAAGGCATTTGGCCTAAGTGGTGGTTTCTGAAGAGTCCCTGTAATTATGGTCCTCCTCTTGACATCTTTGTCATCTACCTGTAACTCATTTCTGTGAATTTGGTTTTACTCAGGACAGTCTCGATCCAAAGCCAGACACGGGCAGCAGAAAAGCTCTGACTAGTTTCTGTATGGTTTTTATTTGGCACAGCCAAAGACTGATTGGTGATCAATTTGGCAGAATGGAGGTTTTTTCCAATTGGAGAAGAAAATTGTTTTTTTCCCCACAGTGTGTAATTAAGCCTCATTATAATTTCAGAGTCAGCATGTTCTTTATTTCTGATGACATTGGGGTGGCTGTTCCAAGAACATGGATGTTCAGGTTTGTCTTTGGAAGAAACTGAGATGAGAAGAACGATATGGATTTCAGATTTATTTTACCTAGGCCCTGGGGCTCTGAAATTCTTTTCTTTAACAGGAAAATCAGGAATGATTTGTTTTTGCCAGGACTTCATTAGTAGTAATTTCGTTTCATAACATAAACCCAGACTGGATTGGTTCAGGTTTAAGTTCCCTTTTTTCTGCATGCTCCAAGTCTGAGGATGAAAGTTCTTAGGCATTTTAGAATTTTGCTACTTTTGAAGTAAAAATTAAAGTCTGTGAGCTTATTTCTTTTGAAGAAGTTTAAAAGATGTGGGTGATAGAGACTTTGTAGTTTCTGCTTCATATTTGGATATTGTTATTCTTGCTATTGTGCGTCTTCCATGTTATTCCCTTACCTGCATCCACTCTTGCTTCATGTTGAGAGCCAGCATTTCTGATTTTGCTGGTTTCACCGTCTGTATCTAGGCCAGATATTAGGTACATGTGAAACAGGATCAAGAAGACTGATGACCAACTCTTAAGGATGCTTTTTAGAATGTCCTGCTTTAATGCAGCTGGCCATATTGTTCACAGTGTGTGGTATAGTTTCACATGAGTTCATGTCACTATGTTGTTCTCACCAATTTATTATTCATCTGCCATGTCTAAAATATTTATAGGCTGTAAGGTTTGTTTCTTCCAAAGCACCTGTAGTGTTTATACCCAACAGTAACTTGGGCATCTGTCACAGCAGGCAGATTTGGTGGTTTTGGCTGCTGTTCCACCATCAGTGACCCAAAAGCTTCTGAAGTGACCTAATTATGAAATGTTGCTGACCAACAGCACATTTACATCACTCTGTTAACAGCATTATTTTCAGTGTAACTCTTTCACTTACTATCTTTCTGATCAATTAACCATGCCTGTGTCTGCTGTAATGAATGTCAGGTCCCCATCAAATAAACCTTTCTTTTCCATTAGTAATTATTGGTCATGGCCTTCATCAAAAAGAGTGAGCTCGAAGTAAATGTTCAGATGGTATTATTTGACTAATGTACCACTTGGATCTGACCTCTTCCTCATTGTGCAGTATAGGCTGATAAGGCATCTTTCAGAGACTTTGTTCCTTTCTAGGGAAACATAATCTCTTTCATTAAAGTCTGAGTTATATAATCACAGCCTTTTCAATGAGGCCAGAGTTTCTTGCAGTCCAGGAAAAGACTGGCATTGTCAGGGGCTGCTGCAAACCCTCCAAATCCTCATCTTCTTTCTTCGTGGTTCAGTTTCCATACAAAGTCCTTGCAGTTTTATTTTTTGCCATTTTCAGGCTCATTCTGTGTTCAGTAAAGCTTTCCCCTTGTTGCATCTTCCTTACATCTGCCGTTGTCACTCTTCCTGATGCCTTTCTGGTGATGCTGAGTTTCAGTCTTGATAAGGCAGGTGGGTGTTTTGCAGGCAGTTGAGGGAAATCACAAAAATTCTGTTGTTCCATGGATGAACACGGCTTAAGTCTGTCTTCACAGGCACAAAGCCTTTTGCTGCATTTCTCTGTCTGTGTAACAATTCTTATTTTAGAGTTAGGGCTGTGTTTGCTGGAAGATTAAACTGCTGCTTTTATATTGTGTGTAATGGAACAAGTTTCCAATTAAAAACACCAAGAAGGTGCAAATACCTGCAAGTGGTCCCAAGATTTACTGACTATTAAACATATTTTTAGTTTTGAAATGGCTTTTTTTCTTTAAAATAGTTGGTTTTCATTGAAAGCACTTCACTTTGAGCTGCAAGTTCTTGAATTCTTCCCCCCCCCAACTCCCTGTAATTCCTGCAAATTTTGTATTTTTTTCTCTCTATATATATATGTCTATTTTCTACTTTTCTGTGATTCAAACATCCTGCTGTTTTCAGAACTGTGTCCATTTCCCAATACCTGTTTGTCTCTCCATCCCTGCTGCTGTTTTCTGGTAGAGATGTTTTTCCTATGTCCAGTTGCAGGTTAGGAATAAAAAGCTTCTTTCACTTGACATGGTAAAGTTAAATATCTTGCAATTCAGTGCTCTTTCTTTTAAAATGGGCCACCTGAGCATATGTGGGTGTTTACTGCAGACTTGATGTCATTGGTTACCATGCAGACAAAAATGTTCCTCTCAAAAAGCAGGTAACTTAGAAGCTATATCTTCTAAAACACACTTCCCAAGGTGTGCAAATGTGATCAACTGGAAATGAGATGAACTTAGGTCAAATGAGTTGATTTTGCTATTTGATATTGGGAGGCAAAACTTACTGTTCACAAGTTTATTTCCCCTGGCTGTTATTTCTTTAGCGAACCCCAGAGAACTCTCATATCACTTCTTACCCTGTGGATTACACACAGAGAAAGACTCAAGACTCTATATTGAATCTGCCCTCCTTGAGAATGTTGCTCCTAGTTGCTTATTTTTATGTATATCCCATTTTGCCTCCAACATGAAGAGAAAGGAATAACTGGAACGTGCTCATGGGCTCAAACTCGCCCAAGAGCTCAGGCTGTGGTTCAGCAAAGCTCTTACAGATGGGTAACTTCAAAATTAATTACAAAACAGTTTCCCATGCATCAACTCAAGCCTGTGTTTTAAGGGCACTGTGAAATGAAGACCTAAACTCTTATGACTTTGTTTTGTGACTGTGTAACTGTATGTGCAGTATACTTTTACTTCTGGTGCCAATCAAGGCATATTGGAAAAGGACTCCACCAAAGGAGAGCCTTATGGAGAGCCAGAAATTTATTCCCAACCTGAAAATTTCAATGACCAGATTCAAAACTATCAATTTTTCTCCTTTTCCCCTACTGGCTGGACAATGGTAAGACCAAAGGCTTGTTAGAGACCTGAAACTGGTAAAAATCTATGCAGGCATTTCAGGCTGCAGGGCTGCTCGTGCTGTTGTGGTATCTAATTCCAACCCAGACAATTTTCTTCTCAGTAATGGAGAGGAGTTGAGAAGCAATGATTTAGGGCTAGTGGGAGGGACAGATGCAGGAGAGTAGCAGTTCTGGCTCTAACACTGCGCAGCCTGTTGTGTAAGATTAATGACTGTGGACTACTCTCTATTTTTCTCTCTCTACAACTGTGAGCAATCACCTCCAAAATCAGCCCACTGCTGGCTAGCCAGCAAATAGATAATAAGATCCCTGTGTGTTAAATATGCACAGCTGCACATCTGACATTGCTGATCCATCTGCAATCCCAGATACCACGTGCCAGCTGCCTTGCTCGGGGTGAACCAGAAAGGGATCCATTAAAGAAAGAAAGTCTGCAGCGTAGTATTGGCACTTTCCCCCCTCACTCTTGCTCTGGGTTCCTGGAGTCTTCCTCCCCTTCCCATCCTTCTGTGGCTATGGAGGTTTGAAAGCATCAGACACTTTTACTTTACCATTTAAAGTGAGCTGGTTTGCCAGGTGAGTTTTCCCTGAGCTCCTGCAGTGCTAATTCTCACCTCCCCAAGGTGGTGATTCAGAGGATCTTGGCCAGTCACAGTGCTTTCCTACAACCCTCTTTTATTGCCTGACAGTTTCATTCAGTGAGAAAACTGAACAGTATTTTCCTTGACTTCCCTCTGTCTGTATCTCCTGCTCTCCATCCTCTGCCCCTCCAAGCAGCTTTGTTTCTGGCGCTCTCTTTGGCAGCTCAGAGAGAAGGAAAACAGCATTTTCCTAACACTCTGTGTGCTGATGCCTGCACTGCCCTTAGGGGTCTGATAGCAACTCGATGAAGGAAGTGGCATCAAGTCTAGCCAAGAATTTCAAAACCAGGAACCTTCAGCGTTGCTCCTTGGTCTGTGTTCAGGCACTGGAGTCAGCGTGGGCTGTTCTTGTCTCTGCTTTTTTAAAAATAAAGCTTCCTTGATGTTGGTGCCAGGGTGGAGGTAAGTTGTGCCTTCCTGTGGCTCCACTGCCTTCCTCTTGCTCCCTAGGGCTGCAAATCTTGGCCATCGAGGTGGGGGGAGAGAGCAAATGTGGGAAGGAGAATGCTGAAATCTGTATGAAAGCCAGTGACTGCACTGATTGCTTTGCTGTGCCAGTGCCATGGTAAACACTGCTCTGCAGTTGCTGTTTCTGTGTGAACTAGCTCACATCTGGCCATGCCATATGACAAGAAGGACACACTGGTGTCTGCATCTGGGAGGCCACAGAGAAGACAGGTCCCCAGCAAAGTGCCCTTCAGGATCCTTGCTGGAGGAGGAAATGGGATATTGAATAAAACACAGTGCTGTATGTCTACAAGGGCTCATACTTGGCCTTATCCTTAATATTCCACTTGCAGCCAAAGCTGTGTACCATGCTTGTAAATGAGGAATGTCATCACTGTTCTACTGACAGATGTATAAATCCTTTAAACCCTGATTTTATTATGTAAACTTTCTTGTCACTGGCATCCTGTCAGTACTCTAGTGGGAGGGCTTTCCTCCCCAGGTGTAACTGTGCAAACATTATGGTTATAGCACAAAGTCCAACTTGGATAGATTCTGTCACATAAATATACAAGTTAAATCAAACACAGCTTGCATCCTGTTGGAAAAGCCCATTCACAAGCAGTTGTTTGAGGTCCATAAGATAACCCAGAGTGTAAAGATAGCCAGTTCCAATAAAGCCTCATTCCTGGGAAAATGTGCAAGTGAACACCAGTAATCAAGCTAAAGCTAATAGATGACCTATGCCCTTGGATTTTATATGCCTGGATTTTCAATACTCCATCTCCCCCACTTCCCCCTCCCCGGATCTTTCTGATGAGAAACAGTGAAGGAATACCCAGAATCTGGGAGGGAGCCCTTCCAGAACAGCATGTTACAGACAGTCACTGTCTGGGAAAAAAGGAAATGATAATGCTTTGGAACATAATGACATTTTGTATATAAAATAATGGAATTGGCAAAAGTTTCATACAAGTGCACATGCTTGGTTTATTGCTGACCAAATGTGAGAATGAATCCTCTCCTCCCAGTTTCTCCTATGTTTTAAAGTGCAGAAACATTAGCAATATCTAAACCCCAACTAGTACAGAAAAGTTTAGCAGAAGAAGCTAAAATGGATATAAACAATTTCTGGGAAATTAAGTTTCTCACAGTCTTTTGGAGAATTGGGTTTGCTATGACTCCAGACAGGATACTGCCCAAAAATACAAAAAAAAAAAAAAAAAAAGAGAGAAAAAGCAAACACAATAACCCATTCGTGCTTGAAATATTGTGGAATCTGTGGTGAGCAAGACATTTGTGTTCCCCTGATAATAAAGCCAGCCAAATAATGTATCAAATATACTTGCAAGGATGTACTATCATTGTTAAAATTTTTCTTCATGCTTTTCAATTTATTTTGTTAGATAAGTGGACTGGGCCTGTTCCAGAGCTCAGCCAGGTTTTAAATGGGCATGAGCATATGAACTCCTGATTAGGATCTCTGTAAGCGAGACTGGAGCCAAGGCAGTATCTAAATATGAGTTGGAACCAAACTTTGGCATCCCATATGATTTTTTTCCTTCCCTTTTTTTTTTTTTTTAAGACCTTTTGGGAAAGCAGCACCCTCTTTCTGAGCAGAACAAGACCCTGGGTGAAAATGAATTTGAAGATATTTAGGGAGATGTTTCTAAGGATGAAGTAATAGGTGTCTCAAACCCTTACACATATTGAGGCATCAATATCCCAATAAACCACATTTGACAATGACCTATGTGTAGGCTCATCTCACTTTTCATAGTTAAAAGGTGTGCCTTAACACCAGGTACCTCTATAATTGAAATAGTAAGGGGGTCCCAACTAAAATAAATCACAAGCATAGAAAAAGCCATGACGCTTCATTGATTGTAAAGGTGGTTTAAGACAATTTATGCTACAGAAGTGAGTGCTGTGGTTAACTGCCCAAAGTTAGGCGAACCTGTGACCTTTTCTGAGGCACTTTGAACCCTGGTCTGCCTGGTTCCCACCACATCTTCACAGTGCTTAGCAACTCAGTCACATCTAAGAACCTTCCTTAGATAGGAATGTTTGGCCTCTGCTTGCACACGACAGCGAGAGATGCAGTTCAGAGTGAAAACCCACAATTATTATAATTTTATGTATCAAGATTTGTCATCTATCTATATACACAAGGTACTGAAGAGTGTGTACATAAATTAGGTTGTTGAAACCAAACGGGGCTGAGTAGATATCTAGTGGGTTATCTGACAGGCATAACTCAGGGCTGATTTATGCCTGCAGTCATTAGAATGGAATGTACAGTTGTTTGGAGGCCAGAAAAGTTGGAGAGTTTCTTTTTGGCTTCAGTAAAATTTAGGTGAAGCCCCCTGCAAGTAATACATTTCTGCATTCCCAATGGAAAAGGATTGACTTGCCCTGTCTTTACCAGAATTTCCATTAAGATAAAGATGAAGAGGCTGCAAGGGCCTTCAGCACTAAGGAAAATGGAAGCACTGGAAACAGGAAAATACCTTTCAGAGTTATGAAACCATAAAAAGTTTGCAAAAAGCCAGAGAACATATGAAAGTAGTCTGGTCTGGGGGTTTTGTTAAAAAGATTGAGGCTCAGCCAAGATTCATTCAAACATTTACAGGGTGAATAAGGCAACTTGCAAAAGTTCAATTATCCCCCAGAAATGTCTGCTTGTCTGTGGTACTTGTTCTCCTAAGACTTTCAGGGATGTCCTGAAATCCAAATGGTGAATGTTGACTGCATCCCCCACAAACCCAGAAGCCAGATCACAATCCAGATTTCACTGCAGCTCTAAATTTCTCGCTTTTTGGCAGATTTGCTCTTCTTTGCTGAACCCACTAGTTGAAATCCAGGACAAAACTTTGTGCTTACTTCAGTCTGTGTAGATCTAAAGTAATATCTTTTGTCACAGTGAAATTATATTGGTATAGATGCAATTCAGATCTGACCTTAGAAGTGTCTCATTCTGGAAAGCCAAGAGAAAGGTTAAATCTATGTGTTGATGTGCCAGTGTACCACAGGAAAAACTGTTATTCTCAATATATTTCTACAGGGCCTGAAATTCTCATCAGAGCTCTTGTCCAGTTTTATAGGCTTGTGAAGGCAGATCGTAAAACTTTCAAATTAGTGGGACACTTCAGAAGTAGCTGGTTGCATATTTGAAACATATTTTAAGAGGTGTGTCCCATCATTGGTAATGCCAAAATCAGCTCTGTGTGTATTGGTACATAAAGGAAAATATGCATCTCAATGAAAAATGCTTTAGGCTTTTTTCACCTTCATGTTTAAATGCATTTATAAAAATTGCTCACACATACCAAGATGATTTCTCCTATATGTTTACAGCACTGAAAAAAAAAGAAAGAAAAAGAAAAGAAGGGGGGGAAAAGAGAATAAAAGCAGCCACTAAATCTAGCAAGCTGATGAAATAGAGTAAATCCTGCCTGCTGTCTGCTTTTAGGAGAAAATCTATTTTTGAATCTCCTCTAATGAATGATGACATTTTGCATTCAAGGAGCAAATGTGACTTTTCCTGCTGGCCAACACTCTCTTCCTTTCTCTTTCTTCTCTTTGGGTACATATAACAGAAGCTCACTAAGCAGGAAAACAGTCTTAAATGAATTGCAAAGCCACAGATCTTTTTTTAGAAGTGTTGTAACTGCATAACATAGTCATGAATTAAAAGGCAAAGTAATGTACAGAACTGAATGGTAGAGTCAGCTCCCTTTGTGTAATGGGGACAAAGTTGGGAGTCCCTGGAGCCGCAGCTGTGCAGGGAGGAAACACAAGCAGGAAAAGCAACAACTTTTTTGTCTTCCATAGTTTTTCTGGTAATTATCTGAACTAAAGGTCTGCAGGTGGAGTGGTTTGCATGAAATGGAGATAATGTTTTGCATGCATGCAGAGCAGGCCTTGGGGTGACATGTTTAACCTGTCCAAGTCTAGCAGGATTGATGAAAGCAGAGTTCCAGTATCTTCTCTCCCCTTCTCTCCCACACAAGGTGCCCTTTTGACTTTGGTGACAGAGCCAGCTGTACAGGGCTTGGAGAAGGGTCCTCTGCTTGATTTGCTGAGTCAGGGTGGAGAGCAGAAGTGGTGTCCTTCTGCTATTCCCTCCTCCCCTCCTGCTTTCCGCCGGGCATCTGTGCAGAATTGAGACAGTGCCTTCATGTCCTGGTGGGAAATGCTTTTGCATATTTGGTTTTAATAGGAGACAGAGATCCTGGGACTTCACACCTTCTCTAAAATGCCAAAGTTCTCACTGCTTCTAAAGTGGGAATGCCAAAATAAAAAGTGACATATTTTAATTATGAAGTGGGGTGGGAGTGGGAAGGAAGAAATAGAAGGCAATCCAACAAGCCAAGATTTAGGGTGACATCACTTTCTATATAATTGCAATGCCAGCAGACACTCAATAAACATATCAGCATTGTTAAAATGATTTATGATTCAAATAGTTGAATATAAAATATTATCAATAGATATGTCATCATTGATCTTTCCTGGGGCTAGCAGCTGAAGGATGGAAGAGGGAGATGATTTTAACAAACAATCCTTGACATGAATCCAAAGGAAACAATGTGCAGGGACAGACAGCTGACAAATTCAGTATGGGGCCATTAAAACATGTGATGAATTTGCTGGGAAAGTATATATTTGTGGAAGAGGTGAGCTCATATCTACCATAAATTTGTCAGCCGTGACACAGTGTTCTCAGGCCTGGCATGAATAATGCCTAGCTATTTACAGGCTTTGTCTGGAAAAAGCTCTATCAGTCACTCCAGGGTTATTTACAAAGAGAAGTGTCTATCAGTTACAAGGACATGACTTTGCCACTAAAAGATAACAAAAGAAGTCAGCCAGTGGCCTCTCCGTGCAAGATGCATCTTCTCCAGAGAAGCTCTGGGCTGGAATGAATCAGATGGACTGCAGTAGGACCTCCTGGCAGAATGCCTGGCATAGGCTGCAACAGTACATTTATCCACACTGATTAGATTAGAATTATTAATAGGGGTCTATGGAGTGGAGCAAAGGGTCATTTAGAGTTTAATTCTGTTCTCAGATAACTTCATTTCAGCTGATGGGATTGTTATTGTAGGGGTTTTATATGTTTATAGGAAACAATATACTCAATAATGAAGTCATGCATCCTTCTGAAAGATTAGGAGAGCTATTGTGTAGCTGGAGTGAAGTCTTCACAATTGTGTTAATTAAGTAATAGTGATTTGACTTTGTCTCCTCATAAAATGCATTTAAGAAGTGACTAAAAGCTGCTGAGAAAGTGTTCCCTCAATAGAAATATATAGCAAAACAAGCAAGAAATGAAAGCAGCCTTGGACTGAGTAAATAGAATTGCTGATGCGATGCTTTTACTTAAGACAGACAACGACTTGGTCTGGAGTTTCAGCTTCCTGCTATGTTAATATAAATGCATATCAATTTAGTATTGAGTATACCAGGCTCTTCTTTCCTTGATAAAAGTTGAAGGCATGATATATAGAGACCTCAGTCCATACTGTGTTATTTATGACATGTTTATGTTTGTCAGTCGTTTGTTTCAAGCTTCAGACCATGAAATTTGAGATTATGTCCAGCTTCTACACAGTGGGCACCCAAAGTCAGAGACTGAAATCTGCATTTGAGATGATAGATTGAAACGGGCTGACATGGAAAGATGACAGGTAGGGCTAGTGGAAAGGTGCAGGGCAGAATTTGGAAGTGTTCAGGAGTGGTGCCAATTAAGTTACTTTCTGAAGGAAGTTCAGACATCAACATCAATCTGTTATCAAATGGTGCAGACCAAAAATATTGACCCATGTTCTTTTCTGAAACGCTGTTGTCCGGATTTCACACAGCGTGTTGTGCAGTTCCTAATAACTCAGTTATGGTTTGTTCACTGAGTGTGTTATCTTGAAGGCCTTAAGTGTGATGATAAAATTTTTCTGAGAAGTTTAATTTTGCCTGGTTTTCAGTGGCAGGGGGCCAGCTTCTTTCATGGTGTAAATTGGACTCTTTCCATTCTCTCCAGTGGAACCTTAGTAACATACACCATTTGAAATCAAATTAAGCAGTAAGCATGGAATGTGAAAGAGCACCATATTAATGCTTCAGGATAGGATTTCAACTACAAGTGAAGGAAGTCTCTCATTCACGACCCTGAGATGTGACCACAGAACAAACCATAAATCCTGACAATGCAAAACACTTCCTCATCCCTCTAAAGGTGGTATTCTCTGTTGAAAAAGGTAATCTCATCTTAGTTTTTCAGGCAGAATGGTGCAGCTAGAAGGTCACTGAGCACATGCTCAACAGGATGGTGATTAATAAGGATAAAGGAAGTTACAACATTTCCAAAATGGCCATGAACTTGTGCAGTAAAGGATTTTTTAAAACGCAGGTGTTTATCTCACAGGCTTTGCAAGCGTGTGTGACAACCCTGTTGGTGTGATAAACTGTGAGTGTTCCAAAGGAGCTATCATGGTCAATGGTGTCAGTGATATGTAGGCTCCCAGTGATTTACTGTGTGTGGTATATGAAATAACTCAAGGGAGTTGCTATGGCCTGCTGATCAACTCTATCCTGAAAGAACCCCAGGAAAGCAGCAAGACCTATTGCTCTAAAACCAGTCTAGATACGGCCAGTTTAGTTAAACCAGCTTTCTGTGAGTTGAAGCACTATGTTCTCATATTTTTAAGTAGATGTGAAATGTATTTGGGGGATGGCTTGAATACTTCTATCCATTTTCACTTTAGTTTATTGTGTCGCCAATAGAAAATCAGTGATTTCCATCAGTGGATGGAAAATGGAGCAGATAGATCTGCCATCACGCTTCTTCTCCTTTCTCTCTTGGCCTGGAAAGAAAGAGGCAGCTATTGAAGACTAACCATATTGGAAGGGAATCTTGTTCTCTCTAGGTCTGGTGTTCATTTTCACTGGGAGATGAGTGTTCTGAGAGTTTGGGAACTTTTGTCGTGAGGCCTTGCACCATCCACTCACTCTGAGAGTGAAAAGACTGGAGATCTGGTTTGGCTCTGTCCTGAGTCTGCTGGGAGTGTTTTGACAACTCTGGTATCCATTTGAATTTCGGCCACTCTATCGATGTGTCCAAGGATTTATGCCTTTCTCTGGCTATGTCCCATGACTTCAGGAATTTACCAACCAGCATGAAGATTATTTTAATGAAAATCTCTTTCAAAATTGGTTTTCCAGCATAAGGGTCCTACCTCCAACCCTGCTGATTCCCATTGACTCCAGCAGGAGTCAGAGGGAATAGTGCTTTGAAGAAACAGCCTTAAGAAACAGTTCAAGGACCACAAAGATAAACAATAAATAGTCTTTCTTCAATGAACTTTTCAGAAAGGTGTAATCCTGCATATTGTCTTGGTAGGAAAAATCCTCCTGTGCTGGCCTGGAAATTTTGCATATGCCTGATTTTTAGTGGACTTTATATCCAGCCAGCTGTTCCGCTGAGTTTCTTTTTTGTTCTGAAGATCTCGTTGACTGTGTTTCATTCCATTTTATTTAGCTTTTTGTATTTATGATGGTAATGGTAATACAGCAACAGACTTGAGAGCTTCGAGGTGGAATTCAGGGCACTTCATATCCTTTGGAAAGGTTAGTGCCAGGCTGCAGATCCAAAGGCACTGGTGTGCAGCCTGGTGCCTTCATTCCTGCATTACAGGAAGGAAACTAAACTGCACAGGACAAAGTCTGGGAAAGGGGACATAAAGTCACCCACCCAGCCTTAGTGCTCTGTCCATGGGTGCTGGTGGGCTCTGGGGAGGTTTGCCAGCACCTGATAGACACTTAGAGAGATGTGGCAGAGTAGAAGTGAATGTGAGCTGGCCAGGTTTGCCTCCAACACATGCCAGCCATGGACATGGGGAGCTCATGGACCTGTTCATGCAGCTCAGGTGGCAGGAGAGGGAGACAGAGGATGGCAGTGGGTGGTGATGGGGACAGGTCTGCCTGCACAGCCCTCACACCCTGGGGAGGGTGCCTAGACCTGTCTCACATGGCAGGCCTGCATTCTGAAAGCTGCTTGGTGTTGTGGGTTTTTGGGTTTTCTTACTAAACATGACTATAAAAAAGCAAACCCTTAAAAGCTCCAAAGTGTCCAGAAGGATTCATTCCTCTGACAAGTAACTTTAAAAACATGTCTTCGATTGAGTCCATGTGTCCGCTTTCAGACAATTTCTACTGAAAATGCCTCCACAAGTAGAGGCATTGCTGTAAATAATCAGATTTCAAACGCTACAACTCCTAGTCATTTTGAATATAGGCCTGGAGTTGGAATAACAAACATAAAACTGGCTGCTCTAATACAGAAAAAGGAACTAACTGTAAGGCCATCAGCAAAATCCAACCCAGGAAATGCTGCGAACTTAAGACAAAGTAAACTGAGAGCAGTAAATCAAACTGAAACACGTATTTTATTGTGGACCGAACAATACAGGGCCTAACATTTCCACAGGCAAGGCACAAATATCCTTTTACTATCAAAACCAAAAGCTTTTAAAGCTTCAAAAGGAGCTGCAGGCAAAGAGGCAAATAATAAATGACAGGCAGAGCTAGTCTGACGAGGCTTTGTGGGTTGTGTTGTAGAGGTCTTGGAGGATTCACAAATGTCAGTTTGCCCTCCCAGCATCACTGCTGACCGTGTCATCCCCAGCTGCTAACACTTGCAGCAATTTTGGGCAGGTGAAATTAAACAGCTTAACAGGTGACCTCCATTCAGCTGAGCTCCTGCAAGTGTCCATGTGTGCACTGGTAGCCGCCTCTTCAGCAAGGCAAAATATATCCACTTGTATTTCTTTTGCTGAAGACGCTAAAACCAAACTTTTGATCAAGAATTAAGCCAACAGCTTGAGCTTGTGGTGGGGACTGCTGGCAGGGACAGCTCAGCTGAGAGGAGGTCCCTCCTCGAGCTCTTCTGGCTTGGTTACAGTCAATCATGAGGTCATGCCCAGGTTGTTGCTGTGATCCCTAATTCTGCATCCACTGTAAAACTAAGCATGCAACCGAACCCAATGGTTGGGGTTAAGTTTTGTTTTCTCAGCTAAATTTTGCGTTGTTCAGTGTGTCAATTCTTCTGAAACATTATACATGGGGGAAATATCCCTTGACTGCTCCAGAGCCTGAGTTTTCCCCACCAAAGGCGGGCAGCTTTTCAGAAACGGGAAGGAAGACCCTGGCTGCCATCCTCTTCAGTGTGGAGGAAAAGCAGAGAGGGGTTTACAGGGTATTATGTTCACATCTGAGCAGCCTGGACACCTTGTCATCCTTTTGAAATGTTCTTCAGAGTCCTTCACGTTCTCTGTGTGGCCCAGTTTGCAGAGCAGCCACATGCCAGAGCTGGGAAGGTGACTGCAGCCGACAGAGGCCTGTGGCTGCCTTTCCTGTGCCTCATCTCCACAGGGCTCATCCACAGACTGCTGTGGGTGACATTTGGCCCACACAGGAAGATAAGAATTAAGATTGAAAGGAACTTCCGAAGTCATCAAGTCCTGTCTCCTGCTGTTGAAGGCAACCACATCATATGATGCCTTTCAAACACTTATCTAGTTCCATCTTGAAACCATTTAGGTTTCTTGCCCTCACTACTCCTACTGAGAGGCTGCCTTTCTTCTCATGCTTATAAACCTTCTTCTAATTTCCACCCTAAATATGTCCAGGGCAGTTCAGGCTGTGTTTAATAGATACTGAGAAAATAAATTAATCACCAGCTTGCTTTTATTTATGTGCATCAAGCTTTTGATACACGTCTAAGACCCCTTTGCTGCCGTATGTATTTTGAGATGACGGGAAGATGTCTGGGTGAGGGGGAAGTGGGATGACCCTGCTTGGATGCCTGCTGTGTACCCCTTTTTGGGGAGGAGCAGGTGACCTGGGAAGTCAAGGATAAACAGAGAGCAAGGGAATAAACAGAGAAGAAAAGTGAGGAATGGGAAAGAAGAAGACAGCTGAGCCAGGGCAAGGGTCAGGAACAAGGTGTTAAAGACAATGAGGCCTGCTAATGAGCAGCAGAGAAAATGTGAAACACAGTGTGGGGGGAAAGGTCCTTTTGAGTGAAATAAATAGTGATGCAGAAAAAACCAAAAACATAAACAAGTAATATTTAGGCAACAGGCAAGCAGATGAGAAGAAAGGTAATGTAATAGGGAAAGCTTCACAAAGAGTTTAGAACAGGGGAAAAAAGAAGCCAGTTCAGCAATGAAAACCAAAATTGTTTCAAGTGTCGGGGGGTCCCACTTGTTGGGTCACACTTTAGTTCTGCTGCACAAGCTGGCTGGGGATAAACTCTTCTCCCAGTTTCAGATCCCAAGAGTGAAGCCATAGTCTTAATGAAAAAATAATTTTTAGAATGAAAAAATATGTTTTCTGAAAATATTTTAGTATTATTTCTGTGGAGAGTGGGAACCTGGAGAATGAATGAAGGGTACCAAGTTGTTTGCTGGTACTCAAAGAAGCTTCTGGCTCTGCTGATCTATGAGAAGTTGGCTGTTTCTATGGCAAACATGAATACCAAAGGAGAAGCAATCCCTCTTCATCAAAACAGATTTTAAAGAGTGAAAGGCAATTTCTAATGAATCGCATAATTTAAAAACATTCTGGGGCCTTCCATCTCTCCAGGGTTAGCACCATATACCAGCACTGTGTGTAGAAATGCATGGATGAAGACAGAAAAACGTGGGACAACAGGAATACACGTAGTGATAACATAGACCTTTGTACTGAGGCAGCTTTAAAAACCCTGCAAAGAGCAGTATTTACTTGTAGTTCACGCCAACATTATATTCCAAGTCAGTAGAAAGCTGTATCTGGTGGATGAATGAGGGAGCTGTAAGATGATGTGTGTCTGCTTGGTAACACTGTTAATATCCATTAAGGATCCCATGGTGTTGGAATTACTTTACACAGAGCAAATGCTTGCACACGGGCCTGCAAGCTCCTGCAGCCCTGCTGTGCAGGGATGGAGGCAGCAAGGGAGGTACAGACATCCAGCCACATCTGAGCCTCTAAACCTTTAAATATGCTTTGCTTTGAGCAGTCCTGGGGACAAGGCAGGTGTTTCTGCACAGCACATGTGCAGGCAGCTTTGCGGAGTCAGAACTGCTGTGTGAATTCTGCATGTGGTGCTGATGTGAAATTCAGTCATGGGAATGCTGCCAGTGACCAGAGCGAGGGTGGCTCTGGCTTTGGACTTGCCAATAGTTATTATAAACAAGAGAGGGAAATGGAATTTTGATTGTCAGTGGGTGATCAGGTTGTGATGACCTCGGCTCTTGTATAATTCTTCAGCTTTCCTTAAAATACAATTTAGAAGATTCTTTTTCCTTACCTTACCTGGAACTCAGTGGGGAAAAAATCTACCAATTTCAAAACCAAAAATTGAAACCTATTCCTCTCAAGCTAAAGAGAAGCAGAATCTTTATGTCTTTTAGGTGGGACTGGTGTTGCCAGGATGGTTCCAATCTGCAAGTTATTCAGAATTCATTCAAGACCACAGGTCATACACTACTGTGGATTTTTTAGAGGTCTGTAAGTTGTTCCTTTACTTACTTTTTTCCTCCTCAGATGTACACACGTGAACTAGATAGTTTCTGTCCTTTCAAAGAGACTTAATTTCCATCAAGCCAATTAATGAACAAGAGACGATGTTCAGTGTGTACACCAGGGGCTGCCTCGGTGAGCTGGGGGCATTGCCCGCATCTTAGTACAAGTCATCAGGTGGCACATTCACCAAGGAGTCTGCCAGCTGTTTAACTTCATTACAGTTTATCATTATGTCTGCCTCCTTTTTTTATTTCTACCTTTAATCACCTAATATAATTTTTATCGGCTTGTCAGGGAGTGGGAGAGAGCGGTGGGGAATTTGTTTCACTTTCTCATAATACATGTCTGTTTTGATAAAATATTGTGGGAAGTTTATGTCTGTCCTGCTTTGAAACAATAAGATTCAAGTGAACTAATTAAGACTGTACTAAAAACATCTAAGTAGTATTAACTCTCATCTGTAAAACCACGATGGGTGTCTATGTTGTAAGATACATTTCTATATTGTTTTAAATGCCTAATGAACCAATAAGTGGTAGCCAGAGAGTTGTTTAAAGAGGGAACCTTCCCAGCTCTAAGCAGCCACTTGTTTTTGATTGAAGCATGTTATTGTCAGTATGACAAGACTACCACCTACTATCAGAGGCCAATCACCAATTCCAAAGGTATCTTCATCTGCAGTTTGATGAGGCATCAAACCAAACCACTCTTCATGCCTTATAGCTTGGCCGCCAGAAAGGGAGAGGACTTCCCTGCGTGCCTTATGTGTATTCTGGATGTGCAAGCGTGTTGCAGTTTTGGTGGAGACCTAAGAATTGGTTAACTCGTGCAGGATTTTAAGAGAGCAATTAATAACAAGGTTGGAAATTGAAATTGTAGCTATTTAACACTTGCCGTATATGCCATGCCTGGTTTTAGATGTTGTACTTGCACCAGAAGTACTTTCTTACACAGACATCAATCCAGAAATAGCCTTTGTTGAAAATATAAGTTAAAAAATCCTGTAGGCTTCTGAGCTATCCTTGCATCCAGATATACTGTAACTATATTATGAATTTAGGCTGATTCAGTGCCTGCAGTGGTGTTCATATTTTGATTCAGGAAAAGGTTAGTTTGGCAAATACCAAGGTGATACTAAACATTCATCACATCTCCTTTTTCAAGAAGCTGCTTCAAAACAGTGATCCAAGTTTCACTGGAGATTCCCATTTGCAAATACACCATATAAATCACACTTTCCCCACCTTCTCCTCTGCCAGCTCTGCTGTCTACTGGCTGCATTCAGAAAATTATCTCCATCCCAGAAGGTCAGAACAAGTGCTACCGGTGGAGAGATCCCCTCCTATGGAATCTCTAGTCCGATTCCCCAGGGGACAGGAGCTCTGCTGATTGTTCTCTAAATTACTGCATTTCTCTAACAGGCTTTAGTGTCTCAAAAATTCACTCCATTCCTGACCTTCTCAGACCTCTCAGCTGGCAGTTTTCCACAATGCCATCAAACTGCATGCTGTAACCTTTTAAAAAATGTTGTTAACGTAGGTTAAAATCACAGATGCGTTTTAGGTTGGATTTCTCTTTTAGAAATTCCGAATTATGCCGCATATTGGAAAGGCCTGGTTTGGCTTGGAGCCATTCTGATAGATGTCATATTGCTAAACAAGATGAGCTTAGAAATATGCCTCAGTGTTTCCTTTTTTATTTCAAACTAATACAAGCAGTAGATTAACATTTGGCTGACCCTGGTGGCAATTGCTAAATGCAATGTTTAGAGCAATCTAACACTCTGATACTCTGCGATCCTCCACAGTGGAGCATTGTTTTTAAACAGCTTTCCAAGATGTACAAATTGTGGGCATTTCTGCAACAGGAGTGTAACATACTGACCAGCAGATCCATTGGCATCCAAACCATGTGGCCAGATGATGTTAGAGGGATTTTTCTTGACCTGGTATTGTGAGCAAGGTGTTTCTTGCTTGAAAGTAGTTGATTAAAACTCATACTTTTATATCCATTATAAAGTTTGTGTGATATCCTGCCCAGAAAAGCTTTCAATGAACAGGGAAGTCCATGCCAAAAAGGGTGTAAGCAAGTGACAGAGTCAAATCACGTGAGAGAAAATTAAATTTTCATGTCTTGTAAATGAAATATACATTAGGGACTCTCTCCAGCGACCTCCAGATTCTGTAATTTTTGGATCAGAGCTAGAGACCTAAATCATGTAGCCACAACGCCTGTAATGCGTATATGGTGGGTATTGCCTTGCTGTGGGCCTGCGACGGTAAACAAATGGAACTAGTTTTGGAGAACTGCTATTGACAGTAAAATTCTAATTTTGCTCCAGCTCCCAGAACAGATGTACCTCAGAGTCCATAGACTGCAATACTTAACTGCAGCTACTCAGCTGTGACCTTCAGCCTCAGGCTCACTGCAATAAAATTTTCATGCAACCATATGGAAGAATATTTTAATAGAGATTTACTGTCGGTAACTGTCCCAAAGGAGCAAATAAGGAAGCTGTAACATATTGCGTACAGTAAATCAAGGGGACTTCAATGGAAAAACGAAACCTCCCTGAGGCAAGCATCTTTAAAATTACAGGCAACACTTTGTACAAATATGTGTACAAAGGACTAGATATGCACTCAGTTAAGCAGCTCAAAATGGTTTTAATTTGAAGATATATTTATTAGAATTTATTTATTATATTTTGTACGTGCTAATGGCGGAGGGGGGTCATCTCACCGGGTTCACCAACAACCGCTCTGTGAGTTTGCCTTCATTGGACACAATACAAAACAGGCAAAAGCGGAGAGAGGGAGGGAGTGGGAGTGCAGAGTCGATGAGTTTGCATGGCAAATTGCATCTCCCAACAAACACAACTGCAACGGTGCTCTCCCAGCCTCTCTGACCATACCGGAGGATTTTAGCTAAAAGCAACTAACTTCTGCAATCGCTGGCTGCTTCCTGGAGCCTGGCAGAACCAGCAGGGAATGAAGGGGAAATTCCTAATGGAGTGCTCAGAAAGAAGCAGGAAGCACAAATGCCATAGCATTGGAAGCATGTCGGAGCTGGTCCCTGTTGGCACTCCTCTGGGAACCCTTGTGTGGGCTGACCAAATTTGAGAAGCACAAATGAGAAGAGGCCTGTCTATTTGGAGGTCTTTAGAGAGTTAAGAATTCACTTTTTAGGGCTTCACTCTCTTACTTTGTCCTTTGACAGTCATATTTCAGGAATTTCTGCAAATGGATAAAGGCAAACAGGAATATGAATTACACTCAACTCGTACACTGCACATATGCTTGTTTTGTTCCTCTAACAAAACAATAACATGACAAGGCAATAAATCAGGATCAAGTAGATTAAATGCTCATGGAGGTAAGACTGAGTTATCCTTTGTAATGTTCAGTTCTGTCACGGAAAAAACAGCCTACCTGAAAACATACAGGTGTCTGTTGAGCACACTGACTCAGGAAGTATGTGATGAAAGAAAGGCGTAGCAAAGCCCAGGGTAAAATATGTAGCCAAGTGACAGGATACAAATCTATCTCTCTGAAAGAAGAGTATTGCAGAGGAGGGACCTGTCAAGCCACAAAAATGAGGCAATTGTCAAATATAATTACAGTAAAAAAAAAAAAAAGATATATCTTATTCTTCACTTAGGTAAATCTCTGAAGCCAGAGGGCTTGAGGAGTGTCCCTTGCTCAGGATGGCTGCAGGGACACATAGCTCAGGGCTGGGGAGCATTAGTGCCTACTGCTCTGAGTGGCTGAGCAGGAGAAGTAGTAGGGGCATATCTCACTGCAGAACTGTGAAGAAAAGATTTACAACCATGCCAGAAACCTGTGCAGTTTTGGAGGGCAGGCAAACATTACAGCAGAGAATGTAAAAAAAGCGAAACAACTAAGGTGTTCTCCATTTTTGCAAATAAACAAGCTGTGTAAAAGAAACTGCACTTCACCTCCCATGTTCTCCTAAAGAGTGCTCTGTGAGACCTGGCATTTTGATTAATTACATGCTCCAAAGTGGCCCCTGGAAAGTAAAAAGCACTTTTAAATGATCATTTAAGCCTGGTCTCTAAAAACATTGTTCCTCCATGCATTGTGTGATGACTTTGGAGGCTGCTGTTTTATCAGTGACCTAATTCCAGAACAACTTTGTGATTTCCGACAGCTATTTCAAAGGAAGGACAAGCTTTAACTTTGGAGCATCTCATGTCTATTCTGGATAGCAATTAGAGATTTTTTTTTTAAAAAGGTAATTTTAACAAGAAAATATTTAACTTGTGGTTTTCAGCCATCCCTTTCTTTGTACGTTGCAAATCATTAATTTCTGTGCTCTAAAGTAGGATGGGAAATCAGGGGCACTGTGATCCCTTCCTTTGCTCCTCACACATGCCTTGTCTGTAAGAAGTTCTCACTTGCCCTGAGTCTGAGCACTTCCATTTCTCTGAACTCTTGCTGTGAAATGTCAGCTACAGGTATGTCTGAAAAGAAAAACAGAAAAGAGCTTTTAAATGACTAACAGTTATGTCTCCCCCAGACAAAGATATTCCAGTATGTATTAGTTTTGTTTTGATTCTTTTGTTGCTGTTTGGTGAGGTTTTTGGTACTAACCCTAGTGTTGGATTCTGATTAACCTAAGGAATCTATAGGGGTTTTTCCCTTTTTGTTTCTATGTTGCTATTTCCATCTTGAAATGCTCTGTTCAAACAGCGCCAAAACGAGAGGATTCTACAAGTTTTGTTTTGCTGATCGACTGTTGACAGAGGCTTTTGAGGAGAGACAAATCACCGAGTCTCTGAGCATCACGGAGATTGTCTCTTCTTAGCTCAGTATCATTTAATCACCTGCAGGCATCCCAATTACCATAAGCAGAATTACTATCCCAATTAAGCAGCAGTCCTTGCCACTTGGTGTCATTAGGCTTAATTTGGTTCCTTGGGAAGTGTCCTGATTAAGTTGATTACCTGATTAAGTGGGTGTACTCTATATGATGGGCCTGATGCATCAGTGCTTTATGCCAGTTCTGCTTGTTGATTAAAGTGCTATCATGGCAGCGTAGAAATAGAGCAATGCCAAGGTGAATCTGGCCTGTTGCTTTTAGCAGTCACTGCCCAAGCTTGCAAAACACTTTGCATTTTAAGCAGGAAGTCACTGGACACAATTCACCCCTGAGTTTAATTCTATAGTGTTGGAGAAAATGAAATTGGGGTGAAATTGGACAGGTTTTCTTTTCTTCTAAGAACAAGAAAATGAAATTTGTTGTCTGTAAAGGGGGTGACTCATGTGGTGAAAATGGACTTGAGAGCGCAAGATAGGAACATTTAGAATTTAAAGAGGGTGGAAAAATCCTAACAGTTCAGGTTGGTATAATTTTGCCCCGGTTTTCCCTGCTGGAAAATACAGGTGTAGCATATCAGCCCATTTCAACCATGAGCTAGAAAACTGCTGTCTGAGAATATAGTCACAATTATGTTTTTAAACACTTCTTATATCTGTTTCTTGGCTGTCTCTGGAACTAACATGGAATGCCAGAATATTAGGAATCACATGCATTCACTGGTTGACATCATCTTGACATCATCAAAAGCAGCAATATCACAGGAGAGGTTAATTAGGCACCAAAATAAAATAAAGTAAAAAAAGAAAAAGGGACATTATTTCTGCCTCAGCCAGAAGTAAGAGAGAACAAAAGGAAAACTAGCAAAGCAAAATCTGGGAAGACTTTCTTTTTTATTTCTATAGGAGGAATAAAAAATACAAGGTACTGCTTAGGTGTTCCATCTTTAGACATAATTGTGTCAAATGACAGTACTCAAAATCTGAAGGTTAATCTTTGAGCATTGACTCCGTACCTAAATGATACCTGTAACTTCATTCACCCCAGCTGCCTTGGGCACATTTGCCACAGAAGTCTATTGGGATGTTGTATCGAGACATCCAGGAAAGCAATATGGGAACTTTTGGTGTTGACCCAACCTGATACAGGTGTCTGCTCTAGGATGAGGTGCTCTGCCATTGTGAGATGAGTCTCTTCATCTCACTCAGAGGTCAATATTTATGTTGGAGTCACCCTGACTTTGCAAGGTGGTCAAACCCCCACTTTTCAGTGAGGTGGTGCTACTGGGCCACAGATGTGCCCACTGCCTTCAGCAGAACATGTTGAGGAAAGAATCTGCCCATCTGGCACGAGGTTGGAGGGGTAGTATCTCTGCTTACTTTTATCTCATCCCTTTCATCCGGAACATATTGCTGCAACTGAAGTTAATACAGCTATTGGCAATGATATGAACATATTCGATTTTTTTTCCCTCCCATTAGGTTTTCTTGGAGGACAGGAAGCAATTTTCCCTCCTGTCATGCCATTTATCGAAGGATAAAGGAGGAGGGGTGCAAACCTGCATTAAACTATCTTTCCTAACAGAATTCAGTTGTCCAGCCATATCTGTTTGATCTGTCCAGCTGATGGAAGTGATATAGCACTAACTAAGCTGACATTATATTTTCCAGGCGGTTAGCCAGCTTTTTTCCATCTTTTGGTGCAAAAGGGGCTGTATACAGTCAAAGGGTAGAAAGAGGAAGGCTTGCCCAAAGGACTAATCAGAGCAACAGCCTCACTTAGGTGCTTTGAAAGCCTAAGTGTGATGAATATGGTAGGAGTGGATGCTCTCAATTTAAAAGATTCTTAAAATAACACACAGCTGTTGTAATACCTGTGTCTTTCCTTTTTACCCATTCCTCTCTAAAATTCATTCATCCCTAAACAGTCCTGCATGAGGGAATGGTTTCTTTCTTAATTTTTTCAGACTATTTGCAGGGAGCCTCCTTGTAGAGATCTAGCTGCCTTCTCAGATTGATCTAATCTGTACTGGAAAGTGTCTGGACAACCTTTTCCTGGATATTTTCTCTTGCATTCTTCAAAGCAGATATTCTAACCCAGACCACATGAACTGGAAATACTGGTTTGGACAGCAGCATCCAAAAGTGCCTTTTGAAGTACATGAACCTGTGAGGTAGAGATGTATATTATTAACTGAACATTTAAATCTCCTTTTCCTTTGGATAATTCAGCCCACTGCTCATTACCATAAGGAGAGTAAACAGTCTGAGCTGAGCAAATGATTCTGAACCTTGTCTGTAAGCACTCGTGGGTCAGATTGAAAACTAGGGATCCCTGTTATGGAATTGGGCTGATAGACAGCAGCTGGAGAATCTGGCCTTTGGCACCGACATCTTCCAAGTGTGAACATTCAGCTGTTGGGACCTGAGCATGTGAAGTACATTATTTCCTCTATCTTTGCAATCTGGCAGGAGACTCGAGTGCCCTGAAAGGTTACAGATGTGGCTATAAAGTTTGCATGAAT
This sequence comes from Acropternis orthonyx, assembly GCA_035583155.1. Lineage (NCBI taxonomy): Eukaryota > Metazoa > Chordata > Aves > Passeriformes > Rhinocryptidae > Acropternis > Acropternis orthonyx. Next base: position 16,849,090 of record JAWWEU010000111.1, on the reverse strand, counting down.
ACTTGCTCAGCTGCGTGCGTCACAGCTACGTGAGCCTGACTCCTCCTTGGAATCAAGTAAAGGAGAAGCAGGGATTTCTGTAGTGAATGCACCTTTAAAATAAGGACATAAATGTCCACTGCAGCATAGGAGTCCCCTGGCTAACTATAATCTGGGCTAGTGGGCCATATTCTGTAGCCAAAGATCCATACGGGAATGTTTCCTGCTTGCATATCCAGCTGCCTTTGGCAGCTCAGCCTGAGCGGTTTTCAGAGGCATCAGCATTCAGCACAAGTCTGAGAGGAGGCTCAGCCTCCTGTAGATTTTTGCCACACATGCCTCAGCTTGGCTTTTGCTAAATATTAGGCATAAACCATTTATTTATTCTGCCTCTTTGTTTATTGCTCCTGAAGACATGATCCGTTTCCAGAGACGTCAGCGACGATATTCGCATTTGCGTCAGCGTGGCATGGCCGGGACAGCCGAAAGTTGCCCCTGTGGCTGTTCCAAGTGTGTTACTCCCTGAGTAATGAGTGATGTGTTCCTTGTTCCCTGCACGTGCCACACAGTCAAGGTCTGCTGCTTGGTTTTGACTGGCCAAACAGGCTTTGAAGCATCACTTCTCTGTGACTGGGTAAATGTAGCACTTAGGAGCACATATCTAGTTTGAATATGCATAGCAAAAGTACTTGAAATGTTTTCTAAGGCAGTTCTTCAGTACTTCACTTGGGGTCACCCCCTCTGAAAACACTGCTGCCAGCAAACTTGTTCAATAGAACACTGACAGGAAGAAAACACAGAGGAGGTGAAAACGTAATTGAATCCAATTCCTTTCAAAATGGAATGAATGAATGAATATTGCTGTAAAGTATTTGCAGTAACCCCCCAGATGTCTGTCTTTGGATGGACTTGGCTCAGAACTACTTTTTATTTTTATTTTTATTTTTTTTTTTTTTGATTTTGCTTTTTATTAAGTCTTTGAACAACATTTTGCAATGGATAATAAAAAGGAATATTAAATCTCATACAGTATTTCATAGCTGGTTAAAAACAAAAGTGCTGTATCCTACTAATATATCATGCTCTCCAGGAAAGTTTTGGTCCCTTAGAATTGGAAATGAGCCTGACTCCCCCAAAGTGAGTACTTCCCAGCATTTTTTAGGGTAGGAATATTAGGATTGTACATGTGTATTCTTACAGTTTTCAGTGAGACAACCAGAATGCTCTGTGCTCTGTCATGTATTTATAAGATGAGATAAATCATCAGGGATGTGTCTTACGAGATTTCCACCACTACAGACCTCAGAAACCATGAGAGGAGCTCATCTCCCAGAGTTCGTGTCTTGCTGAGGTCAAAATCTTGTAGGAACAGAGCTATTCTAAAGAATTAAATATGAACCTGATGTTAGCACTGATTTAATCATGTTCATAAACTTCCAACTCGAGCCAAAACCTCTCTACATGCGAATAGCAGAGATGACAGCTTGATGGATCTGAAACTTTAAGTGTTGTGTACAGTTGGGATTGCTAAACAGGATGAGGGATATGTAGAACCTTGGATAGTCCTGTTAGGATGTATAAGCCCTTCACAGGCTTGTCAGATGAAGAGCAAAGACGGATTTATGTGTTAGGATGAAGGAAACTGGAACCTTCCTACCAATGAGGGTTAGGAAACATCTTACATTTTCTCCCATGAATTGCATGTCTGTATAAGCCAAGGGGATTTAAAATTGATGTTCTGCATGCCAAGAGTCATAGCCTTCAGAGAGAACAAGTAGTTCTGGGAGATCCCTGAAAAACAATGAGACTTTCAGGTGATAAATAGTAGTTTTACAAATTTTTGTGTTTGTTTGTTTTTACAGTTTAAGGAAATTAAACTGAAGCCTTAACTTGATTACTCCTTGTGGATTAATCTGATCTAATTATTGCTATTAATAGAACAGTGAGCCCTCAAGGTCCCAAATATGCAGAGACTTGTACAGCTTTTTGTGTGCCTATTGAATTCAGAACTGACAAACTGCTGCCTGCAAAGTTAAAGGTACATGTCATTGCAGGATTTGAGCATGAGAAGGGTGTTGGAATCATGATTATTTTAAGAGTAGAAACAAAGCAAGGGCTGGTGGAAAACATAGAAGCAATTCTCTTCATTCAAACACAGTTCCTGATCCGTTGCTATCTTTGAGGCTCTCTAGCTAAGCGTTATGCAGGACAAAGTAGCAAGGAATCAGAAGTGAATGACAAAATCAATCAAAGGCAGGAAAGAAAAACAACCTTCTTTTTTATGCTAAGTATCAGTTCTGTTTCCTATGCGTTGGCTTCATCCACAGTCAGCTGTAATCAATAATATCTTCCTCTTAACTTCAGAGCACTTTGGGTGAAAGCCTGTTGCTGCACATGGTTGTTTCCAATTTGAGTGTCTGAGCAGGCCTGAACTGTACACTGAGCTGTAGCACAGCAGTCCTGAGCCTCGTGCTGTGCAGAGTGTCCTGCAATAATTCCAGCCCAGGTCTGTGGCTGGCAGAGCTGCATGGACATAGCACGCTGCTGAAACTGTACCCCTCTGCAGAAACGTCTCACACATTCCCCTTGGAACAGCTTCTGGCTCAAAGGGAAAATGTACAGTGAAGGGCATCTTGGACAGCATCACCACCACCAACCTCTTAATAAGCTACAGCTTAAGGGGAAGTAGTGAGCACATGGCATTACAGTGTGGTTTTATGTAGTCAAACTGTTTGGGAAGTGATTTGTTTTGTCTCTTCCTTTTAAAAATCTCCCTATCACCCCACCATGCACAAGCCTGCACAAACGGTCATGACAATGTTTTGACCCTGCTGTAGAAAAGGCAAGGAAAAATGTGATTGATTTTGGTAGATCCTTGTTTTTCAGTTTCATATGGAAATTATGCAGATCTAAATTGCTACAGAAAAGAGGGTCTTTTTAGAAGGGATGGAGACACTAAAATGTAGATAAAAATAGAAGCATTTTGCAAAAGGAAAACCTTTGGGGGGAAAAATTTCAACTGTGTTTCCTTGCTGTATTTTGCTGTATCTCTTATTGGAAGCAGAGGCAGGCAACTCTGCACAGTGTTTCATCTGGCTGATTTTATATATGTATGTAAGGAAAAAAAAAATCTCTTTTAAGTTGCTAGATAGACTTGGAAAACACATGACTTCTAGGGAGCAAAACCTGGTGGGACAAACATTACACCTATGCAGAAAATAAAGCAATTGTCAAGGCTTCTAAGAATAAAAATGTTGAGCTTTCTTCTAAATGTTTAGGTGAAATCCAAATCTGGCATGTTTAAGCTATTACACTGTAGATTAGTCATCCTATGTGTTTCATAACAAATAATTAGGCTGGATTTTCCAGAGAAGTCCAGATTTGCTAGGTGCACAACCTCAGTGAAAATTCCCTTTGAAAGCTAGGGCAGGGGGTGTGATAATGAGGGTCAGAGCAGAGTTGTATCTGTGTCCCTAATGACATGGCACAATTAAAGACAATTGTGATATCTTGAAGTGTTACACAAAAGAAAAACTTCACCAGCCAGTGCCTTTGATGGAAGGATATGGTAGGGAACCCCCCAAAGCATGAATGAAGTGTCTTTTGCTTCATGCTATTTTGAGGCCTAATATTTAGGAGATCAGCTTTAAGCACAGAGGCCCCAGAAGTAGTCCTGTCCTGTTTGTCATCTGCTAGGATCAGGTAGAAAGAAAATAAGGGGATTTTCAAAATGGGCAGAGGACGTAACTCGGGGATTTTAATTTTTTTCTCTAGAACTGAAAGCACTTCCAACAAAAATTTAAAAAATATTTTATGATACTTTCAAATGCTTTTCAGTCATTAAATCAAGCTCTCCTTTTAAATACAACCCTCACACCCCGTTGTTATTTATGTAAGTCTGGGCCACTCTAATTCAAAGAGTGATAGTATTAACAATAAGAACAGTGACTTGTAAAGAATATTGAGGCTGAATCACAGAGCTGTTCTTCTGAAACATAAGTTTTCATTAAAAAAATACAGTGCTTTCTTAGCAAGGAATTGCAGAGTGCTTTAAAAGGCTAATGATGTTATTGGTAGGTGATACATTTTGCAAATGGAAGACAAGGAAGAGAAAACACAATTTCCTCTAAATTTAGCATAAATTCCATTACTTCTGTTATTGTCCCATAGGCCAATGGCACAGTTTTCCTAAAGCATCTGCTTCCTAAATTATATGGTACGGTTTGTTCTTTCAGAGCCCTGTATTGTTTCTATGGAGATCAGTGCAAACACTCAGCTCTTCATGCCTATACAGGGATTATGAGTTAAAGAATAAAAAAGGAATGTGAAGTTGGGCATCCACATACATACTTGGAACATTCCAGTAACTTGGAATCCACCAGTGGACCAGCAACCATGAAAATGTGCTTTGTGTTTAGATTCAGAGAGGTGACTGTCTGGCTCTCCTGTGTTTAGAAAATGTTGGCCGGGGTCTGCAAGTTATTTAATAATCAGTTATATTTTATCTTGATTCCCGCCTCCTATTTCCTTTTAGTTAGAAGGACTCTTGCAAATAATCACAGCAACATATTTGGGCATGAGTGATGAGGATTTAGCATTGCTGGGCCCTTACTGTAAAAAACATTTCCCGTGTTGCTACACAGGTACCATAAAAAGCAGGTTAGAATTAGGAAGTGGTGATATTCTCCGCTTGCAAAGAGGAAGTGGAGGTACAAATAGATTACATGGTGTTTTATCCAGATCCTCTGGCAGAACTGGAAAGTGAACCCAGACTGTATTTTCTTGTTTGAATGTCTGTAACTCCAGAACAGTTCTTCTACCTTCATCTCCCTCACAGACTTTATTAGCCTGTGGTTGGGCTTTGGTGTCCCAGTCACTCCTGGTAATTATTCAGTGGTTGCAGGACTTGGATGCTGTAAGTATTAGATCTATTCTACATAATTTACATAATTTACTCTTGAATGTCAGAAGGGAAAAGGAACCCCTAAGTTTTGATTAGACACTAAATTCATTATTTCACATTAGAATTGCCTTCACCAGAGGACCAAGGATACTTATTTGATTCTGTAATGAGAGCTCCAAAGGGTACTAATTTAGTAAAACTATTGACTGTTCATTACTCTGATGTTGCTCAAATAGCTGAGAGCATGTGTGGTGTTTAATGTGATCTTAAACATTACTATCTACGGTAAATCAGAAACAGGGCACAAGTGCTATAGCTGCTGTTTAATGATGTATGAAAAAGCTGCCTGGTAAAGTGCACCATTAAGAAAAGCTAAAACCAGTGCTGAACAAAGACCTGATGAAATATTGATACCTTTGCAGCCAGTACGATTTCTTCTTACTTGAAAAGTGAAGTCTGGGTTTCTGAAAAATCTCACTTAACTTGAGCAAAGCCATGCAATTAGATGAATTGGAGCAAACGATCTGTTGGGGAAAACAACCAAATCACAAAGCAACAAGAAAAAGTAATAGTCTTCAATACATCAGTGTTTGGTTTATAATTAGGAAGATTTTCAGTTCTACCGTTATTCCCTTTCTGTTGAAATAGTGAATTTCCCCCACTCCATCCTCAGCTCTTTTCTTTTTCTTGGAGAAAGAATCTAATGAAAAAACCCAACTAAACAAAAATTAGCAAGACAGTCCATTTTAAAAGGTGAACTAAAGGATGCAAACTTCATCCCACAATTAAAAAGTGTAAAAAGACTGGTGTTTGGGGAAACTTTCTCAAGTCAGATGCCATCATTGCCACACCTTCTCTCAGAGATTCTTGGGAAAATCAACTCTGCATCTGCAGTGGATGTGCCTGTGCTTAGCAGGAAGGATGCTTCTCTTCTCTGCACATGTATGTCTGAGACAATGGCTTTGTTCAGCACTGTCATGAACACTGTTACTTAACTCCAAATTAATGTGCACCTACTGTTACCGATATTTTGCCATACAGTTAGTGTTTGTGCTTGTGGACTTGGCTCCAGGAGTGGTGGCTTAATTTCTTTTAAGAAAGGGAAGCACCGCTTCAACTATTTGTGAACCAGGGCTCAAACTCTGACAAATTAGGGTATTTTTATTTTTTCCTTCCACTTCCCTGTTATATTTTTCTCCCCTTCCACAAAGCTTGTGCTTTTGTGTAACTGGTGCTGTGGCAGGTCACTGCTGTTCCCCATTTTAGCTGCTGTGAAAGCCTTTTTCCCACTCATATTATGGAAGTTTTTACAAGTCAGGCTTCTGCTGTAGCTGTGGAGGCTGGCAGGGATGGCAGTACCTGTGCTTAGTGGTTAGAGATGTCTCTCACGAATACACCTCTCTAGTTTGGGTCGGGGAAGACCTGAGGATTCTCCTCTCCAACTCCTGCCAGTGGGCTTTGTGGGTCCCGTAGAGTCCTGTGGCTCACTCAGCCTACAAAGAAATAAATGCAGAACTGAGAAGGCATTCAGAAATGGTCAAAGCAGGGAGTTTAAAAAAAAAAAACAAGACCAAAAGGAAGTTCTTCTTCACACAGCACATAATGAAATTGTACTACTCATCGACACAGGATGCTGAGGAGACCTGAAGATTAAACTGATTCAAAATAAATAAAATAATGGGATTAGGCAACTTTATTAGAAGAGGTCTATTGGTGGTTATTAATGAGGTTGGTGGAACCTCCAGGTCAGAAAATCCTGGAGCCATTGATTTTAGGAAACAAGAGGAAGGAATTGTGTTTCCCTGGCCCAGTTTTTCCCCTGGATTTCTGTTACTGAGAAATGCCAGGGACCTCAGGCTGAAGCAGAGAAACCTTTCTGCTGAAAATATCCTGAAACTAGGAGCTTGTTTCGGTCCAGGTGAAACCCACTGGTCTCTGCTCTGAGATGGAGGTTGCCATCTGCACAGAGGCCAAAACAGAAGGTGGTATTTCAGGATTTGGCATAGGTCTGCAGAGAGCCTTTACTCTCAGCAAAGTCTCAGCGGTGTCTCCAAACTTGGGGAAATACTCTGGAAGCTCCAAATCGAGGGAATAAAGGCCAGACACATGGTTACTAATGTGCAGTGTGGGCTCTCTCCACGCTGTTGCTGCAAGAGGCTTTGTGTAGTTCTGTCTACTCCAATATACATGATAAATGTACAGAATATGTACACATGCACATATATTTGTTTACTCTGGGAGATGAGTAAAAGGAAAGAAGAATCAAGAATCATGTGCTCAGTCTGTGCTCCAGCAGCATTTCAAGTGTTTTGGAGCTGCAGCATAACTTTTTTACAAGTGGGTATTTTAAAACTAAGTAATAAAAGAGATTTCTGAGATAATTGATGTAGATCTGCGGTATTGTGCAGCAAAGTGCCCTGAGGAAAGACCCTGAGACAGGCAGCTCTTTCAGGTTGTAATTAGCTCACAAAGAGCAGGTGAAGGGAGGGAGAAGCATACAGCCTTTTTACTCTTCTCCTTAAACAAAGACCACCTTTACAAATACATGTGTATTAGAACCTTTGGTCTGCAAATTTCTCTCTCGCTCACACCATCATAAAAGATTCAGAGAGCTGTATCTTTTTGATTACTAATTTATGCTGTTTACAGGCTGGGTAAGGGGAAAAGAAGAAAAGCTCTGAAAACTCCAGGAGCTGTGCTTTGCCATTAGAAGTAACTGGCATTTGTCAGTGTTGTTCAGCCTGATACAGGATTTTGTTTGCTTGGAGAGGAAGGACCAGCCTGAAAGCAGGATGTTCCCCATTGAAGTAGAGCCCAGTTCAGCAATACAGGTTCTCAGGAACACACTCATAAGGTGCAAATGGTAATGATGACAGGTTTAGGGAGTATGTGCTGATCCCATCTGGGACCTCTGGAACTTCATATTTTTTTATTATTTCTCTTTTTCTTTTTTGTTAACCAAGCAGAAACATTACTTTCCTCCTCCACAGCAGTACAATCATCACATTGAAGTTTTACGTATGTTAATCCCTTTGCAACTTTTTCCTGGATTTCTTAAATTCATTGGTTCATCTAAATATGTGAGCAAAGCTTTTCCTCCCTTGCCTTGGATGGATCCAGACAGTCTTAAATTAAAACAAAAAACTGACATTGGGGTGCTATCACTACTTGAGAGAAGCAAGGGAAATCAAAATAAGACCATAACTATCCCTAGTTCACACACTTGTGGGAAGGAAGATTGAAAGTTCAGCACCACGACTGAAAGATGGAGTCCTGGTTTGTCATCTTCTCTTCTTAAAAATACATCTTAGTGTTCTGATAGGTCACAAGTATCCCTGTCTCTGAAACAAAGAACTGGGAGATGCTCTTTTGCTGGTGGTGTAAAATAGGAGACACAGCAAGCCCCTTGAGGATCCATCATCTGTTAGACACATAAATAGTTACACTGAGATCACTTGCTTAAGGTTAAGCATGAATGCTGGCTAAACTGGGGCTCAGACAAAGCATTGCAGGGAAGGTCTTTCTGTGAGAACATGAAAACATGAATAAAATCATGGTCACGCTAGAATTTCGGCATCCATGTGGCAAACAATTTAGGGTGCAGAATGTAGGTTTCTGTTAGCACATCAGTGGGCTCAGCTACTCTTCGTGTCTATAATTTTGTTCACTAGCACACCCACAGTCTGCCGATGCTTGGCTTTGAAAGCATATCCCCACTTCTGTTCTCTTTAACCTGCAAGGAGTTTCATCTAATAGCTACTGGACTTAACCATCTCCATCGACAATTTACTTGTCTTTAAAAACTGTGAGAGACTAAAGAAACATTTTCTTGAAAGGAAAGGCTGGCTTTGACATCTGTAGAAGGAGGGGGGAAAGTAGCTGTCGTAAGTAGATCTTTCATTTGCTTTTCTAAAAGTTCAACAGGATTCAGTGGTCAGGCCAGAATACTTGCAGCGTGCCTCCAAAACGTGCTAACACCCAGACACCCGCACGCTCAAAAATCCACCCATCACGCCAACACATGCTTCTCTAGTTCAGAATAACCTTCTTCCCTGAAGGGCCACGTGCATAAAGTGCCAGTACATAACAGCTCATGTAACTGAATTTTAAACTCCTGAAAATAGCATCTTAGATTGGAAGTGCTGACATAGGCTTAGTGACAGCAGTGCCAGTTTAACAGTTGTATGCACTATGGAGTGTTCTTGCAACATTCCTCATTTGAAAGACAATCTGTGCGTGGTATAGACTAGTATGGTTGGGAAAAAAAAAAAAAAAAGAAAAATTGTGGGGGGAGAAAACCCCAACTGTGGTCTTGGCTGACAAACTCTGTCAACCAATGCAATCTGTGCTCCTGATGTTTACTGCTTGAAGCTAAATAGGATATTTAGCCAAATTTCAATTCCTGCTACAAATAAAGCTCAATTTGTGTGTGTGTGTGTGTGTGTGTGTGTGAGAGAGAGAGAGAGAGATGATTGCTCATTTAAATGACAACTTTATATATGATAATTACAGTCATTAATGAAGACACAGTTACTTTACCATAGATTACAAGGATAAAAGAAGATCGCCCAAGAATCACGTTCTGGTATAGACTAGAGTCAATAAGAAAATTAGTCCAAATACTACCCGGAAAATTGTTCTTAAATAATGCCCTAGAGGTTAAAGGAACAATGGGTGTAAATTCAATGGAAGAAATTTGAAAAACACACTAGAGGTCACTGTTGCTACTTGAGCAAAAGCTTTTTCTGCTTCCTTTTAGTTTAAGACACTAAAGATCAAATATTTCAGGAGGGAAAAAAAAAAGGTACTTCTGTTTCTATATATTTCAAAGCATGTACAGTTTGATATCCTGAAAAAATAAACAATATATTGATACATAACGGATGGTTGTGCTATGATTGTGGAAATGGTATGTACCATACTTACGAAGAACTTGGAGTCGTAGGACAATGCAATTCTGTTTTGTGCAGCATCTTTCATACAAATGGCATCCCCCAACACTTTATAGCTTGTAGCATTAAATAATATAGCTTCAAATTACAGAGATAAATAATCAGTGGGAGAGAAATTAAATGTTATGGGCAAGGGACAAAAGAAATGTTAGATATTTGAAAGCTGTGCGGAAGGCATAAATTGCAAATCAGAGCCAAAGATAGATGAGGAAGCCAAACAATTAAGTTTTGTGATGCAGGAGAAAATACTTCAGTCTTCCCAAATTATTCATGAGCTGGGTATTAAAAGGAAAGCAATCATTTTATATCATAAATACAGTCCTCTGCCTGGTTGTATTTATAAAGATATGTGTGTGTGTAAAGTGTGTGTCTGAGTATATATTTATTTATATCTACAGAAGAAATCCCTCTGAATGCCCAAGGGTGTAGACATTCACTATAAATGCAGGACTAGACCATGGCATGTTGCATTTGTTACAGCCTTCAGCAATTAAAAAGGGTTGGATTTAGCGGAACGTTTTTACCCATTGATATGGAGAATAAAATCATACACATCATATAATAGGAGTATTACCGTGGACTTCAGAAGCAGAAGGTGAAATATTCCTGCAAAAGACTGTTCTTTTCTCTGAGGTCTTGGTTGTCTCTTGAATGCCATTAAATTTCAGCAGGCAACCAGATCCTCTAACAGCTCAAGGAGTTAAGCTACTGGTGTAAATAATAGTAAGTAGTACAAGTGAGTGAGAAGGCAGGTGGATTGAATATTTTCAGCAAACATTGTGCTGTGTTCAGTCTTGAAGTTCTTATTATCACCTCATCTTTCAGAGCTGCCACTGATTGGATATGGGTTTAAGGGGTTGCCCAGTGATGGTTGCTGTTTCTGATGAGTCCTTACTCATTAACATCATTGGGATCAGAATCTTCAGCTCCTTGGGAACATTGATACTTTTCCAGCTTTCCCTCAGACAGCGTTTTTGAAACCATGCGCATTTTATCTCTGTAGATCCACTGCCACCTGTGAGCAAGGAACTCAGAGGTTATTATCTCATACCTGCTAACTCATTTTAAGTGATAAAGCACACCCTTTGCACTTTGTTGGTAGTCTTATTGTCCCTTTTGCCTGTATGCTTGGGATTGCCAGGAATCTGGCAGCCCATTCGACTGCTGCACTGGCTGGCTGTGGGTTGTCTGGACAGTTGGCCATTGCCACAGGCAAACAGATCATCTCTGTATCTCTTGTCTGTTGGTGGTGTAGCATCACTCAGTTCTAGGGGCCTTGAAACATTGGCAGCTCAAGATTGTCCCAAAATACAACACTGAATTACAGAATTGGGAAAGTAGCAGCAAGAATTTATCTACATGTATTCTGTATGTATACAATATCAATTTATAGATTTAATACAAGTCAGGGCTGTGTTAAAGCCTCAGGCTGTTCTTTTTTTCCCAGAATTGTAATATTAAATTTTTTCTCAGCCAGTTTCTTCCTATAACATTAGACATGCCCCTATCTTTTCATGTGACTCCACCCAGACCTACAATGTGTTATATTTAGACATCTAAAGCACTCCCTGGTACTAAGGTAGCTTTATTAAAAAGTGGAAGTTTCTTTGGGTAAGGATTAGCAGCTGCTGAGGGAGTTGGACCAACATGGTCTGTTTTCCCCAGTGATATTCATGTGGCTGTAATCTTGGCCATCTTTGGACTGAGAAATGCTCTCCCTTCTAAGCAAACAATGCTAATGAAGGAAACTGGGATGGAAAACTGGGGCAGTCACCCAAACCAGTATGTAAGAGCTGAGATGTTTGAACTTGAATGCACAGTCAGAGATACCTTTGAGAGATCTTGTTTTGAGAGAACTGCATGAGCACTTTGTGGAAACTCAGCTCCAGTAACTTCTTGTGGCTCTGAGTTTAAACTGGATGAGAGCAGAGTATGAGGAGAGGAGGGAATAAATAACTTACAAAGGCTGGCAGAAAGGTTCAGTTGTTACCTCTGATTTGCCTGTTCATGTTGGTTTAGCATTGGTCTTTGACTATGTAACACTTGGCCTTGAGTCCTTTTATTTGTTTTTTTCTTGAGCAAAGCTTTAGTTTCTCACTATTCTTGTCCAAACCAGAAAAGACAAGAGGGTCACTAAAGCAGAAAAAATATGTTGCGAAGGACTCCTTACCAGTCTGGTGTAAGTGTAAGGGATGCTGTGGTGTAAGAAAGGCTCAGTGGAAAGTCCTGCCTTTTCTCTGTAAGAGAAAATACAGGCTACAGGATAAGATATTTTGCCATTAGCTCTCAAGTCTACTTCATCTTCTCCAAGTTTGTCAGCAAAGCCCCATCCCTCCTTCCTTTCAAGCCCCACATCCGATTCCATTCCTAATATACAGTCTTCAATGAATATTATAACCAGAGATGGAAAATCCTTCATGTTCTTTTCCTTCTGTCATTCATCTTCTCTGTATATCAGCTGCAGATGTTTCTTGTGCAGGCATCTTCTCTTCTGTGTCAAAACCAAGACCAAGGTGTTGTGGTTGCCAGTGAATTCCATTGTGTGGCCCAGCAGCTTGGATTGGAAATCAATACACAAGTGACCTGGTGAATTCCCAGTTCTGCCACCAACCTGGGCAGGCAATTTCCTCTCTCTGTTTTGTCTCCCACCTTATTTTTGTACTATAATTCTTTAAAACAGGGAATATCTGCTACTCTGTGTATACACATCACCTAGTGTAATAGCTGCTAGACATTACTGCAATGCATATTATAAATAACTGGAAGATGATTTAGCATTTTTAAGGATCAGAGTACTTATTTCCTTGGAATTTCCCGCCCCCCCCCCCCCCCACTCCATGTTTACTTTTCTCTTTGTATATACAGGGATCACTTTCTTTGAATAAGAGCAGAATCTTACTTTCTTTATGAAGCACACAATGAAAATGTGAAAACTCTATGTACTGCCTCAATATTATTGAGAAACAATAAAAACATGTCCTAGTATCTAGAAATCACTGCATGTGAGAGAGAGAGGCAGGAAATAAAAGAATCACATTGCATGCCCTTACTGAACAAATATTAGCTCTTCGGGGTACTATATTATCACAAGGCACTTAAGAAATCTGAATTATTATAACAGTCTGAACCAAACTTGCTTAGTTCCTTCCCTGTCACACAGGCTCAGCTGCTAATGTTATTTTAATCAAAGATTTGATCAACAATATTAGGGAGAGAGTTAGCAGTGAAAATTAACACATACGCTCCTCGCTAGGGAGGAGATTATTATTTTTAAATCTGCATTTAGTTTTCCACTACCCAGAGCGATTTCTTTGGAGATAAGCAAAGCAGCCAAAATACAGTGTGCTGTATCTCAGAGTCAGTAGAAACAGGCACAGTATCCAGAAAATTGTCTCAGGTTTTTAAGGTCTTTGAAAGAAAAATATTCGTATCAGTTTTAGTATAAGGAGGCAAAGGAGCTTTCCACTCTGCAGCGTCCTGCCTTGTGTGAACACTGCTGGATGAAGGGTATTTCTCTTGCAGTTGGATTCACAGGGTACGTCACAGAGTTAGTCTTTTGGCTAAACCTGGTTACTGGAAGATTAGAACAGCCCCTTTACCCTATTATCCTCTCACAGCAGGGTAGCTCAGTGAATATTCCTGTTTCCCATGTGCATCAGGCAGACAAGAAGTCCAGGGCTGGGGCGTTGCTATGCCAAAGCTTCCCCAGGTACTGGAATTAGCCCTTTTCCTTTCCTGCCTGTCATTCCTCCTGTCCCAGCTGACTCAGGCAGACAGCAGAGCCTAACTGTGGAGAGCAGCTGCCTGTCCCTCCTGGAAAGAGCTTCCACTATCCTGTGCCACTGCCTTGGCCAAGCAAGCCTGGAGCAGGATATGGGATTTCAGTTCCCCTGAATAAGCAGGGGAGAAGCCTTAAATCAGCGCAGTGCATTCATATCCAAGTAGGTAGCGTGGTCCAGAATCCACATAACAGAGCTGAAACATGATGGCATGAGACATTTAACTGATGTCAAATTTAAATCCCTATTAAAAAGAAGTGTTCTCTAGTCTGCACCAGGCCATCCATTCTGGTAATCTCATTCCATATTTCTTTTTTTGTTGAAAGAAGACGTAGATTAATGACAGAATGAATCCCAGTAGAAGGAACGCGCTCCTTATAAGGCAGGCTTGGGGGAGAGATGGTGGAAATCGTAACACAGAATGACTTTGTTGGCAGAGAAAGTTGCATTTGTACCATTTAGATTTGAAAATCCTTCACCCAGGTCAGCATAGTTCAGCCAAATTAACTCCATCTGGATAGATGGAGCTGAGGATTACCTGTCAGGAAAGGACCTAGAATAGCATACTGTAACTTAGGGACACTTTTTAAAAACCTATTAGTTGCTGTGGCAGATCCATTCAGACAAGCAGGGGTGGATGGGAAAGGTACAACAGGGACTCTTCAATGGGATGAAAAGGTCTGAACAAAGCCTGTTTGTTCAGCCCTTTCTCCCAGCTAGTCCGCCTCGACTTGTTGTTGCCTTTTAGAGAAATATGGTCGTGGTTCTTGATGGTCTTGAATTAATATACAATCTCACCAGACAAGTGAATGTTCGCTATTTGCTCTGCTGTCAACACATGATGTTTAGTGAGATTCCTGTGATGATTTCTAAAGCCTCAGGCTCTGGAGTCACATGAACACAGACTCATCCGTAGCTTCTTCTGAAAAAAAAAAAAAACACCCTAAAAAATCCAACCCCAACCATAAAATAGGGCTTTGATCTTCTCGAGTGTAGAAGAAAAGGACAAAATGCGTTGCCAATTTGCGTGTTAAAAACAATGCATGGCAAATGAAAACAAACCGTCATGTATTTATAACAATGTTATAAGCTCAAAACTCATCTCATGATGGAGAGAAGAGACTGGTGTGAAGGTTCAAAACATCATATCTTGGGGGGAAGGGGGGTGGTGGCTTGTAGTATTTAAGTGTCAACTGATACAGTCTCAAGTATTTAAGCTCTGGTTAAAATGTAGGACCACAGATGTCCACACAACCTGGCAGATCTCACCAAACAGGCATTCCCCTGCTGCTCACTGGCAAAGCCTGGACTTGTTCAGGGCCACCCAAAGCATCAGCAGAGAAAGGAGGTTGTGCTTTTCCCTTCCTATTACTCCCCTGTTAAAGCAGTTCCCAGGGAGGTGACATACCCCTCCCTCTACTAAGGATGTCTGTGCTCCCATCTCCTTTCTGCCCTGCAGGTAAACATGTTCTCTCAGGTACAAGCCTGTGTTGTCCAAGCTGGTGGAGATGCAAGGCTTTGTTAAATATTCATTGGCCTGTGGAGAGCATCAAGAAGACAATAATGTAGAGTGGAGTAAGGGCACATATTCCAGTTTATCTTCAGATCTCAACACCAAATTCAAAAGTCCCCTTTTTAAGTAGTCTTCTCTAGCTAATGGACTCCTGCTGGCCACAGGAAGCCAATGAGGGTGACTATGAATGGACCACAACTTCCTCCTCTACCTGGTAGCCTACTGTTAAAGGCATTCCCAAATTATATGATTAGGGTTTCTAAAGGAAGAGAGGCTTAAACTGCAGGGTGTGTGTCCTCAGAGTGTGACATGGGGGGAAAACATGAAGGGAAGGACATGATCAAGTTCTTATCTTTTTTTGTTTTTTTTGTTTTTTTTTGGTACCGTGCCCGGTGGGTTTTTTTTTAAATAATATATTTTTTCCTCTTGTATTTTTTTGACCTCCAAATGGATATGTTACATTATGTATGTATTAACCCTATGGGAAAATGTTTTGGAGTTTTCATGGAGGAGGAGGAGAAGGAAGGAAAAATGTTCTATATCAAACAAAACAGATTTTGTTTTTCTATTTCAGCCACTGAAGTGAAAAAAAAAAAATCAATGATTAGTACAGCCCTAATCTGGAGCTGTATATTTTAGGGATCACATTATGCTGAATATGTGCATTACATACACAAAGTAAAAATCCATGCCATTATTGTGCCTGTTCAGTAGCCACTTTTCAAACTGAAATATCTCAGCCATTTTAAATGACGTTTTTATTTTTGCAAAGACGCTAAAAGCAATTAGAGGGCAATATTGACTGTTCACTTGCCAAATTCCACTGTTCCAATGAAAGCTGCCTTTGAGTTACTGTACACAAGTGCAAAAAGCATCCCAAATCATTTTACATACATTATAAGCAAACCCAAAAAGAAATCACCATTTGAAAGAAAAGAAAAAGCTGTTTGTAAAAGAAATGCTTGCTCCCAAGTTGAAACCATGTGTCAGCCTAGAGGAATATGTTAAAGCTGAGTTATGAACCCCCGGAAAAAAATAGTTGTTTGCAGTGCCATTGCTGAGACTCATAATTAAAGCAGAGACACGGTGCAGAGAGGTCTCATGCTGATGTTCTGCATAGGGAAGGTTCTCTAAATGCCTTTGGTGGGAGAGATGATAAATTTTGTCTCTCCTCTGTCAGTAACTTTTGTTAGTTACCTCTTTTAACTGTCTCTTCCTTAATTAAAAAAGAAAAAAGGGAAAAGTAACAAATTCTTGCATATGACCATATACAAATTAACAGGATGGATTTTATGTAATTTTAAAAAATCATGGTCAACCCATCTTTCCAGAATTCAAGGCTACCTCCAGTTCACCTGAAGGGCCATTAATTTCTCCTCAGCATGAATTTATGCCACAGGGTCATTCTTAGAGAGTTGAGTAAAGGCATAGGTAAGTCAACTCAAAACTGTTCTTAGGGGCTCAAACACAAGATACTGCTCATAGCTGGAGAAAATTATCAGGGTCCTATTGCAGAATTGGTTTTGGTTGCATTGGTTAGTAGATTATCCATCTTGACCTGCCAGGAGATTGCAGCAGATACTGTTGTCCCTTGGGGATTTGTTCGCCACCCTCTCTTTGTCCATGTGGTCTAAAGGGCTGATGCCCTTGGAATCAAATTCTCAGACTATATAGTTTTGTTAAAATCAGTTGAGTTCCTCTACTGGGGTAAATCATAGGCTCTACTTTTCTATCTGCCATTCATTTATCTGTGACCCATGAGCCAACATCTTCTCTGGCTCTGGGTTTGATTCTCATTAATGTTAAGGCCTCTTTACACCTTGGCAGTGACAAATGGCCTTGCAGCAGAACTTTATTTATACCCACTTGGTGGCCCCTTGTTTCACTTTAGACACACTTTTCTTCCCTTTCAATGTGTTGCCTTGAAGAACTCACGAGTGTTTTACTCTTGGACCAGTGTTTTCATTACTGTATTGTCTGCCCTTATGCATGGAAAACAAAGATTTTATCTGCCAGAAATGAATGCATTTTAATTGTAATGGTCCAAGCAAATGTCATGACTCAGAGCATAAGAGGATCAACAGCATAGATGAGTTGCACAATGAGTCTGTGTAAACAGAAGCTGAGATGTGAGAAGACGGAATGGCTTCCTTTCCTTTTAAGAAAAATGTTAGCCTAGGAGCAAACTGGGGTTACATTTTCTGAATTGGAGAAGATTGCCCTCATTTTACAAGGCCAAATGGTGTAAATACAAATTTCTCATCTCTTTTCTCCTCCCTACCCTTCCATCCCTCTCAGTTCTTAGGGGAGCTGGTTTTCCTTTTTCCCTGGGACATACCAAACAGAGTTGATATATCTCTGGTATTTTCTGGTGTCTGCTAAAACAATTTTCTCTTTCATTTCAAAAAAACAATTGAGTGCCACACCATGTGCCTTTGAGATATGAGACGGGGTAACCCTGTGAAGAATTCAACCACAGCCATGCAGAAAAAGAGAGGGGGGTTATTTGAGTGGAGTGACACAAGGGCGATGGTTAGTAGGCTGCACTGAGCCATTGTTCATTGGAACATAGTCTGTATTTATAAATTATAAGTAAAGATCTGCTAACTGCCCAACTGAGGACACTTACTCATCTGCACACTTCAGTCCAAGTGCAATAAATACAGATCAAATGTTCACCATCCATATAATAACAAGGATATGATCCAAAGCACATTTTTATTTCTACAGTTACCTTCGATCATGTTGTGTTTGGTTGCATTGTTATTTAAAGGAAAATAAGGGACAGATCTCAAAACAATTATAATTGCCAGATGGAACTCATGAGACACTCTTTGAAAAGTAGCACCTTAGCCAATATCTATTAATTTTTAAAATTTTTTTAATTTTTGCACAATTTACAGTGTCATTTATTTTACATAATTTCATATTGTTTCCATCTAGCTCTGAAAGTTTTGAAACCATTAAATGGAAAATTGAAAAAAAAGCCAACTCGGGGTTTCAAAGTAATACCCAAAACTTCTACTGACTGCAGTGGAAATTACAGGTGCTCTTTGGCTCTAGGAATACACATTTGTATTTTGCTGGGGAATCATAAAGAACTGCATTGTGTGGGACTTCATGCCAGATTCCCCATGATGCTGCAGGAATGTCCTGCTTGCAAAACGAAGAGCTCAGACATGAAGAAGTAATGTGGTGGAGTGTGGCAGGTCTAACCCTTAAACCTCTTCCTTCCATGGGCAAATTTTGATTGGCTCTTTTATTACCTAATTGTATATTGCTTTTACACAACACCCCTGCCTAACTGAGAACACCAGATGGAAGACGTGTAGCCAAAAAAAGCAATTTGTTTCACATGCTTCTCATTGCGCACAGCTTTAATTTACTACATATTATTCATCTCAGTGTAAAATAAGTTTTGGAATTTTGCATTTTTTATTTTTAATAGACTTACCCATGATGCCCATTTTTTTGCAGGATCTGAGTGTATCAAATTCATTGAGGGTTTTACCTTCAGAAGTAGCCCTGGGAGTATATTTGTCCCAAATTCACATGCATGGATTTAGACACTCAATTTAAAGCACAAAAATCTTCTCTGGCTAGCATATATTCAGTACAGGAAGGTTGATGTCACTGGAGAGCAAGTCAAAGTTGCCAATAATTAAG
Organism: Acropternis orthonyx; assembly: GCA_035583155.1. Taxonomy (NCBI): domain Eukaryota; kingdom Metazoa; phylum Chordata; class Aves; order Passeriformes; family Rhinocryptidae; genus Acropternis; species Acropternis orthonyx. The sequence goes on along the minus strand of JAWWEU010000111.1, from coordinate 16,830,298 downwards.
AGTGTAAGGGGAGTCCTTGGCATGTGCTGGTGGAGGCATCTGTCTCTCCCCTGTTATCCTAGAGTTGTAAGGGACATTTGGGGACAGAATACAACAGTCACAAGAGTCTGCTAAGACTCGGAGAATTAGCTAGGCTAATAGCAAATATTACTATCCCAAGCTGTTCTTCATCACTCATGTCCTGGAGATTATTGTACTCAGGAGCTCCATCAGCAGCAGAGAGGAGTGTGTGCTCCCTGCTCTGCCTCGGTGCTGAGCCTGCAGGTGAGCTCTGACTGCCCTCATTGCTGCTCTGCCCCAAAGCTTTGAACCATATAGAAGGCAACCCATGTCATAGAATCACAGAACTATAGAATGTTAAGGTGTTGGAAAGGACCTTAAAGGTCATCTAGTGCAAACACCCACTGCCATGGGCAGGGACACCTCCCACTAGGCCAGGTTGCTCAAGGTCTTATCCAACCTGGCTTTGAACACTGCCAGGGTTGGGGCATCCACAACCTCCCTGCAACCTGTTCCGGTGTCTCACCACCATCACAGTAAAGGATTTCTTTCTGAAATTCAAGCTAAATTCTTCCTTTCCATATGTACACATTGCCCCTTGCCTTTTCACTGCAGTTCCAGATGAGAACTCCCTCTCTGACTTCACTGTAGGGGAATACTGGAAGTAGCCAGTGTACTGGGTACCAGATACTGGAAGGTTGCTATGAGGTCTCCACATAACCTTCTCTTCTTCAGGTAGAACAGCCACAACTTTCTCAGCCTGTTTTCACATGGGAGGTTCTCCAGTCCATAGGGGAGGTGCTCCATGTCCTTTCGAATGGCAAGACTCTGGCACAATACTTTACTGCACGCACAGATGGAGCTCTTTCTTGCTGGACATTTCTCTGACTTTACAAGCTACACTTCAGCATCCTCAGGTTACACGTAACTACGAGGCACAAGCAGAGACCCTCCCAGTGGTATTTAATGTATTTGCTCTCCTGTTTCATCTCTTTCCTTCCTGATATCTGATGAAGCAGAGCCATACAGGAGTTAAAAAGATAAAAAAAAAAGATATGTCAAGTTGTAATTCCTCCACTCCTGAGGCACAAGTAGAGTTTTGTCCACAAGCTAGAGGGATCACTGGCCCCAATGACTAGCTCAGAGCTAGGTGCCTGCCCTTGAACAGCTAAAATCGGAGTGGACTTTTCTTCTTGACTTTGGGGTGCATCTGTCATATTTTTGGGCCCTTGCTCAACAGAGCACCAGGGCAATATGTTTTACTTTAAAGTGCTGCTTCCCAGCTTTGCTGCGGGGATGAGGTATCGCCCACCCACCCGAGCGCCAGGCTGAAGTAGCTTCTCAATGTTCTTTTAATCAGATGTTTAATAGGAACAGCAAAAAATATTCTATCTTTAGCTGTGTGCCAGACAGCAAAAATATTCAGTGAAGAGAAATCAGATGAACCAGAATTACCAGAAGGAATAAAAATGGAGTGCCTAAAGTTAGTTTTTGAAACCCTGTTTCGAACTTGTGCATGCAGGTCCTCATCTCCAAAGCATGGTGTGGCTGTTTCTGTTACAGTTGCTGGATTTTTCGCTATCTTTGACAAGCTTTAAAAATCCTTTTTGCATCGTTGATTTTAACAATATTAGAGAAACATAGTTTTTGCAGCTTTAGGAGAATTTCTCAGAAAACCTCTGTTCTGTTATCTCTTACCACCAATGTTGGCCCACATAAGAGAAGGTGCACAGACAAGAAAGGTGTTTTCTTTACAAAGAGTATCACAGTGTTTTTTTGAATGATGTAGCAAGGAGGACTTTTCATGCTGTCTTTAGTTAAACTGGACAACTTATTTGTTTTTCCTGGAACAAATCTTCCATGTTTCACCTAGAAAGGGAGGAAAAGTCTTAGCTTTATCTTCTGTATAAATATTTGCACAATGTTAATTCTTGAGTTTGTGTGTGATCATCTTTAATTGTTTTAAATAATCATAATAAAGAAAAGAACCACTGATTTTTTTTACAACATAGACTGCATGCAATTACGTAGGGAGATTGAAGTAGTGGCTTAAGTGTACAAAGTTCCCCGAAATACAGAAGGAATGGATTTGGCTCAGCAAGTCTGAGATGAAACAGAGCTGTTTTTTGAAAGCCATTACAAGTGTCAGCCTGGAAATTGGCTATCTCTGCACCTGCTAAAGAACCACATTAACACCAGTTTCCCCTGCACCATCTTTTGGTTGTGTGAATAAGAACAGCACAAATTTGGATTTCAGAAGACCCTGGAGAGAGTGAAACTATGATGACATCAAGGGAAAAAAAAAAAAGGATAGAGCAGTAGAGCAGCTGACAAAGGGTCTACTGTATGTTCAGAGGGTTTTAAAAGCTAGGCTGACATTAAGGTTGTGGACTGATGTGAAAATTAAGACTGTCTCCTTGAAGCAGCTGCCCTGAGAGCCCCGGTTGTTGTTACAGAGTTGCATCAACACAGTAAGTGACACCCCTAGTTACTTGGATGAGATGTTATACCTGGATTTTGCTCTGCTTCTTTCTTGCTCCCCTCAATTTGGGCTAAGTTAAAACTGTTTATTTGCATGGAATAGGCTGTTGTGAGTGTTCTCTAGGCTTTGACTGTCTGCTTTTACAGGATATGATTTCAATTCAGAGGTGGCCTTTCAGATTTCATGGTGCTCTTTGAGAGTCAAGAGCTGCTTGGATGAGTATCACCACTTTCTACTGCTCCACCCAAACACCAAAGAAAATGCCCTAAGCCTTTGATCTGAAGTGGGCTCTAATTTTAGAAGCATCCCTCACCCTAGCAGTGAGCTGACTTGAAATCCTGTGTCTGATCACCTCCAGACTTTCTGAGATTTGAAAACTTAACTTCAGATCTGATATTCGGCCCAGCTTCCTAATGAAAATGGAAAATTGCCTTTTGAGCCTCAGTCTTCCTGAAGAACAGCCTGTGCCAAACTCGATGAGCTGGAGATAAAAACCAGGATTTGCAGGACGCTGTGTCTCATCTCAGACAGAGGTCAGGAGGAGTTCTGAGCAAAGTGGGACTGGAAACTTCTTTATTTGCCTCTGAGCTCCACAGCTGCTGGGGTTTGAGACCTACACAGGTGCGTGGTGGGGAGCGAGCCATTTGTTTTGCTCAGAAGAGGATATTTGTGATGAGAGAAATCATGGATTTTATGTGCTCACATTTTTTTTTTTTTTTTTTTTTTTGTTTCCTTCTTAAGCAAAAAGGGAACCTTTAGAATGCCAGAATCTTGTCTTAATATTTCATGGAGGTAAGTCTTTTATAAACGCATGTTGTAAATGGCACTATAAATTCTCCACTATGGAAAATTGCTATCTGGTTTGAAACTAGGCAGGATAAATAGAACTATAAAAGGTTACCTGGAGTAAACAGATAGGGTTTCCAAAATGTACCACATGAGATAGATTGGAGCTCATAGTAATCTGTTTTCCATGCTTAACATACGCTCAGCATCAGCTGAACTCTGTAACTGAGCTGCCATCTGTATCAATCCCTTTCCTAGATGTCACGGCCCTGTTAATGAAATCTGGAAGTGGAATTGTAAATGGATTCAGTGAATGGTAGATGTCAGCCATTGCGTGATGGGCAATCATCAATCATCCACTGTCAGTTATTTCTGTCTCAGTGAGTAAGCCTTTATTTAAAGCATAAAGTAAGAATGTTGCCAGACCACAGGAACAAGCCCTGAGCTGTTTGCAGGTGCTGCTATTCACAGCTGCCAATTAAACCCCTGACATTTCCATAATGGCCAAGAGGCAAAGCATATGCACTTGATATAAACATTTTTGTAAAAATTAATCTCAGTTTATCAATACTTCACTTTTTTTTTTCTTTTTTTTTTTGTTCCCCCCACAGCGACATACAACATCCTACTTGGCCTATTGTTTGTTTGCTGTAGAAAGAGAGAAATATGTGTTGGAAAGCAGCCAGGGCATTCATTTCCCCAGGATATACAGTAGATTCCAGTGGCTCATTTCAACCCTTAATTGGGGAGGGAAAGCACAGTAGTGAGGAATCCCGTCTTCAGAAAGCGGTGTGTGTGCCCCTTACCCCCCAGCCATGTGCACGTGCTCAGCTCCAGCATTTTGCATCACACGCTGACCCTTGGCTCGATGAAAATCTAGTGTTTGGTTTGGCAAATGCTGTTCCTGAAGTTACCCAGCCTGTTGTGGTTCTTTGCTGCTATCCCAAGATTTTGCCTTATCTGGATTTTTATACAGATCTCTGGGTGTATTACTTCTGGCTGGTTCTTTTCATTACTCCTCCACTATGTGAAAAAAAGAAAGAAAAGTCCAAACCGCCAAAACCTGAAAATGCGAGCACTTTTTAATATACCCATTGCTTTCTTTTGGGCAGGAGAAAAAAAATAAATTGTCAACTCAACTTATCAAAGGCATTCATCAGTACCACTGCAAATTTATATATATTTCATAAAATTGCCAGTGACGAGCTAGGTTTTTTTTTTTTTTTGTTTTTGTTTTTTTGTTCCCAGTGAAAATATTTTCATGGAAAAAAAATTTATATATTTCTACAGAAAAATAAACTGCCTGGTATTGCCACCTGACATTTATAGTTTGGAGGACATAAAACTTTTCAGAGGTCCTTTTATTTTTTGCTCTCAGCTGTTTATAGTTCTTCAGGGCTACCCTGATATGTAAGTAAATACAGAAAAAGAAAGGGCTGCATTCACATTTTCGAGGAGATTTCATCACATGCTGATTGCTCTGCCCCATTTTGCTGCAAAGTGTAGACAAGGCAGAACACTGAGTGGGAAACTAGATAGCACTGGGGCATTTTAAAGTTGTCTTCTTCACTCTTTGTGGTGCTGAGGAAGATCACATAAGTCATCCAGCAATTTGAAATGGATTCTCGTGTTTCATACAGTCTGGTTGTAAAATGCTTCACTATTGGATGAAATTAATTTCCGAAACCTACAGAATTCTGTTAATGTGATATATCTGGAGTTGTTGTTAGAGGTCTTGCTGTTGCATGGGTATTAACTTGGGTGTGATATCTTTTCCCAGTAGGCTGTGCCAGCATGTTAATTGTCAGATGCAGAGATGCAGGTTCAGTTTTATCAGCATAGCTTAAATTACTTCACTTAAATGAAACAAGCCATCATGCCTTAGCTTCATGGCAGTAAAAGTGTTTCTATACTAAGCAGTCCCCTACTTATCAGTGTATCTGAAATTTTACATATAGATGGATCTTTGCTTAGTTTTGGTGTTTTGTTTTTTTTTTTTTTCTTTTCTTCCATGTAAGTGCCTTGTGAATTTCCACATCACTTCAGATTTCAGGGATAAATTTTGCTTCAGGACTCATTTTGAATTCAGTTAATTCAACAGATTTCTTAAGTTTTTTAGTGCTTTTTCTTTTTTTTAATTTTTTATTTTTTAATTCAAACACATTCAAAATGTTTGAGATCCGTGAAAACATAGTCTTTAGATATGAAACAAGGATGTTAAAACGTAAATAATGTTGTTGATTCAGTCTTTTTAGAGCTTGAAGGACCAAACTGTCCAAGTTACCCAGGGTAGGTCAGCTAATCCCACATATGTCATCTGTTAATTTTAAAATAAAGAATAAAGGAAGTGCTACTAAAGGCTGACTTAAATAAGGTTAAAAGCAAAAATCTCCCAAGTCTCAGCATCAAGTGCTTCTCTGTATTATCTCCTTTTGGCCATAAAGTAATTTCCTGCGTTCAGAATGACCCAGGATTCACTCTCACCCAAGATGACCATCTACTTAGTGTACTTTCACGTAAGCAGAAATCACTGAGGTCATGCTGCAGGGCTGTCACCTCAGAGCTGGCTCCCTGCACTAAAAGGCAAAAGGTAACTGTCCCCCTTCAGGCTCTGTTCCTTTGCTCTTGTAGATGTTAAGGCAATAATAACAATATTGTTCTGAGAATGTCCACATGACAATGCAGAAATGCCCAAGCTGGCCATAAACAAACAATTGTGGATACTGGACGCAGTCAAGATGAGACAGCAGAGAACACCAAGAGGACTAATTTACCCAGCTTTTTGGCAGTGTTAGCTCCACATGGGCTAATTTATCCTGCCAGAAAGCAGGCTCATTTATGTTTAGTTCATTTATAGCTAGTTTGAGCACCTCCTCACTCTACTGGAATTTGCAATGTTGACATACTTTCTATTAAGGTGACAAGTGTGTGATTGTATTGAATAAAAATATGGAGGTCGGGATTTTGAAGGTACCTAAGGGCTGCTTCTGAAAGTGCTTTAAGAGGTTGCCACCTCCAGCGACCTTCTCAGCAACTTCTGCAGAAGATGACATTCCCCATGGTTTAGCACATGGGGTCATGTGCCCACCTAAGAGCCTCATGTGTTTACAGCACAGTAGTTTAACTTAAACAATTGAAAAGTTCCCATTAAGACCCTACATGATGAACTGAATCTGAGCAGATGTATGCACTGATATGGCAGAAGCTGGCAGACAGCTTGGGTGGTGATGATCTGTACTCCTCCATCTACAGAACTCAAAAAGAACTGTGTGGCACGGCCTATGAAAATGTCCTTCTCCTTTACAGCCCAATAGGGGGTGGGTACCTCATTCTCCTCAAATCCTGTCAAAAGAAAGCTGTCACCAATATTTGTCCTTTTAGGGTTGTGTAGATGCAAATGTCACTATCTAGTCACCTACTGCAAAGTCTGATTCTGATAAAGAAGCCAAAGCACAAACCCATCTTTCCAGCCTGGCACCAGCAAGATTTCTCAGGTGCTTAAATCTAAACATAGTTTTAAATTAAGACTGTTGTTCTCAAGCTTTACATCCATTTACTTCAGGGTAGTTAACACACATGAATCCTTCTGGTGCAAAGGAATAGCGGCATGAGAAGAGAAGGATTTGGCATTCAAGAAAGCGAGTACCAGTTGTCATCCTTCCTTCTATTGCTGTACTCATGTACGATGAGCTTCAGGTCTGTCTCTTGCTTCCCTGCTCCTGGGACTTCCCAGCTATGATCTACTGTGCTGACCTTACCAGCCAAGTAATGACTTTCATGCTGCTGAATCCCATCAGCAACTTCATGTCTCTTGCGGTCGTCTTCATCCATGGCTAACTTGTATTATCGTTGGCAGGCTTAAAATTGTGATGTTATGTTTCAAGTGTTTTTAAAGCTGAAACACACAAGCTCTTTTATTTCTCTTCTGCCTTGCAGGATTATTTCAGCTCTACACATGCAAAACCTCACATTATGCAAGAAATTAATCATATCAGGGTAAAGTAGCTACTGAAAAATTGCCAAGCCCCATAAACATTGGTCAAAATGCAGGCCAGCCATTTGCACAGCAAGTAATTGAAGCTAGAGGTTCATTGGAGCGACGCGTAACTTTTCATTATGAATTAGAAAGCTTTTCAAACATAAAACGATATCTGAGAAGACTGCACTACCTAAAAGGTTTCAGTAAACACTGAAAAAAAAAAAGTGTTAAAATATGCTGGAGAGATCAATCATGCTTTGTGGTTACTTGCTCCACGTAGTTTCACACACATTCTCTGATAAACAATGTCCCACACACTCTGCCCAGACCCATTATTTTCTTCAGCACCAAAGCGTCAAGGGCCAGATCCTCATTTGGTTTAAGTCAGTAGAGCTCTGCTGAGGTTGACTGCTTGCCATTGATTTATGCCAGCTGAAGATCTGGCCTGAAGAGTGACAAAAATATAATTTTATGTTTTATTTATGGGTGTAAAACAATAGTCCTAAAGGGAGCAGATGTTCCATGTCAAGGGAGGAGGTTTATTAAATGCAATTCCAGACACAAAAGCTAATCTCTGTGGTCAGGGAAGGCATGAGGCCTGTTTTACATGATGAACTTTAATTGAAATCTTGCTCTTTTGTGTTCATTTGTTTCTTCTATTTGGAAGCCGACAAGCATCATTTAAATTACTTACCAGCTGCCTGACACCTTAAAACAACAATAGATAGTTGTCTTAGACACCTGGAGAAGGTTAGACAGTCTTCATTTTTCTTTCCAGTACCTGCTGAAATGGTATTAATTTGGTATCACATATTTTTAATGAAGTGGTCACTAAAGAAATTTCCATCTGTTTCAGATGGAGTTGTGGGGAGAAAGACAGTTCAGTTTTGTGGAGGGTTTTGCAATTGTAAACTGTCTCTCTTTTTTTTTCTTTTTTTTTTTTTTTTTCCAATTTGGAATTAAAACCAAAGGATTTTGAAATTCTTTCAAAAAGAGAAGGGAGTGTCTGCCTCTAAGTCTCAGGCCCCAGACCTCTTATTGTCCCCAGCACCAAAACTATTCCCTTTGCGGACAATCTTCCCTCTGTAGATCCTAGAGCAGGATTTCCTTGGTTGCTCTAAAGGCGCTGCCAAAAACTGAATTTAGGAAGCTGAAAGAAAATCAGTGGTAACAGCCTGCTCACAGGAATGTCACGGTTTTTGAAGTACCCTTCACCATGTTTTCTTTCAGTGAGCTGACATTTTCGACTCCCATGCCACCGTACCCACCCTAAAGTGGAGAGAGCATTCAGTGATGTGTCTTTTCCTTGGCTTTACATGGCACAGCCAACTTGCCACAGTGATATCTGAGCTCTCCAGAGGCACACAACAATAGGCAGCTGAGCAGTGCTGATTCATATCAGATAAATTTTGGACCAAAATGTAGAAGGATGAGATTTTCTCCCTGACCTTCTGTGTTCCTTCCCACACCCTCGCGGTCAAGTACGGTACATGGAGAGCTGGAGAACAAGCTGTACTTATCAGAGGCCAATAGTGACATCTAAACTGCAGCTTCAGAAAAAGAGGACAAGTGGAGGAAAATTGGAAGTGAATATTCCTGTATTCCATTAAAAGACAGAAACAAAAGAAAAGATTGAGGAAGGCTGTGTATGAAAAACAAAATGGAGGAGGTGCTGACTGTAGTGTGTCAATTTAGTTGGAAAGCCCAAATTTAATGTGTGATTTTGTTCTGGAGCAGGCTGAGCATAAGAAGTTTGAAATTCTCTGTGAACAAAAATTAGGAAAAAAGAAACCTGAGGCTAAACTGACAATGAGATGCAGGGAACCCTGAAACATTTCATTCATGTTTCAGCATGGTTTTTTGTTAATTTGTGTTACAAATCTGGTGCATCTTCGTTGTAACACTTTTCAGCACAAACAGCAGCAACAACCACAATTTTCCATTCTATAAACATCAAAGCAGGAGCTTCCAAGGTTATAAAAATGCCTAATTTTTGTTAGCCTCCATGGATAAGAAGTTAGTGGAGTAAGTTTTTCACAACAGATTTATTTTGTTAGACGTGGCATTTGTCTCCTTTCAAAGCCACTCTGAATAGTGTTTCCAGTTGCACATTTCCAAAGGCATGACTCACTTCATGGGATGGTATATGTCTATGGGGAACGTATTCACAGCCACACCAGTCCTTTCAGACTCCTTTGTAAGTCTCCCAGTAGACAAATAGGCCCTTTAGGACATGGTCTTACCTGATTTAAACCTCTGCTTTAGGAGGATCTAAATTAGACCATGCAATTGTGGTTTTTTCCCCTCTATCACCAAAAAGTAGTGTAGGGTGACTAACACCAAGGATCAACTTAATCTCATCCAAATATTCTTGTCCATGGGGATATCTGCTGTAGAATACTGTGGAAAAGCAGTTCACATTTCTAGACACAATATGCAGGCAAGTGAGAGAGAGAAGGTTTATGCATTGAAGTCACAGTAGAGCAATAAAATGCTGCAAAATAGAAAGGGCTTAGTTAGAAAGAAGCATGAAAGTACCTAAAAGTGTACAAGTACAAAGTGCAGGAGAAGCATGTTATATGCTTAATTATCACTTCAAATGTGAAAACACAACTGAAGGAGAATAAAAATTAAGGCTTTCCAAGGGAATGAATTAAAGAGGGTGGGTTGTCATAAAAGGGGAAATTATTTTCCTATCAGATAATCTGATTAGTCTGGGGAATAGTTTTCAAGAGAAGCAGTAGCTTCAGAGTTTGAGTCATTTCATACCAGAGCTTGGAAACACACAATAGAGATCACTCCTGTCTAGGAAGGGAATGAAAAAAATAGGGTCTACTGATCTTATCCAGCCTTCACTTCATTCAGCAGGAATCTTTTCCACTGACTGAAACGGGATTTGGATCAGACCTTTTTTAACCTACTGTATTGATGGCTGTCTGAAAAGACTTAGGAAAAGACAGGAACTAGAGCCCAAGTATGACACCAAGAAGCGCTTTTTTGGGCCGCTGTAAGGAAAAAGGCAAGTTGCAGAAAATTATGAAGCAGGCAGCTGGCAAATCAGAAGGGACTGTTTTACAGCTGGGAGCTGAGTCAATCCCTAAAATGTCTTTACGGAATTAAGTGACATTAAGCTTGGGTGTTGGTAATTCCCTTAAAACTGTAAGCAAACACTTCCCGAGCAGCAGCTCTAAGGGCAGCATCACCACTTGGCAACTTTTGCTTTTGCCACAGCAGGGGTTCTGCATATCCAGCTTATTTTATTTATACGCCCAGCATTTGAGAGAGGTTTTGTTATGGATAACAAAACATGGCTACATTTTATATCTGATTCAAAAGAAAACAATAATAATAGAAGCGGGGTAACATTTTTGTATATGCCTGAGTGATTCCCTTTGCCTGCTTTGAACCTACCTAACGGCAAACCTCCCTTCATTCTACTGTGCTCTAATTAATTTGACAGGACTGGAAACTTGCTCTTCCTGTTCACACTTATTATTCATCTCTTCAGAATGCCCTGTAGGGAGTACGAAGCACAATAAAGCAGTATTTACCGAATCCCTCAATGCTAAATACACCTTTTAAGCTGACTCTGCACAATGCCAGCAGTGAGAAGATCTGACTAAAGGGCAGCCAAAGAAAAACAGCATTTTCCAGAGCATCGTCTCTTTACACATGGCTAGCAGGTCTCAGGCAAGGAAACTATGTCTTTACCCCGCTTCAAATTCTACAGTAGGCTCTGGGGGATCCCAACTTATTCCTACTGTATCTGAAAGCTTTGCCGTAGCCAAAGCAAATGACAGAGTGATCATACTCAATAAGCTCTGATGTTAGTTCACAAGAGCCACTGAGTAATTTCATACAGGCGTATCTTTTAACCTTTCATCACCCAAATTAGAAACATCATAACACAACATAAAACACATCTGAAAAATCCATCGGAGACAGGAACTCAGAGACATGCAAGTAGAAATAAGCGTTTTGAGAATTAGAAGGTGTTTTGAGAAAACACTGAAATTGAATGTTAGGTTTCCTTTTTCAAAATTCTCATTGCAGAAAGGGACCTTTTACAAACACTCAAGGTGATTAAGGAATTTAAAAAGTGAAACACGCTTATTTGCACACACTGGGGAAGTAACTCAGACATCTCATATTTTAAAAGTGATAGATCAATGAAAGAGATTTTCAGCAACACGTTACCAGGTAGGTCCTCGACTCTAACCACCATGTCCCTTTGCACCTTTATGCCTCTGTAAATCTCACCTTACATGAAGCTAAAGGTTAAGTTTACAAAGTACCTGAGAAAATTTCTACATGGCACAGGGCAGCACTCTGCAGAAATACCCACCTCAGCCCTAAATGAACCAACCCAAGTACCAAAAGGAACAGAATTGCAGTAGTAGGGCAGTTTTTCCAGCCTTTTGCTCTTAACCTCCAGACATTGCTTTGTGTGGCACTCAGCCAGAGTTAGATGCCACAGCATGCAGGTCACTGTTGAAAATGGGGACTTAGAGCCAATTCTCAGAGGTGTGGAGAAGCAGATAGGCATTCAGTGGGATTTTTCAAGGCACATATAAAAATGGAATCCCAGTAAGTGTGCATAGGTGTTTTTGAAAATTAAGTAATTTAAAAATCTGAAAAATTAGAGAATTAAATTCCTGACCTGCTTCTGAAAAAATTTCTGTTGAGTCATTTTTCCTAGTTCCTGAACCTCCTTGTTCATGTTGGAGAGTAGATGTTTCTGGGACAGGCATGCACACAATCACACACAGGCTTCCTTATTCCCTTTAGTCTGAGCTTTTCTTAATTTATCCACTTGTTGACCTATGGAAAGTTGAATCCTGTTTCCTTTCACAGTCACAAAGTTCTTACACTGATGTTGCGTTGTTCATCGTTAGACAAAGCCTAATGAAGACAAACAGGCAACTCCCTCCAGTTCAGCTTGGTTTTGGATCACAGAGTTTCACAGAATATTCTGATTTGGAAGGGACCCACAAGGATCATCGAGTCAGCTCCTGATAAAGAGAGGAATTGGGCTCATTTAATTGTAGATAGAATAAGAGCTCAATTCCTTCAGGCATAGCTCCCCTCTGAATTACTGTAGAGGGAAACCCACTCTAAACAGACTGAATCTGGAATAAAACCTTGCATAATTGGGAGCAGAATGGGTCCATTGACTTCAAGGGGACTACTGCATGAATAAAAGGTGGGCTGGCATTGGCCTTTGCTGTGTTACATAAGAAAGATGGTTCTTGAAACTAATTAATCCTTGAAAAGATCAGCTGACCCGTCTCATTGTTAGCAATACATTTTTAATTATTCATTTTAGTCAAGCATCATTTGAACACAAGTCAATTTGCAATTTCATTAGAGTACAGAAAAGGCCTGGGGTCTATTCCTGGTAAAAAGGAAAAAAAATCTCTGGCAAAATTTCATAAAGGATGTTAATCCTCTAATTAATTTTATGTATCAAGCAAGAATTAATGTGTCCTGTTATTTAAGCAGAAGTCATCTTGCCAAGAAGTGCATTTTGTCATACCTTCCCCTCCAGGAAAACCTCTTTACAAGCTTTGTGGCAAAATACCCTGGCAACTAATGACTAGCTTTGAAGCAACATTCACAGACCATTTGCTTTGATGACATTTGGAGCTTTTTTCACCACCACCCCCCTCTACTCATTCCAAAGTCTATTGTAAGTGTAGTGCTCTCAGTGCACTGCCTTTGAAAACTAATCAATAAAGTAAGATTTGTCAGGTTGCATCTGAGGAGTATCACATCTTTTAACTCCCTTCTTGGTTGAGCTGCTGTACACATTTTTAAACTAAACCTTATGAGCAGATTTGAGTATGTTATACGTACTATATTCACAGGCACACAAGTGTGACGCCTTTCTTTTTCTCTCTTACATTAACTTCAAAAGCTCAAAACCTATGCCAGTTAACCTTCCGTAAAACTGACATTATATGGTCATCATACATAATCAAGTGATGGATTGCATGTCAAAAAGTCACAAAGAGCCAATGTTTACCCCTGTTATAACTATGACAATTACGGTATTGCAAAAATGGAAAAAAAATGACTTCATCCTAAAAGACTCCAAAGAAAACACATCCATATTAGTAAATACTGAAACAAATTTTGAATACCTCACTAGCATCAGCATAAATCCTAGAGTGAGGCAATCCGTACTCACAGCGATGGATGGAGATCAGAGTGTGTGCCACAGAGTTTCATCTTTATTCCAACTTTTGACTTTCCTTAATCAATGCTAAAATCTTTAGGTCTGATTTCTCATTTCGATGGCTTTGTGTAATGTGTCTCAACCGTACCTCATCTAATTTAATAAGATGCAAGCTAAGGAAGTACTTAAGTTACTTATCAAGGGTTTCAGATGACACATTATTATTGTACTCAAAAGTCAATATTTGCTAATCATGTTAGTACAGGAACTGATCCAGGGCTACAATTCTTGAATTGCAAAGGCATTTAAGATTAATTAAACCTGTCTCCTCCTCACTCGACACATACACACAGAGCACACACCCCCACCCTCACCTCTCTTCTGGAATGGACAAGTCCGTGTGTCTGTAAGAGAAACCTGTCTAGCCCATGGTTTTAGGATGAAAAACTATTAATTTTCTGAGCTTTCTGCTTCCAACCATTGGGCTGGTCATTCAGAACCTGACTTCAGGCACCAGGATAGCTCACGTTCAGCATGTTGAGATCGAGCCCTTTCCCTTTGACATTGGTATGACACCAAACCAGGTAGTTGTGTTCTACCTGTGATCTTTGCACAAGGCTGCAGTTGAAATTGGGAGAGCTGCGCACTAAGCAAAAGCAGAGCCAATCTGGCAGCGTGACACAGGTTGAGAAAGCCTGATTGCTCATTTTGTTTCACTGGGGGTTGCTCATTTTATTTCAGCTGGGGTTGCTCATATGCTCATCTAAGTCTCAAATTTAAAGGTACTGAGGTGTCGAGCAGGTCTTGTTCCCCACAGTGGCAGAAGAGCAGTGAGTTTATGCTGCATTATTTGTTCTAATTTTTCTGTTATCATACATGATGGGAAACAATCAAAAACTGATCTATGTCTTTCTTTCCCTCCTTTAAAGCTGTTGGTGAATTTGGCGTGTATATCACGAAAAGATTTAGTGCCTTTCCTAGGACTAGGTACAATGTGAGCAGGTGATGTGTAAACTTCTACATGCAGACCTGCCAGTGCATTTTCAGGCTGGATTTGCAACCCTTCTGCCACGCCAGCATTGGTCTCCTCTGAGTGTACAGTCAACTGCTCAGAGGCCATGTCTGTGTCTGGGCATTCACATTTGATAAGTGGTGTGGTGACTTCCTGAAATTTTATATTTATTATATTTATATATTTTTTCCTAATATGATATATTTATTCAGAACCTGGTTTAGAAGGAGATATAAATTTGCCTTGAAGCAGGAATCTCCTAAGGACTGAAATGTGGCTTACCTGCCACCCAGCATATATTACTGTGGTTTGTATGTTATTGTGATTTTCCCTTGCTCCTTTAAGCTATTATTGTACTGGTCTGAACCAAATGGCTTAAAATGTTAATATGAAAATAACAGAGTAGAGTGAAGAATTGGAATAAGACACATTAGGGGAGATTCTGATCTAAACCAGCAAACCAGAAGGATGAGTCTGTCTGCACTGGATTAGCCTAGATTTACACTCACAAATGGGATAGCAGTTTGGGATGCCACAGGCCTGATTCACCAGAGTCACTTGTAAAATCAGTGTGTTGCAAGAATTTATAAAGTGGAAAGTGTTCCCTGCTATCAGGAGATAGAATTGATATTGTGTATTAAACCACACAGTGGGTTTTGATAAAGACATGTAGAACATCAACATGTACAGTAAAAAAAAAGTAACTGTTTAGAGTACTGTGGTATCCAGCCCACATACATCTCAGACCAACCCAGGATGTTATTAAATACTCAGATGCACATTTTACAAAATCAAAATGTCACATTCTATTTAATATTCCAATTACTGTTGAACTATTAATCTGAATGTGCTAATAGTGGCTGTCATGTAAGTCTAGCATCTGAAAGCCTCTCAGCAGTAATCCCCTATCCTCAGGTCATTTTTTTTCATATTAATTCAATATAAAATAGAAGACAATTTGCTCTTTTAAGTGGTTCCCCCCCCCCCCCCCTTCTTTTTTAATTAAACATTATTTTATGCATGCCTTTTAACTTACTAATTTATTCGTTTAGACCTGCCACACACAGGCTGAGTTACTAATTGCTCTTATTTATTTTTCTTTAAATCAATCATGATGCCATTTTTAGAGTGCTTTGGAAGTATTCAAAAATCTCAGATTTTTCTATGTGTGTGCATTTATTTGACTCAGCCAATTGTTAGGGAATGGCACACTTACCTTTACTGGTCTATGCAAACACAGTTTGATAATATTAGCTCATCTCCCAGTGGAGTGCGTGTTCATGTCACAAATGTCACCTTTGAAACTGGCACTAATTGGCATTCATGTTGGAAGTCTCAGTAGGATGGCCATAGTCACAAGGTGAAATTGTGACTCTGTCAAAGGCAACAGGAGTTTTGTCATTGACTTTAATAGGGTCAAGACTTCTTCCAGAGGTTGAACCACCTTTCATACAGATGTTCATACTGGGCTGGGAGCTTCAAACCCTCTGTGTTTGCTCATGACTAATAAAATTTGGATTTTGGTAACCTTCATCCTTCCCCTGCCAGGACCTAGTCCTATTTTTAAGGGGGCAGAGTGGCCAAGATAAGACCTCCAGCTTCCTCTTGCACTGTCTTCCACAAGCCCCAGATCCCTTCCTTCTCTTTATACTTGTTTATAAAATCTTTCCAGGCACAGTACAAGTTCTCTGTCTTCTTTTATCTCTTGATTCATCATTCATTCTTGTGTGTTTTTGATGACTCTCTGTTTTTCCACATCCTCTACCATCAACCATGCTCTTGCTCTTGAAAAAAACGAAATTCCTTTAATTCATTCTGTCTTTTTAACAACCCACTGATTTCTTCATGTCTGTCTCCACTTTCTCAGAAGCTGCTGTTTCTTCCCACTGCTAAGAAGCTTCTCAGTCTCTGCTAAGAGAAGTTAAGCTTCTCCAGCTCCTGTGCTCGGCTCACCTGATGGCAACCTTTACCTTTTCTTTACTGATCTCTCCCTTCCAACACTTGGCTTCTGTAATTCTCTCTGTCTCATTTCTAATTTGCTTTGGATATGCACCCTTAGTGACAGCTCCTTTATTATTTTGTGTCTCCCTCTGCCACTTGGTCTCCCTGTTGCTTCACAAAAGTATCCATGTCAGAATCCTTGATGCACTTGCCTTTCTCTGCCAGTCATTCTCCTCTGCTCGTGTGGACTTTCATAATCACCTGCTTCTGTACATCCAGCTGTCACTTCTATAGAAGCTTGGCCTCCTAAGGTTAATTATTTATCACTTCCTCCTGATTTTCAGATCCTTATCTCCTCTATTAGCTCTGTTACACTTGCTGTCTCCTCAGTTGTCTCCTAGACCATCTTTTCTCTCATCTTGCTGCTCCTTCTTCCATTGATTGTCTTCCCTATTCACTGTGGCAATCATGATTTTTTTTTTATCAACACAAGCTAAAAATGTTATGATCATCTCTGTTCTTGATGGATGATGTCAGCAAGATCTCTCCACTTCCTCCCCTCTAAAATACTGTTTGCCAATACTGCCTTGTCTCTACCAGCCAACACCTCCCTTGATTTTCTACTGCCTGCTATAAGAAATGCAAGCCATTAAAAACCCCTGTGAAATCTATTGCTTGAGGTTCTGTTGCCATTTATCTTCCATTCCATTTAGCCGACTGCTTCTCACGTTCTTCTCTTTTACAGGTTTCCTCTGTCCCCTTTACCCTCTGTCTGCATTTTCTGCTGTGCTGCTACATGGACAAGGAAGCATTTTTTGTTGTTGTTGCCATCCATGAGCAATTTTTTCTTTTGCTTCCTGTAATATTTTGTTAAAACTCATCTCTAAACTTTGAACTGTCCCTTTCAGTCAAGCAGAGGCTTTGATGCAGTGGAAGAATAAAACTGTGATACTGGCCAGAGCCCCATTAATGCAATCTCTTCTCTCATGCCCAGGCACAGCCCCAGTGAAGTCAGTCAGTGTTCTCCAAGTTACCTGGAGCCTGTGGAGATGGTAGAGACCAGTGATTGGTGCCAATGTTTGAAATGCATGGATGGTGCTCTGTGTGCTAAAAGATGTTGTTGTTAAGGACGTAGAACAACCACTACACTGAGAAATTAAATAAATGCATTTCTCGTGTAGTGAAAAAAATTAAGAAAACGGTGAATACCTTGAAGCCTAGAGCAAAGCTGAAAGCTGCAAGTTATACAGCTGCTATTATGTCTCATTGAAACACACAGGCTACTGCTTTGAAAGATTTCCATTAAAAGTTAGGACAGCAGTTCTTGGTACACACAATTATCTGTTGTGACTCGGAAAGTATTGCTACACAGAACTTCAAGTTTTACCTGGTGAGTTTTTATGACTAAGGCTATGAAGGAGTTAAAATGAGGTTATCTCAGTTTTACAGAGCAGGGTGATTTTTTTGCACAAGTTTTTATTGTATTCTGCGAAGTTCTCCCAGCCAACCTAAAATGAGTGCTGGAGGAGGACAGCTGAACTCCCTACAACAGAAATAACAAAATACTACTGTGTGTGGACCACTAAGTGAGATTTCAGAAATATTCCCTCTGATACAGGGAGAGTATATGATGCCACACAGTGCTGCAAAATGTTTCATTCTTTAATGTCATGATCTAGAGGCTGTGCAGGCCTTGACTCAAGAGTCTAGATGTGCTGCAGACAAGTGAGTAATTTTCCAGTTCATACAGGGCTGCCCTTGATGTTATGAATTCCAGGTCAGACCAATATATTCTGTGTTCTGCAAATGACTCTCTTTTTGTGTCAGGACCACTTTAGTTTGGACAAGGTCTAGAGCTGAAGGTAAGAATGGTGAGTTAAAAAAAAAAAAAAAAAAGAATGGATTCATCCAGATTTTTATCTCCAGTCTCCTTTCATGTATCCACATGCCACAACACTTATGGTAATCAAAACTCCACCAGTACAGGAAATCAGATTAAATTAAATCCTTGGAGTCACTGCATGACCTCTGTATTGCAACTTTATTGTCTTTCGATCCATGTACTGTGCTGATCCATTTTTCTTACAGGGTGTGATAGGAAAGGTTTTCCTTTGGAAACACTTCAGTTCCTAGCCAGCTTTGACCTCTGACTCAGAGTCTCCGCAGACTAGAAAATCTGAAGGTGACCACTGTCCCTCCTCTGTGGCACAAAATCTTGTCTGCTCTCCCACACCTGTCTGTGTGACAGCCAGAGCCTAGTCCTGCCCTCTCCATCACAAAGTTGATTTGGATACTTTTATAGGATTTGGTTTAAGTGCAAGTTAATTACTGCAAATTCCTGGCCTTTGAGCCAGTCAGGGCTAACAAAGCCTCACGACCTGCAGTGGATGGCCATGCAGCACATGTGTTTATCTAAGAACACTGAAAATCCATGTGGGTTACCCAGTGCTGTGTGGGTTATCCAGCTGCAAGCAAATCTTTTCAGGCATTTAGAATACACCTTAGTAAGGAACTTAAAAAGGCATCTCTCTGTTACCAAGTGGAACATTGCAAACACCTGTCTTGGCCAATAAAAGGTGAAGCACACCTGTGGGGCTGGAGTGGGAAATCACAAGTTTTCCTCTGAGCTCATAAGAAAGTTTGCATGTTCCTGCTGTGCAAGGACATTTCATGTATCAGAGGTCGACTTTCTGCGCGTTCAGAGGAACAAATCCTCTGGTTGTGTAAAGCGTCCCCAGCTCCACAGAGGTGCTGTGACAATTTACACCAGCTGAGGTGCTGCTCAGCATTTTTGGTTATGGACCTTATTTACTCATGGCTAGTTAGAGTTCCTGTGGAGCTGTTACAGCACTACGTGGGTGTAAATCCTGCTTTAGATGGCTTTGGAGCAGTTAGGAGATAGCCTGCCTCTCTGTAAAGTAGGAACATCCTTGAGCATATGCCTGGCATAACCTTACACTAGAATGATGCCACAGCAATCTGAAATATAGCTATTTTTACCTAAAAGAAGACCTAAAAATAATGTCCACCAAAAAGTTACCACACAGGATAATTAGGCAGTAAAAAAAATCCCTTTGTTTTTTTGGCATAGCCCATTTCATTCATGCCTGTGTTTTTAAGCAGTTACAACCCAGAGCAAACCTAGCTCCTCATCTACCCCAGAGTGTTGTGCTAACTGACTTACTTTTCCTTCTAGAAACTGTTTAGTCAGGTATTGGTGTCAGCCACTTTTTCATTGAATTAAGTTTGCTAAACACTTGAAGAGCAGCCTAAGGTAGGCAAGGCCTACGGTACTGACACAGACCAACAGTTTTTACTCACTGCAGTAAAATAAGGTCAGTGTAAATAAGAATTTAGTTGCCTGGCTAGTCTGTTAAACACAACTACTTTCTGTTTGCTCAGAGAGGTAATTCACGTGTCCCTGTGGTGGGATGCAGCTGTGCTGCAAAGCTTGTGTGGCATTCTCACAGCAATATGAACATTTCAGAACACATTCCTTTCCCAGGAACACCAGGAGTGATACCAGCAAAAAAATAGGGTAACGGTGAGCAAGGAAACCATTCCTGGCCTTTGTAAACCTCCCCGAGATCAACGTGCATAAAGCCAGCAGGGAGCAGGAGGAAGCAAAAGCTCAGTTTTTTAGTTGTTCTTGTCAGTTGTCCACTCCTCAGGGGAAGCTGATTCTGTAAAGCACAGCATGACATTTCAGTGTGTCTTCTGGACAAGGAATGTGCATTGCAAGGGATACAAAACTGTTCTACAGAAAGATGTATTTCTAGGTAACACCAAGGGGAAAAAGTAGGTCACCATGAGAAATTATTTCTCTAGCATTTTTTAGATTTAAAGATATTAAATTACAGAACAACTTCCCAAGAGTGTTCTTGCAAGTCATTTATACCATAACACATAAAATTACAGTAAGCTTCCATTAGTACTGTGGCTACTCTTGTAATCAGTTTTGAAGAATGTGCTCCATCAGTGGAAATATTTTGATTTAAGTTCATATTGAGGAGCAGTCTAAAACGTATACTCTAAATTACACTTTAAAATAAGTCCCATGGTACATCCCTACAATATATATGGTGTGCTGACTCGGTGTAATTAAATTCTTGTCTAAAGTTGTCATTAAGTTGCAGTAAATACTGAAGCTACCTTCATTTTAAAATAGATTTACTTCTTGATTTTAGCTGATAAATATTCTTGTATAGAAAATTAATTAAAATATGCACACATATATAAAACAGGGCAGGACTGGTGGGTTTAGTTGTTATGGCCAAGCAGCCTGGAATTGGCTTCTACAGCAGTAAGACTGACAACAACATGGAGAAAAGCATAGGGTGACACACAGGAATTCTCAGGGTAGGAATGAAAGGAATGAAAGTCCCAGGCCCTCTCCCATCTTCTCTCATTCATAGATCAGAAGTAGCATCAAATTAATTATTAGTTAATTGCAAGACTTCCTGAATAACAAAAACTAGACAGGTTTGGAGGGTGAAAGTGATCATTCCTCATACGTGTTTAAGCCACCATGGACACAACACTACCATCAAATGAAAAGGATGGAGGAATGTCACTGAATAGACTGAGTGAGAAAAGGGTCAGGTCTTTAGTGAATCTAAAAAATCATG
The DNA here is from genome assembly GCA_035583155.1 of Acropternis orthonyx. Lineage (NCBI taxonomy): Eukaryota > Metazoa > Chordata > Aves > Passeriformes > Rhinocryptidae > Acropternis > Acropternis orthonyx. The sequence goes on along the minus strand of JAWWEU010000111.1, from coordinate 16,809,292 downwards.
ATATTTTTCAGAAGTTAGATGAAATTGAATGTGATAATGGAGGAGACAGTCTCAAAAAAATCCTTGTATCCACCAAAGTATTCAGGTGGGCAAGCATTCTTACTAAGAGTACATGCTGGTTTCCTATACCATAGGACTCAACCAAAAAAGCTTCAATTTGAACTTACATCATTTAGAAACTCCATTAATTAGTCTGTAGGAAATCAGGCTTGATTAGTTTCAGTGCTTACAAAACTACTTGTGTTTTTTCTGGAACACGGACAGGAAAATTGCTGAGATGACAAATATATCCGACATGTCTTCCAAGAATCCCTCTCTCCCTGCCTGAATGCTTGAATCCCTTCATTTCCCAAATGTATGCTTGTTTGACGGTTTTATAACTAACAGGTGTTTTATGTAGATTTTTTAGTGCCTCACACTGTTCAAGAAAATGAAAAGAGGTCTGTCTGTATCTGGTCTACACCGACTGACATTATCTAAAACCATCTTCAAATTTCTTTCCATTCACCTTCATAACTCTTTCCATAGGCTGTCCTCCAAGATTTCTTCATATCTCTCTGGTTATCTACTAAAGAACCGTCACTTGGTCAGACTCTTTTTAATGTGTTATATATCTCTACAAATTTTTCATCAGTGATGTGGAACCTTCAAAAACTTTCACATCTGTAGATTTTTGTATAGCATGAACTTGCTGTTTTTACTCACTTCACACACATACTTTAGACACAGTCCAAATATTCCCCTTCTCCACATCCAGAGATTAGAGACTGTACAGTCTTAACACATCAAACTTGGGATCCTGAAATGTCAGGGGTGGATGACTTATGCATTAGAAAATATCTGAGTAACAGATCTAACTAAAAATAAATGTAAATTTGAACAGTATATTGGTCTGTCCTCCCATAAAGGAGCAGGAGTCTGCTGTTGTGGAAGCCTTAATAGGAAAAGATTCCTAGTTAGAACTACAGAGCACATTTAACCACCATATCGGACACTGGGGAATTAATTACCAAGGGATGGAGAACACAAGAGCCCAGAGGAATTTCAAAGAAGTCCATATAAAATTTGGATAGCAAGTTTTTGTGAAGAGCCTATGTCAGCCTTTGTGACCCAGGGAAAAACTGTACAGAAGATGTGTCTGTGAGGTTTCCCTGCCAGCCCATCCACAGCCACAGCCTTCTTTTCCTTTCTTACCCTTGGTTGGCAATCTGGCTTTATGGACAAGGAGAAAATCTTCTGAGATCTTTTGCCATTGTATGTTGGAAACTGAGATCTTTGCTGGTTTGACTGACACTTCTGATGAGTGGAGCACATTGAAGTCACAAGTCAGCATGCTGAAATTTCAGTGAGATGGAAAACATAGTCATTGTGAAAAATTCAGGGTCATTTATTCATTGGTAACACCTATTCAAGTTCAATAAAGAAGTAGTCACTGGTGTTAATGTTGTCTTCATTTAAAGCATTAGGGTTTACAAAAATATCTGAGCCTGCCCAAGTACAGTATAACCTGTAAGAAGCAACAAAGAAGCCAGGAATTCAAATTTGTGATATTTCTAAGCATATTTTAGGCTTTAGCTGTAGAACATGAGAGCTATTTTTTTTTAAAAAAGGTCTCTTTCAAGTAATTTTTGGTGAAGGAAGTATTTACACTTCATCTGCTGTTTCCAAACTGTTATGCAAGCCTTGGAGAACACATTTTTCTCTCTCACTATATCCATATATATTCACTTTTCTGAGGGTCTTTAACACCCAAAGGTGCAGCTAAGTATCCAAATGGTATAATTAAAACCAACTATTCATCAAACTTTTTATTACACCACTGTAAATCACCAGTGTGACTCCCAATGATTAACTTCCTCGGGTGCTTAAATATCCTCAGACACTTGACCCTACAGCCATGATTCTGCAAAACATTCCCAGTGTACACTCAGCTTTAGGAATATAAGAAATCCTGCCCTGCTCAGCACAAAAATAAGGAATAATACCCCAAATTTAACTTGCTATGCTCAGTTAGAACATCTTATTTTATTTGGACATCTTCTATTCATGGAGAGTGTGGCAGTGCATGCAAAGCTTCATTCCTATGTCTTATATGGATCCTGAGTTTCCAGGGTTAAACCTTGAATTGAGTTTTAGCTTTAGTGAGGAAAAGCTGCAAAGAGCAGACAACCTTCATTAAAAAGGAGATCTATAAATCCTATAGTCCTCACCTCTGTTAACTGCATTGTTTGAGGTGAAAGCTGTTAACTGTGGCCTTTAAAAGGTACGTGTAAATGCAACCTTTATCCCCCACAAACTTTGAAAATGGGCATAAACAATAATATTTTCTGATAAATGCTGTGCTGTTTTACTAGATTTATGTGTTAAAGACAAGAACTACTTGAAATACTGAAAAGCATAGGCTTGGTTCTTTACTCACCTGAGTCACCCCATTACCTCCAGTGCTTTAAGGAAATTTCTGCAAGAGCAGTAGCAGGCCCTTATTGGTTTGCCAGCTCCATACTGACATTCCACCCAGACAACAGGCACTGAAATTTATATTTAGTTCCATAAGAACAGTGCATTAGATATCCTTAAGTGTTTTATGAGGCAAGACTTTTCTGACTACTCTGACAGAACCACCAGTATGTGCCGAAACTGGAGCTGTGAACAAATATTGCAGTTATGATTTACAGCACAATTGCCAGAGTCTTCCCCGGCTTCATCTCCGATGGCTACTTACTCAGGCTGTCATTTTTAGCTCCACAGATTATATCTGCCTTGGCCTCTTCCACAAACACTGGATTCACTGGAGTGTGTTGCAGACAATACAGCTCTCAAACAATGAAGCATTTGTGTTCATTTTCTCCTATTTTATCTTTGGAATTCTACTATTTAGGTCACTATCTGTTGCTTCCAGCTATTCTTTCCTGAAAAATTGTAGCTCTTTTTAGGCTTAAAAAGATAAAATCAATGAATTCATCTATGTTATTCCTCTGGGTATAAAGGTCTAGATGTAATAAGTGGTACACAAAGTATAAGATTACATTGCTATTCCTGAACTGCAGCCTCAAGATTAATTGTGCCTTATAGGCCAAAATTTGAAGAGCTGCTGGGTGCTGGCCTCTCTGAAAATCTGATACAACTAACACAATAAGAACCCAGTATTACTAAATTTCTCAAATGCTTTAAATGTGATCCCTCACCAGCATGAACAGGAAGGGTGTGAATGTGTGTGTGGATATTCCACAACAGGGAATTTTGTACACAGATAAGGAAAATACCGATGTCCAGATCCTGATCTTATCTGCCTTTCCTATTAAAAAAAAAAAATCCACTACAGGTTTTATTTGAGGATAATACTTGGATTTTAGCAAGCAACATCACTCATAATGAAATCCATCAATATCTGTAGAATAAAAAGTGTACAGTGGACCTACAGGAATTCCATTTACATTTAAACTTAAGTTCACTGATTGTTCTACTCATGTAAAAAATTGCTATGCTCTGAATGAAAAGAAGATGAGTGCTTAAGCAAACAGTCATAAATTAATTTATAATGAGACATGACAGTAATAATTTAATTTAGAGTGTATTTAAGATTGTTGTTACTATTTGGATAGGTCTTTTTTGCCTGGAGGAAGATGTGGCTTCATAGTGAAATGTCAGCTATTGAAATACGAAATTTCTTATGCGTACATGTGTATTAATTAATTAAAATTATGTAGATACTTTCCTAATGAAGATCTGTTGTCTACTGCAAGCAGTCAGACAAAAGACTGCATGATTGAGGCAGATCAGTGGGTCGCCAGGAACTTAACAGGAAGCACAAGGGATGCTGAGCATAACCTGTAAAATCTGTGGGGTGGTGAGACTGCTGCTCAACTTCCTTGCTCAGTGGTGAGGAGAAGGAGCAAGTCACAAAAAGAAGTAAATCTATTCAGATTTTTAACTGAGAGATGGTATGATAGGCCATTTGGGGATAGTCAGGCTGTGACAAAAAAGTACCTTGGTGGTTTGTCTCACCATCAGGTAAGAAACCATGCTCCCAAGGACTTGTGATTTCTGCTTGGAAAGTAATGTTTAATAAAAACCATATCACAGGCCTTTGAAATCTAATACCTATGATAAAATTAGGTACTTACGAAAAGTAAAATAAAAAACAGAGTCCCTCTCTCATGATTAGATTAATAAGGCAGAGCAATGGATGCATTTGCCAGTCAAAACTGATGTGTTTCAAACTGATCAGCAAAGAGATTCTTTAAATATGGTTAAGCAGCAGGAAGTACTTGGGTAAGTAAGAAGCAACAGTAACTGGTTAAAATGGAGTTTGTGTCTTCCTCCAGCTGGAAAGTTTGCAAAGGGTCCTCTTCATACCCCTCGTGGCAAGAGCATTCCCCTTGTCATACACTGAACTCTTAATTTACAGCACTGATGCTCACGATAACGGACGAGCCAGTATATTCTTAGGTTGATCTCAAGGGGAGACCACTGGTGGCATTTTAGGTGGGCAGCTCCAGAGCCTTTCTATGGTGGATGCTGAGAAAATCAGCATCACCTGAAAGGGCAGTAGGCTGGTTATAAACTTTTTGAGTGTGCTCAAGGACACACAGTACCGGCATTCAGAGTGGATCATCTGTATGCTGAGCTTGGGACGCTTTGCCTGTATTATTTATCTACTAATTATCCCAATTTCAAACCTGATTAAAAGTTAGTCCTTTCATATCAGGGAACGAAACCTTCCTAAAAAACACTCTGTAACACTTACAACAGTTCCTCCTTTGCAGTTCACTCATCTTCTCCAATCTTCTTCAATAATTAACCAAATTATCCTTGAAAAGGAAAATCACCCTATTTTTTTTACAGAATTATTTCTAGAGAAATATCCTGGGGAGGGTAGCATTGCTAAGCTGAACACTGTCCTAGCGAAGTCTCATTTTTATCTTTCTCAATAACATTTGACATTCTTATGCATCAGTACCTTAAAAGCCAGTTTTATAACTCTCATATTTAATACTGATAGTAGAAGCCTTTTCTTATTGCCATTTTCTTGGCTAATAGTGCATCTGGCAAGTTACCTGATAGTTCAGATTGTCCTAGAACACCACAAAGACCAGCATATCCCTCAGATATACAGAGCAAACTGCATTCTCAGGATAAATAAAATTTCTGCAATAGCCACTATCTGGGTTTACATTTATTCGCCATATGGACATATGAAGCTTCTGTCATTTAAACTGTTTGAAAACTGCCAGCACAAGGCTTGACAGTAGAACAAGCCTTGCTATTTCATGTTAACTGTTGAGGGTATTCTTATGATGAAGTTCTTTGAAAAGCTGAAAACATTTTTCGGGCTTAATTTTCAGTCAGATCAGTAAAAACTGATCCAACTCACCATATTTTGCCCAATGACAGAAGGACAGGGAGCTGCAGCCATGGACTATAACACTTCCTGGGTTACCTGCATGGTCTTTGGTGGACTTGGGGATTTGATTTCATAACAAGCTAACTAGCAGCAACCATGGTGGTTAGTACAATTAAATTCACTAGTTTGAAAACCAGTAAAGTATTTGAGGACTGCACTGCGGATGGTTTTGTGTTGAACCAGTTCCTGCACCCAGGATTTTTAATTTAAATAGATCAAAGGAAGCACTTTGTCACCAATATAGGGAGAAAATTACGGCATGGAACAATTAGGGAAATTACCAAGTGAGGACATTCAGGTGAAGTCCATATGAAGTTCCCATTTCACTCCCTTTTACCAGTTTCTGTAGTATAGTACTTTCCAGAACAGATTGTAAAAACGTAAAAAAAAAAAAAGGTTTAATGATGACTTACAAATATACAATACTTACATTTTTAAGAGTTACAAAACTGGTACATATTACAGAAACCAAAAGCTTCCTCAAACCTTTGGTACATTTCAAAGTTATTTATTTACAAAGAAAAATTACAGTCACTTTTCATACTGTCACATGTTTACATATAAGCATTTCTCAGTTGAAAAATATCTTGCAGCTTACCCAGAGGCAGTTTTTGCAGTTTGAGCTCTACAGCCATCTATCACATCAAGAATTCTATCAGTCTCTGTTAAGCTGACATGACATTGCATTTTTATGTTTTAACAGCCTTTAGTCTGAAAATATGTACAACCCATAAGGCTAAACTGATGCACAGTAGTTGAGATTTCACCTGGTTTGTTAAATATTGCTCATGTTTCGGTAAAATCACATATGTTACCTTTTTTAATTAGCTCGGTGATGGGTGTTTAGAAGAAGGTGGTCCGATTTTGCCAGGGTATTTCCAACTCTTCACGAAAGGAATTTAAAAAAAATATAACATGCTGTTTGCAGGATGCTTTTCCCACCTTTTGAAACTTTTATATTAAATTCTTCCTTCTCTATGTACAATTCTTACCTCAGGTAACAGAGAAAAACTGAGCTTTCCAAAGCCTGTTCATTTCCATTAGTTTTCCGATGTTGGATGTTTCCTAGATTGTATTTTATTTAAACCAAAACTTAAAAACTTTCGTCTACCTGACAGCAAACATTAGTATTTCTCAGCCTGTGTGTACCTTAGAGTCTTCTTGTAGATCAGAATACTTGCAGTAATACAACCAAAACAGTCTTGACACCTTCATTATGTGTGTATACCAATGCTTTCATGCTCTCATGATTTTCAGACTATATAATTTCAATATGTAACAATATTTGAACTCAACATAATCTTCATCTTGTTGAAGGTAGTTTGGGACCACACATTTACAATTGATAGTTTTTAATTAAGATTAAATACCACTAGAGTATTAGTCATGGTTCAGGTCCAGATTTTTTAAAATTGAGAACCAGAAAAATCCTGCCATCAATAGCTGTGAATGGAGTTTATAAAGTGTCTTCCAGCATTACAGTATTTCCCTCCCAAAAACTTACTCCACAGACAAACTCCAAATTCAGGCATCTTTAGAGAATGCCTGTGTTCTGAATTTTCTTCGTGCAAGAGCTTCTTGTTTTTTCCTTTCAATTTCTTCTTGAGAGCATTTTCTATTTTTTTGTTCCACCGCAGACACTGTAAATAAAAAAAACATGTATTAGGAGCCTTCAGGTTTGTTCAATATGTATTTTAACTTATCTGTTTCCAGTGTTTGAAGATCTATGGCAGGAGCACACTATTCTGACATACCGGGCACCCACGTTAAAAATGGCTCATCTATCCTGTCCCCAAGGCAGGAAGGGGATAAAATGCATGACCTTTGTAGTGCTACTGATTACTACCTCCCAATGAAAACACTGGGATGCAGACATTTGCTTCAAGGAAATTTTCCTTGGCTGCCCTTCGAGTGAACCTTATGACATCAGGAGTCAGCAAAGGAGATGGTGATGGGTTAAGAAAATTAAGGCTATCAAAGTGAAAAGGGCTCTACGATTTAGTGAGTTAGGCAGAGATATGGGCATGGAGATGGTATAGACACAGGGGTCAGATACAGTACAGGTGTCACACAAATAAAACAAGGAAGGTTGAAAAAAGGTCAAAAGTAGCAATAAAAATTGGCAAAGGAGACAAGAACATGATAGCTAAGCGTAGCATTTTATATGTTGTGTTACAGAACTATAAATTCCCATGCTATAAAATCCTGACCTCACTGGAACCAACAGGAATGCTCCCTGCACATATCAATAATTTTACCATTTTTATACACCCATTTCCAATTAATGTATTTTTAATAAGCATTCAGAGTGGATAAATAAAACAAAGGGTCTCTTTGCTTTCTTACAAAAAAGGTGTCCATGAAAAATTAAGTACGAGTTTTTGAAAGAATGATGTAACATCCATCTTGTTGTTACAGCAATATCCTTTCACTCAAAATTTAAGATGAGGACAGTTGTTTTTTATCTGTAAGGAAAATCTATGTTATTCTTTTATGTTCCTTTATTCTCTAGAACATTCCACAGAATAACTAGTTATCTCTCCCTTCCCTTTCCCCTTAACGTGCAAAATTGCTGCTTTCCACTTATCTGCTTCTTTGCTGGGGAAAAAATACAAATAAAATACTGATTCTTTGATAGAACTGGCTGATAGCTTGCAGGAATTGTTTTGTTGGTTTTGTAACAGTCCTTCCTGAAAATGAGTGTTAATATAGGACACTCTTAAAGACATGTTTTATCAAAATTAATATTGATTAAAACTTTGCCAAGCCATGAGAACAAGTAAAAACAAGACTGACTGGCACTTGACTGGTTCTACATTTCTCAGTAAGTAAGCCCAGTGCATGGAATATTACTGACTGTTGCTTGATGATGGAGAAGTGACTGACCTCCCCTCTGGATGAAAGGGATCATTAGGGTTTAGACTGATAACACAAGAATATTTCACTGGCAATTTCAGCCACAGAGCAAACAGGATGAGGTTTGCAATGTATCAAGTGATTCGAGGTTCCCAATTCCAGGTGTACAATAATATAAAGAAACTGGCATTCCATATCACCTGGTGCTCTCTTTCCCTGCGCCACCATTAACTGGGGCTTTACTATGTATCAAAATAACAGTATTTTTAAGTAAGAATTTAAGGCCAGGGTATGCTGAGTACTGCATCAGCCAGTACTTGATCCTAGTGAATCTGAGTGTCTATGGAGAGAAGGTGTGAAGCATTTAGAGAAGTGGAACGAAAATGGGTGAGAATTCAAGCTATGTATTAGGACAATTTTATTTTGGAGAAAATAACCTCCAAATTCTCTTTAGAACATCTACTAACACCTAAACTGAATGGGTGAATATTGAAGCCTACTGTAAGTTGCAATACAGTACAAATCTCTCTGACATTCTGACATGGAAACAAACAATAACATTCTAACAGTGACACAATAAAGACAAATACCTGGTGTAGGCTGTGCAAAAGACTCCGAAAGGTGCCTCTTGAAAGGTGATTTCTTATTGTCCAGTTTGCTGTGCAAAGTCATATTCACCTGATTCTTGCTTCCTTCCAAACCCTGCAGCGTAATTCCAGTGCCAGAATGAGTCCCTGGATTTTCACACGCTACATGAAGACCACCCTGAGAACTGTTAATCTTTCGGAACTTAAACTTTGAAGGCACAAGTGATGTTTTGTTACCAGAAGTGCTACTTGGCATCTTTCCAGTATTATAGGAGAGATCTGGGCTGTCCAGTGTTTTGCTACCAAGAATGTTTACTGAATCAACAGGACTTATTTCAGTCTCAGTCAATCCTGCTGGCACAGAATTTGACCTGTACCATTTCCCCAAAACAGTCTTTGTAGTACCTTCGGAAGCATCTTGATGACAGTTTTTAGTCAATGTGTATTTGCTCTCTGTAGAAGGACCTGAGATCAGAGATTGAGGATTTGAGATATTCTTAGAGTTAACTGCATGACCTGTTGTACCCAGCCCACATATAACCTTTGATGACTTCCTGCAGGAATCACTTAATGAGAGAGCCTCCTGCTTTGCATTTGTTTTTTGTGCCAAGAGGTGATCAGGTAGTCCTTGTTTAGATGCTGGGAAGCTGCTATCAGCATTTGATTTGGAATTAACACTGGCTCCTTGTAGACTTTTAGTTCTTTCATTTCCTTGTTTAACATCTTGGCTCTGAGTCTGCTTTTCTATATCATCACACACCTTATATAACAATTCATCATCCTCAAAGTTTGCATCCCAAAGATTATCAGATCCACAAAACATATCTAATACCTCATCAGAGAATTTAGGTTCATTCCATTCACCAAATGACACAGGACATTTCTTTGGTATTTCAGTCCCTTTAGTTAGATCATTAGGTTTCATATTGGTAGAAACACTGGATGATTGACAGGAAATATTGTGAGTGTTATTCCCAGGTTTTTCAGTCCGTTGTCTATGAGGATTAGATCTTGAAGGAAAAAGAGGAAGAGATTCACTTTTAAACTGAGAAGGTTGACTTCCATTCTTCACTTCAGATTGCTTTGAAACAGGAACACAGTTCAAATCACTGTCTTGGGCACTTTTCCAAACAGAATTTATTTTATCTGGCTTAACATCACATTTGCCATGCAAGGCTGTGGTCTCTGTCTTTGGGTTTTCCGCCTTACATGGCTTTTGTAAAGGCAGAGATTTTACAACATTTTGTATGTTTTTACTAGAATGTTTTAAAGGTGAATACTGCAAACTGATAGACTTGTTTACACTCCCCAAGCAAGTTCCTGAATTGTCACTACTTTGCTTTGTTCTGCTAGCATCACTGAAATCATGCACAGATGGATTTGCAGAAACTGGTGGTGGTTCTTCAGTACTTATCAATTCAGGATTTTGGGTTATTTGCATCACAAAAGAGTCATCTGCCAAAAATTCTGTATCCCAGTCATCAAAGTCATCATTAACTTCTCCAGCAAGCTTAGTGGAGGCCACCAAATGAGTCTTCAAAGGAGGAGGATTTCTTTTTGTCATATCAGGTTTTGGTACAATCTGGTTCACGATTCCCACTGCACACAGAGGATCTTTTTGATGTGCCTCTGAATTACCATGTTGCATGTCTTCAATTTCTTCAGGAAGGTGCTCCTCCTCCAAGGTGCTTTTATTTTTATTAAAACTGTTATTTAAAGAAATACCTGACAGTCCTTGGCTCAACTGCCCACTACACTTCTGGGTAGAAGAGTCAAAAAGAGCATGAAGGGCTATTTCAGCCTCAAGGTCTACAGACTTTTGACTGCTGGATTGACAGGGCCCTGCAGCAGGAATGCCAGTGCTCTGTCCAACTGGTTTCAGGGACAGAGCAGTATCTGTTTCAGAACCTTCACCAAGAAGTGGTTTCTGGCTCTTCATATTTACTTCATCTTTAGAATTATTTAAAGGCTCTGACGTGGCCTGGATGAAGTTGTGACCAAGCTTCTCTTGTTCCTGAACAGCATCTAGCTCCACTAGATTTTTATCAAATTCCTTAGCCAATTTCATGAGTTCCTCTTCGGGAATTTTTATTTTAAGATCTCTGGATTAAAAAAAGAAAAAAACAAAAAACCAGAAAAGAAACTCAGAGCTACTGAGAAAGGTTAGCCAAGTTCAATAACATGACCATGTGAGCTGTACATCTCTAGTTTAACAACTACAGAATGACTGAATCACAAAAAGTGCAATCAACATGCAATCATTTTGATAAAAATACCCTATGAAGAAGAGATAACAAGCCCAAAGTTAAAAGCATTCTATATGCTAATGTACAATTACATGGTCCACTATAAATATAAAAGGCCACAAATCTTTTTTCATGAAAGCCCAGCTATAATGGGCAAGAAAAAACTGTAGCTTACCTTGAACAACTTAACTTTGTCCTCGGTCGCACTTTTACTACTCCGGGTGTACAGGGAATAGCATCCTCACCAATCCAGGTTCCTAAAAGGGAGCCTTCACTACATGTTGATTTTTCATCCTGAATGGTTAGATTTATGATTCTTAGAAATTTGATGTCAGGTAAAGATCGGACTAGACAAACCTCTCATGCGTTAAAGTTGCTAAACCCAGTAAACTTGATGAAACCTGTTGAAAGCCTCAGACAGGAGCTAAGACAACACAAGTTAAATGAGATTACTGCAATATTGTCTACTGAGAGTTGTATCACTTTAATTATATTGATTTAAAACAGGCACTTCAATGAAGATTTTACTTTGGTGCTCAACCTAATACTTTATTTACATCAGGTTTACACATAAACTGCAATATTCACACAACCTGTGATCTAATTTACCTCAGTGTACTACTAAGGAGCTGGCTGAGAGGCACTGACTTTATACCCTTAAAGTAGCATTAGCAGATTAGAGAACTTAAAAGAAATCACATTCTGTATGCTTCCAGAAAAAAACTTCTGACTTCTTCCATTACAACTCATTTACACAAGGAGCCTTTAAACTGAAGTAAGTGAAGTTTAGAAACTAAAGGAAGTTGTTTTTGAACTTCAAAGTTCAGGCTTGGATTTGTATTCTGAAGTCTAAGAGATACAATAGTGCAGTGGTAAATTGTCTAGAGGCAGAGCAGTACGATATGGGAAATTATTGTACATAAGGCAGAAAAATAAATTTGAATTTTACTAACTACTAGGGCAGTTTGGGGTAGGTTTTCTTATTCTTTATTTTTTTTTGTTCAATTTATTTTTGTTTTAGAAAAAATGAACATGGGCAACAGATAGTTGCAAACCCTGATAATATTTAGATTTATGGCAGGGCTATAACCATTTACAAGGAAGGCAGTGGCATCCCTTACCAATGCTTTTCCAAATCTTAAGTATAACTTCTCACAAATATGCCAAACAGTGAATAAATTTTAAATAGTCCTGTCAAATAAGCAGGCATGTTTTCAAGCTAAATACTACATATCCGTTTTAGGAATTTATATCTTCTTGTACTTAACATGCATCAATAGCAAACACTTTTATTTTCACTTTCTAGGCTGTGGACATCAGGTTCATGGCAAGAGGGAAAGGGCAGAGATCTTAGGGTAAAAAGGCAAATTATTTAGAGTATTGAAGTAAGGTTACTATGTTTATATTATTTTAGAGAATCTCTCTCATCCCAGTCTTGTTCTTGCACTTCAGCAGTCAATCAAGACCATTCAAAATGCTTAAAAACAACTGCCAAGTAAATTCAGTATGTGAAGAAACTCTTACCTTTGAACAGAGGAGTGATTAAGGATAAATAAACACATTATTCCTAAAATCAGGGGCAATTACTTGTATTCTGACAGTAAATCTTTCTAAAATGGAGCTGCTGCAAGTCCACTTACTCAATGCATCTTTTTTTACAGCATCTGTGACTCGTAGAGCAACCAGTCACTGCTACGCTTACAGTTTTAATTCAATCCAGTTTTATGAATATGTTACTGATTTTCTACACACCCAACTCTTACCATGCAACTACTGTAACTAAAACTGAGGCTGAAGGAAGCACTGTTTTGTTTGATTACTGCATATGCAGAGTGTTGGTTTAAAAGTAGCAGTTACCTGAGGAGCAATACGATTAACAATTTCTGAAATTTCTACTGCGCATCCACTGGTGGACTGTTTGGTTCTTCCACTGCCTATGAAAGCAAACAAACACACAAACTTCTCAAAAATTGCAAACCAATTCAATTTATGAAGAGAAGTACATCTCAAATAATTCAAATACACGTGTTAAAAACAGAGCTTGATTCAGCACTATATTGAAGAATTTATGGGGTTTAAATAAAGATAAAATCAAATAACTTCACCATTTTAAGAGAAAGGGGTGTTTTTCCAAGAAATCTTTGATAACATTTAGTACACTCCCACTGCATGCCTTATACAGGTGTCCTGAAGCCTGGATTTTGATATTACCTAGTCTGTGTGCAATTGGTGAATGAGAATCCCAAAAGATCTCTTGCTGTGTATCAGCGTCATTAACAGGAGAGCTGAAAGTAGGTATTCGGGATTTTCTACTCAATGATCTCTTTGGAGTTTTATGTAAACATGACTCTGTGTAAACACAAAGAGGAAACTTATTAAAAAACAACAAATAAAAAGCCAAAATCACTTAGAACATACAACAGGTCAAGGCATAAGATGCTTTAGGAAATTCAAGACCAGAAATGAAGTTCACATCCATCAGCATTATTTACTCTCATCGGGAATATCTTTCACAACTAGACATTTGATGCAGAGTAGGGCTCTTAGCTTTGCCAGTTACATGACCCTGACAGCTACACACTCAGCATCTGATGGGAAGGATGGGAACTGTCAATCCTCCTACTTGAGGGAATATTGACTTCATCTTACATTAAGAAAAAAAACTATGTACAACTATATGAGAAAATATTTTGTATTCTTGCTTGCTTTGTGTCTTTCACCCAGACTCTGATCTTAGCTACAACTTTAATGGGCCTCCAAACTGCTCTGGGCCATAACCTACTTTGGCAGTACTTCCTCCACTTGGCCTTTCTAGTTAGGACTGTTAAAAGCAGGAATATAGCTACTCAAAACCTGCTTGCAGCTGCCTCTGATCAGTAAGTGAACTGAACACACTATGTGCAGCTCAGCTGGTCACCCCTGCCCTTTAGAAATGATGTTGCAGATGTGAAAGCCTGCAGAAATAATTTAAAAGATGTGATTACTACACAAGAAGCGTGTTAGGAGATATTTTTGCACTGAAGGGTCCAGCATGGCCAGGTTTTATCCTCTCCTCCAGTGGATCAACATCCTTGGTTACTTCTCAGTGTCTGCCACGGGAATCACAGAATGGGTCAGGCTGGAAGGGACCACAGTGGGTCATCTGGTCCAAGCTCTCTGCTCAAGCAGGGTCATCCCAGAGCACATGGCACAGGACTGTGTCCAGATGGTTCTGGAATATTTACAGTGAGGGAGACTTCACACCCGCTCTGGAAAACCTGTTCCAGTGCTCGGTCACTGCACAGTGAAGAAGCTCTTCTGCATATTCAGGTGGAACTTCCTATGCATCAGTTTCTGCCTGTTACCTCTTGTCCTATTACTTGTGACCAACGAGCCGAGCCTGGCTCCATCCTCTTGACACCCCTACTTTACATATTTATACACATTAATGTGGTCTCAGTGGCCTCAGGACTGAAAAGGCCCAACTCCCGCAGCGTTTCCTCAGGGGAGAGATGCTCCAGACCGCTGACCACCTCGGTGCCCCTCTGATGGACCTGCTCCAGGGGCTCCACGTCTCTCTCGTCCTGGGGAACCCAGAACAGGGCACAGCAGGGCTGGGCAGAGGGGCAGGAACAGCTCCCTCGACCTGCCGGCAGTGCTCTTCCCAATGCCCCCCAGGGCACCACTGGCCCCCAGGGCACACCGCTCTTGACAGGGACAGCCCCTTCCCAGGGCACAAGGGCGGGGGGTGCAGGGCATTGGCACCGCTCCGGCCCCTCCTCACGGCTCGGCCGCGCCCCCCGGGCCGGCGGGCAGTGCCGGGGCCCGCAGGGGCCGCTCCCGCCGTACCTGCAGCGCGGGGCGCGCACGCCGCCTCCGCCGCGGGCAGGCCTCGGCCCGCACCGCCTTCCGCCGCCTCCTCCTCCTCCTCCTCCTCCGCCGGGGGCTCCGCCCGCCGCCGGGTGAGCTGCTCCTCGCCGCCGCCGCCGCCGCCGCGCCTCCTCAGGGCGGCGGGCCGGAGGCAGAGCCCCCTGCGCCGGCTACCGGGCATGGCGCTCGCTGCGGCGCCGCCGCCTCCCTCCCGCCGCCGCCGGCGCCGCCATTTTCCCGGGCCGCCCCGCCGCCGCCGCTGATTGGCCGCCGCCGCGCCGCCTCGGGCTGCC
>JAWWEU010000111.1:16768529-16793670 GCA_035583155.1 Acropternis orthonyx | reverse complement strand
GGGGCCATAGCGGACGCGGCGGAGACGTGCGGCCCGGCCCCCGCCCGCCGTGAGGGGACAGAGAGGCTGGAAAGTGTCCCGGTGGGAAAGGACCCGGGGTGGGGGGGGGGGGTTTCATCGGCAGTGCCTGAACATGAGCCAGAGTGTGCCCAGGTGGCCCAGAAGGCCCGTGGCACCCTGGCCTGTGTCAGGAATAGTGCGGCCAGCAGGACCAGGGCAGTGATTCTTCCCCTGTGCTCGGCACTGGTGAGGCCACACCTCGAGTGCTGTGTCCAGTCCTGGGCACCTCAAATCAGGAAGGAGGTGCTGGAATGAGTCCAGAGAAAAGCAGTGATGCTGGTGAAGGATTTGTGTAACAATTATTTTGAGGAACAACTGAGGTAGCTGAGGGTGTTTACCCTGGAGAAGAGGAGGCTCAGGGGTGACCTTACCACTCTCTACAACTACCTGAAAGGAGGGTGTAGCCAGAGGTGGATCAGCCTCTTCTTCCAGGCAACGAGCAACAGGATGAGAGGAACTGGCCTTAACCTGTGCCAGGGGAAGTTTAGGTTGGACATCAGGAAGGATTTCTTCACAGTGTTACTAGACACTGGAATGGGCTGCCCAGGGAGGTGGTGGAGTCACCGTCCCTGGGGGTGTTTAAAGAAAGACTGGATGTAGCACTCAGTGCCAGGCTGTAGTGGACATAGTGGTGTTTGGTCATAGGTTGGACTCAGTGATCTCAGAGGTCTTTTCCAGCCTAATTGAGTCTGTGATTCTGTGAAACCCAGACAGGCAAAAGCCATTTCAGCCCAGTAAGGCAATTGGGGCTGGCAAAGAGAGACTTACAGGAGCCAGATTTGGTAGATAAGAAATTAACATGGGGTTCCTGAGGGACTAGGATATTACGTCATTATTTTAAACAATATAAATGCAAACACATGTATATATTACATCATAAGGTGGATATTTCCTCCTCGAGCCACTAAACATAAGTGTACAAACTTATCTACCAAGAATACAGGGTCAAGAAGTGAACTACTTGTATGTTGGTCACCTGCCTGGTTTTCATTTAATCAGTTTGGAGTACCTTGGGATAACACTTCATTTGTGAGATGTGAGCAGTGGATTTCAGTCTAGGAGCAGGAGTAAAAAGTTTTGAAGTCAATAAAGAATGATTCCCTGAGCCATGAAACCTTTCCTTTTCACCCAAGGCCCCAGGCAAACAATATGCTTTTTTCACTTCACCGTTCTCATGAGTGTAATTAAAGTCAGTAGAGAACTTTTTAACAAGAAAAAAAAAAAAAAGCTAAGTACTATGTATTAAACGGAGAAATTGTATTATGTACATGGTTAAATTGTCACAGTTAATCACAGGAAGTTGTGACATTTGAATACTGAATTTGTGTCATACCCATCAAATTGGAGACAAGACTAGAAAAAAGTGCATCAAGAATTAGGCTCCAAAGTCCATCATAGACTTTTGAACATGCCTACTGCATCGTAATCATAGCAATGTGGGTAGATTTGTTCATCAGCCCAGTGTGGTGAAGGTGTGCATGTCATTTTTCACTGTTGGTTTGCAATATAGGAATTAAAGACTCTAATGCAACACTCAGTTACAGAAATGGCATACCTGGGCTCCACGCCATGGGCGCTGTGTAAGTTACCTGCTCCTCGTTTCCAGTTGAAACAGATACTGAGAGGAAACTTTTTATAGTAGTGTAGATACATTTGAATGAAAGCAAAACACTGAAATCGACACACTTACTAGGAAGTGCTACTAAAATCTTGATGTGTCCTACTACCTCCCAGTGACCTCTTGGCACCTGGATACTGAAAAGTGTTCTGCTTTTATAGTCCACTGTGTTAACAAGCGTAGTCTGAAATACTGTCATTAATAATTAAAATTAAATTACATCTGTCACAGTCACTGAGTGCTAGGAATTTTTTTTTCCTTTCTCCAAGCTCATTGTTCACTAACCTCATTCATAAAATGTGAATATTTGCCACAGGTCTTTCACACATTTGTGAGGTTTTGCTTTTGTAGTAAAAGCTTTTTTTTTTTTTTTTGGGGGGGGGCGGCAGGGAGGGGGGGGTTGAAGCGTATATAATGTATATCTTGTTCTGCATCAGAGATCTCGTTGCATCAATTTAAGTCTATGTAAAATTGTGTTACCAGAAGCTGGAAAATAAAATAAAATAATCTACATGAACAGAAAAGCTGAACTGGTTCATGATGGGGAAAAAGAAACCCCATTTTCCTAATGAATAAAAGTGCATGTATCTCATTGCAGCTTAAGAACTCAACTCTGAGCCGATGCTGTTTATTAAGTTAAGAAATGTAGTAGTAGAAGCCTGTGATGTTGGAGGGTTTCTCTGTGGAGCTGTAGCCTCAAGGAGGAGGGAGTTTGCATTCCCTTGTCATGGTACGAGCAGCTGGATCAATGGCTAATTGTGGTGAGGCTGCGTTCCAGGGACTTGCAGCAAACTCCTAGTGCTGCAGTTGTGAGTCCTACTTTCAAATCAGGAGGGATAAATAACGGAGGAGAGCAAATGAATAACAAAGTTAGTTCAGTTTTTAATAGTAATATAAACTGCCTGAGAAATTTTCACAGTGTTTTATGAGACAAGGATCTAAAATGAAACAAAATAAATGTGCAAGATCTGAGAAGTTTCCAAAGAATTTCTCGGCGGTGTAATAAGAGCACTGAAAATGAGTGAAAAAAGTCTCCTGTTTAAAGACCTTTGAACACAGTGAGCATTTTTATCTTGGAAAGAGTATGTCTCATTAGTGAAATTTTTTCAAAATATCTAATGTATCACATCAATGTAACTAACAAAGGGAAGTGACTTTATAGTTCAGCTTTCATCCTTGTTAGGACTGGGGAAAATGAAAAATCAATAATAGTGATTTCAATGAAAATATCAAGATTTGTGAGAGGAGGGAAGTTATTATAAATAATGAAATTAATTTGGCAAATACTGCATTTTTCCAGTATGTTTTAAAATGCTCTGTGATATTTTCAAAGTGAGCCGTCTTGGGCTTATGTGTTCCCAAACAACATTTTCGTTTCAAAATTGGTATCTTTTTAACCACTGAAAAAGAAGGAAGCAAAACACACACACACACACACCCCTAATTTGTCTCCAGTGAAAATGTGTGTATGCTTTTTGATCACCTGAGATCAGGTGCAAAGGCAAATTCTCCAAGCCATATTTCCTTGGGTAATTTGTTTTAAAAAATGGTGTGAGTACAAACTCTAAAATTTAGTACAATGATATGGTGCTTTAAAACATGTTTTCTGCTGGGGAAGGAGTAGTTAAATAGAGTGTGCCTAGCTACACATCTCACTGAGTATTTTTGCAGAGGGTGGCTCAGCAACGCTCAGTGATGTGCAGGGGGACACTGAGGGATGTAACTGGGGTACCTGATATTTTCTAGCCAGCTTGCCTCTTACTGCAGCATGGATTGTCCTTGGGATAACTATGGAGACACTGGATACAGCAGTGAGGTGAACTGTATGAACAGATGAGAGAATTTATAAATGCAAGATGTATTTATAAACACAACCCTGTGGGCCCAAACACAAATAAACTGAGACACTGTTATAAAATTTAAATATGAAAGTATAATTTTTTAGCATCAATTTCCCACCTTTTCCCCTCCCAGAAACCCTACTGATCTATATATTCTCTTAAGAAGCCTTGGAGTGTTTACTAAAATGGAGCATTACATGATAGCAGATAGTTCATGCAAGTTAACTACAAGAGATATGTGTTTTGTTGCCTTCTTTGGGACCTTAGGCAAAAGTGAGAAGATATCTGAAATGTTAACTTAATGGACAATAATTTTTTTTCCATCCATAGGGGAACACAGGCATCGTGTGTGTATTTTTGCTTTTATTAATAGCATTTTGATAGCACAGTTATAAAGCTTGTCCTTGGCTTGTCTTGAAATATCATACTGACTTCACTTATTACAGAATGCTACTTTAATTTTCCAAGGTGAAATGCTCACAGAGCAGAAACTGGTGAGGAAAATATGGCCAAAACAGTTACATATACCTTTATTTTTAAAGTGCTGTCCAGAAGGGTTTGCAGCAATTTTTGCTGATGCATAAATTGACCTAGACAGTAAATGATACATGACCTTAGAAATATCTGAAGTAGCCTTGCTTGGGAATTTTTAGTAGAGAGTTATTAAATGTCAGAGTAATTTACACAAGCATAGCCTAGTTTATGCTTTTGCATTCTCTTTCCCTCTTTCTCTCCACTGTGCCATCTGAGAACCATAGGAGCTTTAAAAATATTTTACATATATCTCTTTCTTTTTTCTTCCTTCTTATCATAGAGGTTCATCTTATTTTATTTATCACACTCAGAAAATCTCATCAAATGTGGGACTATAATGTAGCTCACAAAGACCTGATCCAGCAGAGCACTAAAGTACCTGCATAACTTCATCGTGATGACATTTTCCATTGCTCATTAACTGGCATTTAAAGAAAATTTTCCATTGCTTGGTGTCTGGGCATTTAGAGGAAATTGTCAGCCAAAATGGGTGAGCCATTTAGAAGAATTAGGTCAGGCAATGAACAGGCTGCAAGTCACAGAGGTCTGGAGGGAGCCCTCGAGGTTCAGACCCCTGGCAGAAAGCTGGGGATAACAAGGAGGGTCTTCTAGGTATTTATGGGAATGCAGGCTCAGTTCCACAGCTCCGCATTCAGGAGAGGAATCATGGTTGTGTAAGACTGTGGAGACTGCTGTTTGTAGAACTTATGCCTTAAACCTCAGCTGGGCCAGTCAGCATCAGTGCTCTGCTGCCTGGAGGCAGCTCAGCAGCTTCTCCCCCTGGAGCAGGTACAATCCCCTGGGTATCTCAGAGTTGTGCTGGCTCATAGTGGGTAGGCTTACACTGAGGAGTGACCAGGAGGAGTCTTGGTCAGTTAATTGCTACATCTCACCTTGCTGCCGAGGAGTTTTCAGAGCTTTTCACTATTTTTCACTCAGGTCCATTTTTGTTTGCTGTGGCATGGGGGACACACTCTCCCAGCTGAATGCATCCTCTGCTACCTTATTGCTTATACACGAAGAGAAGATATAAATAAGGACAGGTTCAAAAACTGTTCACAGAAATTACAGCTGCAAGGTTTGCTTTTATTTTCCTTTTTAAAATAAAAAACAGAACAAACCAACTTTTTGGTTTTGCTGTTGTTGTTTTGTTTTGCTTAAATCTCTTGATCCTGCTGTATTACAGCTCCAGGCTATCAAGTAGTGAGAAATAGGTTTTCTGTTCTGATCTCTTAGTTTCTGGAATTTTTTTATCCCTTTTAGGAAAACAAGTTAGAGGGTTTTTTGAAGAACAGGAAAGAATAGGTTTCCAGCTTGTTTGAAAAGCCTAACAAATATTGATCTACTATATATCTTGTAGATTATTTTTTTCATCAGTGACAAAATCTCAGCTGTATCTGAGACCTTGACTTGCTAAAATTCCCATATGCTACAGTGTAAATCAGTGAAGTATTTTGTCAGCTACCAATCACAAAGCAGTGGATGGTCAGAGAAAATCAGGTTTTTGATCAAGCATCCTGGAGAAGAAAATAAGAAGTGCTCATTTATTTAAAACAGCCTTAGCTTTTGATTGATACATCTGTTCCAGGAGAATGTTTAGCTTAAATAGCTTCCTGAAAAATCAGTGATCAAACTAGTATGAAATTCTCAAAATACAGCCATTCTCCCTATTTCTCCAACATACTCAGCAATTTCTGGATAGACTATTTTTATGTCAAGTGTTCATAACTTGCAGTTGAAAAAACAGTTTCTGTTACCAAAGTGCCTTTTTATGAGGCTTTCATTTTATAAATTCTATACATAATTCTTCGAGCCTGTGTCCTGTTAACTTTAAGCCACAGTTTACATGGAAATGCATCACAATGAAGTCTCCCTGTTCCATCTGTGTGTGTGACTCTGATTATGTGGCATCTACTGCTTCTGGTTTTAATGTTGGGATAATTAGAAGTTACTCTCTCCCAACAGCAGTTTCACAATTGTTGCACAATGATTGGAAGTCCCTGACCAGTACCTGGTGGTCCCACAAGTGCCCTGTGTGACCTCACTGCCATTATGAGTTGTTTCAATGACCAGACCAAGCTTGGAGTAGATACGGGGTTTTGGTCCAGAATTGTGGAGCCCTAGTTTCAGGAATGAACCAAAAGAAAAATTATGTTTCCAATGCCTCACTTGTTTTCTGGTGTTATCATTTCTTTCCCCAGAATGGCTGGTTCTGGCACCTTCCTCAAGCAGGAATGGGTTCTGGGCCCAGTGTCCCTTCTGGCTTTATCTGTCATGGCTTGGTGGTCCTAATTCATAGAGTGAGCAAACAAGTGCCCAGATAAGAATTAGACACCCTTTTGATTATTAATTTTTTCATTTATTTTCAGATGGCTTTTCCTTTTGTCGTATTGTTCACACATAATGCGTCTGACTCTTCCTATGTCACACTACATCTTCGCAGTAATTTTCTGTGCTGTTCTGTCCCTCTAGATTTTACAGCAGTGGATCAGAAAGGAAGTGCAAGCCTTAGCAGAAATAATAAATCCACTGCAGGTCTTGAAGGTACTAATTTCTGCAAAACAAAATACTGCCTCAATTCTGTTATGGGCTAGAAGGGGTGATCAAAGTGAAATACATTCATTGTGGAATTGGTTTGCAAAGCCTGCTTCTAAACCATTACACACTCTTTCTAGATTTCTTTTTCCCCCTGAAAAAGTAAATAGTGCAGTTGTGTCCTGCCTGGCCTGTGACACCGCACCCCATGCAGCGCTTGGGCAGTTCAAGGACTGCTCCCAAGCCAGGCCTGTCTCAGGAGATGGGCAGGGAAGCTGTGTTTGCCTGGTAAAAAGAGGTCACTGGGAAATATGGATCTGGATAACACATGGGAGCTCTGTGAAGGACTGTGCAATGCACTGCTCGTGGGTTCTGCAGGGACCATCCACATCGTGGCTGCACCAGAGCACTGGGAGTCATGGTCACCTCCCAGCTTGGAGTTGCTTGGAGCACTCAGAAGTCTGTGGCATACGTGCTGTGGCTCCAGCTGGAAGGTTAGGGTGGACGGTCATTGCTGGAGTAATGTGACATTTGAAAAAATATTTTAGGAACTGTCCTATAATAGCAGGTATTTCTAATCTATGCAATCTATCTAATTAGGTTCAGCCATGTCCAATTCCTTGTCTGATTGCCTGAGCCTTTCCGCTTAACCAGTCAGGTTTATTCAATAAGGTGTCCTATAATGCTATTTCCTTCCTTGAGAGTATTTGTTATCATGCCCAACACAGACTTAAGAATCCCTCCACTGTTTTCTTATTTTAACATCCTCTGTCTCCACAGCAAAGCCCTGTGCTTTAGTTTGGAGTTCACCTAGCTGAGGAGGAACCTAGGTGAGACTTTGGACCTCATTACTTCTATTTTTAAGTATCTAGAAGATTGTTAAAAGACACAAAAGTATAGAACAGGCACCATTAGGTAGAATCCCCATTAATCTAATACAAGCTGTTTTAAATTGTGGATTCAAATAGTTAACAAGATTAGAAATAATAAGAAATTAATACAGTTGCACGGGCAGTTGACTCACTATTACTGTCATTTCCTTTTGGTTTTGGTCATGGGGATAAGAAGGTAAGAAATAACTGTTTCCTTTTATTGATTGGTTTGATATTCGAAATAAAGATGATTATTTTTTGTATGACCAAGTCTTTTGTAAGTCAATATTATGTTAATTAGAATGGATGTCTTCCTGAGCCTTATTTTCTCCTTCATTTGATCTAATCAGCTGATTAATTTTTAATTGCCTACTGAGGGATCTTTACCATATTGTGATTTGTTTCACCTTTACATTTGGAAAATAATGGTACACCTAAAATGACTCAAAAGTATTGTATGGAGGTATTTCTGCAAGGAATAAATGCAAATTATTATTTCTTCCTGCTTCCTAATTTTAGTGCAATCCACTTTGAGTGCTCATTAATCAAAGAGGTTTGCATGGTGTGGAGTAGTAAGAAGGTGTTTCACTTAGACAATCTTCATGGTAGAAGGTCTGTGACTTGGTGCCCAAATGGAAATGAAATCTCTTGGCTGTGTGTGAATACTGCTGTGAACACTTCCCAGCTTACAACATTTATTCTTTTTGTCCACAAAAGCATTCTGAGATTCTCAGAATAAATGTATTAATAAGCTTAGAAACAGAAGTCTAAAGTTCTAACAAGGCCAAGTGTTGATTACACTGTTGATTTTCTGGTGACAGAGAATAAATCACAGTTCTTGGTGAGTTATTTCAAGTTATTCCCTGAGTGTTTAAAATTTGCACCATATTTGTAGACTGAATTAGTCTTGCTGTAACTTCTAGCCCTTCGGTCTTGTTCTGCCTTTGCCTGCTAGATTGAAGAGCCCTCTATTATCAAATTTTTGTTCCCTATGGAAACCACTTGTAGCCTGTGATCAAATCATTCTTTAACTTTCGCTTTGATAAGTTAATTGATTGAGTGCCTTGAGTCTCTTGTAGAAAGACATGTTTCCTAATAGCGTAATTGTTCCCTTGGCTTCCTCGTAATCCGTGGAATTTTTCATAGTCTTTCTTAAAACAACACCAGGAACCCAGTGAAACTACTAGTCATTTCTCTGATGCCAAATAAGATAACATAACCTCCCTAGGCCTATTTATTTTTGTTCATATGTCTGGCAAGAATTGTAGCCTTTTGTTACTTCACTGCTCTAGAAATTCATAGTAATCTGCTTTCTCATCATGGCCTGTGTTCCCAAACCCTTGCCTCCTTTTTAGGATCCGTTTCTACCAGAGCAGAGTCCTCCCTCATTAAATCTGTCTCATTTTATACTCATTCCTTGATCCATGGCCTTCCTGTTAGCTGTACTGACATACATGGTGTCTGGTTGAACTCATTTAACCCAACTGTCTTCTCCATTATTTTCCATTTTCTAGTCCTCTTCCCGTATTATGAAAATGCTACTTTTTTTTTTTACAAAAGTGAAAGTTAGTCTAGGATGCAAGAGCCAGCTTCAATACCAGTACCTTGTTCCCCAGTCAGGTAATGATGGCTACATAGTTTTTAAGTAGTTTACAATGCCGTTCTGATTTACCATGTCTCATTTTAGCCTTCCAAGGATTAGCTTCTAATGGCTGCTAGTTTTCTAAGTTCTTAATAGTCAATGGAGAGAGATGGAGACCTTCATAGAAAGATGTAGTGGACTTATCTGAAAAATCATAAATCACTTTTCGACAGTGCGTTTTTCTTTTCATTGACTATAATGGGAACATAGAGAAGTTAAGACAAGCTGCCAAACTTCTAGACAGCTATAATTACTGTGGATGAATCCCATCTTTTATGCTTTTTAGCTTTTCAGTCAAACTGTGGTGTGATACAAAGCCAGTTTTCTTACAGGCATCCATCAAGATGGTTGCCTTTAGCAGTTCCATTTGTAATCACATCAGAAAATGATATCAAGTTAGCTTGACAAGATCTGTTTTCCAGAAACCCATGTGGATCAACTTTAATTACATTATCCCTTTTAGTTCTTTATCAGGCTAGTTATCACTTATATGCCTCTTTTGCTTTTCCATCAAATCTTTTTATCAAATCCCTACTTTTTTTACTTTAATATTGGCACACATCCAAAATTGTGAAAAATCTGAGTCTCTGATGTCTTAGATTTTTTCATTTGTTTCTGCACCATCTGTGTCAGGTGGACTGTTTTCTGAAGAGCTCCTGCAATCCTTGATCAGTCAGCAGTAGGTCTCAGGATGACTTAGGGCCATTTCTGGCAAGAAGATCTTCAGAAGTCCTTCCCATGCAGACTGCCCATATGGTTAAGTCCCGCAATCTGCACAATGGAGGGTGAGGTAGTGGGTTTCCTTTTTCTGTTTCAGATTTTTTTAGGGCTTAAAGTGAAAAGTTTCAAAAATATGTTAGATTGTGTGTTTTTATTTCCAAACATGCAAGATTTTAAGCATTTTTTTTAATATTTGAGGGAAAGTTACCACATTTTTGGTTCTTCATTCCTTTTTCTCTGTGAAATAAAGACGTCTGGAAGTAAGCAGACAGACCATGGTATTCTGTTGACCTCTGATTGAAGAAAGATTTACAGGACTGAAGAGAAGTCTATGACCTTGTACTACCTGTGCGCTAAGAGATGAAAACCAACATGTCCTTTTTTACGTAATATTATCTCATGAGGAGAACGCTCTGAAATACATATTTTTTTTTTTTTTTTTTTTTTTTTTTTTTTTTTTTTGCTGTGTCTTACAAGAATGCTTGCAAAACAAAAGCAATAGGAGAAAAAGCGCACAGCGGTGTTTTCTGGATAAGAAGACTTCCCAAAATTTGAAACTCTATCTGACAGAGAATAGATATTCTTGCAAGAGTGTTCATTCAAGTCAACATTATCTTGAGAACAACTGGTGGCATTTTAAGTACCAGTATGCAAAGTTACCTGGTACCAAAGTGATGAGCTGTGAAGGCAAGCCATTGCCATCCTGTCCACCTTGATCCCTCTGCTGGATTTTGAGTAGCACCCTGAAGGACAGAAGATCTCATATTTCATCCCAGCCTCTCCTGTTCATCTGCTGGAGGTATGTATGTGTTGCCATTGTAGAAGTGGATCCTTTCACAAATTGCATCAGGACTTTTTGTGCTTAATAAAGGGTGGGCTGTAATGTCAACAATTATAGGAATAATTTATTTTCTGTAAAGACAGATTATAGAAATAGTTCAATGACACGTTCTAATTCCTGGGTAATCCGAGGACAGATTTTGCTGTGAAGCCAAGGTGCTGTTGCCTGACAATGATGTTTTGTAATAATTCTCAGTGTCCTTATAAATATTAGGGAAGCACTGACCACCCACTGCTGGAGGTTAATTTGCCTCATTTGGAGATGTCTGGAATTTTCTTTATTCACTTTTCTTAGTCTTATTGCTTCCTTCATTTTTTGCTGTTCTTTGCTATTTTTTCCTCTGCATCAGAAGTAAAGGTAATGGTTTTGAAGGGGCCACGCCACCAGATGGACCAATAGGAGGGACTGAGAATGTTGGGTTTTTAAGTTCCTACTTTGCCAGTATCATGTGGAACATTTTGAGAGAATATTTTCCAAAATGCAGTTTTATATTCCAGAATTAATATCTTGTAGCACAGCAAGTGCTTCACAAACACACTACCTAGTTACTACTCCAACATCTCCTACAGCAGTTTAGCAGAATATTTGCACTGAAGCCATTGCAGATATTTGGGACAAATCACCCTTAGGCTCATTATAGAAGTTACCTAACCAGCAATGAGTTGCATCTCAACATGAAGATATTTATGTGATTACTTGTTGGGAGGTGTTTATCCAAGTGTAAATTACTCTGCCTCAGAACAGATTTTAGCTGGTGCTGACAGCTTGGGTGACTGGCACATTGTCAGTTTCATAACACACCTAAATGGAAGGTGCCAAAAGAACCTAAATGGTATTGGTGCAGCGAAAAATTTCCAGTAAAAATTTGTCTCCAGATATGTTGGCAGAAATAGGTTGGTTTCAGTTAATAACTGGGATGAAACAGGATTAAAACCTATTATTTTTCTTTCACACTGTCTTGGGAGGGGGAATCTGCATTGATGTGAAAGCAGTGCATGGTGATACTGCTGTGGTAAAAGAAAATTGCATGGTTTACACTTCTTCTAGTGCATACTCTTCCTCTTTTCAGATGTCCCTGAACTACCCCTCCCCAGCTGTGCAACTTATTTTCTGTCCTAATCATTCTGTCAGAGGTTTCCTGGGGTGAAACTGCTGTGCTGTTGTGGATATTTTGCCTTCATTTTCCCAAGAATAGAAGACATATGCGGTCACTCCATGTGGTAGCTAGTCAGTTGTGTTCCTCTCTCTGTCATCCAGTTATACAAAATCTGATGTAAAAAAAGGTTTTCTCAAATTAAATTCCTACTAATATTAGGAAAAGTGGTGGTTAAGAAGAGCAGACAGACCCAATTTATTATCTCCATTGCTCTGGACAAGAGAATCGCCACACTAGAGTGATGCTACATGTGGTCCAGAGTTCACACATTACTAAACACATCTCACATGCACTTTATTAGACAGAGTATAATCCAGACATGGGATGCAAAATCAAAGTGAACCACACTTTGTAAGTTTACAGCTCAGGAAATGGAGAGAAGCTGCTTTCCTTCTGCTCACTGCAACAGGAATCCTTTTGAAAAGAAGGTTCATTCCAACCTCTGCTTTGGAACTGTGCTGCATGTGATTTCATCCCATTAGCTGTGATGGTCACCATTCAGTCCTCAAAGTGATGATGTGATGTACTGGGGGAAAGGGTTGTTTCCAGTGTCATCAGGATAAATCTTCCTGTGAAAACTTGACCAAGAACACACATGTTTTGCAATTCTGTCTGTTTAAAGAAACCAGTTATTTCCCCACAGTACTGTAGAATCTTTTTTTTTTTTTTCCTGGCAAGAGATGTAAAGAACTTGCAGTTTCTATGTATTATAATAATTTTTGATGCAGGAATGGTTCACATACAGGTTTTCAAAACAGAAGGAATGTAGCCCACAGTTTTGTTTGTTTCATTTATTTAGCATGGCATGACTAGGTCCTGGAACTGGCTTATATGAGGTCATTACCCTATTGATTAAATAGTGTGATGAAAAGGGCATGATAATACACTGCTGGGAGATTATTGCCAGACACTTTGAAAACAAAGCTGCTGAAAGGAGAGCAGTTGTGAGACCTTCAGTGTGGTGTGTAATTAGCAAGTGAGTAGGAATTAAAATAAAGGATACATGGCATGATATAGTGATTATGTGCAGATAAGCAATGTTTTGAATACTCCCTTTTGGTAACTCTAATGAGAATACATCTTAGTGCAGGAAATGTCTGCTGGGACTACACTATCCAGAATTCTTAAACAAACCGTGCAGTAAGTTGTTAACGACAGTGAAAAGAAACCATGGAAGCAATGCTGCAGATCTGCCTCTTTCTTCAAATCTTTCTCTCTGGGTCTTTCTTTTCTTCCAGAAATCTCATACTAGCATAATGAATGTTCAAGGAAAACAGTACATCTGTGCTATTTTGGGGCAATGGAGCGCTATTTCTTTTTAAAAATCCAAACAATCTTTTTGGGGACAACTACTGGATTTGAACAAACCACCTTCAGAGTGGGAAACATCAGCCACTACAAGAAGAAAGAGAAATTTAAACCTGGAATGCACAAGCAGTACCAAACTTGTGATTCTTGCACTCAGTCTAGCCTCCTCTCCGCCCCCCTGAGGAGCACAAATACTGACATGATCCTGAAATAAATCAGGGCATCTGATTTGTTCTGTGGCATATGTTTCACCTCAGCAACCCTTTTGGGCCTGCAAACCCAAAAGATTAGAGGCTTTCCAGGCAGCACCACAGTTGCCTAAAGGGGAATTAAATGAAAATGTTCAGAATGTGGCACAGATCAACTGCAGAGAGATAGATGGGTAGACATTGAGAGACATTTTGCTGGCCATTTCTTTGCCCAGTTTCAAGCTCCTTCCAGTCATGAAATTCATCACAAGACACTGAAAATCTCCTGAATTTTATTGTTAGTGCAATTCTTCAGAATCTTACCCACAGTGTTATAGGCCAGAGAGGGAGAGCTCCTGTCTTAGTGTCTGCTTTCAGAAATCTCGTGTTACATGTTACATAGGCAAAGTTAAACAGCCACAACAGCAGCAACAGTGGGAGAGAAGAGGGCACCATGGGGAAAAAAAAAATCAAGGAAGGGAGAAAAGAGGAAAAGAGCAAAACCGTGCCATTTTGGGGGAAAGCATCTACTCAAGGCAGAATGGTGAAACTGCCATGGCGAGGGCAAAGTAAATGGGGAATATTCTGTCTGGCTCTATTAACCTTAATTTTAGTTCCTCTTTTCCATTTTTCAGCTTAAGTAAGCAAGCATATAGCCATGTTTATAGAATAGCTGGAGTAATGAAGATGGAATATACCAATTTGGGGCTAATTCTTGCCCTCAGAAGAGCTCAGGGACTGCAGCTGTGGCCAGCCCCTACCAAAAAGGAGTGGTGAGAAGAACAGCTCCTTGTATCTGACTTCCCATTACATCCTCACCAGGGACCACCATAGTCTAGCCCTTAGAATAAATAGATGAGGTTAATTTTTCCAGCCTTAGAGTTGGCTTAGCAGCTCTCAGCACTGGTTCAGTTGTGCTCCCACTCAAGCTAATGAAGTGGTTTCCTTGGACCCAAAACTCCAGACTGCCTTTTGTTCTCTTCCTATTTGATATCTTCACCTTCCAGATCATTAAAGGCAATGCTTTCCCCACCATTATCACAATGCTGTTATACACTCAGAGCCATAATGTCCTTTGATTAGGGGACCTGGGAGAAGTGTGCACCATGGCACATTTGACCACATCCTCCGAAACTGAGGTTGTGGCTGAGCTAATTATTTTCACGGCTGGAAGAGAACAGGCTATGCTTCCTAAAGAGTGGGAAGATATGTGTATGTGTGAGCCTGTGTTTGTGTGGTTATACCATCTGGGAAGAGCAGAGCCAGATATACTTCCGCTTGGCTTTTTTTTTTTTTTTTTTTTTTTTAATGTGCAAATCCTCTGTAAAGATGTAACTGGAGAAGTCTCATTTCTGTGCCTCAAGTCCTGTGCTTGTCTGAGGTTTGGCATGCCGGGGACTGCATCTCCCTACAGAAACCCTGCCCTCTGGAATTCCTGTTCTGCCATTCCCCAGCTGACGCCCTTTGCCTCTGTGGGCAGGGGGGAAGTTGCCCTTCCTCCGCATTGCTTGTTTTTGTTACACTAGCAGTATGAGGTACCCTTTATTTATAATCTGAACGTTAGGGATGTTGGGCCAATCTGGTGCTTCCAGCTGGCTGAACACTTCCTAGCGCTTTGGATGCCAGATATAACATAATTTATTGTGGAAAACAGTAGGGGTAATACACTTCTCGCTATCAAAGGTTAATGTAGAGTATCAGCAGCTCTTCGGCAAGGATACACGTATTGTTGGACAGTCTGCAATTATGTGTCTCTTATTAAAATAGAAAAACAAATTGCTTTCCTTTTTGATGCTGCTGTTCAGCCCCTTCTCATTCCCCTCCTTCCCCTCGGTTATTTTAACTCCTTAATTGCATTATGCAGTTTTCACACATTACCTCAGGGAGAAAAAAGCAATTGTACTTTGTTTGTTTGGCATGAAACTGAGCAAACTAAGGGAGATTTTTTTATTTTTTGGCTTTGTTTTTTACTAAAACATCCATTTCTGTGCCAAGGCGGAGTAAAACTGCTGAGGTAGCCAAGGCTATAAATTGAACTGGTTCTTTTACCTCTAAAAAATATTAAAGCATCCTTCTGCCACTGAGCTGGCACCCGTTGCTGGATCAAGTGCTACTATTAACGGGAAATCGGGAAAGTACATTATGACTCCAGTGCTGTCATTACCAGAGGGTTTCACTGAACTATAGCATTCAGGAAAGTGAAACTGTGAAGACCAGAGAAAAATGGCACATTTAGAGCAAGGAAAAGGATGCCTCAGACAAGAATCTTGGTGACACATTAAGAGTTTGTGAAGGTACCCAGCATGGGAGGCAAGTGGCTGCTTTGTTTAAAGGGGATATATTAGGTAAAGTGTCCCATTATTCTTCATGTTTCGAAAGACACCGGTGTAGACTTTTCTAATGGGCTCATTTAATCAATTCTAGATGATCTGAAACCTGCCAAGACAATATTGTGTCTGCCTGAAATCTAATGAGGTTCATTCTACACCAAGGAAAACCCCAGAGAGGTTTTATTGGCAACTTTTTTTCTTCCCTCTAGAGTAAGCTCCCTCTCAGGGATTCTTAAGATGCCTAAGAGGGATGTTTAAATCACCAGAAAGAGACAGTGAACTACATTGATAGTTCAGTTAAGGAATATAAAGAAAACATATAGAATATTCAGTTAGTAAAGGTTGTAGTTATTTAAGACATTAAGTTATCACTTACCATGGGTGTTGCCAGGTCAGCAGGTGGGAAAGCTCCCTTCTTCCTCCAAAGCCATGCTGAATTCACCAACTCTTTTTGCATCAGAACCATATGGAAGACTTAGGTGAACATTTTGTTATAGTTCACAGTCTGGGCTGCATCTGACTTCCATTTTATGGGATAAAAAATTGACAAATAATACTCAAATTCAGTTTGGTTTGCTTCTCCTTTTCAAAGTTCTTTAGCGACCTGAAATAATCTTCCTGACACCCATGCAAGGTAAGCATAGCTATCGAGTTTTACAGATGTGGAAACTGAGGCACAGAGAGGTTAAATAGTGTTGTTTGAAAATATGGGTGCCTAAAATGAAGCAACTTGAGTCTATGATCCAAATAGCAAAAGTTCCAAGCTCCTGATTTCATGAGAAAACAAGGATGCTCAGCACATCCATGCGGCAGGCCTTGAACTGACGTGCTGAAATCTGCTGCAGGGCAAGTGTCCCTCAGGTATGGTTCCCCAACCTGTGGTCAGAGCACTAGACCAGAGCACTCCTGCATGATTTTCAGGACTTGCATGTTGTTTCTAGCCCTGTTTAGGATTTGGGAATCTGACCTTTTCACTGATTTTTTCTTACCTACTCTTATTCATGTGCCTTAATTCTTCACCTGCTTTTTTTTTTTTTTTTTTGCTGTTTTTTTCTTGCCTTTTTTTTTTTTTTGTGTGTGTGTGTGTGTGTGTGTGCGTGTGTGTGTGTGAAGTCTCCTTACAGGCATGTTCAACTCCATTAGAAAATCTCTGTAGCAACATAAATATATTTTTTGTTTTTGTTTCCTGGGATAGGGTTCCCTCTGAGAATTACTCATCAAGCCACGTATTTGCTTTGCTCAGCACTATTGTAGTAGAAATATTTCTTGCTTATTTAGTCTTACCCACTGGTCTGACATTCCCGTGTTACCACAACACAGTCGACTGAGAGCCTGGAGTGCCCAGGGAATCCAAGATTCTGGCCCAGGAGTTAAAAAGCAAGCAGTGATTTTAACTGTGTGTCATTTGGGGTCTGGTTGGGGCATCATCACATTTGATTTTTCAGCGTGTCTTGAGCCCTGACTCTGTAAAGCTGGGATTGTTCTGGGTGCCTGAAGGCAGCAGCCCCTGTAGTTCACAACAAACATTCCCAACCCGAGGTTCCCAAGGAGCAGATGTACCTTCAAAACAGTGGTTATTTTAACTGAGCACTTACTAGTTCGACTAATACAGTTTCTGTCAATTCATAGTGTCAGTAAGTTAAACAATATTGAGCTACTATTTCACAATTCCTTGAAAACCATCTATTCCCCAAGTTACAGCGGAAAAGAATATTCTCCCCTAAGTTGTTTTCAAAGAGGTTTCAAAAATCACTCAGATAATGAGACTCCAGTCCTGTGAAATTTTATCAAAGGGCACTCTTTCCCTGGACTCAGATATGAACCTATTTTGCCAATCAGATAAAACTTCCCAAGCTTTTCCCTAGCAGCATCAGTGGTTAACTTGATCTCATTGCACTGTAAAAGATTTTGTGCTACAAATCATTTTTCATAGAATCTCTTTGTTATGTTGGGTGAACTCTGGAAAGATTATTTGTAAGAACATTTCCAGGAACATTAACAACACAGTGTAGTCTCCAATGAAATAAAAATTACTTTAAAAGGGTTTCTTTTAGATTAATAAAAGAGAGAATGTATAATGAAAAGGGCTGATAGGGAAATGTATAAGTGTATTAATAGGCAGAAGAAATACCTATTAAGCAGAATAATGTCAGTATACCAGCCCCTCGTCCATTTAAAATTGTATATATTATTTTAGCAGTTGGGAATCCTTCCTTCCACCTTGTGAAAGCTGACAATTTTTACTTACAGCCTGAAGCTAAATACTGCAGTGCCTCAAAATGGAAGATGAAACAGGCCAACAGGTTTTCTTTGTCTTTTGAAAGAAATGGAGTGTCATTTCTTCTCCCTCCCCCTCGTGTGTTCCTCCCCCAGCTACACCCCTACTGGTATTAGCAGCTTTTCCTCCAAAAAAGCACTAGATGGTGCCCCTTTTCTTTGAGAGTGACAGAGCTGGATTCCCAGGGGACGTGCGGCTGCCCTGTCGGGAAGATCTTCGGACACAAAAACTTGTAGTGTCTCCTTGTGCTTTAATATAATTAAGAGTCCAAGATAACTCTCTTTTACTCTTTCAAGTCTTCAAACTTGAACTGGATCCATCTTTAGGAGACTGTCTTGTTCCTGTCGGAGAACGAGTCATTACTTCAAAGATTCGTGAGCAGTAAAATAATTTTTAAAAAGTGATTTTAAATCAAAACGGTGAAAAAATAGGGTATGTGTCTTCCCCCCCTGTTTTCAGCAGCCCAACACTGCAGCGTCAAAGGACATTTGCATTGTTTGCTGAAAAGAAAACTTTTCAAGGCAAGGATCTTTAGATGTTAGCTGGGCAGTGTGACTGATATTAATTTATTAATTTTATTATGAGTCTTGTTAATTTTATTATGATCCCTATCTTTCAACTGACTGAGCAGCCTTTTGTAAACGGAATTGATA
Organism: Acropternis orthonyx; assembly: GCA_035583155.1. NCBI lineage: Eukaryota > Metazoa > Chordata > Aves > Passeriformes > Rhinocryptidae > Acropternis > Acropternis orthonyx. Next base: position 16,775,094 of record JAWWEU010000111.1, on the reverse strand, counting down.
TTATATTTCAATATTTATCTTTCAAAATAAAGTGTCAAGCAGGGAATATGGCCTAACCTTATATTCTGCATGTTTTGTCAACTTTCTACCTTTGTTAAAATAAAAAATAATATTAATCATGATTAGTAGATTGTCACCTATCTTTTGAAACAGGAATGAATACTTGGCTTAAAATATATTATCTACCTGCATCTATATTTCTTACTGCCTTGAAATAGGTGTTTACCTGGTACATTTCATCTTTGTATACTGTCATTGTATTCTAGACTCTTAGAAGAAGAAACAGATAACATGACATTGAAACAAATTCAAAATCAACAACAAATAAAATGTTTGCTTGTTAAGAATGAAAGTTGAGGCAGATATCAAACCCCTCATTGTGAAATCCCTAAAATGTAACTGGAAAAAATAGAAAAAGCCACTTTCTTTAATCTGTTTGTTTATGCATTTGAAATGACAAAAAAATAATCATTCTTTAGAGTGACCCAAGATAAATTAGTCCAGGTTTGTCATTTCTTACTATTTTTGTAAATGGTCCTTAGAAAATTAGGTCCGTTGACATCTGGGAACAAAAATTCAACTGGGAAAAGAAGGTTTAATATGAAACAGAAAGAATTATTCCCATGCTCTGGCTGCCCTGTCATATGTCATGACATGTGGCAGGTTGACTGCTCATTAATTCTATTTATATCAGTATGATAATACACCCCACTGAGTACACATGTGTTAAAATATTCATAAATAATGTTTAGTGCAAGCAGATATACATTACATGCCAAAAGAAGACTATTATTTAAAGACAAAACCGGTAAACAGTCAAACACAGAAAACTCTTTTTATTGTTGGTCCAGTACGTTGTGTACCATCAAACTCACATTTAATTGCCTTTACTTGCAGACTCTGTCTCCAGCAATTCAATATCCAATACGCCTTTATATTTTTTAACAACTTGCAAAAGAAGCAGCTCTTACTGAAAGTAATTGGAATTTCAGCAATTACTGTAAATGTCATATTATCTCAAAGCAGTAACTATAACAATTTGAAATATTTAAAATGAAGGTTTACTTTGACCTTCACATATTTCAAGGTACTTTTACACAGCTGAAAGCTCTACTCTAAATATTAAAAAATTCAAATGTGAACTATTTTTGGAGGGAAATGCAGTTTAGCCTCCAAAATAGTTAACTGTAAATTTTAAGCAAAAAATAGCAAAAACCAGTTAATCATATATTGCTCAGGATATTTTATGTTACATATACATATTTCTTAAACTTTAAAAATGCCTTTTAAATCAGAAAATGAAAAGTATTTTTTACAGGTAGGGAATTTTTATAATAGAATGTGAAAGTAATGTAAGGATATTAAAAGAGATATATCTATGTCTTAAAATCTGTTTGTTCAGAATCAAAATGCTTTTCTATGTGCAATCAGTTTTGAATTACTCCTAGCTTTGGATCAGAATTATTAGAACATTTAGACATGACAAGAAATCCGTATGAATTATGTTGAATTCTTTTATTTAAAAATACCTTTAAAATGACCTATTAAATTTAAAAATGCAGTTCAGAACTTCAGAAATTATCACAAATTATTGTGGACTAATGGCACAGGTGTTAAAATCCCTGCGAGTTTCAAAATTATTAACAGAAGGTATGAAATGGCACATGTTTATTTGCAGTTATTTTGATAGCAGTTCCCCTCCTACGTAAGTACAAACCAAGCTGGTTTTGATATCCTGTTAGTGCTTCACATTTGGAAAAAAATTTCAAAACTTTTTAAAACATCAAATGTTGCAACGGGGGCACTGAGAAGGGAGGAGGGGGGAGCGCTTCAGGAGGAAATTTTGGGAAGATATATGATGAGATTCAGAGCTCATGTGCGTCGCAAAGGGCAAATAATTACCATGTTTCTACTCAGTTTTAAGGGCTCCGAGCAGGGGCAGGGTGAAGTGACTGACTCTAAAGAGTACATAACCCTTCTAATCACAAAACCATACTAATGTTTCTAGCAGCAGCGAGGCATGTTGGCTTCTGATAAAGGACAGAGAGGGAGCACAGGGGCGTGATGTTGCAGAACCATCTCTTCAGCACGTTTGGGAGGGATGATGGCTTTGCCCACAAAAAACGTGCCCCCTGATTTTGGCTGTGCTGCCCAATGCACCAGCTGAGTTGCCCCCATTGCCCAGCCGTAGAAGTGGCTCAATTTTTACCCATAGGTGAAATGGTTAGAAGGGGTTGAGAAGGGGTTGGGAATTTTCTCTTTCTTTGATTGAAAAGGCTGGTTTGATAACCTCAACCTATTTGTTTTTTTTTTTTTTGTTCCAGGAGGGGATCGATTTCAAAGAAACTTTCATCAGAAGAGATTTGTCAGCCGTCGGATGGAATTTCTGGTTGAGACCAGAAGGAGATGGGAAGGTTGGAGTATCAGGTAGCGCCGTGATCGGTCGGGACACTCACCTGGAATGTGGAAAATCAAGGTTCAGGCCTCGGGACTTGAACGTGAGATTCACAAAGCGAGTCCCTCAAAAACTGTGCTTTAGAGCTGTTTGCTTGCTGTGCATTTAACTGTTTATGCAAAGTGGAGCCCTGCTAGCTAGCAGAAGATCTTGAGACCTGATGTGTCCCTGATGTGCTAGTCTTAGGACTAGCCTAAGACCTAAGGCACTCGGTGTAAAATGAGAGAGAATGGCAAAGCAGCAGCACTGAGTGCTTTACTTACCCAGCTTTCAAAGACTGTCTGTTCATCTCTCATTCTTGTGTATAAGATTCAAAAAAAAAGTCTTGGTCCCAGGGAGGAATGGGAACATTTCTGAAATCTCATAAAAGCTTTGCAAAATACGAGACCTGCTTCTCCCATCCCACTGCGATCCTCTTTGCTATAGAAACAAATTGCAAAAATCCACTGAATTCCTGGGAGCAAACTGTGACTCATGTAAAACAGTTTGTCAATTGCTAGGGAATATACTGGATGTAAGGTTCATTGTAAGGATAAAAAAAAATGCAGTCTCTTAATAGGACAGCTTTTAAAAATAAAACGCTTTCTGAAATTTAAGAAACTTTGTAATAATCTAAACAAGGCTTTTAATCTTGGTAATGTTAGTAGCAAATTATATACAGCATCTAATTTTATCAGGCGATAACAGTTGTAGTTTTTATCTTCAAAAACAGGTTGTGAGTGCTAGAGGGGAATAACTCTTCATAGCAAAAGCTAAGTTAATTTTGCGTTGTCTTATGTTGCTGGCAAAGAAGCCTTTCTTTATTTAGTTCATCTCTTTTTCTGTTTTTGGTTTGGGTTTTTTTCCTCTTTTTGGTGTTGTTTTGTTTTGATTTTTTGTTTGGTTTTTATTCATAAAAAGAGAGTAATTTCACAGGGCAGTTTATTTAAATGCAGAAAAAAAATTCACATTAAAAAGATCTCTCATTATAAGCTTTCTGAAAGTTTGCTGCGCACTTTCATGTAAAACTTGGCCTCAGTACAGAACTGCTGTACAATCATTTTCATCTGAGATTTGAACATATTGGAAGAACTAGAGCAGTTCTTTCTTCTATCCTGTCATTTTTTTCCCTTGGAAATGATGAGCATATGGCAACCACCCTTACTGGATTCTCAAACAACAGGAGGGACCTTATTTCGATTCCTACATCCTGTCATCAGTGAATCCCATGATATTTTGTTCTTGCAAGGCTAAAGATGTGATTCGCATTTGCCATAAGGACAGGGCTTAATGTGATACCATTTTACCACAGGAGCCCTCAATCAGTTAATTAAACATGATATAAATCACTGCATGTATTTGTAAAGTAAGATTAATATGGCAAAGTCAGAGTAATGAGGAATCCTCACCATTGTCTGAGCGTGAATCACTGATACGAAGATTACCCTTTTTGAAACTGGATATCTTTGAGTGGGTTTTGTTGGCTTAATCCCTCAGACTGCTTTGTGCAACTTGAAACCCAGAGCTGTCATCTTTAGCCAAAATTTCAGCCATAACTTCCTCAGCTTTCACCCAATCATTTAAATCAGCATTCATAATACTTCGAAAGATCAAGCCTTTCAGCATACCACAAGGCTTCTTCATACCACCTGGGACATTGGCAACATATTTAATAAATATTTCATTTCATTTCATCGTGGAGATACTTTTCTTTTTTTTTTTTTTTCCTTTTTTCTTTTTCTTTTTTTTTTTTTTTCCCCTGGGGGATTTACAGGGTACCCACACCAGCACATTCCATCACTGCGGTCACTTAGGTTTACAGCCTTAATAATAGGATTTCTTTTTTTCTCTCTTGAGGTGCTATGGAGCCTTGTTAAACTAGAGCAATTACAGACACACAAGATAGGTGCTCTGGAAAGATCAAAGACCCCCTAAAGACAGCTCTGTAGAGTTCTGGAGCCCTCTTTGAAAAGTGCTCAGTTAACAAAGTAGAGATGTATAAAACCCCACTTTAAAAATCCCGTGTTCAACTAATGGTAAAGGCCTGACATTATTTAATATGCCATCATATGATCCACTTTAGGCACTCCCTTTTCACACCAAACTTTGAACCACTCTGAAGGAAGTCTCTCAATAGATGGACATGCTGTGGCACTGTGTGCATCCCGTGGCATGGTTATGGATACTGGTTATGGATCCATGGCAGGGAACATCATCCTCTTGCTGCTGAGCAATAGTCCTGTATTTCACTGTTCTAAAACTCTGGACAGATTCTGTGCAGTTGGCAGCCTTGACTCTTTGAATTTCAGTTAGGAGTGTGTATGAGAGGACAGGAAAAGGGAAGAAATTATGCTGCCCTTGTTCTTGAACTGAATTCTGTGTTCATCAGGGCAGTGGAGACAGGGATCAGAGTAGGGGCAGATCCAATGAAAAGAGAAGGTGCTTCCACATCTGTCTCCTCAAACAGAACCCTATGCTGGAGCTCTTACAGTGTCTAAAGGAGTCTCAGAAGCATTATACTATGAAAGGGGCTTGTAAGAGGATAAGATACAATCAGAATTCTTAAGTGCTTTCCAGAATTCATAGACTTTACCCAGGAGATGCTTCCATCAGCTTGGGAAAGATCTTGATAGTCCCACTATGAATGAACTGCACAAGAGGTATTGTTCTAACAAGCTGGAGTTTGCCCCAGTTGGGGTTGAGATGCCTGGGGAGTAATTCAGTGTCACAGAATTAAACTTGCACCTCCCAGCTCACAAGAGAATACTCTGCTATTGCACCTTCTGCTCCTTCGTCAGAAAAAGGAGAAAAGGAAGAAAAGATATGGGTGCTTTCTGCTTCTTCCAGTGCAGTTGGGATGCTGGATGTCAAAGAGCAAGAGCAGAGAGCACAGTGGTGACTCCAAAAGCCGAAGGGGAAAGAGATGTAGTAGATACTGATCCCTTCTCCACACCTTATCTGCAGACAATTGTCCGAGCAGACTAAGCAGTGAGCGCCACGTGCTCTCAGACTGTCTGATGTGAAGTCAGTGGGGTTCATGTACCTCCTGGAGTGGGTGATGTGGGTGTAGGGGCCCTTCAGGTTTACTATTGTCTATTCTGGAGCCTTTGTTTAGTCTTTGTTGATGCAGTGCTTAAGGGTTCAACTCCGTGAGCCCGAAGTCAGCAGCTTAAGAGCATACAGAGCCCAGCCCTAAGGTCAGGGACTTGGGTGGCTGCTGAAGGAAAGCCCCTGGCTGACCCTTTTTGTCTGTCCCCATGGCCTTCAGAAAACCGGTAGATCCTGTGCAGCTGGAAATACCGTCATTGCTGTCAGAGTTTTGAAAGGTCTGTATTTGCTAATGTGTGAATGATGAAAGTAAAAAGGGTAACAGGAGAATCCCTGTTGTATTGATAACTTTCCTAAGCTGCAGGTGCATAAACATAAACACTCGAGAACGCTGATCTTCTTTCTGTGATTTTCATTAGGTTAAAAGAAGTAAAAACTGAAACTGAAGTGAAGAAGTCTATTACAGAATTGAGAGTTTCATTTGTGCTACTGTTTTTATCTCATTCGTGTTCTTTTTAAGTTCACAAATTCAGAAGATTTGCTTTTGATGCAGCAGTTAATGAACATCATTGTGATACTGATTTGTGGATAGCTATTTGAGATTTAGCCTAACAATATGCATAAATTACCTCACAATACCTTGGAAAATGGCCTGTTTAAAGAACTTCACTTTTCTATGATCACTGTCAATACAGTTTTCATGATAAAGATTGTCATTATACCAAAATGGTATAGTACTGAAAGGCTATCAGATAAAAGATATGTTTTCCTTTGAAGTCTTAAAAATATTTCTGAGTCTGTTATGAGGCAGGATTTTTATCATAAATGGGTCCGTTAGATAGAATGACTAAAAAGAAAATAAGAGAAATAATTATGACAAGCTAAGCTGAGAAAGGAAAATATAAAGTGTCAGAAAAGTCTCTGGGCCTGGGTTGTACCTGTAGATATGCTGGGCATTTGTGTGACCATTCATGAGTGTTGTTACTGTTCTCAGAAAGCTGCAGTGTCTTTCTTTTTCTTTTTCTTTTTCTTTTTCTTTTTCTTTTTCTTTTTCTTTTTCTTTTTCTTTTTCTTTTTCTTTTT
>JAWWEU010000111.1:16730901-16768429 GCA_035583155.1 Acropternis orthonyx | reverse complement strand
TTTTTCTTTTTCTTTTTCTTTTTCTTTTTCTTTTTCTTTTTCTTTTTCTTTTTCTTTTTCTTTTCTTTTTCTTTTTCATTTTCTCTTTCCTTTTTTTCTTTTTCTTTTCCTTTTTCTTTTTTTTCTTTTCCGTTCTCTTTTTCTTTTTCTCCTTTTCCTTTTCCTTTTTATTTTTATTTTTATTTTTATTTTTATTTTTATTTTTATTTTTATTTTTTTATTTTCCTTCCTTTTTTTTCCCTCCCCCCTCCCTCTCCGGCCTTCTTTCCTACCTATCTCACTGAACTCTCATCAGCAGAGGCTGAAAAGCAGTTGCTGTTTCCATCCTCTTAAATGTCCTATAGCAGTACTAAACTATCCTGTGTTTTTTACAGTTTTCTGTTTAGAGTTCCTTCTTTTTCTACTCTTGGAATCCATCACTCCCATAAAACTCCAGTTACAGCTGCATTTACTTACTGTGTGGCTTGCTTTTATGGCTCTTCCAAACCTATATTGCCTTTTACAAAACCTGCAACATATAGTCCCATGTTCATTCTTGTTCTTATTTTTGCCCTGTGGGTGATATTGCTTACTTATCCAGTGCTGTCAGCCCCTGAATAGCTTTGCTTTATTTATTCCTTTCTTACATTGTTGTGTTTTGTCTGATATCTAACCTAAAATTCCATGTCATTTATGATGAAAACTTGCAAAATGCAAACAGTTTACTCAGAGGATTAGAGTTGATGTGAAGGATTAATGCAGAGCTAAGGAATCTCCCTGCAAGATATTTGGATCAAATCCAGCCTGCACAAGTTACCACAAGTTGTAGTGAGCAGAGAGAATGTATATTTTCATTGGCTTGGGGTATTTTTGTGTAAAATCACTCAAATATTGAGATAGTTTTGTTTTTAGTGAGGTTTGTATGCTTTTGGGCTTGAAGCACTACAGTCATTTTATTTCAGGATGTGCATCCAAGTGAATTTTACAATTGGTGCCTGAGCATCCAGGGAGAAGGTACTTGGAGCTGATAAGAAATGAACGTGCAAAGTAGGAATGTCTGTGTGTGTGTGTCCAGCCAGGAAGGGGAAACATTGCCACAGGACTTTTGTCCTCACAATCAGAACAGCTCAGCAACCAAATCGAAAATTTGTTTATAATCCATTTGTGAAACTGAACTACTTAATTCCCAACTGTTTTGAATAGTGTTGAAAAGATAGGGAGGCATTACATCCTGCTCATATATTCTTCATAGAAAAGTTAACCAGAGTGAAAATCCTCAAAGGCACATGTAAGATTATTGGCTGTGGACTATTCTCTTATATCCAGCAGTGTTGGCTGGAGACGTGAAAAGTCCTGTGTGTAGCTGGAATCAGACTAGCTGAGAATGCCTGAGAAATCTTCTTTCTGGGACTGAGAAGGCTGGACTGAAGAGTGGTCTGAGTTCCTTAAAGTCAGTTTGCAGGTGAAAAAGTATTCTCAAGTTCCTCATGTTAATCCCTCTTTTTCCCCAAACACTAGTTCTAAATAGTAAATTTAATATTGAGTAGCAAGTGTTGGGGGAATAGAGCTCAAGGATTAAACAGCTTGTTGGGTAAGTTGTAGAGCAGCCCATGGTGCTGGAATCTTTTTCAATTCAAATATTTGATATATAAAATTGAGAAAAACACCCCAAACCAAACCTGAGCTTGAAAGCAATCAGGATCTCTGTCCATATGCTTTATGTTAAACAGATTCTAATTTCCTGTCATGTTTTTTATAGATGTGAAATCTTCCTTCTAATTTTAAGATTAAGGTAGGCTACAGCCCTGAAAATAGTTAATGAGTGCTGTCAAGACTGCTCTTTTACACCGGCTGGAGGATCTGACCCAGCTTTGGTATTTGGTGGTAATGCTCAAGTAGGCTTTAGTGGCTTTTGCCCTGCCTCGTAATTTCTTTTCAGCATAATAAAAAGCTCTTTAGAATGTTGCTACATAGATTAATATAGAAAGTGCTGGTGATACTTTTATACACAGGGAGTTTAATACTTGGATGCAAGAGCAAATTGATTGCAGACAATCCTGTGCTTGAGTACCCAGGAGTGAAAGGAATGATTACAATAACCTCTGGGATTTTTTCTCAGAAGTGGTTCCTGAAAACACTCACACCCACGAAGTATTGGGCACAACAGAGTATTGTTTCCTTCTGATGTGGAATCAGAGAAACATATTTTACTTCGGGAGGTGGGAGGGGTTGAGGGGGAGAGGAAACTCAAGAGACATTAATGTTTAATGTTTTTAATTTTGTAAAATGAACAACAAAAAAGGATATGGTTTGTGAGTGCCGCTGAGATTGTTTAAACTCTGGCAGCTTGCTGTCAGATGAGATGCTAAAAGCCGGGAAGGAAGAAACTGAGGGGCAAACTGGGTAAACTGCTGCTATCTCACCTTTGGCACACTGATCTGATGAAAGAGTGAAATAAAGGTGAAACAAATTTGGCGTGCATTGCTGTGGTCTCCACAAAATTACTTGTGCCACCTTGAATTGTATCAGACAGGACCTTGAAATGCAGCCAAGCAGGTATATTTCTTTTCTTTGTGGAGGGTTCTAGCTGTTATAGAGCTCATTTTTCCAGCTAGCCCCTGGGATCAAGACTGCATTAATTGTGCCTTTGCTTCACTTACCCTTTCCAGATCACCCTCTTCTACCCAGAGAGAGAACATGTCCATGGCTGAGGGCTTCCAGGCAGAGAATTCAGCATCACTCAGGAACGAGGAGGAATTCCTGCAGGACCTTAACACCTGTGCAGCTTACCAAGGATGTACTAACCCCTGGTAAATGCTGAAGAGAGTAATTCAAGTTATACAGGTTAGAGCAGTCTCTGTACACATAGTTCACAAAGGTGCTCAGGAAACACGACTGCTTTTCTGTGGTAGGGTCTGAAACTTCAGGGTGGGGAAGAGTGGTAGATAATTTCAAGGGAAAAATAAATACATTATAAAAAGGTCAGTGTGGAATCTGACAATGAGTTTGTTTCAATAAAATATTTAAAGATAGTAATATTTAAAAATAGTAAACAGATTATACGAGTCCTGGTAGTGTACCATGCCATAAAATAAGAGCAAAGACAGAAAATAAAAATGAGAATTAATAATCTTAACATAATTAAACAATTTTGCCCTTTGAAAGTGCGGCATTACAGCTTTTATTGTGAAGCTGAATTTTTGGCAGAGAAAAAAAATCTGCTTATATTTCTTGCTCCTCTTTGAGGCTGACTGATTGCTTTAATTTGTAGGGTGTATGTGCTTAAAGTGCTCAGGTTGGGAGTATCCATCTGGTGTATACAACTCTCAGTGGTCAGGGCATTATAATACTGTGCCTCACTGGAGATTTTCCTGGAAGGGGATAGAGGAGTTGCTCCAGCACAGCTCTGACACCGGTGAGACTGTGGCAAAGGAACAGATGTTACTGTAGGTGAATAATAATCTGCTGTTATGGGGGCGGGGGGGTGAGCACACTACAAATGAACAACACTGAGCTCATTTAGGTGTGTGCTGGTTTATGCTGTGCCTTCATTTGTGCCATCCTTTCTAGGAGCCACCTTTGTTGTTTCACTTGTGGTGGAGCCCAGAACCAAGATCAGGGATCTCTGCAAGTCATTAAAACCTGAAAGAGTCTCAGGGGGAAGGAGCCTGTCCAGTTATGGCTCTGCTGTGTGGAGGGGACCAGGTTTCCAAATGAAGAGTTTTCTGTGAGGTGAGAGTCTGTAACTTGGTGAGCCCCTGACCCATTTACTCCCCAGAAACTCTGGGAATGTGAAAGATTTAAACTAGTATGACTTAGACTGTGCTCAGTTTTCTGTATCCCTTCCCTTCTGCTCTGGGCCCCACATTTGGGTCCAGGAGTTTCTGGGACATCCATTCCTGGGGGATAGAGGGACGCAGCAAGTATTTCTCATCCAGGACACAGATTAATACAGGAATTCATGCTATTCCTCTTGCAAGTACTCAGGGACATATAGAGGATAAAGCGCTGCTTGTGTTTGTTTTACAGTGGGCTAAGATTGGAGAGACTCCAAAATGTTGCCTAGAATAGTGTGGGGAAAAATTAGTTTAAAGAACTTGTTTTATCTCTCTTTTCAAGTTTACTGACTACTGGGCTTTTTTCCCCCATGAGCACCAGGCTGATTACTTGCACAGCCTAACGCAGGAAAAGCATTGTCCTCAGCTGGGCCAAAACCACCTTGCAGGAATAAAGACATGTTTTGGGTTTTCTCATGTAAGTTCTGCTACACCAATATCTCCAGTCACTGTATTTGATGACTGTTGAAAATCTTTCATTTTATTTGGATGATCTATGTACCCTGTATTGCTCTCACTACAGCATTACTGAAGAGCTACTGTGTGTTAGGGCAGGCCTTAATCAATAGGTGTGTGTTTTTCAAGCAATGGGAGAACAGCTTAGATCCACAGAAGTGGAGTTTTAAAAAATTCACCGTGCTCTTATGAATCAGCTTAGTTCTAAGTAGTTTAATTTAGAAAAGAGCCTCTTCAGCAAATGAAAATTTATGGCACCATTCCCAGTTGGTCTCACTTGCCATAGAGATTCTGAATGGCACTACAGGTCAGAAGGAGACCTGAACTCCTCAGTATGAGGGTGGCTGGTATTCAGCTGCTGCAGTGACAGGTAACTTAGGAGGAAATGATAGAATAGATTAGAAACACAGAGCTGGGTTTTGGTTTGAAACTGTATGTCAAGTACCTTTCAAACTATATTTTAAAGTGAAGCAAAAGATGGGATCAAAAGGAACTTGTTGTCAGCAGCCATTAGACCTAAAATTAAACCTGCTGTTCTACTCCTTTTACAGGCATGTACTAGCATGTTAGACTGCTGCTCTGCACTGTACCAACAAGCAGGCTGAATACCAAAATGCTGTAATACTGGCTCTAATTCTTCCACTTTGCAACTGAAGTTCTTAAGACCTCTGCATCTCTAGTCCTGTCAGCCACCTCACCATCCCTGCAGCACAAACTCCAGGTACCAAGAACTGCAAAACTTCCCATATGGTACATCTGCCTCTTTTCAAAAAACAGTGGCTGTTTAAAGACAATTCAGAGCATGACTAAAAATAAAGGGTAAACTTCGAAAAGTCCAGCTTAAATGCCAGACTTTTTTCCTTTTGAACTGACAGCTCTGAAGGGAAGCAAAAACTGGTGTAGACAGGGAAAGCCTATAGCAGCGTCTCTGTTCAAAGTGTGTGACAGATTGAAGAAGTCAGGAGCTGAGTGACAGCAGAGCTCTCCAGGAAAAAGGAGATCCTTCCCGAGCTGAAGCTGAAGAAGCTGGTTCCATCTCTCCTACATTTGCCTGGAGACATGAGGCTTGTCAGTCCAGATAGCTCCCATTTAGGTAAACACTTTTGTTTCCTTGCTCTGGATGAGACATTGCCTTTCATCCACCCATGAAATGTTTTCAAACCTGTAGATCTTCCCCAAAGGATCCTTCAAGCAGTCCTGATCTGTCTGCCCTGGTTTCCCTTTGTGCAATTCATATCCCCAGAATGAATCTCATAAATACAGACATGGGTTAAGAAACAAATACTCTCTTGATTTCAAAAGCCTCTTGTTGTTGTTTTAGCCTAATCAAGTTGTTTGGATGGTTTTACCTTGGCCTATGTTATGTTTCCGTTGTGGCCAGCTAAGCTTGCTTTGCTTTCCACTGATGTTGTCCTATATTTAGTGTTTTGACTTTACATGACCCTGACACTGTGTAGGGGGAGGAGGAGGAAAAATTGTATTGCTGATGGCTAATCCTGTGCATTGCTCACAGACTTCATCCACTCTAGCAACCTTTTTTCATGGTAATATTTTTTTGTTAGCAATAAAAGGATTAATTCTAGAAATCAAGCTCTTTGATTATGATAAGCATAATAAATATCTTAGACAAATTACTATCCTTTTAAGAATATTAGTAAACGAAGACCTTTGCTCTTTTTGGCTAGGATTGAGGCTGCTGGTACATGCATTCATACCATCTGCACTGCGTGCTAATACAACTCCTTGTTGTCTGGTCTTCCTGGGAATGCATTATATAGATTGCAGCTGGTTCAGAATGCAGCTGCCAGGGTCACGACTCACACTAAGATTAATCATTACGCCTGGGTTAGCTTCATTACTTCGACTACCCATTACATTTAACAGAGATTATGAGATGTTGCTTTTAACTTACAAGGCTTGGACTAACACCTACTCACCTCAGCAACGTGCTTTTATAGTATGTTTCTCTTGGTAAGTCTCCTAGAGAAGCAGAGAGTCTCTCTGAGTGCGGTGCTTTCAGCTTGAGAAGAAAACCCTCTGATGTTGTGCATATGAAGCTATGATGTATGTATGAAGTATGTGCATATGAAAGTGTGGGATTCTCATGTCTTTGGGTTCACCCCTCTGATATGGACTCATTTCTTTCTGCCCAATGTGTACTGACATTTCAGAACTTCTTGCCAGAGAAAATGGTGTGATGAAGAGGAGGATGAAAACATCATCAGCACCCCATTCATAATTAACCTTGCAATTTACGTAGTTCTCTGATTTACTGCTAAGTATTTTGAGGGATAGCCATCCAAAGAAATGCAATTTCCTAGGAAGGAAAGAGCTAGTGTGAGTACTTCCACTTTATATGAAATTAAGATTATGAAACAATATGACACTTCCCAACAGAAATTCAGCTAAGGGAAATGAACAGGAGTCTAACTCGACTACATTCCCCGAAGCTGAGTCTCTGAGGTCTTCTCAAGCATAAAGGGGAAAAAAGCCACATGTAGAGAAGACATTTGAAGGACAATTGACTAAATGTGCCTGTGGTATTCCACATCAGAGCTATGAAGAGGAAACTTGAGGTTACCTTTTTCATGTACATATGGTTTAGGTTCCTGCCCCTAGGGTTGTGGCAAAAGCTATTGTTGCTGAAGAAAACCTGATTGTTCATGCACGGGGTAGAAAGTAGGAAAGAAATTGTTTAAATGATTTTACATGTTGTAGTTGCCTTATTCTTGTATACAGGCTTTTACCTCACCAAGCTGCTCAGCCTAGAGTACAGTGAGAAAAAATATCAGAGATCCAGGGGGTCTGACACCTCCTGAGTGAAAAAAAAAAAAACACCCCACCCTTTTTTAAGGGGAGCAACAAATTTTCAGACATTTCTTTTGGCAATGTGAAGGGATTGGGCTTGTTTCTCTGGTAAAAAAAAGGTTCTGCTTTGTAACGGGCATCACAGCCAGAGGTTAGCTGTGTGTCAGTTTTTGGGAGAGGGTCAATCTTCCTATTTCAAAGCAATGGGCTGGCTTTATCTCACATTGAAATGAAGCACTTAGCTGAGGGGCTTAAGCCAGGAATCTGCTTGCTCTTGGCAACTTCTGATAAGACAAACCCTTCCTTCCGAGGGCAGCTGTGCCAGCAGGTATGTTCAGCCATACTCTGCAGGTGTCTGTTCCTCACCACCAACTTAGAGACTCAGAAAAGAAGCACCTCAGGCTGGTGGTTAAGGCTGAGCCAGAGGAATCCAACTAAATACAGTTTAGACCTAAGAAATTCATGCAGAGCAAAATCAAACCTGGATTGGGTTCTCCTAATTAAGCACTTGAAAATTTCCAGGTCTAACCTGGTGGCCTGGAGGCAGCTGGTGCAGAAAGTATAAAAGAGAGAGAAGAGTAGCACTTTGCTTCTCCAAGTGGGCACACCTGGTGCTCTGCACAAAAACAGGAAACCTCTAGGGAGCCTTGTTTGAGGTATCCTCCTGCTAAATGCAAGAAAAGTGCTTTCAGCTGGCCAGGATTGCTCTCAAGCCTCACCTGTGGGGCTGCTTCCTCCAGAGTTTGGAGCTGCAGGAGCCATTGGGACTTCAGGGTAAGCTACAAAACCTGGGGAAGGAATGTTGTGCCTGAGATCTTGTCTGGTGAAGGACTGGTCTTTGTACTCTACCTCGAGGTCAACTAAAATTGTAAGTGCAGGAGAAGAAAGAGCACCTTCAGGAGATGAATGTGTGATGGAGCTCTGCTCCCTCATGATTCCCAAATATTTGTTGGCAGTCAAGGAATAGCCCTTGAGAGAAAAGGGTCCAAAACAGTGCTACCAGCCTGCTTGTTGAAGATGGGTGTTGTCTTCCCTGAATTTTGCAATTCAAGGTGTGGTGGTTATGGGGTAGGCTCAGCAACTCAGGGGTCCTTTCTACATCCTGTCTCCTATTATCTTAAATTAAAATTTTGTGGCCTTCTTTGTTTTTCTTTTAAAATCTCAGATGATTTGGTTGTGTATGGCTAATGCTTAGTCATACATTTTCTGATCAGAAGTTTGTAGTAACTGGCTCTAGTAAGAACTGTAGAGCTCTTTGAAGTAACAACTTTAGAAATGCTAATATGCAATGCGTCTGATTCCCCCCCCCCCCCTCCCCCCCCGCCCCCAAATTCAGTACCCTCTTTGCTTTCAGTCCTTCCAATGTTTCTGTTCTTTCTGAGTGTCCAGGAACTCCCTAGTCTCACACTGATCTGACCACAGATTTGTTTTATGTAATGATGCAAAAAACCCCTTTTGCTTTCAAAGTAAAACTCTCCATGCAGGGATACTTAAAATATGTATACAGAATTATTTCCCAGTGTCTCACTTCTGCTCAAACCTTCATTTAGTGGAAGATCCTTCTTGCCATAGAAAACAGTGTGACGAAGAGGAGAATGAAACTCTCTTTCCTGAAGAAATGGTAGTGTACAGGGTTCATACCAGTTGTTTTAGAAGTGCATATAAACATCTATCTCTCTCTATATATGTGTGTGTGTATAGGAGGCTTAAAGGTGGGATTTTGTACAGTTGTTAATCTCCACAAAAATACACATTAAGTGTCAAATCTAAGCAGAGAGGTGAGGAGCAATGATCAGTAACTTACCCTGATGCCTAAGGAATGTGCCCAGGAGGCTGGGCTACAGCTCCACTGTCTGTCAGCAGATTTCCATAAAATGAATCTTATTTTACTCCAGGTTCCTCTGAGATCTGCCTACAAACTTGAAATTTATGGGAGGTGAATGTTTCTGGGGTGAATTATAAGCCTCTGCACCTGAAAAACATGTTGGTGATAACTCAGGCTCCTTCTGGACATTTGAAGCTCCTTGTCTTTCTGTAGCGGAGGGAGGTCTTTTTCTCTTTGACTGCATGTTAGTTTTGCATGTTATTTACCATCTTGCTATTGTGCAGTCATAAATTAATAAAGCAAAGACTTTGCATGCAGCCAAGCTGTGCACTTTGTCTTCTTTTAATGTGATCACTTCAGAGTGGGAAGAAAGGATGATGTTTATTAGATGATGTTTCTTTAAATCCCTCAAGACTAAAATTTTCAGCTCAGTCCCCACCAGGCCTCTTTGTAGGTCACTTATGTGTGATACCCTGGCTGCACCCATGACTTGGAGATGCCTGTATTCAAGTGACCTAAATTGCATTGGGGGAGGGAAGAACTGGAGGATGGGGGGATCCAAGTCTGTCTGAAAATTCAACAAAATGCAGTTCTCCTTCCTGGAGAAATTAATTCGGAAAAAGACTGGTTGAAGAAATTCCAAAATATAAAGGAATAGATCAGTTTAGGCAGGAGATGCTGTTCATGTAGCAATACAGATTGTGGACAGAAATGGAAATGCAATTAGGGTTATGGTTGCAAAATACGGAAGCAAAAGAGGCTTTGCAGTGAAATGTCTGGCACTGCATGATCAAGTAAATGAACTTAAATTGGCTGCATTCATATAAAGTTTATATGAGACTGAAGGAATATTCTGGAAGTGATGGTCCCATTAGCAAAGTGATATGCCTTTATTAACGTTGTGCAGCTGCAATAATCTTAATGGAGCAATCTAGTGTTCTTCCCAAAGGAAGATCTTATCTCATTTATTAATTGTCTTTCTAGTAGTTATTAGTTCATCTGATCTTGGATAAGTGCGCGGGCTGAACATTTTGATACTGCAGATAAGGGAGAGGATTTAATGAGGGATGTTGGTGCCTGTGTTCTCAGCAAGGGTTTGGACTGATCGACTTGTGCCTTGCTGTATATTTCCATCTGGCCTGACTACTGGCTGTGCAAATACTCAGTTTGCATTGTAGCCTGAATTAGTCACCTGTTACTAGTGTGTAAAGCAAGTGTTGTCTTCTTTCAGATGCTGACAAGCAGCATTTAAATGTACCACTGTCAGGAAACATGAGAGAGATTAGGCTGCTGTGCACATCTCTGATGCTTCTTCTGCCTGCAAAGTGAGGTAATGATTAACAGAGAGAGTGAAATGGGTACAGTTGTGTAAAGCTCCCTCTTTAAACCTTGAGAAGGTACTAATACTGACTGCAGGGATCAGATGTTTTATCTGACCTGCACAATCTTGCTATGTTTATTTTTTTGTTTTGTTTTGTTTTGTTTTTCTTTTTAACAGAACGGGTTGTAGCAGGAATAGGATTTCTCATTTCCCTCATGACACCTGGTTAGAAAACAAAACAGCACCTGCCACCCCTGATTATATGGGAAACGCGGGTTGTTATGAATATTGTGTCATGATTTTAAGTGAAGCTTGTGGAGGTGGGGGGAACCTCAGCTGCTTTGTTGGTGCAAGATGGTACCTGGTAAAACTGCAGTGGTTTCTTCCCGGTGTGGAGATACCCTAGTGGGGACAGGCTGTGTTGCCTGGGGAGTGGTTTTGAGGAGGACTCCTCCTATGCCTGTGCATCGTCTGTGGCCAAGATGTGCTGGAGGAGTGAATGGAGGATGAGCAGTCTATCTTTGGTGTGATTTCTCCCATTACCATAGTAAAGGAAGGCACCCTGGGGATGAGAGGTGTAGGACTGCAAGCTCTGAATCCCCTGCCTTATCAGTGAGGTGGCTATTTGGGCTTTGAATTTAGATTTCCTCCCCGTGGTCTCAGCCCCCTTCAGCAGGGGATTTGGATGCCCATAGCAGAGGACAGAATACCACCCGGATGATTCTCTGGAGTATAGCTGCCGCACAGCTCCTGGTGGGGAGCTGAATGTATGGCTTATGCCCTAAAGCAAAGTGTATAATGCTTAGAGAACAGAGTGCATTTTTTTTCCTCTTTTCTTTGCTACTGGAATAAATTACCATGTTGGAGTGCTGTGGTTTGGACTTATCCCTAGATGGGCATCACCAGTAATGTGCATTTAGCAAATAATATTATTAAGTTGAAAAGATGTCTCTTGCAAATTTTATGGGTTTGGAACAGATGGAAAACAACAGCATTTGAGGACTTCTAATATATTGTTTTCCCAAGATTAACCCCAACAATGCTTTCCTCTCTGCATCCTTCAGTGTGGTTTTTGCAGGTCATATAATGCGTCTGTTTAGCCATGTGGGCCTGCTAAATTTTCAGAGCAAGCCCAATATGCAGCACACATGAGGGAAAAAAAAAATCCAAGAAAAGATAAAAATTCTCTGTCCCTAATAACTGTTTATGTGTTTTTCAGCAAAGAATGTTAGTCTTTAAGTTTAGTTATGTGCCTGATGTTATACTGTAGATCCATTTACAATATTCAGTGTAAATGTAAGGTGCTCTCAATCTTTAATTATGACCTGTTTCCAGTTGTTAACTACCTCAAGAAATTTCTGCTTAGTCACAATGTGATGTGAGGTCTGAGGTTATAGATCCAAACCTAGAAGACCTGCAGGACACACAAGCATCTTCTTTTCTTCATAGACAGACTGCAGTACTTGTGCTGTATAGCTGAGGAATGAGTGGGTCTAGGAAGATAAACTTGGCAGACTGTTCCAGAGTGAAGGCTCTCTAGGGTGTACAGCTCTGTAATGTATTAGGTGTGGAGGAGAAAGTATTTTGAGGTTCAGGACTTTATTCTTTTGCCCATCTAGAGAAAGAAGAAATCAGGAGTCTGCATCATAATAGTTTGTTTCTTACCTTAGACACTCGCACAATGTTTAAGTTTTTGTAAAACATGTTTATAGTCTTCCTCAGTACTGAGGGCAGAGGATATAACCATCAGTTTAAGAAGAAAAAAACAAGTCCGAAATGCCTTCAAGTGTTAGAAGAAATGACAAGAAGGAGCTTTCTGCTGCTGATCCCCATCCAATAGGTTGCTGTGAGTAGAATTTGTACTGAAGCTGGCTTAGGTCCAGGTTGCAGCAGAATGAAGCACCTATCTCTGCACTCACAAGTGGTTGTTATAGAAGCAATGTTGTTGGCATGAATAGTTGAGAACAAGTTCTATTCCTTTTGCTTACACTGCATGCAAACATGTTTTCCCCCTATCTTTTCCTACCAGAATTGGGTACCCCATGACAGAAGGGGTGATGCAGCTTACTTCACTTGGTAGCAAAGTTGGATTAATCTTTTAAGCTTCCAAATTTTGCTTCATTTTTGTCCTCGAAGTGCATATTGGTTATTGTCTCCTTGTTTTCTTTACTTTAATGAGCTTGCCTTCATCCAGTTTTTGAATTTTTTAAAATGATGAACCGGAGCAACTCACCAAAATAGTGGGAAGAAAAAGTAGTAGAAAATTTTAAACAGTTACATTTCTGCAAAGTAGCCTTTTGTGAAACTTATACTACCATTCTCTAAAGAAAAAGCAGTTAAGTTGCTTAAGAGGTTTCAGATTGGCTGGCAGATCAATATCAAGTATTAGGAATGCTATATTAGGAAAGACCTATGCTATACACTCAGGCCTTATTGCCATGATGTCCATTTATTGATACTAACACTTGATCATACACAACAAATTTTTTTGAAGTCGTTTTTGATGAATATTTTTTGCATGTGTTACATGGCTTGATCTTGCAAACCTTTACTCATGAGGGTAGTCAATTGTCTTCAAAGATTTTCAAGAATGGCCCATATGCAGTACAACCTCTATTATCCAAACATCAGGGGAGACATTGAATAAGTTCATATAATCGACATTTTGAATAATGAGGAAATTTTCATTGCAATTAATAGATGTCAGGGGACATGACCATCTTTCAGATGTCAGGGAGTTTTCAGAAAATTTAGATTTTGAGAGCTGAGTTCCTAATGTGTGTGCTACTGAAAGACTGAAATGGGAGAACACCTGAAATGTGCCTATATATTCCGTAATAGCTCTTTCTGTGGAATGAGCCAGAGTTCTA
Organism: Acropternis orthonyx; assembly: GCA_035583155.1. NCBI lineage: Eukaryota > Metazoa > Chordata > Aves > Passeriformes > Rhinocryptidae > Acropternis > Acropternis orthonyx. The sequence continues at coordinate 16,755,334 of JAWWEU010000111.1, read as the reverse complement.
TTTACTGTGGTATTGGCATTGAGGGTCAAATTGTCACAAGCATTTAGCTTAATGTTGCAGTAACTCTGCTATTAAGAGCTAGGTTCCAGGAACACAGTGTTAAATCAATATTGGAATTGTCTGAAGTAAAATGTTACTTAGAAGCATATCAGTGTCAACTTTGGAATACGGTTTTAAGAAAAAAGTAATCCCATAAAATCGTGAAAGTAAATAAAGTTAAAGGGAGGAAACTCCTGGAGGTAATGAAAGAAGAATAGAAAAATCCAGTCTCTTTTGTGTGAATGTGGAAATACCCAGGGGAGCATCAGTTTGTGTCAGAATGACTGTCTTTAAAACCTGAAGCTGGTCAGTCAAAGATAATCCAAAGCCAGAAGTCCTGTTTTCTGACTCCTGTTCATCTCTGTGCAGCCAACAGAAGGTGCTGCGGTGGGAGGCACTAATTTCCTTCCTCCCCAGATGGCTGCACAGGAGCACCCAGGGATGCATATGGCTCTGCTGACTCCCTGGGCAGGGAGCACTGATTGCCTGTCCTCAGGTCCGCACCACCGCTGCCTCTTCAGAGTTTAACAGCTCCAACACGGTCTCGCTGGCATCTCCGCTGCCGATAAGCAGCAGAAGCAGAATGATGACAGCCACAACAGATAGCATGCTGGAGGGGTGTTTGGGATTCTGTCCTGAATCAAAATACTAATGTTTGTAGGAAACCGATGCATCAATTTATTTCGGCGCAGAGATGAGCAATCGCTTGTTTCCTAGGAAACATGGGGCTGTGCATATGCAGCTCTGAATGTGCGCCCTAATGTTTTCCTTCATGGTGATAGAGTAGAAAGTTTGTCTGATGAGATCTATTATGCTAAAAGCAGAAGGGGAAAATAAATTTGGGAAGTTGCACTATTTAAAAAGAAGATAACAGCAATACTGCCCAAGTCATAAGGAAAAGGCAGAAATAATTCAAGAATATAAAGGCAGTGTCCTTTCTGTCTATCTAATCTAGGAATCTGGAGACTTTTATAGTTGCAGAGCCATCTGCTAAGTTTCATTTATTGTGCAACTTTACTGCATCACCATCATCTGCTCATTAATCTGCCTTTTTTAGGCCTACTTCAGAAATTCTGAACCTCTGAGCATCTGTCAAATAGCTGCCACTGTTTTTGAAACAGTAGTATGGCATAGTCTAAAGGCTTTTATAGTAAGTCATTTTGTGTGGTGTCAATATTGCTCAGCAAAAGCTTAGCCATTCATAAGATGCTCACATCAAGCTTGTCAGTAAACCACTGCCACCACACCCTAACTCTTTGTATTTCTTCCTAGAAGAGTAAATAAAACATAATTTGTGGTAGTGTGTACCGTGTCTCAAGATGTGGCTTGGACTGTGTGGCAGCATTTGGTCCTTTTCTGATCAGAGCAGCCAAGAGGGACTTGGGATTATAAGCACAGATCACTGACCCCAGCAGGAGTCTTACCAATGACTCTAATGGCTGAGACTTGGACCAAGCTCAAGGACTTCTGGATGTTTGATTTGACTCTAAAATGGTGTTTCAGACCTGGCCATTTTGCTGTGACCTTCTCACATGTTGCTGAGATGAGCACAGGGAAAATAAAACCCATTAATATTCACCTTCTCAATCAATGCATAGAATTCCTCAAATCCAGTACCATATCCTTCAGAAGTGGTCAAATGACTCATTCTTCATGCTCATTGTTAGCAGCAAGGGAAAAAAAGAACTTATCTACCTGAAAAGCAGAGCCCTGACATCTGTGTCTGGATGTGTCTCAGACTAAACCATACCCTTCCCTTTTGTGAGTTATTCTAGCAGCAGGTGATTTGATGTGTTACCTGAAAATGCACTTGGAATTCAAATTCTTGCTTTCTGGCCCCATTGGAGGTGAGGCAATCCATGCAGCCCCAGGAGCCAAATGAGCAGCGGCTGCCTTTGTGAGTAAATGCTGCTGGAAATAGGTATTAGCAGGTCTGAGAGACTCGAGTCCTCTCCTGCCAGATGGCTGCCAGGATGTCACTACCCTGTGTGAAGCTTATGGATGCCTTTGTCATCCCTGCCCTGAGGTTCCCTGATGTGTTTTTTTAGGCATCGATTTCATTTTGCCTGCTTTAGGTAAATCTCGGTAGCAGTGGATGATTTGAATCAAGAATTGTTTTCTTTAGGGACTAATCATTCTGCCTTGATCTGCACTCCTAAATTTAGAGGTTAATCTCTGCAGGCTTCTTCTGGGGAAGGCTGAAGCTTCCATTCTGAAACTTCCTGTGAAAGGACTAACCCTAGGCATTTTGAATCACACTCTGAGTCTTTCTCTCTTGATTATGTATGGGACTAAAGAGACTGTATTTCTAATTTAGGCAGTTACAGATGAGGTACCACAAGATGGATGAGGTGATCTAATAGCCTGCTGATACTTCCTGGCCATGTGTTCCTGCTGTTTCTCTTGCTTCAGCTTGGGTGCTTGCACTGAAACAGCAGGAAATTATCCCAGCAAAACAAATGGAGCCAAGGCAACCTGAGCCCTCCGACTGGGGTGAAGGTGGAGACCAGAGCTGGTGGCAGAAAGAGGCTTGCCCTGTAGGGTGGGAACACTCACCTGTAACTGTGATCCTTGATAACCTTCTTCTTCCCTTTAACTGAGGGGGCACAGTTGTCAAATCCTGTTACTGCTGTACTTTCCTCAGCCCTTTTAACCACAGCAGCGCTCACAGGTAGTGTTGCACTCCTTGCACTGCAGAGACCTCTAACTCTGCTGACTGATTAGGGGCCAAAAAGGTTAGCCAGCAGTTCTCCTGAGATAGGAATGGGGATGCATCCCTCCTGTGGAATTGCACTTGAGTTACTGAGAGGAACAGCCAAAAATGTGTAATCACCCTTTTCTAGGAGCAGACTCCTGACCTCTGAGATGTCTTTCAGTGTGGGACATACAAGTAGATGTGCTGTTTGTCTGAGAGAAAGGAAAAGTCTTGTCTGTCAATGGGTAACTTCTTCTAATCACCTTGACAGTAGGTATTGTAATTTGAAATCCAGTAGTACTTCTCTAAAGTTAATAAAACCAAAGCCCTTCAGTAAAGTGAGCTCTAAGATGTACTTCTTGCCTAATAAGTAGAAATTAGACCTCTGCCGCAAAAAGAACAGAGCTCCTGTTCTTATCTGGCAGGTCCCTCCATTAACAATAATTAATAGTGCAATAGGTGGGAAATTAGCATTTTTCTTCTGATCAGAAAATATATCATGTTGGGTAGAAACCTGCCTATTTTTTTCATAGAGGTGTTCTGACTTGTTAGTTTCCACATCTCTGAAGTGGCTGGCATGGTAAGGGAATTGAGACCTGAGCTACTGTCAAAGTGTCTGGAGTGGAGCCTCCAAACAGTGCCATAGTCTTTTCCATGCCTGTTTGTGATGAATGAATTGGATGAGCAAACTATGAGGGGAAACACATTTGAAACAGGATGGTGAGTAATGAAATGATGGCCTTGGCCTTGAAGTCTGAAATAAAAATTCTACATGGGGCCAGAAAATCAGATGTCTGAACTCTGCAATTAACATTGCAGACTTTATTTGAAGTCAGTGATTTTTTAGAGGTTATCTTCTTGTGTGACCAAATTAGCACACATTCATATGGCTCGGCAGGGAATGAATCGTGCTATGGATTCCTTCTGGGCTGTGCAGTTGGATTTTGACAAATCCATCCAGTCCCATGCTGTGGAATGTGTGGACAAGGTTCAGGTTTGTGCGGATGGAAATGGAAACCTCTTGCTATACTGAGTTCAATTTGTTTTCACATGTGGTGTGTTGTCTATCTGGTATGTCTGTTTTATTTATAGCTATATAAATATAATTTTGAAAAAAGCTAGTTGGCGATTTTCACATCAATATTGTGTTTTCAACAGAAAATGGCTTATTAGTCAGCAGAGGCTGCTGGCAAAGCTTTATCATTTGGATCTAAAAATATTTGCTTTTAATGAAACATTGGGAAATGAAGACTTGGAATTGTGGTTTTGGTGAGTTTTTTTTTTTTCCCTCTGTAAAATCATGAAGAACTTGATGCATCTGTTAACAAATCGTTTTTTGTTGAAAACATTTTGAGGGAAAGTATATCACAGCTGGCTCAGACATTATGTATGCATTATGTATGTGTTATATTTTGTCTGCTGAGACCATGGAAAAGAACTTCTTTGTGCACAGTAAGGAAAACTAGATTTACAAAGGCTAGGGTTTGTTGTTGTGATTTTGGGTATTTTTGTTGTCTAGGGATTAAAAAACCCACCCTCATAAATTTGCCAATATTTTCATTAGATCTGGCAGCTTTTCTTTGAAACTCTGAGCACCAAATGGTCTTCCCTGTTTGCTTAGAGAAAGCAGGGGGCCCTCTTCAGGGTGTTTGCTCTGAGGTTGGGGCACTGACAGGCAGGCATTTGTCCACATTTTTTTATTATCAACTAGAATAAGCAGTTTAATAACTAGGATTAAACCATCAGATCCTGACAGAGCAACATTAGCTGCAGGAACCAAGTTGGAAAGGATTCCAGATGTGATTAGATGAATACCTGCCCTTTAGGGGAAATAGCTAAGTGGGCCTCTGTTTTTATTGGTAAGGTAAATGTTTCTTGGACCATTCTAGGCAGGTATCCCAGGTTTGCATTTTCCCAAAGATGTTTCAGATCCCTAGTGTCAAAGAATAGACTGTATTCTAGACTTGAGCCAAAATTGTCTCCCTGATGAAAATCGGTGATTTTGCCAGAACACACAAGATTCTGCTATTGCCTTGAATAATTTACATTTTTGCTACAAATGCAAAAGCGTGTTTATGGCATGCCAGTAAATGAATATTTCCTTAGGGGAAGAGGGGAGTGGGAAATGGGGAAAAGTTGTGATCAGAAACCTCTGCTGAAGAAGAGAGTTCCCCCTCCCACTGAAATACCAAAACCTTACTGGTTTCAGTGGGATCAAAAATGAGAATGAAGTTATGCCTTCCCTTATCCAATATGAGATGCTTAAGTTAATGTTTTTATTTACTGAGTTTGTGATGTATTTACATACACGTATTTACTCAGAGCTGTGAGAGGCTATTAAAAATCACATGCAGGAAAGTGATTTCTGGATTGAGAAAAATACCTGTTTAAAGATCAAAATAATGTAAAAACCTTTTTGGACTACAGGAGTTCCTTTTCTTAGGAGCTGGCAAATTCTGTCTTGTTGTATCAGGATCAGCGCTGAGAATGAATTTCTCTCCATTATTAACCATTTGGGCCATCTTTGCAAAAGTACCAAGGTGCCAAAGTAACAGTGTAAATCTGGCCCTGGAGCACTACAGTACACTTACCCCAAATACTACATTGCAATACTGTTCCAGTCTGTGTGATGGGAGATATATTGCACAAAAAGACCTCACAAATCTACCTGTAAACAGCTCTGCTGTCTGCCTAGTCAACAAATACAAAAACCAAAATGGACTTAGGGCACTAAGTTAATATGGGTGAAGAAATAAAGTGTCAAGTTAGAGTATATGATCATCTTAAAAACCTCTCTTCCCTGTTCAGTCTTGAGCACTCAGGGTAACAGTGCAAATGTGTTTAAATATCTATGGCAGAACACAAGTATAAAGCTTTGGGGGAGTAATTCTAAAGGTGATTCTTGTGTCCAGATAAGTTGAAATAAATTTTCTAGAAATTGTCAAAACTGACAATCTGCACCTTTTATATATTTGCTCTACCCCACTTGATTTAAAAGGTTGTGTTGATGTAACAGTGTAAGGGACTTGGAGGATCGTGTAGAGAAGTACAAAGAATGGCAAAATTTATAATAGTTTCAGTCTCACCCTGTTTCAGTGAATACCCTTTTCTGCTTGCACTTGGAGAAGCTCTCAGTACTGTATGAAGATGTTCTTCCCTAAGAGAAGTGCATAGTCCTGAAAGAGTCAAAGGAATAAATTCTGCAAAATATCGGGGTTAACAAGTTTTTCTTAATAGGTCTGGCCAACACTGAAGTTTGTCTTTATTTTTTGCAAGTTCTGTGTTAACCTGTTGGTCTGGTCCAAAGCTTACTGAAGACAGTCTTTGTGTGAACCTTGATGGACTTTTAATTAGTGCTCTTAGGGAATTTTTTTTTGCTTCTGATGTTGACAAACTTGTGTGGCTGATGTGGAATTAAACCAAGCCACAGAAAGCGCTTTATTTCCATCACCTGCAAGGGAAATAACAGCGTTATTTTTTAAACTTCCTGATCTTAGTTTCTGAAATCCTTCACTGCTACATAGCGGTGTCTGGCTGTTGTTCCTCTAGTGCAACACATAAAGTAAAATTAGTTGAGTATGGGAGGGGTTTGCTCACTGGAGATCACAAAAAGACCCGCTGGGCATGGGTCAGAAGGAGAGGGCAGTGGTGGCTGCAATAGGTGTCCAGTGAAATAGAAAGAAAACAGGGTAGCAATGTTCACCTTGACTGACTCCCAAAATGTCCATAGGGGAAAGCCAGTGGGGCTTTCCCTGAGAAATCCCCTCTGTGGTTTTGGAAAAATGTACCTCTTGCTGCCACAAGTTCTCTGAGAGCGTTTCAACAATATCCTGTGTATTTCAGAGCTAGACCAAGTTCGGGTAAAAACTGAGGGGTCACCACAGGCTGCAAGAAATTATTTTTACAGGGGGAGAGGTCGGTGACTTAAGGTTGAAAGAATTGCTGCAGAGCAAAACAAAATATCTCAGAGGCAGGTCTGACAGACTCCTGTTTGGACCTCATAGAGGGGTTTCTGTTGCCAATGAAGGGCAGCCTTGTCTGAAGGCCCAAACATGAAATGAGGTTTGGAAGAAGTGGCACAAGCTACAGATATTTCATTTGTAATTTTCTTTTTTTTGCCTACTTGTTCTTCGCTGAAGTATTTCAGTCTTCTCCTGAGTGCCCCTAGACCTTGCAAAAGACTGAGTGGCTCTGATAAAAAGTGAGATCATGACAGTAATGAGGTAATCCTTTTTCTCTTGTCTTTATCTGTATTTCTAGTGCTTCCAAACCAAATATTTAGGTTAAAAAACAAAAAAAAAAACCCATCCTGGGTCCATAGGTGAAGCAGTCTTTCATAATTTTGTTACTGCTTTAGTCACAGTGTTCCCCACACCTGTGGCTTTAATGAAGCTTGAAAAATGCAGGAACACATCAATGTGCTTCTCAGCCTGAAGAAAAGCATTTGGTTTGTTCAGGTTAGCCTGGAGCCTGTTGCAGTTGATGAACCCTTCCAGTGGGCTCTGGGTCAGGCTCTGAGTTTCTTAATTTTTTGGGAGATGCAAGGAAAGGGAGTGCAAATGTACCTGGGTACTTCAGGGTTGACTTTCAGAGGAGTTTTTGCAAGACCAAGCTGCGTTAGACCCTTTCCACAGAGGACGTAGTTCTCACAGCAGGAGCAGCTGTGAAGCAAAGGCAGAAGGGAAAATCCAAGTGCAGGAGTGTCTTTGACCTCTCCTGCTGCTCTGTAGCCCCTCTCCCTTTGCCCCCTGACACTCCAAGCTTCCTGGGGTGATGGATGGCTGAGAGCAAGAGGAGTTTTAACATGGCTGATGTGACACTTTTACCCGGGAAGTTGCTCAAAAGCAGAATTCAGACTGATAAAGATGTTAAAAAAATAAACTAAAACCTTCAAACATGAAAATTTCTGCTTTTTGATTAATTGAAGTTGTTCACCTATTCTTTTATTTTTGACTGGACCTTGTTTGGGTGCTTGGAAAAAGTGAACCATCAGCCTTTTTCTCCTTGCATATCCTGAATTTATATTACGTAAGCAGCCGCTTACAATAGTTTATAAAGATAAATCAGTCAACCTCTGGTAATTTTAAAAACAAAGTTAAAAAAGGCATTCCCTTTTTTAATGGTTTTGTCCTTAAAGCCTGTGGTATGATTTTTTTTCCTCTAACTGGGATTGATATGGATGCTTTTGTCTCAAAACAGAGCTCCAACCACCAAATTGTTGAACAGATTTCTCCTTTGAAAATGCCACTGTCACTTGAAAATGCCATGTGTACAATGCAGCTGTCTGACTTCTCAGGATTACAAAGAAACAAGACCACGTGAAGCCTATAAACAAGCTTGTAACTCAATGTGTAAAATTTCAATGTTTATTTCAAATATTTTGAGACTCTCCTTTGCTGTAAAGTAGTGTTTGCTTGCAAAATCTCCCACCCTTCAAGTGATCATATTGAATTTTGTAGCTTTTGTCATCACTTCTGTTCACACGCTCTTCCACAAGTCTGAATAATGCAGCATGTTTTTATTCTCAGACTTGTTCCTGCTCTTCAGTATTTAATCTACTTCCCTCCCCTCACACACAACACTGTTACATTTTTAAGTTATTTTCACCTCTTTTTAGTCCTTCCTCACAAGTTTTGTTTTGGTTTTGCTTTTAATTGTTCACTCTTCAGATGTGGGCTTTTGAGTTTCCCATTCTGAACTGCCACCGAGACATGTGCTTTTAGCATGTTCTTGTTATCAATAAAACAATCCTTCCTGGCTAATTCAGCAAAGCGGAGGAAGTGACCGGCTGCTGTTGGTGTTGATGAATATGATGACTATATCAGTTTGTCATCTGGCATAGCCATTGTCCTCTTCTTCAGCTGGTGTTCATTTCAGTCTGTGATCTTACAGAAGTATCAATATGTGATGTTTTTATTCAAGTTTGACCAGAAGAGATCTTGCAATGGAAAAAGAAAAAAAAACCCTCTTTGTCTCAGCTCTGTGTGTATTGCAAAAGCAGCTTGTGATATTGTGATGAAAATTCTGTAGTCCAAACAGATTTGGTTTAGCTCAGTGGTTGCATAGCAAATCTCCAAGGAATATTTATGAACAGATGACACCCTTACCAGAACAAGATCGGCACATGGGAAGGCCTTTTGCTCCTGGAGGTGCTGTTTTTATAGAGTGAGATGTAGATGCGTTTAACGTTCATATCCTCTGGTCAGGACCTGATGGATTTCAGGGGATTTGAGCCTTGGTTGCTGCATTTCCCAAAGAACATAACACAGTACCTGCATCCTCTTTTTAAACTGGAGTTGACCTTTGAGCTTCAACTGAAGTGGTGTTGAGAGGATTGCCCCTCAGTAGAGACAGCTGCTATGTTGCAAACCAGAGCTGGCTGCCCTTTTTAATAATCTTGGCAATTTAGCCCAGTGCTTTGAGAAAGAAAGTGCAAAAGATAGCACATGAGCTGATCAGCATGAATCTTGTTATTGTTAATAGAATTTATTTTTCTTCCTTTTCTTTTAGGTCTTAAATTTCTGGAAGAGGGAAGTTGGAAAACTACAACCCTGCCTTTCCTGCTTGAATTTTCCCATTTTTGCTGCTGGGAAGACAGACCAGGACCCTGCTCCAAGATGACCAATGTTAACTCTGGAAAGGAATGTTTGCCCCTTTTTTGGTAAGTTCAATGTATCCCTAGCCTAGCAACGGCCCTGTGGACGCAGTGGAGAAGCAAAGAATAATTATTGCAGTGGAAGATGATAGGATGCTGCAGGGCATCTTTGTGATAGGCATTTGAACATATGTAAGTATGTTTCCAGGCTCTGTGTGACCAAAGGACTTTGGTGAAGGATCAGTGCCAATTCAGAGTGTCATATTTCATGCTTAGTTGTTTTCCTAAACTCAGTACCTGTTGGTGTATAAAACCAAGTCCCGTGCATAACCCATGGAGTCACACACTCTGACCAGAATACAGCACCTCAAGGATATATAAAGTGAAGCTTTTCAGTGTGTTTGGATCAGTCACACCTACTTTAGTAGATAATCTCCAGCAAGCAATTCAGTCATCAGCAAACTTAACTGCTGCACTTGTCTGTGCCCTTTTGTTGCTGCCTGTAGTGGGAAGGCCTGTAGGGTGACCAGTGATATTCACCTGGCTTTGTTGCACCAATGAGAACCAGAAAGGGCACTCTGAGCATGTTGAGCCACACATTACTTCATTTCTTCTTGCATGAGTTGAAAACTGGCTTTTACTTTGACCAGAATTCCAGGGCGGGAACAAAATAAACAAGGTCAGACTTGTGTGGGACTTTCTTTTTAAGTCTACGTAAGTGCAGAGAACATTAATTGCTCATAAAAAAATGTTTTCCTTCCCAGCAGGAACCAAATATTTTTGTTAATGTCTTTTCTGCTTTCTAATGGTGAGTAAAAAAGGAACCTGTAGAAGGACAGAGATGTGGCATCACTGAAAGATCTGTAATATGCCAGCAGGGTGCATCATTGGTAACAGTTTCCTCTCAGTCCTTACAGAATCATAAAATTGTTTAGGTTGGAGAAGACCATTAAGATTGAGTCCAACTGTTAAAGCAGTGCTGCCAAGTCCACCACTAAACCATGTCTCTAAGTGCCACATCTACAAATCTTTTAAATACATCAGGGATGGTGACTCAGACACTTCCCTGGGAAGCCTATTCCAGTGCTGGACAACCCTCCCAATGAACAAGTTTTTCCTAATATCGTCCTAAACTAAAAGTGGAGAGTTTTAGATTAGATATTAGAAAGACGTTCTTTACACAGAGGGTAGTGAGGCACTGATTGCCCAGAGAAGTTGTGGATGCCCCATCCCTGGAAGAGTTCAAGACCAGGCTGGGTAAAGGTGTCCCTGTCCATGGCAGGGAGATCGGAACTAGACGATCTTTAAGGTCCCTTCCAACCCAAACCATTTTATGATTTCTAAACCTCCCCTGGCACAACTTGAAGCCAATTCCTCTTGTTCTGTTTGCTTGTTGCTTTCTACAAGAGACCAATACCCATCTCACTACAACCTCCTGTCAGATAGTTGTAGAGAGCAACAAGGTCTCCTCTGAACCCTCTAGCTCCTCATCAGACTTGTGCTCCAACCCCTTCAGCCCTTCTCTGGACACACATTGAGAATGCTCCTTCCATGCCATGTACCAAACAATATACAGTGGAGATTATTTCTAGGCCATGCTTTTCTGCAGCGGAAGAGAAGGCAGCTCATGGTTTGAGGCTGGTCCTAATCCAGCTTATAGCCCTTGGAGAAGTAGGATGAGGGGGCTGAGAAGTGATTTCTGACTGCTATCAAAGGGTCTCTGCCTGGGTCAGGGCCTGTCCAATCTTGTGAATTTGTAAAAATTTATAAAAAAAATTATAAAAAGATACTCAATCATTTCTTTGTGAAGCTAAGGAAACGTAGCAGACTGCTGGGCTGTGAAGTATATCTCAGTGAAAAAGTAAACTAAAATCAGATTCCAGAAGAGGAAGATTGCAGAGCCTTCTTAGTTTCTACTTATATTTTGCTGAGCAATGGTAGCTCTTCTCTGACCTTGTTCACCTCCACCGTCTTTCAAAACAAATTAAACATGGAACAGTGACACAAAGTTGAGAGTTTGTGTGGTCAAAAGCTTATCATAAGGTGTAATGGAATGTGAATTTATTAGCCTGTCAGGTATTTTGATGTCCAGCCATACAGAGTAACTGCTCCTGTGTACTGCCAATTGTCTTCTGTCTTGTAAATATGAGGAAACCGATGGCAAATATCCGTAAGGTCAGACTGTGCCTGTAGGCAGGTTTGCAGCTTCCCTCATCTTGTGGTAACTCATCTAGTTTTATACAAAAATATGGCATAGATTCCTTCCAGCTAAAAGGTGCAGATAGAAGTGAAAGGCTTCTAATTCTTCAGCTTTCAGCAAAGTTGAGTAATTACAGTGTTAGCAGGTGAAATACCAGATGTGACTTCACTTTTTGTTTATAATTCTAAAGAGTTTATACTCTTTCAAGAAAGATTTACATGAAGAATACAGATAAGTAAATAAATGGAGAGAGTATATGATTAATGCTTTTAAAATAGTAAATGCTTCCCATTTGTAACATTCTTGAAATAGGTTGGCCATGTAGGCCTTGTTTTTCTTCCTGCCTTACAAGGCTGTCTGTGTTTTGTTTATTTACTGTACAAATTTATGTTCAATGCCTCCTTTTCTGTCTAATTCACAGGAGAATTTTGGTCACTGGCAAGATCATTGAACTGCATTAATATATGTTTAATTAAATCTTTATAACAAAATATATATATGATAGATTAGTGCATGTGTAATTAAAAGGAACGAACAAGTTGAATAATGACAAAGCAGGAGAATGAAATCACATGTGTGAGCGAGATCAAATGTAATGTTAAGAGAAGGACCCGTGCTTTTTGCAAGATCCTGCAGGCACAATTGACATTGCAACAGATCCATTCCATGAGGATGAATGTTTACTACTTCTCAGTGTTGTCTGCTTACTGTTGTCCTCTTCTGTGGTTGCTCCTCTTGTACTGTGTCCAGAGCAGTAGAAAAAAAAACGTTATTTCTACCATTCAGTGTTGCTGCAGATCATGATCCTGACAGAGATGCAAGGAATGTAAGGAACTGTCAGCAAGGCAGGCTCAGCAGTCTGAACAACCAACAGGACTCGTGACTGTTTCAAGCAAGGCAGTGTTGTCCAAACTGTGGACAACAGTGTCAGCTGTGTTAACCAAACAGAAAGTGTTAAATGAGGGTAAATTAAGTGGTTGAAGAACATTTGATATACAATAAGTAGGTAAACGAAGTTTGAAGGAAGAGATCCTTACAGTTTCCAATTAGATGGGGGTTGTTCAGAATGGCTATGTCTGGATAAAATGTTTAATGTGACACTTTTGGGGGACCTGAAATATGTAAATGCAAGCTTGGATACAACCTGGCTGGCAGATCAATATTCCAGTGATCTCACTGCAAAATTAAAAGTCCCAAGAATTTGAATATCAGTTTGATACCCTTAGTGAGCCGCTTCTAATTGTTTGACATTACATTTTTACTTCAAAATGGTCAATTAATAGGATTAGTTCAGGAAGAAGCAGTTTGGCTTTGTATTAATCCTAGTTTAATAAACCCAGAAGAACAGCACTGGTCTCCATTTCACTCAGACAAACAAGACTAGGAATTTCCTCAAACAAAAATTAAATACATGTTTGAAATGAGTGGATATTTACTTTATATATCTCTAACAAAGAGCATCCTGCACTAAGTATGGGTCAACACAGGATTTTATTCACTTACTTCCACTGTACCATTCTTTTTTTTTTTTTTAAATTCATTTTTTTAAAAGTCAAAGTAATGTAATTGCTATTGGCACTGCAGTGCAATCTCTCTCCTGTGCTTGCCCCTGCCAAGGGTAATATTGTGTCTGGAAAGTTCATGATTTTACTATATGCCTCAGTTTTCTTCACTTGTAAGGGAGATGATACTGAAATGTGCTGGTAGCAAGGGACAGGGAAGTTCAGCACAGAAGGTGGTTATTCTGTCAGCTTTAGTACCAGTTCAAATGCTGCATCTGAATGACTTAATATTACAGAGATTATGTCAGAGAATGTCACTTATATAGTGAAATTAAGTGGGTTTGATTCTATGACTCAATTGCAGTAAATTTGCATGGAGGAAAAAAAAAAAGTGTTTTAAGACAGTGATGAACATGATTCAGAGGGCTGATCTGCCTTCAGGTGAGAATGTTTCAATCTGGCACAAAGAGGTTCCTGCTCCAGTCTTCCTGTGACTGCTATTGTCAAAATCCTTCAGCAGTCAGATGGAAAACCTAAACCCTCCCAGATCTGACTGGTGTTATTTCACTCTCTCATATATTCCCCCCAAAAAAGTTCATGGTGTTGAGAGTGAATCTTGGATTCATCTTACTAGGGAAAGATGCAAGTCATAAAGCCCAGATTAAGGGGCTTGAAATGTGTTTGGTTTGGGTGTTTTGTTTTTTGGTTTTTTTTTTTTCTTTTTTTTTTTTTTGTTGGTGTTGGTGGGGGTTTTTTTGGTTTTTTTTTTTTTTTTTAAGAGCTGTGCTGCATTTGGCAATTTTTGTTCCTTTGGGGTTGACAGAATTTCTTTGGCAGTTAAGTTTTCACTCCCTGAGTTTTGCTCTGAGATTCAGTTCAAATAAATCTGAAATATGGAGCAGAGTTCAGTCCAAGTGAGTGAGTTTCCCATGGTTTCTGTCTGAAACACTATATCCTTCCTTGGAGAGAGAAGGGCAAACCTCCACCTTGGTTCATCCAGAAGATTTGCAGATGCTTTTATGAACCTGGGTTTAATTTAGGGTTTGCAAGAAAGCCCTTTTCTATTTTATCAACTCCTGTTTCAGCTCCAGGGTATAACCCTGCCTGTGTCAGAGTTAACGGGAGTTTTTCTACTCCCATTTGTAGCAAAGGCAGGATTTCCCACCCTGAAGTTCTGCCTGTTTCTGTTTATTGCCCTTACAGGCCAAATACTGAGTCAGTAAGTATACATACTGAAACACCTATTGATTTGAAAGCTGAATTTCCAAACCTCGGGATTCCATACTATTCCTCTTAACTGTGTTAAAATTGGAAACATATTAGCTATCAAGTGTACTAATGACCCAGTAGTGACAAAATTCAATGGAGGAAGTGTAGCTCACTGAGGGCATACACGTTCCTGGATCTTTTTTTCCTGCATATTTAATGAAGACTCTTTGGCTGCCTTGGAAACTTCACATGCCCACGTCCCCAGCACTTGTTTTACCCTGTAAATACACACCACATAGTATACTTTCTGATTTTACAAAAAAACCCCACTGTTGTTCTGCTCTTCAACCTGCAGCCTTCTGTACCATGTAAACTGGAGCTAAAAACGTCTGTCTAATCGATCCTTATTTAATAAGCAGTGTTATCAATGCCTTTGAGACAGCTGTACACTCTATGACATGGGGACATCAGGACATTTGCTGGCTTGTGTTAATTGGCATGGCAACATTGCTTTTTGGCCTGGCACACCAGATAGAAAATTGAATTTACAAAATCAAACTGTAGTTATCTACATTCCTTGATGTCCTCCCAGGTGAGCTACTGGGCTTCATGCTAATAACTTCTAAAGCAAGCAAACTTTAGCTAATTATGTACTAGTTTATTCTCCCTTGCTAAATTTTGGCAGGTTGCTTCTGTAAATTATGAAAAATAAATGTGAAATATGCAGATGTCTTTTGTTTGAAGCAGATGTTTGGTCCGCCTTGCCAGAATCTAATCAGCTGTTTCCCTGGAGTTTTTTTTTCTTTTCTCCCCCCACCCCCCAATATTGTCCAGGAGCTTTATGAAAACACAAAGGGTTGTGGGAGTGTAGAACAATAGGATGTTGCTTTATTTTCCGTCTACCAGGCTTCAAGGTAACTCGAGATAGGTTTTTGAGTGGTTTCCTTCTCTGGGTAAAGCCACAGCAGATGCTGGCAGAGAGCCCATAAGGCACAATATTGTCTGAGGACAGGCAGAATTTGAATGCAACCTTGCCTGTCACTGGGGAGGTGGTGGCAAGTTGGGAAGGAGCCAGAGAAAGCCAGCTTTGAAGTCCTGATGGTGCTGTGTGGCCTAGGCCAGCAGACTTGTGTGCTTCCCCCACAGGGAGCCCCACAGATGGGGAAGGTAGGGATCTCCAGGAGCATGGTGCAGCTGTGTTAAAGGCAAGGTGGGTGGCAGCATCTCTTTCCTTTCTTGTTGCCCCAAATTGCCCCTCTCCATGTCCTGTTACCTACAGCCTGGCACGGAAGGAGAATGAATTGGCTGGACTAGATGGAGACCGGCAGGGTTGTCATAGTGCTCTGTTGGCACCTGCTCCAGCCCCACCCTGCAGCACAGGGTCTGAATCTGCCCGTAAGGGATACTGACTGCTTGCTGTAGTCTCCTGGTTATCTTCTGGCAGTGAAGCCCTCTCCAGAAGACTCTGATCCACGCTGCACCTCACACTTTTCTCCTGGCCTGCTGTGCTGTGGGGGTTTCCAGTGCACAGCTGTGCTGATGTAGCAGCTGTGCCTCCCATGCTATGGCACTGCACCCTCCCAAGAATCATTTCTGCCTCAACAGCAGCGTTTACCACAGTTAGATACCAACATAAAGTGTAGAAAAGGGTCCAGATGAAGATCCCTCAAACCTCAAGGATCATCCTCTCTGCTATTGCAGCTCCAGCAGGCTCATCAGAAGTTCAGTGTAAGAATAGTAATTATTTTTTAGTACCAAGATGAACACTTGCTTTGCACTATCTGTTTAAGGCTTTCACAGCACTTGACTGTGCATGGATTTAAACTTCCACCATTCCTACAGGTTAAGTATCAATATCCCCACTTTGCTTACAGGAAAACAGACACAAATAAGCAAAGTGGTTGGGTTTTTTTGTTTGTTTTTGGTTTTTTTTTTTTTTTTTAATTTTTTTTTTCTCAAATGGATAAAATTTGAGTTTTAGGTTTAAAAAATTTTGCTAGGGGACTGTCATCCTGATGTTTTTAGTCCATATTACAGCCTACTACTGGATATATGTCCAGCTACTGCCAGGGCTCCTCTTGTGGGTCAGCAGAGAGTTAGCACAATGTTGGGATTCGGCTCTTTGTGTTCAGAGCACTTCATGTTTGTGTGCTGATCATTTCTGAAAGCTGTGCTTTTACCTTAGGTTCTTGAAACTGAATGGCTGCCTGAACTGATAACAACTGAGCATCTCTAGGAGCCAAGAGGTACAGAGCAGTAGGCAACTTCTGAGCGATAAGTACTTCAGTACTATGGTACTACTTATTTTTTTATCGTGGCTGAAGCACAAATCAAGAGTCTGTTGTGATAGGTGCTTTGGAAGCAATTAAAATGAATAGTCCTTTCCCCAGGGACAGAGGTCTTGAGATGGTGGCAAGATGCTTTTTACTTGTAAATAGATTGCTGGAGGGAAGGATAATTCAGCAGTCTAAGACTGCTAGAGAATTTTTTTACAGTCAAACTGAAGGGAGAAAGAAAAAACATTGCCAATTTTTTTAGCTTCTTTACATTTATGGTTGAAAGAATCTGGATTTGGTCCTTACAAGAGCATTTATTTAATCTAACTGTATCATCAAAGAGTATTAATATTTTTTAAAAAATGAATCCTCATAAGGCAGTATGAATATATAGTCCTTTGATTATTCAAAAAAAATTGTACAAATCAAAATAAATTTGCCTGAGCTATTTAAAATAATTAACCTTTGACAAACCTCCCTCTCTGGTAATGGAATAGTAACTATATGAATAAAAGATAAGTCGTGACATTCAATGAATTACAATATTCATCCCATAAATTACAGGATAAGATAGCAGTATAATCTACATTTTTATAACTGTAAAACATCCTGAACAGTAGCCCCTGTACTCTTCAGGTTATTTTATTTTTCCTGTTTCTTTGAAGTATGCAATGCCTCTTGTATGAAAAGCTTCCCAAGTGATGTTAAGTTTCAGCAGTGCTCACAAAGGCTGTGACCCAGGCGTTCCTTCCCTGCTCTGACAGGGAGGCTGAGCCTGAACGGGAAATCCGTGCTACAAAGGGATTCTCCTGCACGGTAACAGTAAGTGCAAATTATGATCCTGGGAGTCTCCTGATATATAACCAAGTACAATGCCAATAAACCAGGGGTGTAAACCACATGAGCATATGGACAAAATATGGTCTGAATGGCATGATTATGTTTTTCAGGCCATAATGAATTCATCCCAAGGTGCAACTGTACATCTGTTGTTATAGTGTTCATGATAGCAAACACTACAGTTAAGGTTGCAGTTTAACTCAAATTATAGCCACCTGTTTCCATTCACTAACAACTTTCTTAAAAATTATTCCTTCTGGACTGATTTACATCAATTCTAAAATGGTCATTCATTTATATATTTATTTGGGGGAAAATATATTTGATTTATAGAGTAGGCAAGCTGAAACTTACTCCCTTCCCTCCTATCCCCCTTCCCACCACTCTGACCCTGGTGATTCTCACCAGTTCATTTCCTTAAAAATAAATTAAACCCTGTGGCTTTTAAGGGGCTGATCCAACTCCCATTGATTTTTTTGGTGAATACTGCATAGGACTTTCTGTGACTCACTTTGTGGCTGCTGGTATGGAGTTAATACTGTGTAGAAACGGAGCTGATTACTGCATAGGAAGCTTTGGGTGCTTATAAGTTAGGAGTCTTGTCAAGACTGGTTTTCTACTCTCTCTTCCCATTGTGTAGTCAGTAAGTGTTGCTTACATGACATCCGATCTTTCTTTAGCTGGGATAAATCCAAACCACTGTCTTTATAGACTTGAGAGAAGGGATATAATGCTTGATTCCAGACAATTGATACCAAGGAAGATAAATTTCTTTAAAGAAAGTTTGCCACCCCTCTGGGGTGGATGAGATGCCAAAGAGAGTAATAGCTATTAACAAAACTTTAAAATGGAAAAAGAGAATCTCATTTCAGGTCTACGCATTCTCTTTCAAATGCAACGTTGCAAATGTTTTCCAAGTGAAGGTATGTAAGTGTTAAAGGAGGGTCTATTACCCATCCTTAAACAGAAACCTACATCAGTGATACCTAGAACGTTTTGAAGTGCAAATGGCCCTGAATGTGATAGATTCCCAACAAAAAATGTTTATGGAGCAACATAATTTCTTAGCAAGAGTCCATAGTGCATCTGTTATTGAGTGTTCTTTGTTGTGCTTCCACATGAGGGGACTAAACACATGACCATGATCTCAGGTTTAGTTTTCATAAGGCAAGGGAGCATTGGGCTGTTTGGTGAACCGTTGTGTTGGGTTTCACTGCAAACCCCCTCCTGACAGCTGTGCAAGTGCAGGGGGGAGATTACACGGTTCTTCTTGAAAAGCTAAGTCGCCAAGTCATGGTCAGCTCCCTCTGAGGGGCAAATGCTGATCCCAGCTTGGAGCCTGAAAGGCTAAGTTAGACTTCAGGTTAATCCACAAGAGTTGGTAAGAAAAAAAAGTAAATCCTTCCCGTGAGACTTCAGAGCTTTATTGCTCCATTCCTCTGCCTGTATGTTGCTTACTGCTAGCCTGGAAATGAATGCAAAGTACATTAGGGTGCACAAAAGTCACAAGAGAGAGTCTCTCTGTTCTTTTCACTTCTGTTATGTAAGTGGTCCCACTCACAAGGGACAGAGAAATTCTCAAGTGCACACAGAGTGCTTCTTGCTTTAAGTAATAACATTGTTCAGCTTTCATAGACATAGAATCCAAGTAATAGCTTGCAAAGTATACTCATGCCCTTATGCTTTCTCAGTAAAGGGGAATCTGAGAGGAGACTTGCCTACAGTTCTGAAGCAAGGCAAGGGCACACTCAGGATTGCAACTGAGGTCCCAACCCCGTGCTAAACCCTGGGGCTCTCCTTCCTCTGTGTCCTGGCTGTGCTGCCTTCAAGGCTCTCCATGCCTGTGAAGGTGAGAGCATTAATGGGGTGTAGTGAGACAGCTCTGCAAAACCTCTGCCAAGTGCACGAAAAAGATTTCATTCGGCAAAGTGACTCCACTGACATGCCGTCATGGTTACAAGCAGGGACAGAGTGTTGTGGTAGAAATTGTTGGAAATGGTAGCAAAAGACTGCTTCATTTGGGGTTTCAAAAAAAAAAAAAAAAAAAAAAGTCTAAAGTTGCTGCCTGAGATTAGGACTTGCACAGCGTTTTTGTTCACTTGCTCTGCTGTCAGCATATTTTCTCCCAAACCCCTTTTCTCTTGGGTGGGACAGAGGAAGACGCTGGCAAGATGGGCAGATGGATGGCAAGCTGCCACTCAGCCTGAAGCTTGCAGTCCACATCTACCTAGACCCAGAGGGCTACACGTGCCATGATTTGAAGCCTAAAAGAGGAAATGAACTTTCAGTGACTCATTTCAAATAACTCTTTTCCTTACCTTTATTAAAAGGTGCCTTAGTTAAAGCTTGTACTATCACAATTATAAAGAGGCGTTGATATAATTATGTAGTAATTGCAGTAAATTATCAAGATGAAATCATTAAGGCAGCTTTTTCTATTATTGCTGCTTAAGGTAGATATCTTATTATAATACATTTGGAAGAGAAGAAAAGAAGAATTCTCTTGCAGCTAAAAATAAAGGAAGATTGTACTCTTCTGCTGTTTCTTACTGACATTGACAAGAATAATGTGAGTGACATAGAACCAAAGCAAAGTGTGTTCTTCCCTGAGCTCTAACTGAGTGGCATTATAGCTCATTTTATCAGGCTCTCAATCATGAAATGGCCTTTTTTTTCTTTTCTTTTTTTTTTTTTTTTTTTTTTTTAACTTCCAGGCAGAGGAAACAACTTACTTCATGACATAAGGGTAGTTTTATCCCTATAAGTTAACCATTTGCAGAAAAAATGTTATTTACATAGATGAATTCATGGGGAAGAACATGAAATTGACCATTCTCTTTTCTTTCCTTATGGAAATCTTGTGTGAACATTCTTGTTTTCTATTGGGCATGTAAGAGGAAGGAAGGAGGCATATTGCTTCACTCTCTTCCTCTTAACATGCTTTTTATATGGGTGCAGGGTCCAGAAAATCTGCTGGTGGCAATTATATATTCAGTTTCCAAGATTTGGTGCATACAAAGTATTAACAAAGTTGTAACTTTTGTATTACTTCATTCTTGTTTATTCTGTTGTGTATATTTATCCATGTTTTCAGGACAAAACTTAGTAACGCATCACTCAGGGGATTGGTAATTGGATATAGAGCCTTTCACCTCTAGGTCAGTAGTTCAGATTTGTTACAGGTCAGCACTGCCTGGGAGTTGCTACCATGTGACAGCTGCTCCATGGCCCTTTATGAAATGAGTTGGTGGTCCCAGTTCACTGCCTTCAGAGCAGGTGTCTTCAGCACAGATCAAACTTGAGGGCACCAGTGCAAACCCCACTATTGGTAGAAAAGAAAAATTGCGCTTGGGTATAACGCTCACAGTTTGCATGAACTTTAAAAAAAAAAAAAA
The DNA here is from genome assembly GCA_035583155.1 of Acropternis orthonyx. Taxonomy (NCBI): domain Eukaryota; kingdom Metazoa; phylum Chordata; class Aves; order Passeriformes; family Rhinocryptidae; genus Acropternis; species Acropternis orthonyx. The sequence goes on along the minus strand of JAWWEU010000111.1, from coordinate 16,734,583 downwards.
AAAGTCAAGAAAGCAAATAGACCTGTCCAGATCCTCAGCTGATATAGACTTGGCATAGATCCATTAAGTGTAGCTGCAGTGATTATCACCAGCTTATTAAAATAGAATTCACTGTGAATGGACTCTTTTAGTAATCTAAAAGTTACTGACACTACAGTAACATTTTAATTAAGTATAGACCAAAACCATCAATCCAAGTACCTTAGAATTAAAATCACATCTGAAACAAATCCAAGCATTCTGAAATTTGGACTAACACTAATTCTTCCATCTAATGATGCTCTGAGATAACCATACAATTATGGTTAATGGAATTTACTGTTTGTTGTTCCAAAGGAGATGAAATTGGATTTCAAAGATACATTAGTTTCCAAGTTTTAATGACTTTCTACTTTTGAGGGCTTTGCCTGTGCTTCCCCCTGAACTTTCAGTGCAACAAACCCAGTCGAGCAATTCTGAACTGTTGAGGTGTAAGGATGGAAGAAGTGAAATCTTCCACCAAAGAAGCTCCTAACACTAGGGAAGCAAAAATGTCTCACAGCACTTTCTTTATAAAAAACTTTTAACAGTTGAGAAGTAGTTTAGTTACCTCTGATAATGGTGAAGTCTTATTTGAGAGGAGCCTCAGTCTTGTCTGACAGTATCCAAGAGAAGGGTGAGAGAACAATTGCTCTAGAAAAAAATATTTGTGTTATGCTGAGATTTGCTGCAGTATTTCAAATCTGAGTTATTCTAGTACAGATTTCAACTGGGATGATAGAAAGGCACAGGGTGTCTTAATTTTGTCATCAAGATAAGCTTGAAGTGAAATATCTGTAAATTCTTACAAGTAATTCTGTGCTTTAAGGAACAAATGCTCTTTTGGTAGTGGGTGCATCATGGAAAGAAGTTGAACTTCTTTGAAATGCAGGCTTCAGCCTTAATTACAGAGCAGTGACTAGCACTTCCATTGCTTTAGGCTTAAAAATGATGGAGACAGACGAGTAGCCTCTCCTCGGTAATTGCTTTCCTTCATAATGCATAACTTATGTTCTCTTTCTTTAAATTCACTACTCCTGTGTCTGGTATAATTTAGGGTGCAGGCTAGTGCACTGGTTGTTGCTTTTCCTTACCTCAGAGCTGCCAGATGATGGGACAAAAAGGTGAGCAAGTAAAAAGGAGAGCGAGTTGAAATTACAGAAGGAGTGGTGAAATGGCATTTTTGGTGGTTCAGTCTGTCCTGGATCATTTTGTCTTCTTTTCTGTGGACCCTTGGTTGGTTGCTGTTTATGGAGAAGGACTAGAAGACTTGATAGGTATCTTAAAGAAAAAAGTCAATTATCAAAGTGTTCTAATCCGGTTTAGTGTAGCATTCCTTCATGAACTTGTACCCGGTGTCATTCATAGCTTAGTAACTTTGTATGTTATTTGTTTCTCTAAGTGTGACCTTATCTACTGTCTAGGAACACTTAGTGCCAGGATGATACAAATACAGTATCCAAAGACATTTGCTGCAAAAAGATCAGTTTCAGTATTTACAAATACTGGGGGTGGTGGGATTCAGCTACAGATTAGTCCAGCCACTAGAAAAGGAGACAAACCTCGCTTGTGCAAAGACGTCTTCTATAACCAAACTGAATGAACTAAGGCTTTGGAAGAAGGAAGGGTAAGAGTTCCAGCTGCCTCCTTTCTTTCTAGCTGAAACTTGAAGGTACAAGGGCATAGCTAAGTGTACCTTATTCACTCACCCAGAAAAAGACACCATTTGAATTCACTCTCTGAATAGAAGGCACAACGATAATAGCAACGTCACACAACAGAATGGCTACTGCCAAATCGCTTTAGCCTTTCTGCATGATCGTCAGGGCCAGCAATCTGTTAACCAGCCCATTCTGTAGATTTTTGCTGTAGCAGTATGCTTTAATTTGAGATTACTGTTCTAGCCAACAAGAAACCAACAGTTACTGAGAGATGGTTTAAAGCAGGGGGGGGGGGCAGGAAAGAATCAACAAAAGAAATCTCACAATCCAGAAGAGCCAAATACTGGAAGGTGAAGGGAAAATTAAGAAGAAATTGCCCATTACAGAACTTCATTAAAGCCATTTATTAGCTTTATAATGCCTAACAGTCTGCTGGCTCCAGAATTTTTTCATATAGGGGGGTGGATAAGGGAGCATTTCTCTTTCATTTGCATTCTTGATCCCTGCTGCTCTGTTTATGGCATTGATGCTATTCATACAGTCTTTGCAATATTAATTTTTAATTTATGATGCTCATTAGGAGACACTTAAAACAGAACAATTATCATTTATCTTGATATATTATTTACTAAGACTTGCTGTCATGGTTAGGGACCTGTGATTAGTGGGAGGGGAATTTAAAACAGCTCCAAAAGGTGCTTGGCTGAAGGGACTGAATCTAAGGAAATAGTTCTCACCACCAAAGGCCTGAAGTTCTGATGTCTAAGCAAAAGACTTGCTGCACCTAATCAAAACTCAGAAGGAACCCTCGGAGATGAGTCTGGGACACTGGTTAATGAACCTGCAGGACAGTATTAATGAAACTCTCTTGTAAACCACCAGCTCATCAATTATTCATCCTGCTATCGTCCTGGTACTTTACTGTCTTCCCTTTTTGTCTCAACATGATTACCTTGGGTTTGTTTTGTTTTGTTTTTTTTAAATTCCCTCTATCCTCATTTTCCTTTTGTGGATTTGCTGACATGTACCCTTGGTAGTGCTTCCTCTCTGGGAAACTGTTTCTTGAGGCAACTGTGCAGTATCCACAGGAACAAGATAGGTAAATTCTGCTCTTTGAGACACGTGGATAGAAGGGGTGCATTTATTAAGACTTAATAAATCAGATAATTGATATGACAGCCCTGGAGAACCTGATTCATTAAAGGCTACCTATTAGAAACTCAGCACCATCTATACATTTCTTAATTAATTTGTAGTATTTAGCAAGTTATTATAACACTATCTATATAGAAGTCTACATGGCAAAATAGAATTTCAAATAGTAGTGTCTTACTAGAAATATATAGACACGGTTTTCCTTTCTGCCCCCCAAATTGTGCCTCATGCAGGACTTCTGAGAATCCCTGTCTTTAGTCTCTGCATTCCCAGGGTGTTTATAATGTATACTTGTGCAGGAGAGAAGGAAAATTGGATGTTTTGGAGCCTGATAATTGCGGCTCTGCATCTGAAACCAATTGTGGTATTTTTAACTCTGTTTTATTTAGTTATTTTTAGACTTCCTGAAAGGAGTTTTATTTCTGTTTGTTTTCTGTTTGACATCAAAGCAGAAACAACAAATTACTAATTTTGTAACCTATTCCCTGGACACTTGGCTTTCAATTTTTTGAACCATTGCATAGCATTAGTGGAACTGCACAAAACCTCAAGGCCTGATGCCATCAAACACCTTTGAGTCACACGCACCATTCCTTACCTCTGCTCTGTTGAAAATCCTGACAACTGCAACTAATCTCAAAGGCATCCACTGTATTGATAAACTATATTTTCTAGGGGAAAGGATAGGAAAGGAGTTATAAATTCTGTGGTTCAGCAATTCTGGCCCTTTGGGGGGGGGGGCTGGCAGCATTTTGGGGGGGGGTGTCTTAGCCCCCCCAACCCATCTTGGTGGGTGTCCCCCTCCCCTTTTGGGATGTCTGAGCCCCCAACCCCCATTTTGGGGGCTC
>JAWWEU010000111.1:16706477-16730891 GCA_035583155.1 Acropternis orthonyx | reverse complement strand
GGCACTTTCCCCCCCCCCCCCCCCCCCACCGTCTGGATTTTGCAAGCTCGTATTTAAAATGTATTTATACCAGAAGGGGGAAACAAAAAAGTCCCCTGCCTGGCGTTATGGGAAAGCTGATGCAATAGTCAATGATGATTCTTTCAAAGTAGTGTAGCTCACAGTGCTACAGCCAGTATTTATGCTATGTAGCACGTTTCATCTCCAAGCCAGTTTAAAACCTTAACAGATTGATCTCTGCAGCACCCCTGTGAGTGAGATATGTAGGCATTGTTAGCCTCTTTGTTATGTTGTATCAGAACTTCATCAGGCCCTGGGATGCAAATGCAAAAGGCATGGGAGGAAATATTCAGCATACAGATCAATTGCTTAAGTTATTTTGTTCCCTGTTGTAGATTTAGATTATTTTGTAAAGAAATTACTGCAGATGGTGATTTCTTCCCCTTCCTCAGAAAGACCAGCTCTGACTATTGCTGTAAATAACTGCTGGTGTTTGGAGTTAGCCGTATGCTAAACCCAAGCAAATATATCTGACAATATTTTTTCCTCATTAATTGACAAAATATTTCCAAAGAACTCCCCAATTGTTACACTATACAAACTCATTTAGGTGGGATTTTGAAAACCATTACCGTGATTTGGAGTTGTAAATCCTGTGCTCTGATGTGACATGAGCTCTCAGAGCTGCTGCCTGACCCACATCTGAGCGAGGTGACACATCCACATGTCAAACTGCAACCCCATACAGGAACTAGCTTGTCTCCTGGAAACCTTATAGCTGTCTTAGTGCAGCGTGTTCCTGGTCTTACTGTGACGGAGCAGGGGGATGAGGAGACATGCAGAGTTACGCTCATACAGTGATAAATGAAGGTTTCCTCTTGGCCCTGTGCTCTCTGTGTAAGCAGGCACCAGGATTCAGACAGCCCTTCTGAAAACGAGTGCTGGATTCAAATCATCAGGACACTCTAGACTTTTCTACCCCTTCCAGTTAGTTATACGGGGTTTCATTCATCACCTCTAAAGAACGTTTTTTGGATTAGTCTTACATCTTTCCAACCAAATCCAACCTTTGCTGCTCTGGTAATTTAATGTTGGAATCTCAATTTACTATAAACCTTCTTAGCAGGCAGGTAATCAACTTAACAGAGTTTATTGCACAAGCAGCTGTTCAGCAATCTAATATTATTATTTTTTTTTTACCTGTTATTTGCAGCTGCAGAACAGGATAAATCCACATTAGTTCCAGTCTCTGCCTGACAAACAATCTCATTTCTGCCGTGTTCTAATTTTCGATAACTTTCAAGATCTGGGTTCTGCAAATTATGAAGAACATAAATTGAACAAAATAACTTTGAATGAAGCAAGCCTGGTTCATTTCTCTGTTGTTGTACACGCCAAAGGCTTAGTGTTTATGTGTAATGTTAGTGATTTTCTTTTTGTTTGGTTAGTTTTGGCTTTGGCTTTTTTGTTTGTTTGTTTTTGAAGAGGGTTCACCTACTTTTGTTGGTGGTTAGAAGAATTGCTAATGTTTCTAACATGATAGGAAAAATAACCCCAGGTGTTTACAGCATTTGAAACAAGGCACAGCAACAAGCTGAGATGAATAGGTGTGTTGTTTCTAAAGACACTGTGTGCTGTATGCTCTCGCAGTAGCAATATCGGGGCTTCTAAGCAACAATCCTATTTCCCTAAAGCTTTCTTCGTGATAACATTCAGCTTTCTCAGCTTTCATTGGAGCTGGCAAGGGGGAACATCTGGTAGTGTGTGTGTTGCATGGTGTAGCTCTTTTAATGCTGGCCCTTTATAATCTTTGTAAGGTCATGTAACTTTTCTGATTTTTGCCCAGGGATAACTTTTCCCTTATTTTAACATATTTCCTTTTGTCTGGTTTGGCCAGTAATTGACTTTGTCCTTTTTTCATTTATTTCTCTGCCTCCTGGTTGTAGCATCTTCTCCCTGGAGTCTCAGGTTAGAAGTTTTCCCTTTTGTGAAACCATGACAGGTGCCTAATTGAATGATGAATGTCCCTTTATTACTCTGTAATTGAACTGCCAGCTTTTTGATTGGTTTGTAGAGATGCTCCACTCCTCATCAAGCACTGCGGGGGGCTCCAGGGCTGGCAGGCTGGGCCTACCCTCCATCTGTCTAATCGCATCTCTCCCCTACTTGGGTTTTGGGTGGGGAGGGGGCTCGGGGGGTGGAAAGTCATAATAAATTATGCTAATTCGGCGTCGCTGTGACAATAAGAATATCGCATTGTTACGTGCGCGGTGGCGGCAAATGCGAGAAGACGTTTTGTCGTCGTGGCTGCCTGGCCTGACAGGCCCTCGATGAAGATTAATGGCCCTCACCTGAGTGACAGAGCGGGGGATTGTGGGGCAGAGAGGGTCATTCATCATACTCTGACAGGTGTCATTCACTCCGACAGCCGCACCACTGTCGCCTGGCTGGCGGTTCCATTTTTCTGCCAGTTAAGCAAGGAGTTTAATAACATCCCCAGAATTAAAACTCATTCTTTGTAGCAGGTCTGACAGCTGAAAATAAGAAAATCAATTCTTCACATGTTATAGCCCAGTTAACTGACTAGGGTTTTGACTTTAATTTAGTCTTTGGGCTGAATTTCAAGTAGGCTGCTTTTGTAAGACATCATCTATTAAAATTTACCAATAGCACTAACTTCACTGTTACTATTGTGGTTGGATTAAAATGCAGCCTTTAATAGTGGATGTCATCTTCATTTGGTGCAAGCTCAAGCTCTTGAAGCTTTGGTTGGGGATATTCCACTTCATCCTCATTAGTGATGTTTATAGCTTCTCTCTTCATTAATATTGATCCCTTAAACTACAGAGAAAAACAAGACAGACACTAATTTGAACCATTTTGTATCATTAAACTGTTTGGGTTTCTTGGTTTCAGTCATTCTGGCAAGCTGAATAAAATATTTCAGAAATAAAAGAAAAAGAGAAGAGACAACACAAAACTTCTGTCAGTCTCTTGCTACTCTCGGTGGGAAGAGCCAGGTGATCCTTATGGCCTTGCACTGCTGAGAGTAATGTGCTTGTGAATGGGCCTGGCTAATCCTGGGGAAGGCTTGGAAGTAGCCCCTGAGAAAACAGGGCTAAAATAACAACCTTAATACGTGTTTAATATCTCAGCTAGCAAAGCCAGGACAAAAATATTTGTTGCCCATTTCACTTAACTCATTAAGACTGTTGTACCTCAGAGACAGGCATGACTAGCTGGAAGCTCTGCCGTGGAAACACAAATGAAGAAGACAGATTGATGTCTGTTTGTCTAACTTAGGAGGTTTGTGAATCATCCACGCAACACCACTACGAAAAATGCAACCAGGATGCAAAGAACTGTGAGACTGAGTATTTCCAGTGGACCTGGAAGTGTTATTGCTGCTGTATAAGGACAGAATGAGGCCATACCTGCAGCAATGTGTGCATTTTGGGTCGTTGTAATGGAGAAGAATTAATTCAATTTGGAGTACGTGCCAAAAAAAAGGCTACTGGGGTGATCAGGAAAACACCGAGCTGGCTTACAAGGACAGAACAAAGGACCCCAGCTTGTTTGGACTAGCAAAATAAGGGCTGAGAAGGACTGTGGCTGCTCTCTACAAATACTTCAGGGGAGGTAAACACAGGTAGCTGAGGAGAGCAGAGTCTTGATGTGATAGCCCAGGGCATTGCTTCCAGTCCTGTGTTCTTATAAAGCAACAGTAATTTCTCTCCATGCAGGTAATAAATCAAGAACTGTGAGAGAAATTGCATATGTACCTCTCAATCTCACTGAGGGGTTGTGGGGAAGAAAAGGTTTTGTTTAGGGGTGCTGGGGGAGGACAGGAATTTATCACACTTTAGGAAATTTATTTCTGTCTCTGTTGCAAGTGGAGAGGGAGTGTAGGACAGCCAGGCTCCTCCACAGACACCTCATTCAAGTGTCTGGAATTATATGGGAGAAGTTCGTACACCTCAGTTGAATGTGAATAAGGAGTACTGCCCTTATTTTGTTTTATAGAGAGGATGTTCTACTACACTTTAAATTCTTGTAAATTTTTCCCTCTGCTCAATGTAAGATGTTAAATTTTATCCTGTGGAGGACTATGCTGTTTTGAAAGGAAAAATTTGCTTCTCTGTTTGTGGTTAGTGAGCTGTGTTATTTTAGTGTTGTGGATGAGCTGCATTTAAACAAACAGTGTAGAGGTAAACTGGGTACGTAGTGTAGAAAACCAATTCGACCATGTAAAGTAATAGATAAGAATATTTTACAAGTCCCTATTTGGTCTTCAGTGATTGTGTTAGTTTGATATTTGATATCACTTGATATTTGGTGTTTCTTTCCAGTGCAAAGGAAAGGCAAGAAATTATTTTTTAGGGGGTTTGTTTGTTTGTTTTGTGGGTTTTGGTGTTTTGTTTTGTTTGTTTTTTTTTTTTTTTTCCCTGAAGTCATTAACAAATGAAGTCCATTCTTCTTCCTGCAAGTTATTGCAGTTTTTTTTCACATGAGGCATTAAATAATAAAACAGTATTGGGAAGTGTCTGGAATATTTTATGGATAATGCTGTATGTGCATATCAGGGTGAAGGAATGTCTCTGGCCAAAAGTATAGAGGCGTGTTAGAGATCCATCTGATTCTTGAAAATGAAATAGCTCCTTGGGCTCTGTTTGGTTCCAGTTTCAGACTGGATTGGAAGAGAAGGCTCATCAATGTAGTTGAACTAATATGACAAATTGGTCATAAGTTTGCTATTATTATTTTTTAACTGTGCATCCAAATGCATGTTTGTTCCAAGAATTTTTAATGTGGAGCTACGTGGTGTATGAGTGAAGCAAAAATAGAAAAAAGGAAGGGTTTATGTGTTTTCTAGTAAAAGGATTGTTCTACTCTTCAGTATTGCTCATGGAAATGAGAGCTGTTTTAACAGCATGTGAATCACTGACTATTTGGAAAGCAAGTCTTTTCATTAAGGGCAGGTTCTTCACAAGGCAACTCTAAATAAAGCAATACTCATGAACTTAAAGAAATAAATTTTTATTCCAGTTAATAAGACAAACATGACTAAACCATGCAAATGCCCCTCTTACATTATTTTTATTTTTCCCTTCTCAGTTTGACTGGGTGGATCTGCACTCCAGACAGAAGATTCAATAAGACTTACACATGCAAAAAATAGGAACTTCACAGTCAGAAATACCTTCCTATAGGAATAAATTAACACAGGTTTATCTGGGATTTTTCTAAGATGCAACTAGATTTGTCCCCAATCTGTCCTCATTATTGTCACTCTAATCTGATGACAAACCATTGCCCTAGAATTTCCATGTTTTCATACATTAGTGCAATTTATGTGCTCAGTGATAGACAATGACTTGTCAGGAAGATGCTGCAGAATCTTTTAGAAGTTTCACCCCAGGCTGAAAGTAATTATTTTGGTGCTTTCTGAGGTAATTTTCCACAGAAGAAATTCTTAAAATGCATCTTGTAATTGCTAGGCTTAGTCAATCACAGGGGAGATATTTTTCTGTTATCATTTATGTGTAATAAAGTCTATATGTTATTCAGTTACTTCAAAAGTTGCGTTAACGAAAGAGTACTGGAAAGTTTTGGATATTTCATACTTGCAGCTGCTGAAGACAGGATGTGATGTTAACAAGGGCAGGGTGGGAAAAGTGGTACTGAAGGCCACAAAGTGAGTGGGTGACTATTAGTCTAACAGGTTTTGTCAAAATCCGACTGTTCTGCTTAATTTAACAGCAAAAAGTAACCATGTATAGAACTTGTTATGTGCCATCATCAATTAGGACAGGATGCATAATTCGAGTTTGGGAAGTGCTGACACTAGTGAATTGTGAGGCAGAGATGAAATTAGCACCCTGTTCTGAGTTCCCTCAGACAAGCTTGCCTAGTTATTTTAGAATATAGGAAGGTATTAACCAGTGCAAATAAAAATACCAAGAGAAGTGCTTAAAGTAGCTTCTAGTGAGCTAACTGTGCTTCCTGTTCTAATTATTTTCACGAAGCCACTTTTTAAAGTACTGCTGACAGATCATTCTCTCTCTTTCCCCCTTGCCCCCTCCCTGAATTCTGGCACCTGTACATCATGACTTGTTCTGGGAAACAACATCTGTATGGAAATCTTCAACAGTGTTTTGGGGGGGTTTTGAGCAGATTCTTATTATGCTGCTTAAACCAAATGAAATGGGTTTGAAGAGCATGGCCAGGTGCCTGGCTTAGGATGGAGGTTTCACTGACTAGAGAGATCCTTGTCGAGTAAAGTAAATTAAATATCTTGGGCATTTGTGGTGAATTTCCCAGCCATTCCCAAGGTTGCTAACTATCCAGAAGGAAACTCTTAACTACCCATGCTTAGATGCCACAATGGAAAACGTTGAGTACTACAGACTCTTTGGCTTTATGTTGTCCTATGTACACTCACTACTAGACCACACAAGAAGAATTCCCTGACCCAATTAAAATCAACTGACTTAGCTGAATGGACTGATTTTTAATTTTGCCATTAGATATTGACCATTGTGTCAGCTGCTTTGTGGTTGCAAAAAGGCGTTCAATTCAATTTTTATGTAAGAGATGTTTTTATCCAGGATTGCTTCAGATGCATAGTCACTGATGAAAGTGAAAAGTATTGAAAGTCCGACATTAAGTGTACAGCAATGAGAACATGACTCAAAGAGGAGGTTATGCAGGCAATACGATTCTAGCAGGCTCAATTACAGTAGGAGTTAATTTGATAGGGATCATAGACCTACACTGTAGCCAATTAGTAGGATGAAACTGGAGTACACACAACAAAAGGACCTGATAATAAGCAAAGTGCTTAGGAACAGAAGCCAAATGAAAATGAAATAAAAGGCTGTGATCCAAAAATATCTGGTCTTGAGAACATGGGACAGCCTCCAAATGGATGATTATGGCATTTATCACAAGGTATATTGGGTCAAAATACCCATTAAGGTTGGTACAGAAATTTCATAACAGGAAACTGCATGAAGAAGAAGGTGATTTGGAAAAGGAGGAAAATGCTAATCTAATTTGCTATCAGTTTTCTTGAATCTACAAAGATAACATATATGTTTATATTCATTCAGCCTAACTATCAGACCATAATTCCTCATCTGAGTAGGATCCTGTTTGCTTTAGGTCTGGTGGTGGTACCGTGGCAGAGAGAGGTATTTCCAGAGGCTGCCCCAGCCTAGGGTGGTGATTATACTTCACAAATGACCATTTCCCCTGACAGGCAGGGAATTCAAGTTGTATCAGATTAGAATCTAAATTGTGACACCTGCAGTGTGACAGGGATCTGTTCTGGCTGTAAGAGAGCCACTGGAGGGGTGGTCACTTAATCCCAAACATGGGCACTGCATGGGGACACCACAGGTAGATGCAGTTTCAACGTGTTATTGCACAAAATAAGGTGTATGCTTTAGGTATAATGCTACAGCATGACTTCAGCAAGCTGCAGATATTACCAGAATCTGAAAGAGCTAGGATAGTAACAAGGAGAATCACAATAAATAACTTAAACCAGGTTGGTAATATGGACCATCAGTTGATCCTTGTGGAAACTGGCCTAATGGCAGAGGGGCACAGTGAGGTGATGAACTGTGGAAGCCTCTAGGAAAGCTAAAACTCTGCTAACGAGTAACACTCCAGAAGCTTTGCCACAGAAGGAATGAAAATGGCATTACAAGTAGAAATAGCAAGAGACAGACCCCACCACATTGGGATTAACAATTCTGAGGGTGTCCGAGAGAGCTTCATCAAAGGAAGTGCACTTGAGATCATGCTGGGGATCCATGTGCTTCACATTGGAGCCGTGCTAATAGATTCATTTTAAGGCCTGGAAAGGCCGTTATGATTATCACTTTTGTAATACAAACCAGAGCGCCTTATCTTTTAATTTTGCATTAAGCTGCTAATGTTTATTATGTAAGCGTGCCAGATGCTTACACCAAGAAGGCTTCTTTCTAGAGGATTTCAAATTGTGAAGAATACACCATCTTTTCCTTTGCGTAAAGTGTTCCCCTTGTTAGTTATTAGTTTTGTCTTTGTGGTTACCAACTATTTCATCATATTGCACAGATTTTCTGCTGATGTAGAGATTAATGCATAGATGGCTCTCTTTCGTATTCAGAAGTGGAAAGGTCTTCATCATGTCATATAATAATCAGATTTCTAACCTTCTTTTGGGTAACTCAGACACCTTATAGAAGTATGTCAGTTAATGTTATTGCCTTTAACCAAAAAGTAATTTTATTACTGATTGTTTGGTTGATAAAACCTGTCTTTTTTCCCATCATAAGCTAATGAAGTAATTAGTATTAATTAGCATTAATTATAATCTTTGTTATTTTTATACATATCTCATCCAAGATCAGCCTTTTCATGACTTTTCATAAGGCCGATGTCAGGCTGCTCATCTTAGCATTATCTTAATCATCCTATTTATGCTTTTTAAAATACTTTCCAGTCATTAGCTTTCTTCCAGGCAGAGAAGGAAGCAAATCAAACACATGGATGGAAAAATCTGTGGCAGGCATGACACAGTTATTAGTACATTTATGATATTTAGCTAAAGAGCTCCTCTAGCATGCCTGTAAAGTTGAAAATCTACTCCGTGTGTTGTAGCGTGGCTGTGGATGTTCAGAACCCTGTGGTTTCCCTTCAGTTTTCACAGGGACTGTCTTTGGGCTTTAAAAGCTCTTTAGAAAATGAAGGTGCCCAGCACAGAAAGAAATTCATGCAAGTTAAATTCATCTTAGTCTGGATTTTTGGTTTTGCGTAAATTGCTTAGAAAATTGTCCAGAGTTGTCTGTTAAAAGCCTCCTGGGAACTGAGTTTGAGTTCATGCCTGTTGTGGGAAGGGATCTACCAGTAAGACAGCAGTGGTCAGTCCAGTTGAAATCAGGCGTCAGTTTTTTAGCACATGTTCCTCTTCCTCCTTAAACAAAGCCAGCAGTGGGAAGGTGCAGAATCTGTTGATGCTGTTTTATGGCAGTACATCAAGTGATTGATACAAATCAGTTCAGAAAAATTTGCTGGTATTACTCAAGGTAGGAACTCTTACAACCTGTGTTACTTCCTGGGTACAATGTTCAGTTACAGCCTCCTGTTATGTTTCCCAGAAAGAGGGTGAATGCTACTTTCATTTATTGCAAAGAGGAGAAACGATTTACCGATTTTTTTTCAGATTCATTTTGAGAATCAGTTTAAGAGGAAATGGTTGTGATAATATTTTCCTCAGTTTGTGTGGGTAAGAGCAGATTTCAGGTTGTTATTCTCTCCTGAAATTTAAACTGCAAGTTCATCTGTTAAAGGATTTGACACCTGAGAAATAGTCAGCATCAGATAGGCAATATTAATCTAGCAAGTTGCAGTTTTCCACAAGGATATAAAAAAATCAAAATCCTGTGTTGTTTAAAATATTCCTCCGAGTTTATGGACATCAAATAATCTGGAAATGTACTAACTCGGTCCGTAATACTACAGGAACCACTTCAAACATCACTGTCACTCTAATTCTAGGGACATTAATGATAATGAACAAGGAAAGGAATAGTTTGAGTATGTCTAAAGAAGTAAGTATACTGTAGTGGCAGAAACTGAGAAAATGCTAGGAATTTTTCCTTATTGGTTCTCCATGGTGAGCTACTGGATTCCAAGTCCATCCTGCCTGCTTTAAGAACTCAGCTGATTTAAATGATAATTATCCCTGGCTCCCTATTGGTAAGTCTGGGGTGCACATGAGTCACGGTGTCATTCTGTCTTTTTGTAGTGGGAATGACACGTAGAACTAGGTTCTTAATTTAGCCATCTCAGTTAAATGTCTGAAGCTCAGTGAGGTGAATCTCCAGGTTTAAAACTCCCTGACTTGGTGTCCCTACTGGCAAAACAAAAGTGGCTGAGAGAAGAATGCCCTGATTCAACAAAGTTCAAGTGAGATTTTTTCATCAGGGTACCAGACATGTAGAATAGTTTAGTTCAGAAAGTGACTCTGGAGGTCATCTGGAGCATCCTTACAGGCAATAGCTGCTGATGGTTCCTAGTGCACAGTCTGGCTTTTAGTTATTAACTTGCTAAAGGTTAGGTCCTTGTACAGGTCCTGGGGGCAGGAGGGGAAAAAAAAAAGTCAAAATCCCATTAAATAGAACTTGATAAATGGCATCATGATGTGATTAAGAAATAAAACCAAGTAGTTTTACTTAAAGTTTTCTACCTTCAGATAATTTATATAAGCAAAACAGCTGAGTTGATGTAATAGTTGATGTACTTCTGAAGGTGAGCAGTGTGGGAGATAGTTAAACTAATTAAACAGATCAAAATTAGCACGGAGACAAAGTGTAAAAATAAATGTAATCACAAGGGAAAAGTAATTCTAATTAAATTGTCAGAAAAATGTCAATTAAAAAACTTTGTATTTAAAGCCAAGAAAAATATCTATGTAAAAGGCCTTGGGGAGGGTCATTAAAAAGTAACTAAATAAGCTGGGAAAGAACTTATCCACCTTTGCTGCCTGTCTGCAGTCCCAATTGCAGCAGGATCTGGTTAATCTGAAGTCTTTGGGATTCTACTGCTATGAAAATGAGTAAAAATGTGTGCAAACACAATGTATCAGTTCCTTCTATGCACATGCATTCCTCAGATGAACTATTGTTTGCTTTCACTGAATATGAGTGCTGTAGTATAGGAAACTAACCAATTAGTGATTTTTAAACTAGTGCTTTAAAACATCAGAACTAAACCCAAAGAGTCCCCAGTGACTACAGCAGATTATTAGCTAAGCCATCCAAATATGCATTGAAAATAATAAGTTGGGTAAAACTGTACAAGGCAGATGGTTGAGGTGCTATAAATGGTGCTGCTTCCAGACTGAGGTATGTCATCAGTAAATCTGATGCTGTTCTAACCCATCAGGAACAACAAACACAAGGCTACTGTGTTTGTAGACTGAAGGAATCACGGGACTTTACACACACAAAACTTATCAACATGTCACCTGATGACACCTCTATGTTCTGGTCTTAAGACAGTGTCTTCCATGTCTCAGAATTTTCCATTTATGACACAATATGTATTGTGTCTTACATTAATTGTTGTCTGGTGATGCTGCACTTCATTACCTGACATGTTTGGTTTTTTTTTTTTACAATAATTCTTACAAATTGCTTGTTGCATTTCCTTTTTATAATACAATATAGGATAGAATTTCTTCATTCCCTTCCTGGATTGGCTTCAAGGTGTTTTAGGTAAAAGCTGATGTACCTTTAAAGATTCCATGAACCCCTGGTGTTAGAAAGTCAGCCTAAACCCTGTCAGCATTAACTACCTGCTTAAGGCTTTGGATCAGCAGATCAACCGCCAAAATCTCTTTTAAAAAATGCCCATAATTCTTTTTCTTATTATTTTTAAAACCTGGCAGGCTTGGAGTTGTGGAGCCCTCTTACTAGAGAGTGGCCACAAGGGAAGCTGCAAGTGCTCACGTGTGCCAGTGGGTACATACAGCCACAAGGATATGGTAGCCCTCTCAGGGATTAGGTGCTTCTGCAACCCCAACCAATGGTTATAAAAACGGGGGAAAGAATACAACAGCCTGGGGCCCAGGTAGTTCACTTATCTAAAAGTATTTTGCAGTTTGCAGGGCACTTCTTGCAAATGAGGCTGGGACACACTGATTTCTGCAGCTGCTGCCATCGCATCAGTATTTAGAGCTCCTTCTTGTTCTCACTTTCCAATTTTCTTAACTTGCCATCAGAAGTCACCTCTGCCTGATTTTCTTCCTTCCCCCACTGCACTGTCCATGTTTGCTACAGATGTGGGAAGCAGTAGTTAAACCCTTCCCTTCCCCCACTCCCCTTTTTGGTCTATTTTCAAATAATGATGCCATTATCTTTCAGCAGCAAGATTGGATGGCATTAGGTATCTTCATTCATCCAGTACATCAGTCAAACCAGCCAAAGAATATATTAGATAGAATCACAACTTTATCTGTCCAATACATAATATATCAATGTAGCACAAGAAGGGCTGCTCAAATTGATTGAATTGGGTTTTCCTACAGTGCTGCTTTGTGTATAGTGGGAAATATGCTGTATCAAACAATCTACAGGAACAGCAGCCATGGTGTGACTAATCTCAGCAATACTAATACTGAATAATCTCAGGAAACTAGAACAGGAGGATCAATGTTCCAGTCACTCCATATAAATGGCCTATATTATAAGAGCCAGCAGATAAAGGTTAGATACTGCTACATTTAGAGCCTAGCATATATGACATGGGTGGGTTGTGCCAAACACAAACCCTGATCTCACCAGTGCTTGCAAGTGACCTTAGATCTAAGTGACTAAAGCTGTCAATGCAGGTGTCAGCCACCTAAAAATAAATAAACAAATTTTTTAAAAAAGCTTTCTTCTGTTTCACTGTACAAAGTGTTGTCCACATAAATGTTTTCACACCCAACTTCTTGCATCCAAGCCTTTAAAACAGCAAGTTAGTCACCTGGGCCAGCTGCAGGGGACAAAATGTTTGAAGACTCCAGAGTGATGGGAGATTGCCAACATTAGGCTGCAGAGAAAAAAAAAACCTAAAAATTCTAGAAATAATGCCCAGGGGATTATGAAATGGGAACTTCTGCTAGGAAAGGTTTTCAAATGGAGAGCTTATTCGAGCGTCCTCTCGTGGTTTGGAATAAAGGATTTGCACAATTTTCTCTTCCAGGTCCTACAAGGCCAGAGCTGGTGGCTTTGATGCACCTTAGCTCGGGCAGGAGCGAAGGTGAGCTCCAGGGATTCACTTCCCTGAGGGAGATGCTGTTTGGTACAGTGAGAGAAGAGAGCAAGGAGTAGTGACCTGAAGAACATTGGTTCAGCTCCCAGCCACCACTGCGTTTTTGGTGTGCTGTTCTCACTTGTGCTTCCCTCTACAGTTTGAGCAGCTAGTGATAGGTCATTTCTGTTCAGGGAGATCAGCTGTTTAGAAGGTCGTTTCTCTGGGGGAATAGTTTGTTGGGTTTTGTTGTTTAGTTTGTTTTCTTTTACCCTTTAAGCTCCAAAAGCTAACTGCCAAATAATGCTAATTCCTCTTCTGTTCTAATTCTAAGGTGTTTCAGCATTTTTGTACTGGCTTCTCCCACCAGCTGTGCCAAGGCAGTGCTGCAGTGGGATCTGTGTTTTACTGCTTTTTCTTCTTTTCCAGCATGCTAAAAATCACACTGATAGAACTTTTTGATTTAGACCTTTGTTGTCTCAAAGAAAGAAGGAATTATTTATAATCAGAGGGGGCCAGGTTTTCATCGCTATAGATTGATGCATGTTTTAGAGCATTCACCTTTAAGGTATCCAGAATACAATCTGCTTGATCCTCTGTGGATTGTAAATTTCTAGAGTTGGGCTTCTTTTTTCTTTTTGTCTGCCGAGGAAAGCTTTATGATCACTATTACATTATCTTGTCTGTAGTACCGCGGAACTGGGACCCTTCTTCCTATCAGGAAGGCTTTTCTTTACTTTCATACCAATAAAGTGGTTCTTAGACCAGGGTTCATCCCTAATAAGCAACTTGAGAATTGCACCTGAACTAAGAAATATTTTTCCCCTCTGTGTGCCCTAAGCTTCAGAATATCAAGGAGCCTACATGCTTTGAATCTAAGACAGAGCTTACAGTCTAACAGCTTTTTTATCACCTTCCATCAAGCAAAAAAAGCCTCCAGGTGGATTAAGCTGTGTGTGTAAGAAGCTTACAAGGTAGCAGGTGTCAAGTCCCAGTAAAGGTCATTCCATTAGGGCTATTCTCTTCTCAGACACAGCTTTCCTTGTGGACTTCTGTAAAACTGCCACTGAGACTCTGGTGCACTGCTTTACAGAGCAGGGATGTTCAGCAAAATGCTGAAGCGTGCACAGCATATTTGCCCAGGGATTTTAGGCTGGAGTCTAGCTTTAGGAGTGTGGCCCAGATGAAACACAGTGGCACTGCTAGAGACTGGTAGCAGAGTAGGAAAAAATGCCTTCCCATGTTTCCAGTTCCAGCCATCCAAAAAGATCCAGATTACACGGACAGAGTGTCGACAACATGCCACAGAAGAAGTAGTAAGTTGTTAAAAAGAATTAAAAATCAAAATCCTTGTTGCATTATGACTGAGAGCCCGGAATGAACTTGAAACACACTTGATGCACCCCAGTGTCTATTGTTACTAGATCAAAGGAGAAAGACTTGCTGTAAAAATGAGTAAAAATCATGTGACAACTCATTCTGCCAGGCATTTCAAGGCATGAGCAGACAGCATTCAATCAGCACTCTTGGATCATATTTCTGATTGTATCTTCACAAAAACAAGGATCAGAAACAGAATTTCCTTTTCTTCTTTTTTTTTTTTTTCCTTTTTATTTTTTTTTTCCCCAACAGGAATGATGTAACATGAGGAGTTCTAGCCATACACATAAGCCTTTCTTGCCCAGACTGTGCCTGTAGCTTTGCCCCGACTGGGCCTGTAGCTTTGCCCCGACTGGGCCTGTAGCTTTGCCCCTAGCTCTAGGCTTATGGGGGTGAGCAGGAGGTGAAGGGTAGGAGAGGCCAGCAAGGCAGGGTGATACTTTCAGCATTTGATAAAGCTGCTCTAAGTGACAGCTTGGGAAGGAAAAGTTTGGAAAGCTCAGTCAAACTTGATCTGTTTCAAAGCATGCTGTATGAAAGCTTGCATGCCTACTTAAAAGTTAAAGCTGAAGAAGTGACTTGCAGCAAACCACCACCCTTCAGTAAATGAAACCGGTTCTGTAAAACCAGACTGTACTGCAGGAAAGAAATGTTGAGAAATCTGATCAGAGGACCAGAAAGAGAGATTAATTCAAGTGTATCTGTGAAGCAGAAAATGCATCAGACAATTATGTGAAGGATATTGCAGAGAAGTCAAATGATTTTGCTGCTTCTGTCTCAAATATCTTGAGCAAATACTACTTTTCAGATAGTAAAGATGAGCCATTCATTGATTGACATGCCAATAAAAGAAATGCTATAACCAGATGATAAATCATGATGATAAATAGTCTGAAAATATATATGTAAGAGTTGTGAAAGATCTTAAAATAGAGGCTGAACCACTGGGGAGAAAGTGCAGTCTTTGTTAAAGTAATCTATTATACCAGAAGACAAAGAGTAGCACAGGTTTATCTATAATTTAAATAGGTTTCAGTAGAGATTCAGGGAGTTTGCTGATAGTAAACATAGGTTTGGTACCTGAGACATTGGTCAAACTAACATTAAAGGCCATGCTATAAAAAATATAGATGTGTTGTAAAAGTATATATGGTCATAATGTTAGCTGCAGCTGGCACAGTTTCTGCAGATTTAATATGGTTAGGAAAGATCCACTTGCAAAGTTTTTTGTATTTCAGAAAAATCTTTGGCCAGCAAGAAGCTTTACTTCAAGTTTTGAAATGGGCTTTTCTGAAAGTGAAAAGCTCAGTGGTGTGAGTGTTAACAAGTTATTGAACATCAGCTGATCCAACAGCAATTGCCTGTGTACATGCCCTTAGCCTGCAGCAACAGTGAGGAACTTTGAATTGCCTATATCCTCTTTCACAGAACCAGTGAGGCTGTGCTAGTTTTTGTAGAATGATATGAAAAAGATGAGTTACGTATTCCTGTTTACTGAAAAAATGGGAACCAAGAGTTATTTCAGAAAAGTAAAGGAGAGACAGTGGAAATGGGTTAAGAGAAATACTTTGTAGGCATTGGATAAGTAACCTGGTGGAAATTGGTTGTATGAATCCTCCTAGGCTTCATTTCTAGGTCAGGTCTAGACATCTCTGTGTAAAATGAAGGCTTGCACATTCACATTAGATGGAGATAAAAACAACCCTGAGGGCAAACAGACCTTCAGGCTTTGGAACATGAACTGTGCTCTGAATAATAGGCTAAAGAGGAAACTTCTCAAGGATAGTGGCTGAGTCCTGCCTGCTCGCTGGAGGATTTCCTTTGCTTTACCACTGTAGGTTTTTATATTGGCTCCCTGCCAGAGGAGACTGAGCCAATATGACAATTCCTGTGTTTTTTTCCTACTGTGGTATAATGACTATCAGTTGAATCATACATTAGATCATGGTACCATGGTGGAGTTCTGCTTTCAGTTACTGAATTTGGATTCCAGCAGCTCCACTGACTCCTCTACTTGCTAAATTTTGAAGTCCCTGTTGAGTTGGTGGTGCAATTGTTCATGTTTCCTATATGCACACTCTTCATGTTGATCCTTCTTGGCAAATGGTAGTGAGCTCTTGAGCTTTGAAGGCTGGCTTGAAAACTGTGAACTCTGAAGGTCTTTTGCCTTTTTTTCGCTTTAAATATTTTATCTTCCAGCCTGGAATTATTCATTGGATTAACGTGTGAGCTGCTCCCATTGGAAAGAGACTGGCTGTGAGGACATTCCCTGTGTTTCTTCTTGAAAGGAGACTGTCTATGTTAGGAGCCACTGTTCTTGCAGCATGGTTGGCTTTGAGAGAGTGTTTCCTCCAGAGAGAGACTCTTTGGTTGGGAGCAGCTGCCGTTGGCAAGCCTGACTGGAAGAGATCTCGTCCCCCGTGGTTTGAACTGAGTGGAGACCCTGTTGCAGGGAGTGTTGCTGCTGGCGCAGGGCCAGAGCGGAGTGAATGAGCACGGGAGACTCTCTTAGCAGGAACAGCTTCCTTGGGATCTTGTGACGGGCTGACAAAGAGCCTGCCCGTCTCCAGTGTCCTTAACCAAGGAGGGCTCCATGGCCAGGGGGCTGTGGGCTCCCAGTGCCGGTGGCACATCCCTGGGGATGGATCTAATTGCTGGGGTTGCAGTAAGGGCTTTGTGTGTGTCGAGTGTTTGTTTGCATTGTCTAACAATGATTTGTATCACAGAGTATGTTTGATTTAGTTTTGCCACTGCTATCGTGTTTAATATTTCAGTGTGTGTTTAATAAACACAATGAAAACCTGCACAACTCTCCACCTCCATTAGGCATCCCCTGTCTTAGGAAACCACTCCAAGAGATCCCTTAGGTTTCTCCCAGAGTTTTGTCTGACCTTTAGTAAAAGAGCCCTCAGTCAGGCTACTGATCTTTGCTGCTCCCTTGGGTGGAACTGCCTAAGACAGGTTTCAGTCTGTTTCACTAATAATAATTTGGTTTTCCTATGTGTGAATGCATGTCTGGCTGGTTTTTTTTCCTTTTCACTTCTGTTCTGGAGTTGATTTTTACTCAGGTGGTCCTATTCTATTCTGTGTTGGGTTACTCATCAGTAACAATATATTTCAATTATTTCCTTTCACTTATTTCTTTTGGGAGAAAGGATATATCTTATGCACAATATGGTGTTAGCTTATACACATACAAAAAGAAACACACATGCACATTTTTTTAGCAGTTTTGGTGCCATTGTTAATTATTTCACTTCCCCTCTCCATTTGTGCCAGTTTAACTTTCAGTGAATGTTTCTTATTATTGTGGATTCTACATGTCTGCGACTTACAAATCATTTTACTTCAAGCACAACCAACTCCTTTTGCATTTTGTAAGTACAAAAGCAGTACCTAGAAATTCAAACATATTTCATGCTGCTAGCCACTCTATGAATAGTAAAAAAAAATACCTTCCAGGTATGGGCTACAAGTTATCTACACAGAAAGAAGTAAATATTCTCCTAATTGGATAGAAAGGAAAACCAAGGAACATGAAGATACCTATTCACAGGCAATTTTAGGCTTTTATTTAGCAGTGCTCACATAGACACACTGATGTACCTGCACAGGGCCCTGGTCAGCTTAAATAACATGCTCTTCCTTGTGTCAGAGAGCTCTAAGCCACAGCTGAAATGGCGTTAAGACTTTCAGTCACCTTCTTGATGCACTGCTGATTCTTAAATTGAAACAGAGTATTTCAGGGTACCACACCAAAGATCTGGCTCTTATCTGTAAGTCTGCACTCACTTTTTTCTTTGTCATGTAGAGTTGCTCTGGATTTCCATTATGTTTAATTTGGTTTTTAATTTACTCTCTATACCTGTTCTAGCCGACTCAGCCTTTGTTGCTTGGAAGGCATCAGTCTTGTTATGTCAATGCAAACTAAACAGAATTAATTTTTTCCCCCTTTTTTAATTCGATGCATGGATTTATTTGGTGGTGTTGAAAAAAAAGCACAGCAGGAAACAAATTGTCAACTATTTCACAATCTCTCAGTTGGGTTTAGTTAAGGGATTATTCAAAAGGCAGGAAAAATGTATCTTTATCATGGTGATGGTTTTAATTCTAAATAATCTGTGATCACAGAATCATAGAATGGTTTGGGTTGGAAAGGATGAAGATCATCTAGTTCTGATCCCCCTGCCATGGGCAAGAGCACCTTCTGCTAAACCAGGGGTCTCAAAGTCCCATTCAACTTGGCCTTGAGCACTTCCAGGGATGGGGCAGCCACAGCCTCTGTGCAACCTGTGTCAGTTCTCACTACCTTCGCAGTAAAAAATTTCTTCTGAATATCTGATCTAAATCTACTCTTTTGGGTTAAAACCATTCCCCCTTGTCCTGTCACTGTGCCCTTGTCAAAAATCCGTCTCTGGAGAAAAGGTTCTCTTGGAGCCCATTTAGGTACTGCAAGCCCACAGTGAGGTCTCTTTGGAGCCTTCTCTTCTCCAGGCTGAACAACCCCAACTCTCTCAGCCAGTCTTCATAACAGAGATGCTCCATCTATCTAATCAACTTCTTGAACTCCTCTGGACTCCCTTCAGCAGGTCCACATCCTTCTTGTTTTGGGGGCAGCCCAGATCTGGATGCATCACTGCAGGTGGGATCTCATGAGAGCAGAATATAGGGACAGAATCACCTCCCTTGACTTGCTGCCCACGCTGCTTTTGGTGCAGCGCAGGACATGGTTGGCTAACCAGAATCTGGGGATTTTGGTAACTCCACAAATGCAGGCATTGATACAGCAGTCCACAAGTGTTCTTCAGCATCTAATGCTTGCTATGCATTTTATTTTTTAAACAAAGAAGGAATAAAAAATCTTTGGAAAAAACTGCTGTGAGTCACATTATAGCTGCAAATGTGTTTTGTGCCAGCAAAGAAGGAATCCAGGACAGAATCTGAGTGGTAAAACAGCCTTGCTGGTTCTGCTTTGTCTGCAGGGGCTCTGCATAAGCACTTACCTGGTCCTCCCAGTGGCAGGGAAAAAATGGGGCACAGGAAGGGGGAATTGGTTGTGATGTGTATATATACATATGAACATGCAGGTATTTCCACATGAATGAAGCCAGGGTGCTTCCTAGAGCTGTATGCACTGTCCCAGGCTAGATTAAAAATGAGTTTGCATATATTTTCTGTTGGGATCATTTGGAAAAAAAGGGCTTGAACATAGGTACAGTACACAAAATAAATCCAGTCTCTAGGTTCATTCCCTCTTTTGTTTCTCCCATTGAAACCCAGTGAATCTCACCTGTAAATCTGTAAATTTATAATCAAGGACAGGTCTTGTTAGCTCACTGGAGCTAGAGGTATAGAACCACTCTATCATTATTATTTGACTTCAATGTGTCATCTTGTGGTATTCAAACAAAAGGATGAGCTTGAAGCACATCTTTGAAGGTCTCACTGGTTGCTACACAAAGTGATAAAATTTACTCAGAGTTTTCATCTCTTATAAAACCCTCCTGAAACAGGCAAAACATATTTCTATTTAATGACCAACCACTGGCCAGACTTGAAGGTAAGACTGGTCCTGAGTGAATTCAAGGCTCAGGTTATACCTGCTGCACACCTGTGATCCCAGTGCACAGCACACTGCATAAAATATATCTGTTTAGAAAGAACAGGACGTGCAAAGAGGCTGTGTGTTGGGTAGGAGGAATGTGCATCATTTTGCATCCTTTACTACTTCCTCAGTACCAGCTGGGGCATTGATTACTTGGATATAATTTGAATCCAAATTCTTATATATATATATACACACACACACACATATATATATATACACACACATATATATATATGTTTTTAGGCTCAAACACACGTGTACACATAAGGCACTTGGCTCAAGATTTTCAAAAGCCAGCCATGAGGTTGGAGCCTAACTGAATCAACTTTCGAAAGGCCTGGTTTTTCAGGGCATGCTGTACATCTCATGATGCTCATTCTAGATGGCTGAAGTTTGTCTCCTCAGTGCTATTGTTTTCTTTTGACAGAAAGACTCTAAATCCCACAAGAAAACCTGTGTTTTCCTCATAGAAATGAGGACCCAACTAAGTGTTTTGTCATGGTTGGTGACACTGATAAGAAAAAACCTCACAAAGCATAATATACTATCAGAAATTACCTTATTATTTTCCCCCTCTAACACATGTTAAATTAGCCAATAAGCCTTGAAGCTGTGCATACCTGATGATTAATTTATGTTATTTTTGTGGGTGTTTTTTTTTTTTAAAAAAAAAAGGTTCCATCATGCTAGATTTACAGCACTGCAGAGTTTCACAATGTTGCAATGCTGTCTTCAATTCAGCCGCTTCATATTGAAATTTCACACACAATAATTGGCTGACCTTCACAGCTATGGCAGAAACTAATTAAAGCTGTAAGGCTTTGCTAGCTATGCTTTTGTGTGAAATGTGAAGTTTGGTGATAATGAAATATGGGGTGCAGATGTTATTGTCTCAGATAGTCTGTGTCCTTGGTTCACACTAATGAAGAACAGCAATTATTAAACAAAACGTATTTCCAACCATTAATTATTTGTGTTTTGATAGACTAAATGTCTCAGCAGCAGCTCCTTCTTCTTCTTCTTCACTTCTTCAAAAAGTCATTTAATGTAATTTTACAAGCTAATGGAAGAGTCCCCAGGATGCTGCATGAGACATTTACTGCATTGGGAGATTTGGTTTTAGACTTGTTCTGTGGTGCATTGCATAAGACACTGCACCACAAATAAAGGAGTTTTTTTTAATGAGATGATGTTAAAAATGAGCAATTTCATTCCTCTAGACAGAATCTGAATAATGCAAGCATTATTCTTGTTGTTAGATTCATAAAGCAGGCAGAGGAGGTATATGCAGTGGGCTTTTATGGATGGATGGAAAAGGAGTATATCCTGCAGTCCATCTTTTTCAGGCCTTTAAATGAGTCCTCTGTGACCTGAGTTACTTCAGCAGAAGCAGAAGTCCAAAGCTGTTCAGGTGTCCCCCTCATTCCTTAGAATGCCTGTTGGGGAATGTTGGTGAAAAAAATTTTGGTTTTCCTAACTGAGTTGAAATGTGAACTGTGTGTATGTACTCTCACCTTTCTCTGTTATGCTTGTGTGTTAGTACTATAGTCCCGTGAGTATGCAACAGCACTAAGTGTAATGGTTAAGGATCACTGTGATTTGTGTCTTCCAATCCCCTCCATTGCTTTCTGTTCTTTCTTTTCTTCCCCTCCACCTATTGTCAGTCCTTCCCTGTGTCTTTTCCCCCAGTGCTGTGAGAGTTTCATGAATAGCCAGCTCTCCTGTTAACTGCTAAGGTGACCTGTTTAATGCCAACATGTTGTGATGCTGTTCCACTTCAAGGTTACTCTCTGCTCAGATCAGCTGCAGATGTGGCTCTTTCACTTAATACAACTTTTCAAGGGTGAGAGTTGTTGAATTTGGATTTTTTGTGGGGGTATATGGAGGGTGTTGGGTGGGTGGTGGTGGTGAGCTTTGTTTGGTTTTTCCCTGTGATGCTCTATAGCTTCCATGACCACTGCAAGCAGCAGAGGTACATCTACCAAGCTGAAGTGCAGTCTGAGATGACAGGATGCCTTCAGCTGACA
Source organism: Acropternis orthonyx (assembly GCA_035583155.1). Lineage (NCBI taxonomy): Eukaryota > Metazoa > Chordata > Aves > Passeriformes > Rhinocryptidae > Acropternis > Acropternis orthonyx. The sequence goes on along the minus strand of JAWWEU010000111.1, from coordinate 16,709,087 downwards.
TATACATGTGACAAGGTATGCAGCAGTCATGAATGCTAGAGGTATTGTATTAGTGGGATGCTAGAGGCATGGAAGCAATGGAAATCTGGGAACTGCAATTAGAAACTGTGACCTTCCCCTTACTGAAGAGGCTGCTTGAGATTTAAAAAAAAAACAACAAAACAACCAACAAAAAACCAACAACAAACAAAAACCCCCAAAGCAAGCAAACCAACAAAAAAACCAAAGCAAGCCCTGCCCTCAAAAAAAATCCCAAAAACAAAACCAAAAAAACCCACCCCAAACCCTAAAAAACAAACCAATTAAAAGGACTTCAGGGATAATTCCTATGGGATTTCTTAGAAACTTGGTGACTCCAGTCTGGTCATTGAGCAGCAGAGGTCTTTCATTCGAGTGATATTTTGCAGGGTCAAATTATATACATGTTTGCTGCTTTGCTTCTTTTCCTGTGATCTTAACATCTAAAACATCAACTCTAAAGTGATGAAATATACATACAGTGATATTAAAAGATGAAACTCTTGTTGCCTATGCTTGAAAATATATGAATATTGACAGCCATGATCATATAGAAGAATAATTCTTTGCAGAAACAATTATTTCAGAGTACTCTTTTGTATAAACATTCCATTGTGGGTTTTTAGACAATGACATAAGAAGACAGGTACTACATTCATATACATCTTGAATAGATACTGTTACCTGAACCTCAAAAAGAGAGAGAGAAAACTGAGACAGAATTAGGGACTTCTCATCCCTCCTCATTTGACTGATTTCCAAGAGTGCTTTATTTGATGTCTTCTGAGTAAAGTTCTCTGAAAGTCTTAGCACTTTAATACCTAAATATCTTCAGATTGATAACACATATCCTCAACTGGGGCTTTTGCATTCTCCAAACAAGCCAAACAGCAACATGTTACAGACTGTCTGTAATGGTGTTGACTAGATTTCCCTGCTCCTGGAGTCCTCCTCTTGGAGTTAGTGCCAGAGAGAATCCAGAAATGGTGGCACATCAATTCAGATCCAAATAGATGTGTTCAGCTTGGCTCCCAAAGATAAATCCTGGTCTTGAATGTGGCTGTGGGCTGTCTTAATCAGGCAGGGCTTTCTGCATCCAAGCATTGGCCAAAGGCTGCCTTCGGAACAGGTTGGATGCAGAGGTCATGTCCCTCCAGCCCAGCCTTGGCCACAGCTGGTCCTGTCCTGCCCTCCCAAACATCACTGCTGACTGCAGAGGGCTTCACATGTCTTGACTTGTATATATTGCAGTATCTTATATATGCATTTAATATATTATATAGATCTTGACATAAATGCATGAAAAATGGAGGTGCTTTCAGCAGATGGGAGTTAAAAGTGCAAGGTAAAGGAACAATGTGTACTGATATTAAAACCCTCTTAATATAAAACTGAAGCTTTCCAGGCTTTTCCACTCATGTCTGTTCCATATTTTGAGGGCATCTTAGCTGTAACAAGTTGCTCTTTGAACAGGTAGCACATTAATGGAGAAGTACAAAGCAAAAGATGGGGGAGGGTGGGGTGGGGGGTGGTGTGTGTGCACGTGTGTGTTTGTGCACGTGTGCATGCAAATTACACAACAAGGCAGTTTCCTATTAGTTTCACTTTACAGCTTCTGATGTTTACTGTGACAAATTTCAGTAAGAGGGGATTTTGTATGCTGATTTAGTTGTGAGGCCAACTGTATGACATTAATATATTGCATATTTTTGAGTGACCTGCTTTTTGTGACTTTCGAAAGAGAACCTGGCCCAGAAGGGTGAAATTAAAAGAGTGAGTCATCTCTTGCACTTAAAATACAGTTGAAATTACCAAAAGCTTTAGTTTACTCCGACTGATATTAAAACTATAGCAGGAAGATGAAATTCAGCGCTCCTGATGCAATCTGACAAACACATGGAACACAATTGCTTGTAGTGGTGGTGTTTACAAGGTGCAAAGATGTCAGTGTACAGGGTAGAGAGGTGAGGGTTTACAGCTCAGTGAAAAGGATATTCCCTGTGATATAAATATTTTAGCAAGCAGGGCTGTAAAAAAGTAAAACTAATGAAAAAGCAACAAACTGCTAATCTTCTAATCCTGGTAAATAAATAATTGAGCTTTTAAAAAAAAGCCAAACCCCAGAACTATAAAGAAATTAGTTGCAATAGTTTGGCAACTTTACTGTGTTACTGTTGTCTTCCTGTCAGTATATATAAATTTATGTGTGCAAAGATGTTATATACAGGCTTTGCCTTTCTCATTCACAAAGAAAACTAAGAAGCAGTGTATAAGTAGGTGCTTCTGACGATGCAAATTTCAGGTCCTTAAAATAATTCCCTGGGTTCCTTCTCTGATTGTCAGTTCATATCACAGCTATGGAAGAGTCTGAAGACGAGGCTGAAATCTGCTGATTGCCTCTGTTAGTTGAACTTTTTTGAGTACTGGATCTCTCAGACTCACAGCTTCTCTTTCCTTGAGGGTTTTGACAGTTCCAGGGTTAAAGGGTAGTATCCTCAGAAAGATCCATTGTGTAGTTTAGTAATTGACACCAATAACATAACAACATTAAATCATCCCCCCCTCCCCTTTTTTTTTTTTTTTTTTATAGTG
>JAWWEU010000111.1:16664837-16706377 GCA_035583155.1 Acropternis orthonyx | reverse complement strand
TATGCCAGTCTGCTTGTAAATATGTTAAAAGATAGAGTGTAGGTGGCAGAAGAATTATGCTACAATTTTAACAGCTAATAAATCTTTATTTAAGCAAGGGACCGCTAAAATTTAATTAGGCATATAAAAGCAGAGATCATTCTAAGGGTAAAAATATGCCAATTCTCACAAGAAAAGACATCTGCTTCATGGAAAAAGAGCAAGCTAAAGGGTACTCCTCTGTTACTACGTCAATAGAAAAGCTTACATTAGGGATTGCAGGGGTCTAAGTTTGAAGAAGGAGAAAAAAAGAAAATATTTTTTTCAGGCTGTGCACAGGGGTATAGAAAAACCTTCTATCCAGTTAGTAATTTTGCCTACTCTGCTTGCTGATGTTATTGCCAACACAAAATCTCTCTGCTTCCTGAAGGACAGCCCTTTGGAAATACCATCTCAGCACGTGGCTGCTTGTGCTCCGCAGCCAGGCCTCCGTACTTGGGTGAGGCAAAGCCTTTTTTAGTGTGAGCTGCAATGCCTTAGAGAGGGGTGCTGCTGATGGAAACCTTTGTGCACATCATGAAATAAATTGTGAGTGGCATGAAAAGTCAGACTAAGTCATTTTGGAAGATGAAAATTGCATTGGACAACACATTGCTCTTGGCAGGTTTGCTCGTGTGCCAGCCATTGCGCTAGTAGGCAGCAGGGAAAAAAGAGGAATTCCTAATTTTTACATGTGACTTAAGTTGTTCCTCTGCTAAGCACAGTGTCACCATGGCAGTGAAAATAAAGCACCTCTTTCTGGCTCAGAATTATCAACATTTCTAAAGAAAAATCCTTGAGATTTTATACTTTCTACATCTGCTGTTTCATGACAAAAAGGTAAAACTATGTGGCCTATTAAAAGATCTCTTAAATTTACAAATCAGTATGAAATTAAAAACAAAAGTCTTCTCTAGATTTAATTTTTTAGTGAGTTCTGTCACGCTTGTGGAAGTTGCCCTGACTTTTACTGCTGTCCAGAATAAAAAGCCAGACAGCACAGGCTCTGGTCTGGTCTGACTGTGATGAGCAGCAACCTCAGCTCCCTGAGCAGGAGCGCGGTCGGCTGGTCACTGAACCACAGATGTAGGTTATTATTGTATGGATTGTTCATGCACTTTGCTGGGAGTGTTGAGGAGTCTGTGGAGCGATGATAGAGGCTGGTTTTGTATCACCTTGGATAAACATCTCTTCACTTGGGTGTGCTGATCACCTGGAATGCTGTCACTGGGCAGAGCTTTGTACAGCAGAATGCAGAGCTCACCCCAGGGGCTTAGCTTGCTTTCATAACATAATTATTAAATAACGAATACTCTTTCATTTTGCCCAAGTAGGACACAGTCTTTATTTGACCTTTACTGCTCTTCCTGTTATACTATCCTTTTGGAATCGCTTCAGAGCCAACATGAGGTGCTCCACAGCTACATGGTGTAACAAATTGTCTCTGCAAATTGCTGAATCTCTACTGGAAGGGCAGCTTCTACAAGTATCTGTCAGAAAGAACACAGTGCAGCTCATCCTGCTTTAAGGGCAGGAGATACAATGTAAATGACCTGTTAATTAAGGTCACCCTGTTTTCTGTGTTTATTTGATTTATGTTAAAACTGTCTGAGGACAAACTCTTATCTTAACATAGTATGTTTTAAGCCTGTTTTGCCAAGTGAGGAGTACCAGAATGTCATAGTGCAGTTGATCTAAAATGCCTTCTTCTCAGCAAGGGTTATGTGTGTATTGCTGCCCATTCATCTTTTTGTTTTCCCTGGGAACATGACACAGCCCAGGAAAGCTCATTCCGTGGGGCAGACCCTTTTAAATGCCACATACTCTGTGCTCTAGGCAAGGGTAGTCACAACTTGGCTAAGGAAGGTGTCTCTCATGTCTCAGCTTTCAACATTAATTTGTTCTGGCAAGAGTGCCATATGTACACTGAGTTACTCACATTCATATAAGGAACTGAACTTGTGATAGGATCTAAATGCTTTCGATTTGAATTGAACATACGTATTCTTGGATTTGCCTTCTCTGGGGCTAAAAGAAACGTAGCAATTTCATACCTCCAGTGCTTCCAGGTTGTTTTTTTTTTTTTTTTGAAAAAATGAAGGAATGTTATTAGTAACACTTGTGCATGCAGCATGCAGGTTTACCCATAAAACACTAATTCTTGTGTTCAGCTGTCTTGATTTTCTTTGTTTTGTAGGGTAGACAGAGCTTCAGTACCTAGGCTGTTTTGCTTACAATTTTGTCAGTTAAGGTATGGACATAAATCATTTGGCAGGAGAAAAACTTTGGTCTCTAGTGAACTTACAATGTAATGTGAATAGACTCCTGTTACTGATGATGCAAGACCAAAGTAGATATTTTGAACTAAACATACTGGACAAAATGGGCCACCTTCTGCCTTCTGTTCCATCCGCATGATCCCGTAATGGCCTGCTGGACAGATGGTTTGGTTATGACATGGTGAATTGCAAAGATTTTTGTTTCTCTAAAGTAATTGTTTGTACAAATCACAGGCTTTGTATGCGTAAAATTCCAGCCAGATGTTAGGGCCAGAAATGAATCATGTCACCACAAGATTTTGCTGGGAACTGTGGTGATACCTATCGCGACTCACAGTGGGACACTTTAGTGGTAGCAGAGGAATAGTTCTCTTGGAGCATATTTCTTACGTTTACAGATCTGTTGTGCAGTTCGTCATTTATTGATACAGTAACCTGAATCATTCACAGCATTTGAACTGAACTCCTTTGGATCTAAAATAACTGAGGCTACTGGTTTACCCAAAGCGGTCAGTTTTTGTGTTAGCTCCTCTCCCTCTTTCCTCATATCCCATATATTCCACACATCTTTCATATTCTTCCTCTGCTCATATCTATGGCTGATGCAGGAGGAATACCTGGAACTGCCAATCCATTGCATTCTTCACATATCACAAGGAGAGCTGCCAGGAAAGGCATCTTGCAGGTTTTCACACAGGCATACTCTACAAAGCAGTGCTGAGATTTCCTCGGAGAATCTAGGTAGCCATGGATGTGAGTGGAGTGGAGAGGCAATGCCTGACAGATCAGAGAAGATTTTAGCACCTTCCGGAAAAAGATGTCTGCAAGAGAGCTAAGGCAGAAGCTGAGGAGAAATGCTACTAGCAGACTAGCAGAAGGGTAACGGAGGTTAGAGATGACGTCAGTTAGTTTGTGGAGCTCCAGGAAAGATCTGTGCAATTGGAGCCTATAGGAAAATGATAGCCACGTGTGGAGTCTTGGAAACACAGGACTGGGCTGTTAAAAGTCATGACAGAAAGCTGGGAAGAGCCATCAGGGAAGAAGGCTAGTGCAGGAAAGGTGGAGTTTGAGAGGGCTGGAAAAGGAATTCAGAGGTGAAGGTGAGCCGTTGTGAAGAAGACCAGGGCATGCAGTGAAACTTTAGGCTGGAATCAGTCCTAAGGTATACATAAGTTAAACTGTGGGAACTGTGAGTGTTACTTAGTTTTTGGTTCTGGATGTGCATCCCAGTCTACTCCTATCTTTCTGTTGGGGTGAGATGCAGGAAACCTCAGGAAAAACCCAGAGGTGAGCTGTGGGTGGCAGGAAGTTTCCTCTAGGTCTTCCCACTTGGAAGCCAGGACTGCGGAACTGCAAGGAGTGAGGATGCTCATCCCTTCCTTCCCTGGTCCTCAGCCTGAGGGAAACAGCCATACCCTTCCATCCTCTTTCCCACCAGACACCTTACTGAATGATTCCCAGGCCCTGTTTCATTTGTCAGCAGTGTATGGGCAGTGCTAAACAACAGACAGAAACTTGGGCTGGAGCTGTGTGGAAAACTTGTCAGATCAGTGATAGATTCTGGCTCTGTTTTTAAATAAGTGCCTCCTGCTTTCAAATAAATTGTGAGCAGATCCACAGCAGAGACAAAGCCATTTTGAGTAAAGCAAAAGCCTTCTGTCAATAGTGGCAGCTGAAGGATTGGATCCCTCTATTCCTTGTTGGCCTGTAGCTCTGAAATGCTATTTTTATTTTTTTTTTGCACTTCAGTCCTTTCACGAGTGAAACTTTGAAAAGGTTATGCATCCTGAGAGCAAATCAGAATATAAATATAGGAGGAAAAAAAAAAAAAAAAAAGATGTCTAGGTTTTGAGAACCACAGATTATAACCCATCCCCTTTAGCTGACGGCTCCTGCTGACTAACAGACAGGCACAGTATCCTGTCTTTCCCCTCCCTCCCCAAAGTCTGCTGCTGCCATTTCTCTTCTTGCAGAGGACAGACAGCATAAAGGACAAAAGTTGAGAGGAGAGATGTGACTCTAGTCCAGCAACATGATCCCTTTACAAGTCTCTTTCATGAAAACTTCTTCCCTTTTCCTGTGGTAACACAAGGGAATTATTTGTTTGCTACACTTTCTTTATTTAGATAAATAAACAAGGCGTACCAGCATTTAGAAATCAAAGAGGTTAGAGACTAATTCAGCCTTTGTTAATCTGTCGTTAAATAAAGTTTTGCTGTTTATGTGACACTAAGAAGTGCTTAAAGGGATATTTTACTTATTTTTTTACTCTTGTGCTACATAGAAGCAGTAACTGACTAAACAAGAGCCCTAAGCCAGCACATGGAGCCTCTGTTTATATGGTTCAAATAGCAATTTCTTTTCTGCCTTGTCCACAAAAATAAACAGAATGGGGAAAAAAAATAAGTGTTGGTAACAACATTTTGCGATTTGAGAAAAGCATTTGAATTACAAGTAAACTTAACCCCATTGCACACTACACCTCCCCAACCCAAAATCCAATTTATTTTCACATGTTTCTGGCTTTAGTTGCATACAGCTGTGTTGTAGCTTAAAACAACTAATATTTTTCATTTCACTTTTCTTTTTTTTAATATATTTTTAGTTTCCAGGAATATTAGTTGTTTGAACACATCTTGCAGCACATTTTCCTATTTTAATTTATCCACAGAATATGTAAATAAGGGTTTCGTACTGGGAATTTCTGTTGTGAATTGTATTTGAGGAATGCTTTTTTAAAGCAAGCTGAGTAAAGTGTTTAAGATGTGCTCATCCAACTTATATAGAATTAGAAAGGAAATTTGCTGCCTCAGAGTTTTATACTTTCTAGGAAAACATTTGGTATCCTGGACGGTCATATCTCAGAGGGTCTTTTGCTTCCTGAGTGTAGCTATTGATATCTCAGCGTATCTCTGTTATCCTCAGATTTGTGCTGAATTAGAATTTGGGGGAAATCTGTGAGAAATCCACACAAAATATAAAAACCCAAAGACTTGTGGTACGATACCCAGCCATCCCTTTAATCTCAGCTGACGAGGCTGTGTCATTTTTTAGTACTGATCCAGGAGTAAAGGCTCGGAGCCTGGTTTAGTTTAGGAAGCTTATCCCAGTTATGAGCTTGCTGTGTTTGGGGCGCTTTGCTGTCGCTGCCTGATGGCACAGAAGGGTCTGAGCCGTGGGAGCCCAGCAGGGGGTAGCCAAGCACTGGTAACGAAGGCGGCCTCCAACTTTGGAGTATCCTTCATTCTAAGGACAGCGATAGTGAGCACGCACTCTCTAAACAGATTTTGCTTCCTGAAGGCTTGGTTTATTTACCCTGCTGGAGAGCGATGGTGCTCTGTTTGCTGGGAGAAGCCACGGAGCGGGAATGCACCGTGCAGAATAACGTGCTTGCTTTCTTCCCCCCCTCCCCTTTCCTTTGGAATGCCGAGATTTTAGATTGCTCAGGTGAACATTCCCCGGCTAAATCCTTGGAAGGCAAACAGGAGGGGAAACTGTTTTCTTCTGATAAACTACTGTATTTTTGGAAGTATTCACATTTCTTGGCATAGAATACATATCTTTTTTTTTTTTTTTTCCCTTGCTTTATTTTTTTTTTCCAAGCTGCTTGCCAAACGTGTACATAATTTGCTATGCCTATGGAGTTGCATCGCTAAGTGAGGAAGCTATGCTTTCCAAACAGAGACTGGCAGCTGGCAAACATAAAATATCTCAAAGTTGGCAGAGTCACACAAAAAAATTAGACACCTGGTTTTGAAAAATGCAAAGACTGGGTCTTCATTTAATGTAAAGCAACTGATCTTGAGCCTATGCTCACTTGTCACAACTGAGAACTTGGTCACACTGCTCCATTCCGCAGCTGAATCTGTCTGTGGATGGAAACTGAAAGTGTGTATTCTGCTATCAGCCTGGAAAAACGCTGGAGAATATTCCTCCCTTTCACTCCCACCCCCAACAAAATAATGGGACTTGGCTGCTGAGCTGACATACTGCAGATTGCAGGGATGTAGCTGCTTATATTTAAAAAACTGACTGCCCTTCCCTTGCACTGCACCCAGGCATGCCGGCTTATATCAAGGGTCTGCCTTGGTAGGCACTGTGTCAACCAGGCTTCTCACAGGCGGCATGGAAGCAGACAGTAGTCCCAGAAAAGGATTATTAGGGATGGCTTAGATGCTTGTCTCAGGCTCTGCTCTTCGTGACTTTGATGACCCAGCCTTTGTTTGTGGCCTCTGCTCCTTGTCTCCCTCCTCTCCACCAGCGAAGAGCTGCCTGCATGGCTTGTGTGCTCCAGAGATGACCAGAGCTACGGAGGCTCTGGAGAGTAGGTCGGTTCAAGTTTTGACTTGATAGATGGAGGAGGGGGAGAAGAGTTTCATCCTTTGGAGAAGGTGGAAGGAGCAGAAGCAGAGCTGGCAGGGACTGTAAGGTCTGCCGGGAGCATGAGGCCCCCAAGGAGAGGACTCTTGTCTCCTGCCACCTTTCCATTTGCCCTAGGGAGAAGCAGTAGGGAAAGGTCCACCCCACTCTCCAGAGTTACTGAACCCTGAAATTCCACTGGCTCCCTGTGCAAAAGTGCTATGTCCATGCTGGGTGGCAATATGACATATTCTTTTGCCATAATTATTGAGGAAGATGAAAATGCTTATTGTCGTTCCTCTCCTAAAATCAAGACATTATTGTCTGCACAGTTTAGGAGATAATGTCCCTGCCCTATTATATATGTATATAGTATTAAAGATATATATATTATATACTTATTTTTTTAAGAAGCCAGTTTTGAGGGGAAGGAATTCTGTTTGGTACCTGTTTAAGTGAATGTTAATATAAACCCCCCTCAGTTTCCTGTAGCCCATACTTACCTATGCCAGGCTGCTCCTGTGTTGTTTCCTTTGTTCTGTTTTCCTCAGTGCAATGAACCCTTACGTTATGAGTTCCTGCTGTAGTTTTAACCTCTAATATGCAACCATTACAGCTTATCTCGTCTCCTAAATTACTCTAAAATCCAATTATAAAATCCTCTTTCCCTCAATAGCACACAACTTGCCACATTACTGAAATGCTGGGTAGCTCTTTTGTTTTTTTTAAATTAATAATAACTACCATTTTCCGTCTGTTCTTAGTATGGAAGTCTTTTATATCACTGTTCTGCTTTCCCATAATACATATTATGATTCTTTTTATATGCTAGTTATGTTTGGAAAAAACGAGAAAGATTTTAAAAAGATGTGCCAGTCAACTTCTGTGTATCAAAATATAACAATGAAAATCCTTAGTGGAAACTTAGGCAGAAAATTCCTAATAGCAATGTATCCTGCCAGATGAAAATGGAAATTCATCATTTGGTGGAACCTTTATTTGGGGCAAGAATGGTTGTTACTTCAAACCAGTTTCTGATGACTTCAAAATAAGGATCCTGAGGTAATGTGTTAAAAGAAATGCAACAGGGCAAGTGAAAAAGCTCTGTATTCAAAGTATTCAAAAATATCTGTGTCTTACCAGCATGGATTTCAAATTTCCAGTAGACTTTGCTTTTTAAAAAATCAAATTATAAAAATAGACATTATTTATTTTGGAAGTTTACTAAATATATGTCCTGAATTCCCACATTTTCCTTTTCCAAAATGCCACAGTCTCCATATTAATAGCCCAGGCACTGATTGTGTCCTGACACTAAATCTTTTGCTCTTAGAATATTAACTATGTTGATAAAACCACTAGCCTGTTTTTAATAAGCTCTCCAGTACTGGAAGCATTTTCTGAACCCCAGTGTGAAGATCTAGTGATAAAAGGGATGCAGTGGAAATAAAGACGCACCATGTGAGCTTGAGTGAGATTTTCCAGAAGGATATGTTAATGGTAAATAACATCATCACTTGGTCACACAAACACAGATATATGTGTTCCTTTACACACACAATCCAGTGTTATCTAGCAATTAGTCAAGTGCAATAAATTAATCAAGGAAGAAGTGTAAGAAGGCTTACATAGTTTTTGCTTACAGTGGCCATCAAAATTATGATAATCCACCCTATGACAAATTAAAGTATCTGATAAGTCTTCTGTCTTACAACTGAGCAAGACTGTCCTGAAGAGCCTGGAACTGTTGGGATGTTAAAAGATCCCATGTTGAAAGTTAATTAATTAATTAAGCAGATTTTTGCAAGTTTATGGTGCAAGCTGAAAGACCCCAGCCAGCAATAACTGTGTGTATTGTGGGATCCCAGTCCACCATCCTCACATGGACTTCTGGTTTTGCCTTTTTCTGGGAATAATATATGTAAGGATAGAAGTGTTGACTGTACTCTGGTATTTCTCTCATCCTATTTAATTGGACCATAGCACTGAAAAAAGGCTTCAGAGTCTGATTACTAAAGGGATTCCCTTTACTTGGCTTGTCCATCAGTGAAGTGAATGGCAAAACTAACTCCCTTTGGCTGAATGCTGCTACTCACAGCTCCATCCTTTTACCCAAGAGTTGAAGGAACAACATTAAAACATTTTGATGTTCAGCTTTCTGGGCTACTAAGATCTGGTTTGGTGTGCTACACTTCTCCTACATTTGGTGCTTTGAGGTTATGTTATTTATTTTGGGGTTTTTTAATAGTACCTGCTTCTTAAGTGATTGCTTCTTTGAGCTTGGGAAATATATCACTTAATTTACTTTAGGTCGTGACAAATAAACCCATCTCAGCAGAGAGGTAAAAGACATTGAAAATATATTTATATTTTAAATCGAATTTCAAGGTAACATTTAGGTGAATAATTATTTACTGTTTTGTTAAATGCTGACATATATGACAGAAATCATACATTAGTACAAATGCTTTTCTGTTTTGAATGTCTCATTAGTTGCTTTGTAGGGCTGTTTTTTTAAGATTCAGATTCAAAATCTCTTCTGATTTCTGCTGTTTGGTTCTTGGCAGTGGGCCAGCTGCAGATATGCATAATATTTCACTGTTAGACCTTGCAAACAGAATATCCTGCTGTGCTAAAGAAAACATTGTGTTTCTTACCACATGAAAATAATCCATCACTTTTCAATCAGCACACATGCATACACTGGTGTGCACACACACACACAAACCCTCTACCTGCTTTTCCCATCAGACTCCAGAAAAAATTAATGACTATGATGTGAAGGGTGGGCTCTTTGTACTTGATCCATTAAAGTACAAACTAATCAAAATATATCTAGCATCTGATTTGCAAAGCAATGTGGAGCCAGAGGCACACTGAGGAAATAGACCATCTGAAGACCTCTGTGACCTTGTTCAAGTAGCAGTATCTTTTCGTTTGTTTTAAATGTTACATGGAAAGTGAGAGCACAAGTTTAAGACAACCTAGAACATCCCTTTGCACAGGTCACCAGTGCTACATGGAGTGCTTTATATATAAAGAGGGGGGGAAAAGGCATATATATTGTACAACCTGCAAACTACACATTGCCTTGTTTAATGTGTGCAGCTGATCAGTAGGGAAGATTTTCTCCTTGGGAACAGACATATTGCACAGGAGGAAGCTCATTCATGGTAGAGCACAGAGGATCTGTGGGTGCATGTGCACAGGCTGTGGGAAGAATAATGTGAGTTCTTTCTTTTTGCTGGGCCGGGTATTGCTGCACATTTATGACTCTTCTGAGTCACTGGAATCTGGATGTCCATCAAGGACAGTGGTATCTCAGGTTTCCCATTTCAAGAACAGGGTTTAATCAAAAGAATAATTTAGTTACCATACTACTCTGTACTGGGTATCCCATGTTGTTTACTGTAATTCATACTTTGTTTACAGGCAGAAAATATATTCCATGCCAATACACAAGTGTTGAAACAGTAATCAGTGAAACTACAGATATTTAGGGTAATAAATGTAGTAGAGTAACTGTATTGTAGTCCAGCTAAGTATTTAGGTACCTAATACTTACTTTACAGTGAGCATGACTTAAATCCAGATTTCTTCTGTTTAAATGATACCATTCTCTTCTGAATGTAATCCCTGTAGGATGTCTCTACAGCATCATCTACCATGAGTAAATTAAGAGCCTGGACTTGGGTGGGAAGAATCATGATTACCTTGTGGAAAGTACCTTTCTTCCCTCTGCAATCTTCAATATATTACTGAATGGAAGTGGATTAGGAAATGTAACAGAAGTAGGACATAGTTTTTATGCCTATATACATGGAGCATTCAGATATATAAGATCACAAGATCTTGGGAGGATTCTTTTCCCCCTGTCTTTGGAAGGTCTTAGTATTTTTGTCCACTTGTGCCTTAGACCTAAATTGCAGGCAACAGAGTGTAACAGCTGAAAGAAGTATGCAGTGGGCAAGTTTAAGCAGAGGGAATGAGAACTGGGGCATCATCAAGGCTGGAGGAACCTGGCTTTTAATTTCTGAACATTCTTCACTGTTGCCCTTTAAGCGTTTTCAGTCATGCGTTTTTAGACCATTGAATTTTGAACTTCTGGTCACCCCTTTCTTCCAGATGTGAAAACAAGAGCTTGTCAGTGGAAAAAGGAGTTCTCAACAGAACTGTCAGAATGCAATTTGTGACATGAGTCAAAAATCAGAGGTCTACTTTGTTGCCATGATAACACTTGATTAAGATGACTTACCAGACTGTCAGCTCAGCAGTTTTGTTGCCAACCACTTATTTTTTACTTTCTCAGTTATTTTTTTGTTCTTTATCTAGGTTTAGGAGGTTGAAAATGGATGCAACCCATTCTGATATCCAAATAAAGCATGAGAATGTTTGGCCAGCCTTTTCAGGATTGCTTTTTAAAACAAATTACTTTCCTTTGGAGTCCTTCATCTTTCAGCTCCCTTTCCAGTTGTCAATTTAAACATGGAGTTTTAAGAAAGAGAACATGGAGAAGGCAAAAAATGAGAAAAGGCTAGTCTAGTGATTGAAGCAAGAGATGTCTGTTTTGAGGCAAACCAACTCATGTCTGACCTTAACAAGGTAGTTATCCACTTTGTACTAATCAGTTTACTCATCAGTGGGATACATAAAATAATTTATGATAGGCTGATTTTGGTTGAAATAAACAGAAAATAAGTATTTGTAGAAAGACAAGAAATCTTTGTCAACACTTTTTAAATGTAGAGAGACAAACATTTTTCACTAAACCAAGACTGTCTAACTTTTCAGAGGTCCTTACAACTCCAAGTGGAGTCAACTGAAGCTGTTGTCACTCCGAAAGTAGAATACCCTTTGTGGTGGTTTTCTGGTCTTAAATTTAAATGAAGTTTTGTGCAGTGTTCAAGAGATTCACCTAACTTTCTATGAGTGAAGAGGACAGTTTGTTTTCCTCACATACACTATACTTACTCTGTTGAAATAGCATTACTCACTGATGTAGGTGCTTTTCTGTTGATCACTTTTCAGAAAATTACCTCTTTATGTGCCTGCCTCTTCAATGTCTCCTCATCTGAGCAACTGTAATACGCATGAAATACCAGGAAATCTGAGTGCACTGTTTTTGTGTGTGGAATTATTTGCACTACTAGTTTTCACAAATGATTGTTTTCTTCAGGAGGAGTTGAAAAACGATGTTAGACAGTCCCATGAAGTCCTCTTTCATAATGGCTTGCCTATTTTACCTCAAGATTTCTGGCAGTAACATTTTTTACCTTGTTAACTCCAAGGCTACATAAAGAAAAGTGTAAGAGGATAGTGCATCTAGCATGTAAAATACTGATCAGCCACGTTTTTTGTGTTAATTCCATGTACTACAGGGTAGAAAGTCCTGTCTAAACTGCTTTAGTGTTAATCCCTTGTTGCAGTGAGAAAAGCCTGTTTCATCCTTAGGAATGAATGTGGACCCTTCCTTTGACTCACAGTCACTTCAGCAATTCAGCATCCAGAGGAGGTCTCCAAGTTTTTCCCTTGTCCAGAAAGCCTGCTGGCTTGACAGGAGGGACTCTGGGGACAGTGGGATGGAAAAGCAAGAATGAGAGGAAAGGTGAGGGCATCTCTTATTATTTACTCTGGGGAGGTGTGGAAGAAATAATCTGAGTCTCCTGGCAGAAAGAGGCTGGGGTCTGTGGTGACAGACAGGTGAAGAAGAAGCTGCCGGTAAAGCATGATGAAGAAAGAAAAGAGCAGTACATGTGGAGCCTGGTGATACCACTTTGGATCACCAAGAAACAGCGGATGCAAAAAGTGAAATACCAACAGTTCCCTAGTGACAGGCAGAGAAATGAGTCAAAAATAACCAACATTAAAGCAAAATTCAGGATTGTCATAGTACTACCAAAACTAAAAGAGACAAATGCAGTTCCAAACAAGTGGAAGTTGCAGCTGGCATCTTGTGGAGGAAGCATCCATCAGAAGAATAATAGGGGTTTTTTCTTCTTCTTTATTGACCATAGCAGTGTTTTTTCAGGTATTTCCTATGTGTTTTATATGGGTGTTAGTCAAGAAGAGGAAAGCAGTGCTCGATTGCCCTACACAAAAACCCTTAGAGCAGCAGCAGCTCTCTTTCCTTTTTCATAAGGAGACATTGTGACCAGAGAAGGATTTCCAACTGGAGGAGGTGTTGTTAACAAAGGAGCTCTAGATAACGAGTAAGGAGATGAGAAAGAAGAGTAATTGAAAGGGATGCCTCCAGCACAGTTCAAGATTAATGTTCCTCCTAGTTTATCTCATATTTCTTCCACGGATGATGTTCCAGCTTATTTGTATGGTTAACACTGGGAGTAAAGAGCTTATGAGGCATGGAAGAACTCCACAGAGTCTGCTAAATTCTTGCCGTCACAATTGCAGCAGAAGGGGAAAAAATACTAACCTGATTCTCCACACATTTGCACCAGGGTAAATGAGAGGTTAGATGGGTTGTCCGGAAGGAGGTGCTGCCACTGCTGACCAGCACTGGCCAAGCCAGGCCACACTTCTGCATTGTGTGATGGAACTGTGGGTGTGCAGCCAAAAACTGGGGAGCTGCTTCAGTCCTTGTGGAAGAGTAGATTCTGAGTGAGCTGTGAGGAAGGGTTGGTGCTGGGGGATGGAAGGGTGACCTCTTACTGCAATGATTTCTACACTGAAGGGAGTCTGCTGTGGTGAAGGTCTGATAAATCAGATATGCTATTACTATGTGCTCAACTCCTTGGTGTAATTACAGATATTCAAAACTATCTATAGTGCATGTAATTGCTCAAAACTTCCCATATTTTAGATGTTTGTGTTGGCAGTGTTATTGCAACCTTCAGTCCTTTGAGAAAAATGATTATAATTAACAAATGACAATGTGCAAGTGTTGGTACTTTATTTTCAGAAGTTGTGCCCCTGACATAGAGAATTTGCACAAAGTGTTTGCATCAGTCAGAGATCTCACTATAGGTCTGGCAGGAGACTGCAAGCCAAAGAATGACAGTAAATTATCAACTTTTAAGGTACTTTTAGATTTTTTTTTTTTTGTCCCTTATTTTGTAAGAGAAGGTCAATTTGGTGAACAAGCTCATACAAATAAATATATTTTAAAATATTTTAATATTCAGTGCATTATTACCTGCAGAGCACTATATTCCTCTGAAAGCAGAATTGATGTAACAGGTGACCAAAAGACTAGATATATCTTTTCATGATGTGATTCACCTGAATTCAGACAGATATTCAGAAACTCTCTAATAGCAAAATAGGTCTTCCTGTCTGTCCCTTCTGGTAGCTTTCACAGTGCTTTGTCCAGCTGCAAATCAAGCAGTCAAAGAGAATATCATCATCTGTCTGGCTAACAAATCTCCTGTTCTAATAGATCTAATAGATTTCCCTGTTAGGACTCTTCTTCACCCTCTGTTTTCTCTGTTTAATTTCATTCCATTACAACTGTTTGCATTTTAGTTTAGCTTAGCAGTCATCTGCTCACATTTTTTTCTTCCATCCATCTTCACTTCTTGCTGTGACATCAGTCATTGCTTCTGGAGGAATAAAACTACAGCTGCATGGGATATATAGTGAAATTCAGGATTTGATCATTCCTCAGTCCCACAGCTGAAGGGAATATACCTTGTTGTTCAGGTCTTAAAACAAATGTTAAAATATTAAGGGATTACACTGTACTTGCCAGAGCTTCACCCAGAAAGATCTTATAGACATTTCTTTTTCTATACTGGAGGTCCAAGGTTTCCCTCTTTCCACATTTACTTTGGCTACAATGCTGGAGGTGTTATTTTCTCTCTGCCACACATGGTTTAGTTGTCTGTACCTCTTTTAAGTGAGATTTTAAAAAGTACCTTTCCCCTTCAGCTTTTCCTGATGTCTCCTCAGGTATAATTTGATACAAGTTTATATCAATGCTGACATTTTTTATTTTTCAACCAACTTTGAATTTTTGCACTTCTGATTTTGTGCATGAAAGTGTTAAAACCTTACCCATTTAAAACAAAGAATAACTGAAATCATAGGTTCTTTGAATGTGAAATTTACTTATGTGTAGCAGATTGACACAAGGCTGAACATTCACCAGAAATCTTATGTTCTCTGATTTACTGTGAATCACTTCACATTTACAGTGGAAGCACAGATAAAATCAGATCCATAACACTCTGATGACTGTAAGTGGTCTGTTTAGCTGCTTTTTAACAGACAGTTGAATCAAATAATTTTAGAAATCCCATACCAAAAAATATTATGCATTTTCCTTTCTATCTTCCACTCCTTCTCCACTGCTGTGCATTTCTTGCTAGTTAGAGCAAACCGAGTGTGCTCAACTTGGCCTGTTACTGTGTCATTGACATTGATGTTTTATTTACTGAATTACATTTGTGTTTGAGGCCTCCTTTATTTCCAAAATGTTTTCTTAAAGTCTTACCTACATTAGGCATTCTACTTTCTCTTCCTATAAAGCATTTCACGATGTGTTGATCCAGTAGGAAATTTTCTTAAAACGTCTGGCAGGAGCTGCCAATACTCTGGGCTTTTGGGGCAGCAGTGCAAACTTTATTGTCTGAGTTGTCACATCCCCATTCTATTCACCTGCTGTGTTTTTATGACTTAGAAATCACAACACCTTGTTTATGATGACAGTTTATTATAGAATAAGAATATACCAAAAAATATTTTTTCAATTATGGCAATAAAATATTAAAGATTCTGCCTAGGATACAGGCTGAGGAGAAATGGAGGGAATGTAATTCCCCTTGAGGAACCAATGCAATTAGTTTAATAAATACAGGGAGTGCATTAATTAGATTAATAAATTAAGAGAGCTGCTATTTGTCAGTGGTTGATTATAGCCAGCTTTTTGTTTGAGTATTATTTGATCAGGAAGGGCAGGTGTTTTTGCAATAGGTATTACTGTTATTCTTGATTTAAAAAAGAATATTTCAGTGTCTAAAAAAGACATTTCAGTGTCTTTCCACTTTGAACACAAACAATCATTTATAAATTTTAACTGAATCCTTTCCTGGGTTCCCAAACCCCAATAACTGAGTATTATGTACAATGATACTGCAAAAATATCCATATTGATTGTATTATTCTTATTAGATGTAATGTCTCACTATGTCATTATGCAAAATAAGGGCCAGGGCATTTAGCACTTCCAGCTGGCCAAAACTGGGTGGGTTTGATGTATGTGCAGACACCAGTAAAACAACCAATTTAGTACTTTGGTTCAGGTCAGTGAGTGTTGGTGCAGCCCCACAGACAGGCTGGAGGTGTGCAGTGCTCAGGTGAGTGGGTGAACTGGTGACAATTTTGGCTTAATAAACATTGAGCTGAACCTCTCAGCTATTCTCACTTCTCAGTAAGCAAATTAGCAGGGAAACACCCTTAGAACATAAGGTAAAAGGTGATTCACATACCTGCTTAGATATATGAGTACACATTAAATTAAATACCCTTATGTAACTACTGAAAAATCGATTTATTTCACCCAATGAAATCTGAGTGATTGCAAACAATGATATTTAAAATACTTTATTTTTTAATGTTGGAAAAACAAGAGAGAGATTGTTTTCTTCCTGTGTTTGTGTTGTGCAGCTAAAACATGTCCAAGTAATTAGTTATAAATATGCAGTCTTCCATAGGAGTTTATTTCTGAAATTCTTCAACTCTGATCTGTGATCAAAATGTCATGTGCCTGTAGTGGGGACCTGGGGAAAGCAGTGAGCCTTTTTGAGGCTGGCCCTGGAAGGCTCCATCCAAAGGAGGTGGACACAAGAAAGACATAGGTGTAATAAAGTTTGAGTGTAAATCACATCAATGCGATCAGCACTCAGAATGCTCATCACCTGGGGCAAAAATGCCCCCAAAAAATTAAAGTGAAAAAAACTGAGACCCACCAAGTCACAGCATGTGACCTTGTTGCTTTATTAACCTGGGAAGCATCAGCTCATAGATGCAGTTGGTTTACACTCTCTGGGCATATTTCATTTAATGGTATGAATGAACCCATTCCTGCAGTTGGTGCTGCCTTTTTATTAAACATACTGCACACCATCACTGGCTGGCAATACTAGTCTTGCCTTATTTGCACTGCCACTTGGTCACCAGGAATTCAAAAGCCCTTGGAATATGACTGGTTTGCCACCTGTAGCACACTGGGAGTTGGGGTGCTGATTCAGGGATGGGCTTGATGCTTCATTTTTACTGAGACAATGCAAAAATATAAAGAAAATCTTATACAATGAAGTAAAAGTAGCACTTAATTTGGATAGCAAAGGCACATAAAGATATGGTAGCTGTAAAAACCATTATCTTTTAGCAAACAACAGACGCTTATCAGATAAGACAATGATTTTAATGAAGAATCATAGATAAGGATGCAGCAGCACATTGATTAATGCACACAGCAACTTCTCCTGAAACATGACTGCATTAGGTCTTCACTCTTGAGATGATATGCAAGCTGTAATAAAGCTTTTACAGTTGTTCAATATCATGAATAGTATTAGCAGAATGATCAGAGTTTCTAGTAGAATTGGATGACTATACTGATGGACTTAAAGTTCTCATTGTTTTATATATACCTGCACTATTATTAGACAGAGATAAAGGAAAGAAAGGCTAAAAAAACAAAACTGAGAGGGTAAAAATGTAACAACCTTTTTTTTTTTTTTTTTGTTATGATGCAATGTAACTTGGATATATTGTAAAGTAATTAGAAATTGCCTACTTTAATCCACAGCAATATCCAGAAACATACCACCATGTCTTTTTGTTGTGTTTGGCTCTTGTAAATGTGCTGTAAGAGAGTGGCGTTTGTCACCAGTGCAAAATCAACTAGTCTTTATATCTGGACTGATTTATTTTCGAATGCAGGGCTATTGTTAAATATAATTTTTTTTCTCTTGCTTTGAATCTAGTCCATACATCACATTCCTGTCATGAAAAAGACTATATGTAATTCCTGGGGCAACACGTCCCCATTTCCCCTGTAGATTTTTCTGATCATTGAAGCCTGCATGAACACCTGTTTGACACCTGGATGGTTCAGTGCATGGGCTGTGCTTTCAAGTACTGAGGTAGAGTTGCTGTGATCTCGCCCGAATTTGGTAGAGCAGAACTTGTTTTAAAGGGAAGTCATTAAGATCTAGGTGGAATTCTGGAGCTGGAGAATGGTCTTAATTTACAGTCATCTTCCTGAAATCAATTATTCTTTAAAACTACTCCTGCAAGTTACCAAGCTCACAAGCTCTTTTATTACATTGCACATGCAGTTACAGTTAAGAAAGTTTGTGTTTGCTTGCATGAGTAAATATGTGCAGTATGAGGCTTCTTGTTTTGATTATCTTTTGACCTGCTGGCTTACCTGAGATGAGAGTGAGCGAGAAATAATGCAAATGACTGTGAGGTTGACGTGCTGTGTGATGTGTGAAGGAAGCACCGTGCACATGTGCTTTGTTAATGTGAGTTTCTCAGTTAGCAAGCCATTGCATATTAGTAATATCATCATTCAGGACTAATTAATGCATCATTATGGTCTTCTAAAAGGCTTTTGCCAGTGTGACGCTGAGTGCATGGGCTAGTATTTGTTCTGGAAATGTTTTATTATTATTGCTTTATTGTAATGTGAAAGCTGATTTGGTGTCCTGAATTGTACTCACACCCGCAGAAGCATTGTTTTAATTGGAAATATTTGCAACTAAAAACACCAGACATAAAACATAGATGAATTATGTGTGGTGGGCCATTTTCTAATTCTATAAAAGGATAGTTTTATTGAGAGTAGAGAGATTCAGATATGGCAGTTTGGTTGTCCTGATCACTGAATCGGTTCGAGATCAGGAGTTTGTCCTCCATCCTCAAGGGCTGATCTACCCATTCCCCTCTCCCAGGCCTGTTTAGAGCCTTATGGGGCATGCACAGCTTTTGAGGATCAGATCTGAAACTCTTCCCAGGGAACATGCTTTTGGAGAACATCTGTTTTGAAAACACCAGGCATGTGCAAAACAGTGTAAGACCAAGGTCATCTGAAGTTTAGCTTTCCTCTACCCAAGAGCTGCCTGTAGACATTTTGTTAGCTTTATTTTCATCTGGTCCCTGCATAGTAAAAATTCTGCTCATAAAGCAATCACAGAAATTGTTATGGCCCTAAAGAATGCTGCTTAAAGCAAATAAGTGCTGTAGTTTCCAGATTCCATCCCTAATTAGAAAGAGGGGTCAAGTGTCAAGTCCATCAGTGAGCTGTAGTATTTCAGTTTTCCATCAGGGACGGTCATTCATTTAACAAGACAAAGAGGCTGAGAATTTTAGTTGTGACATTGTTCTGGTTGCCTTTCCTTCTCATGTTGTTCCTTGCTTTTTTTCTGATAGTTTAGCTTGGGTTTTTTTTAAGGACTCTCTGGATAATACTTTAGCGGACTCTTAAATCACTCTTTTTTTTCCTGCCCCTTGGCAATATAGTGGCTTCCTTTCCATTAACCTACTGCCTGATTACACCAACTGTCTGAAATGCAGTTAAAATGACTCTTTGCATACGATCTTATCTGACACTAACATCTCCTTCCATTTTTTAATCTCATTTTAAGGACATGGAACTATTTGAAGTTCCTTTTACCTCTTTTATCTAGATTCCATTTTCTTAAATGAAATCATCCAGCTTTTCCGAGGGGAATAGTGTAATTGTTAAAGGTGCATGATTGTAGTGACCTTACAATTGTGCAGGACCACAGTCCGTGGTGTTCCATGCAAGTGATCAGAAGGGGCCATGCTTGCCTTTGAAGTGGGGTAGCTTATTATAAAAGTAGTAAGTTGTATCAAACTTTCTTTCCAATTAACTGTGTCCTTTCCACGTAAACGTGGCTTTTTGTGTTGTGGATCGAGGGGGGTTTTGAGTGAAATTTACTGCCAAATCTATGTTTTAACAGACTAGCATAAAGTATTTTCATTCTAACCACCTATTGATTCATCTAAGTTCATAGTTGAATAGTCATAACTTGGAAGATTTATAGAGTTGTAGGTGTCCAATTTATACAGCTTGTTTGTTTTACAATAAGGCCACTTTTCTGCCTCTCTTGTTCTCTCTGTTCAGCTTTACTTACTAAAACTGTGACTCATATTCTCTACTGCTTCCATGGGACCCATCGTATGATTTGGCTTTGTATGGTTTTGATTTAATCAAGAGGAAGATGAAAGTAGGTGTGTGTTACTTTCAACTCCTTAGTCATTTTGCCATCCATCTTAGTCAATGTGTGGTTGCCCAGGACACAGCATTAATGATAGCTGTCAAAATAATAGTCAGAATGTTAAAGGTCAAGAAAAATATGTAAAAGACTTCAGGGTGAACCAGATGATAAAGTAACTTATTTAGGCCATTAAATGCTAGCATGGTATGGACTTGATGGGTTCATGGGTTACTAGAAGCAAGAAGAGTAAATGGGGACATCTTCAAGTAGTTTACTCTTGTTAAAAGATGAAAAAAGATTATAATAGCATTACCAAACAACTGCACTAAAGGCAATTTTCTTAATTACCATGCTGACCCAGCAGTGCACAGAGAGAGGTCTTGTTATTAGAATGAGAGCTTTTACTTTCAAACATTATTAACCCTTCTCGGTACCCTATGTCTTAATTAAGAGTATTCCTGGAAGTTCTGCAGCTGTCAACATTTTTACATTTCTCTTTGGGTTTGTAAACCAGGGAGTGAAGAAGCAAACCATCACATCTGCCTGCATTGTTTCAGTGGTCGCTAGTTCCTTTTAGGTCTTTATCCAATAAACCTATATTTATGAAAGGACAAATTCCCTCTGACTGGGTGTATTCATGCACTGTATTTATATTTTAGCATTATTAAATGTTAATTGATTGTACAAGAGCTTTTATGATCTACCCAAAGAATGTTATGAGAAGATCAGGGTGAAGTCTCCCTTTCTCTAATTTTTTTCCAGCAATGCATTTGCTTACAGTTGTTTAGAAATTAGTATAGACTTATTTTCCATAATAGCCTAGGTAGGTAAGAATATAAAGTTCTGGAAACTATTATACTTTTTTAAAAAAGTGAAATGTCATAGAAAACGGGAAAGTTTTATATGTATAAATAAAAGGGTTTCAGTTTCACTGTCTGTAAGAGGGAGCATGAATTAATAATTTCCTCAAGACCTTAATTAAAAAAAAAAAATTCTAGCAAGATTAATGTATTTTGTACATGTTGCCTGTCTTCTGTGACCTAGCTGGCCATGGTTAGTGAAGGCTTCATCCAGGCGCTAAGACCTTCCAGGGTGCTGAGTGTCTCTCATGCCAGAGAGGCTGCTGTTTTGGCTGGTTTCTTAATGGATCTTCCCAGCAATATTACTTTAGTTTGAATTGGTTATATGTCAAGCTCAGATATGTTCTTCTTGCAGTCATTGTGTTGTAGTTACATTTGGTGGAGGGGAAATACAAATCTTGGCGTCAACAAATGTCATAGGCAGAGGAGTTCTCAGCTCTTACAACATCAAAATAAAGATATGCATGTTCAGAGGACTTTAACGAGACCAGTGGGATGTTACTGGGAAGACCATTAAAGAAAAAAGGAGCAATAATTTGCAATTGTCTTAAGTTATTACACCCCACTACCATGATGAAATCACAGTGCAATGTAGTAAAATCAGCCAGACTGAAAGCTTTGGGAAGGTCAATACTGCTACTGTGACCATCATCCACTGCTTCGAGAAGGCACTTCATTACTATTGATAATTCTGGGTTGAGGAAACCAATAAATCCAGAGGCAGCGATTGAAACACCTAGAGTGCCTTGCTGTCGAAGGTCTTACTAATCATGTCTTCCTTTTTGCCTTCAGAGGACTTTTCAGTGACTGTGACTCAAAATTGGCATGCCGAGCAACCTGTTCCCAGTCTTTGAACCTGGGAGAATTACTGGTAGCATGATAACAAGGACACAAAGAGCTATCAAAGGATCAGATTGATTTCCCTGTACTTTCCCATCTGAAGCTGTCTTTGAATTTGAGTTTTGGTCTAGAGCAGAAGCAAATAATCTGATTTTCTTTACTTATGTCACATTGATTCGGTTCATGGTGATTTGCCTGATAAACTACATTCCTTCTGAAGGAAAATGAACCAGCAGCTGACGTTCGGATACTCACCAACCACATACCAGCCTCCTATTGGGAAGGAAGGGACCAAAATAATGACTGTTCTTCAGTCTTAAAACTACATATGTGATAGGTATATTTTGTCCATGCAATCAGATAAAATCTGGTTTAAGGAACCCCCGAGAAGTGCATATTTTATTGATGCAGAGCCTTCAGCACCAGCTGCAGTAATCCTTTGATCTGTTCTTTTCACACCAAATTTCTTGCTAATATAGACTCGAGGCATCTAATCTAAAATGATTGTCCAGACTGATGTATTTTCTGTGGCACTTGGTAATTATTTTAATTATATTATTATGAATCAGCAGTATATCATACTACTATATCAAATTCTATTTCTTTTAATACTGTAATATCCCTAGCAATCCCTGCTAATATCATGAAACTTCTGGGCTTGGCACTGTAAAGACATGTAGCAATTTTGGCAAGAGCTACTTGAAAGAGCTTACAATCTACCTTAGTGCAATAAAGTGAATAGCATGAAGGGAGGTTTTTAGCTTTGCTTCCTGGGAGACAGCTAAAGTGATTTGTCTAAAATGAAACAGAAAGTATAGGGTAGAACTAACATTTGAACTTAGGTGCTTTGAAAATCATTCCAGTGCCTGGACCAAGAGACACTGATAAGCTTATTTTCTATCACATTTTCAAAGCAAACTTTCTGTCATGTTTACACTATTTGTGGGTTTATAGCAGAGCATTGTATCCCAGCATTACAGTGATTTTAAAATCATATATCTTCTGATGTCTGGTTTGCAAAAATTGCTAGCTGACCAGGCAAAGAACATCTGAATGGCTAATGGAAAGTTTCTCTTCCCCCTAAATGGGGCAGTTGGCTAATTTGTTTAGCTAAACTACATTAGCCATTCTGAAAGTTTTATTATCACAGTCAAAAGCAGGAAGCAGGGAATGGACATACTGTATTTTTAAAATTAAAGTAATTTTGAAAAACAAACTCAGTTTCTTATTGATTATTTCAGTTGTTAGATTAGAGGCTCATTACTTTTAATAATAGGATAATAGTAGCTAGAAATGGAAAAGATCTATTAGATCATTGAGTCCATCCCCATTACAAGGGCAGGATATAGTCAGGTATATGTGGATGGATGTATCAAATATTAAATTCATATGACACAGTAAATCCTCTGTTTCTTTCACAGAGTGCTGATGCTAAGAGCTTTGACAGTGAGTTGTTTACTCTTAAAAGCAGCTTCTGAGCTACCTTCTGGCCAGCTCTTAGGCAGATGTTTAGCTGGGAGAGAAGGATCCCAGGAGCCCGATGAGAAATAAGGTCATGGTGTGGCCTTCTTTTCCCTCCCAAAGTTGGATGCCTGCAGCCACTGGGAAGCGTGTTTCAACATGCACTCAGACACTGCCAAGGGATGCCTTAGCAGGGCTGAAGTCCTGCTCCTGCCACTGCATTTTTTTTTTACAAAGTGTATAGTTACAGTGAGAGAAATGGAGAGACTGAGAGGCAGCTTCTCTTCACTCTGTAGCAGCAGTGGAGTAATGGGGCAACACGGGAGAGCAAGACACCAAATCCAGTGGCTGTTAGTTTTTGTGTACAGTGCAGCAGCTGCCATGGAGACATTGAGAGTCAGGTGAGGTGTGCATGGTGAAAGTGCATTCCAGATACATCATTTTCTCATCTGCTCAGCACCTGGTCTCAGGTAATTGATCTTGACCCTCTCCATCTCTCTGCACATAAATTTCATAGCAAACAGGCATCTTTGGAATGGCATTCCTCTTCCTCACAAACTTGGGTTCCATTTTAGGCTCCATGATATTTATGAGGAATGCATGGAGGCTTGGTTTTTGGTTTTGGGGTTTTTTTTGTGAACATTATGGAAAAGGAAGTGGAGGTCCTATTTCACATGTCCCTGATTTAGCTTCTGTGAAGCTTTGTAGATGACGAATCCAGAAGGTTTTCTCAGATGTATAAAAATACCCAGTCTTAAGAGAGGGCTTTCAAGGCAGTCAAGTAAATTTAGTTGGTATATAGGGGTCATAAAACTCCCTGTGTGGGTTTTTTAATTTTTTTAAATTTTTTTTATTGTATTATTTTTTTATTTATTTATGGGAAGACCTTCAGTTGAAAGCGTTACTTCAACTGTTATATCTCCAAGAAACAGATAATGAGGGCATCAAACAGGTAATGGACTATTAAGAAGGAGTAGTGTGGTTAGTTTTTTCAACTATCTGGCACTGTTAATACTTATGTCTGTAAGCAGTCCTTTTATCTTCTCTAGGACTCCAGTAAATCTTCTCATGTGAGTAAGGGAATAGCATTCATTTACTGAGCCTACTCAAACAGGTGAGGAGGCACATTAAGTTCAGTAAGACTGGTCTTGTTCGTAAAGATTAATCACATCACCAGGCATTCAAAAGATTTAAGGAGAAAGTCAGCCCTTTTTGATTCTGTCCTCATATTGATTTTGGGAAAACTGCTAAATTTAGAGCAATTAGATACATTGAAAGTAATTAAATGCAAAAGTGATGTAGCAATTAAAATGGGAGTCCATGCTGCATATAGAATAGTTCAAGCGTTTTATGGTGTTTCTTGGTTTCCTTAAAAACTGCAAGAGTTTTTTCAGATTGATGCCTGCTGGAATGATGCACCCCCCCATTTTGTTTTTTTTAAAATTGGTCCACTCCACAGTGGTTTCTTCTGTTTAGTAAAAACTGAGAGTTTTTTAAAAATAAGTAAGTATGAACATAATAATTTTAAGTCCCAGTGTACTCCACATGCACAGAAGAACCTCGATCATTTCCAAATTCAAGGACTAATAAAAATTGGAAGCACTCCAGTAATTTTAAATTACTTTGCACATTGAAGAGTGATTTAAAATCATTGAACTGATTCAATTTTTTTTTATATATGCACTTCAATTTGGAAGTGAGTCAGACGGACAGCAGCGTGCTGAGGAGGTTCAAGACATATTGAACTAATTTAAACATTTTTAATTCAAGAAAGAGAGAAAGGAGGAGTAATGAGGTTCCTAATAGGAACCCAGAGAACACCCCCCATTTACTGCCAGTGCAGGGGTAGGAGTAGGATGATAAAGCACTGAAGGAGCTGCCAACATGATCAAGGAGTCGGCTATTTTAGTATTAGTGTGGCAGTGAGATAAAGCATCACCAGAGCTGGTGGGATCTGGACAAAACCCTGTGATTATGCTAAATTTATTATGACTATTGTTTTCAAAGAGATTTTCAGGACTGTGCATTTTGGTTTTCTTCCTGCAGATACAGATGACAAACATGGAGAACTGACTGGCTTGGGGAAAAATACACACACATGTGCATACATGTATGCAAATGTAGGCAATGTGCAATTTGGCTTCACAGCATTTGCTACCTGAGACTGGTATATGCAGAGAGAAAAAAGCTGGCATATGGAACTGCCTGGCAGCATGTGAATATTACTTCAGCATTCATGCACACATGCATAAAATTAAAATAAGAAAAGAACTCTGTTTTGCAAGACAGTGACTTGGTGACCATTCTGATGTTAGTGGAATTTCCCCATTAATAAGTTGCTCTGGTCCTGCATAATAGTTCCAGTGGGAATGTGTGATATTACTATCATAGTTGGGGGGGTTTTTTTGAACACTCGACAAATTAAAGCCTTCACATAAAGAGTGAAGGTAGAGGGGGATTAAAAAAAAACAACAAAACAAACAACCAAAAAAACCCCAACAAACCAACAACCAAAAGACTGACTTTCTGAAGAGGCCAGTAGTTTTTACTTGACTCTTCATGCAGAAACAAACACATTTGTGCATTTTAGAGGAAACAAAGGAAAGCGTTGAAAGAGAGAGAGATGTTGAAACTCATCCCTTTCCTTTGAACACTAAATCACCCTTTCAGTAGTATTTTGTTTTGGGGGTTCTGTTTTAATCCAAATTTGAAGTGGTCAGCAGCAGTCTCTAGTTACAGTAAAAAAAAAAAAAAAAAAAAAAAAAAAAGAAGGGCTGAGATATTGTACTCAAAAGTCCGGTAGAAACAAAGATGGGATTTCCTCCTTGTTCTCTATTCTGTCCTTTTGCTCACATTCGGGAAATTTCACTGTGGATGTTATTAGGATTCATGAAGTCAAAACCCAACTTCAAGAGTACAAATCATACCATTTATCTCCATGTTTCCGTAGCAGGTCTTGCTGTGACTTACAGTTGGCATAAATGCCTAGTGTCAGCCTTCACTAGAAAGACACTATCCCTTCCCACAGAGTCCCACACTTTGGGATGAACTGCCTGACTACCAAAATTGACTTAACAGTCATTGTGGACCTTTTAACTTCATGGCTGTAGGCTGGGGTAAGTTTCTTCTAACCATATATTTAACAGTGGCCAGCTGGCAAGATGTGAAAGATGCTTTTTCCTTGCAAAGCCATGTTTTGCTTCTGTTACCTTTCTCAGCTTCTTTAAGGTATGATCTAAAGTGACCTAAATTTTAGTGGTAAGCCACTTGACTGCTGAGTGTTTGTAAGCACAGAGAGGTCTTATTCATATAAAATATTCCCATCAAGAAGACATTTTGCATTCTCATTGTGGAAATCATAGGCCCAATCTTTTATCACATTATCTATCTCCATGCTTTTCCAACACTCTGTGCAGATAATAACCCTTTTACTTCCAGCTATATAAAGATCTTTCAGAAAGAACTGAAGCCTCCCCTAGTTGTCCAGAGTACCAGCAATCTCAGATTTCTGACCATCTTTGTGTTCCTTACTTTGTGAATTTCCATTCACTTCTGTGCTTTCACTGGTTGATCATATCCTACCAGTGTCCACCGACCCTTAACTCTGTTCAGTATCCATCAGTTAGCTCCTGGTCAGGAAAGAACTTGTTCCTCACAGTGCTTGTGACAAAGCAGAATCTAAGGCTTTAAGTAAGAGGAGGAGGTTTGTAGGTTGAAGACCTATCCTAGGTTGAGCTCACCCATGCCCACTGAGGAAGAGACTTCTGATGTTCAGGCAGTAGTTAGCTTTTCTTATTCTGCTTGGGTTTGGATGCAAGCAGGAAACCTGGTACAGAGGGCTGGCACGTGGAGACTTCAGATCCCTTGGTAGAACTAGATGCTCCTAGATGATGAGTAAGAATTTAAGATTAGCTTTAGTCAGCCATGAATTGCCCTTTCTGGTGTGTGTTGCAATAACTTGTTGTGGCAAACAACAGTTTAAGAAGGTCATGCTGCTCTTTATTGCTCTGTTTTCATTCGTCATGTGCAGGTTTTGATCGTGAGTATGTCTTTCTTAGGGTGATTTCTAATTCCCTTCCCATCGCTTGTTGAGGTACCAGAGTTTTCATGGTATGGTTTTTATTTATATCAAATTAGGTAGTCTCTCAGACACTACTACAATTATTGACTTATAATGACCTCTTTACTTGAAGTCATTAGGGAATTTTCCAGTCCAATGAAATACAAAGGAATGACCCACTGACAGGCCACAAATACTGAACATCCAGGGATGGGAATTCACAACCCTCATGAAGATATTCTAACACATACAGCAACCAAGTACTTTCCTGGCTTATGCATGAATTCTTGTTTTAACACTTTTCTTAGAAAGTTTATTCATGTTTTCACTTCAACAAACCAAAACCTCACTCTAAAAATCTATCCTAACTGTTCACAACCTCTACTCCTGCCCCCAATGGCATTTGTTCAAAAATGATACAAATATCTGGACCTCAAATTGTATTTTTTATAGGCAAAGATAGCAAAGATAGCATTGTCAACTCACCTTTTAAAAATACTTAGGGTTTCTTTAAGAAGGTGCTCCATCTTGCAGAGGCAGCAAAACAATGCAGTAGATATGGTGGCTATTCATTTTCATTTAGCAGATAAATCAATACTCACATAAAGCCTGAGTAACTTGTTGGCACTAAACTATGCATCCCCATTTTCCCTGAAATTTGTCAAGCTTCAAGCATGTGGGCTTTTTTATTTCTTTAAAAGGGGATACGTGTTTTCATGTTGTATTACACGAAATTGATACCAATAATAAGCAGCAATAATCAAGTTATTAATCTTCTCTGTAAATTGCAAGGGAAGGGGTTTTTCTCAACATAAATAGAGTAAGTAGAATTCAAAGCAAAAAGCTCCACTAAACCTTTGTGTGCGATTGAGAGAGGGATGTTTCATACTCTGTAGTTTACAGGCGTATGTTATACTGTACACACCGTCTGCAAGCACTTTAGAAAATCCTGGATGCTTAGCATAGCCTTAAATCAGGCATGTTGCCAATTGTGGATTAAGTAGAGGATAGCTGGGTCATTTTCCTAGGAGTTCCTTTACAGTTCAGCCTTTTTTCTTGGTGTTAATGCTTTTACCGCCGTTGGGTGAAGGGAGGAGAGGCTTGGAATACCCTGCCCTAGGGCCTCCTAAACTGTACATCTGTCATGGATCATGTCATGGAACAGAAATGTTTGTTTTTGCTCCCATTCATTTCAACTGGCAGCCAGTTATTATTAGAATGAAAAATTAAGCTATT
Organism: Acropternis orthonyx; assembly: GCA_035583155.1. Lineage (NCBI taxonomy): Eukaryota > Metazoa > Chordata > Aves > Passeriformes > Rhinocryptidae > Acropternis > Acropternis orthonyx. Next base: position 16,678,056 of record JAWWEU010000111.1, on the reverse strand, counting down.
ACGCAGTGGAAGCCTTGCTGGCTCTATCAAATTTATGGAGTTAATACAGCAAAATTATCCTTTATAGCGGGTATAAGCAGCTGTATGTATAATGCAGGCCCCTTCTTGATCAGTCCAAATACAAAATGGCAGTCTTGTTTTCATTATCATCGTTAAAGCTCGATATGATATGTCACCTTATTTCAGAAATTTCAAGGGAGCAGTTACTGGGTTAAGAGTAGTGTAGATGACTTGGTTAGATGCGTAAGTCCATCCTCTGATCTTCAGGATCTGCAGACATGCTGAACTGAAGGGAGAAATCATAGCAGGGCTTTCCAAAATGTCTGTTTTGAAGTATTCTGATTTTTGCTTACTTGGGTGCTTTTTAAGTGGATTTATTTTTTTTTTTTAACACTGATGGAATTGGCTGTATCTTTTACTAACAAAAGAAGGGTTTGAATATTTTTATCAAGCTTCATATCCCTTGAGGATCTGGGAGCTCAAAGTCTAATGAATGATACGATACACCCTCAGACATAGGCCGTTCACTAGGAACAAGGTGCCTGGAGAGAAGGGGATGAACTAAGCAAAAGGCACAAAGACAAATGAATAATTGGAAGAGACAACCAAGAGGAGAAGAATTTCAATGCTTCTTGTGTACTTGAAGCTGTAACTCCCCGACAAGGTGTACATGGAGGGCAGTCTCTTGCTCTAAATTTAGTTGCTCCTCTAGCTAAAGAAATTCCAGACCCACCTCGGTATTGCAGACATTTTACTGTGCCAGTGCAGTAGAAGAGATATGTATGATGACAAATTATCAGTCCCACTTCCTCCCCTTACACTGAAAATAACTGTTGTGAAGTTGTGAGATGGGGTTGAATGGACGATCTACACAGATACAGGATTATCTTTGCAACACATCCTCCAGATGTACTGCGTCTGTGTCTTCTGTGTCATATTGGCACGTTCGGGATGGACTTGAAAAGAAATAGAAGCAAGCTTCTAGCATTTTGTACAGTGAGTAAACCCATCTCTGGCACCAAGCAGTTATTTTACAGAAGTTGTATCACAGGAAGAGTGAACAAGAAAAGAAAAGGTGTCTGAGTGAGAGAAAAGCAATACCATTTTCAAAAGTAAGAGTTCTTTGTGAGAAAACATAGAAAGATGTTAAGTACTTGAAATTCTGAACCATTCACTCATTCCTGCTGAAATTATCCTTGTGGAGTTTATCAATCTGTGTGCACCAGTATCATAGGGGACCAATTAATTGCACTCATAGTTGCCTTTAAGCTATTTTGAAAGTAGGAAGAACTAATTTTGTAAATGGTTTAAACAGCACTACAGTCATTATGTACAGTTTCTGGCAGCTATTGCCTTTATAGTAGATGGAAGGACAGAAATACTGTCATACTTCATGATTGCTAATGAATTTTGATGAGAAACCTAATGAAAAAATTATAATCTGGTAATTAAATACAATATATAGCTATCAAAAATAAAAATAAAATTTGCTGCACCACAACTCTTATTCAGAACTTGATCCTTCCTAGTATTTAAAAAATTCACTGTGAGGAGCAAAAGTGAAAAAACCCTTCACTGTAACAAGCAAAAGTTGCTTGAAATGGAGCAGCAATCTATAAAAAGTGGAGCTGCATTCAGAATTCACCAGGAGGCAGGTGTGGTTCCTCTTCTAATGAACTCCCTGGTTAGCTCAAGCCTGAAGATGTTAATAGAAGGCAGCTGTGTATCTACCACAGTTCTCTGCCCCCACCTGTTTTCCCTCACCTGATGCCCCTCCCTGACCAGCTTCCTCAGCAGCCAGGTGTGCTTGAACTTTGGTCATCTGTGCCCTGGTGCCTCTCTGTGTTATAGGGTATGCTTCTGGGAGATTGCTGTCCTAGTCTTTGTTGTGTGGAGCTTTTCTAGGCAGGACAGGTTTACTTCTGGCTTGGGAGGGCTTTATTTGTTTTGCTGCTGGGTAGCACCAAGCATGGGACAAGACCCTCCTGCTCCTAGTGAGCAGCAAGAAGAAGGTAGTGAACATTTCCTGGGCCCCTCTGTAGAAATTTGGAAGAACACTGCCCAAATCTGGCAATTCCCTTCAACAGAAATTTTTGACTAGCAACTTAAATATTTGGAAAACAATCATCATTGCTGTGTATTTATATGGTAAGACCCATGTGAAAGGAATAGGGAGATACTGGTTCTGACTTGTATTAAAACAGGCCCTCTCGCACAGATGTGGTCCAAGGTATGTACAGATGTTTTTATGCCTCCCTTACAGATCCTATTATCCTATCAGAGTTGTATGAATAGGCTGAAGTGCAAAAGACAATCAGACCCCCAGTATCGATAAGTAACTGGATACACAGAAAATTTATTAACTGTGGATGGGCAACAACTATGAAACTGTGTTTGGTGATGTCAATCATGAGACACAAAATACCTTAATCTCCTTCAAAAGTAGTAGGAATATGGGGAGACACTTTCAAGTTTTGTCACAGGAGCTAATTTCTGCTAATACTTTGGTGCTTTTAAAAGGTATCATGAAACCTTTAAGGAGGTTTTAGATCAATTTGGAAAGATTCACCTACTGACCTACTAATACTGATCTCTCCTGAAGTTATCTAGGGAAAGGATAGAGATTTTGCATTTAAACAATTGCACAGCCAGTTCTTGCAGAGGTCATGAATGCTAAGGAAAGCAAACAGCACTTTGATTTTTGTTAATTTCCCATAATCCAGAATTTGCAATGAAGTGGAAGTCAAAGAATTGTTCATCATTAGATAAATCAGAAACTGATGAAATGCATAGAGGAATGACAGCCTTGTGAGTTTTGGAAGTGCATAAATCCTGAGGATTGTGTTACTTCTGACTAAATGTTTTTCTGTTCATCTTGAAGGGATATGTTTTCATTTTAGCCTATTAATCTCAGGGGTTTTTTTACACAGATCTATTAGGAATTTTAGAGACTACAATATAGACTCCAGATGCTATGTGTTCCTTCATCTTTTTGGTATACACTTTAATCCGTAACAACCAACACATTTATTTTATGAGCCTTCGCAATCAAGATAGTCTTAATATCCTTTCTGGCAGGTTTTCACTCTTTGATTTCACATTATATAGGGGACTGGACACTTTGGGCACACTTTAGAAAGTCTTAAAAGTAACTCCTTTACGGTAAGTTCTTTACATCTCCATAGTAAATCCTGCTTTGCTTTTAAAATATGCTCACAGGCACATGTGTGTAAGTGTAGCTGCATTATAAGCTGAATGATAACACATGAGATTGTGCACTGGCAGCATGTTGTAGGTTGACAAGGTTGCCTACTTCAACACAGAGTGACCAAGCCTCATTAGAGATGTCCATCATCCAGGGACAGCCTCCCTCTCCTGATTTTGTGACAGTCCTGGTACTCAGCAGTGAAATAAAACACACACTGATCAAACTACACTGTGAGCTGGTGCTTGCAATATGTCTCTCCTCCATCACTGAGATCTGTTACGGTGAATGTAACCATAGGTTTTCTCCTGCTCCTGGAATTTCAGGCTATAGATTCTTTTTATTTACTTTATTTATTTCTCTGAATGAAATTGAATTCTGTGCTTGCTTTCACTAGCATTCCCCAATTGATGATGTTGGGGTTACTGCAGACTTGCATGAGTGCAACTCTGCTTTTGGGTCCTGGCAGATAAAAAGACTTTCCTCCCTTTTTCTTGTCTCTGTGTCTGTGTGTGCCTCTGTATCTCCCTCAGAAATGCAACTGTTAGAATTCGTAAATCCTACCAGTGAGAAAATTACATGCAGGGAAAAGTAAAGATGTTTACCCATCACTGAACTAGACAAACATCTTCATTTCAGTGATTCAGACAACAAATCAAATAAAGAAAGAAACCCTCTGATGAACTCCTCCCTTGCTTCCCTTCATCAAGCTCATCTGATGCTGAAGTGAAATACATTTCTGCAAGTACAGTCAAGCCATAAATTGAACAATGAATATCTTGTCCAGTAAAGCTCATATCCCAGCTGGGGTTTTCAGCAGCAGCTTGAGCAACATTTCTGAGGGGAAGACCTTTATGAAGGAGATTAAGGAGTGCCCGCGTTCAGCAGGCACTGCTCTTTTCCCATATGACTGGAGGAGTAATGGCTGTGTGCAAGATCCTGGCTGCTCTCCTGCATGCAGAGAAAAAGAGGCAGTCAGATTTCCACTATTTATGCTTGGGAACATTTAGGAGTCAGTTCGGCTGTATATTTACCTCCCTCTTCAATGACTGGCCTGGATTGATCAAAAGGCATTAAGACAGGTTTTTAAAGGTGTTTTCATGCCTTGCTCTCTTAGTGTTTTTATTCTTAAAAATCTGGTCCCTTCTGCTGGATGGTAACTGTGTAGTTGACTGTCAGTTGTGGCCCCTGTAGGGGTCATCACAAGAGGGGTTTTGTGCTAAGTTCTGGTCCAGGCTGTAGCTTCATTCCCATGTGCAGTCTCTCATAGTGCCAGGGTACAGAAGTACCCCCACAGATCTGCTTTTGAAAGCCCTCTCCCAATAATGTGATTTGGAGGTGCATTGATGTGAATCTTTGAATCTGGTATGCAGTGGAAATGACATACCAGGCAATTCTAACATGCCACTCAAGCTGTCAGCTTACTATCTTTTTTTTTTACCTGTTCATCCCTCTTTGTTGCTAAATAAGTGGCATCTGCAACCATATTGGTGGTCCTAAGAGGGCCCCAGGAAGAGAGCTAAGCCCTGCTGAATGTTGTGTGCTAAAAAGAGCCCACGTGTTCCTGCCCAACTATTTTTTTTTTTTCTCGTGGATTTTTGCCAGTGGCCTGGAAGGAGACTGGATTTGGACTACTGCATTTTCTTTCCTGGTCAAGAGACTGTCTCTGAAATTTATTAGGGTTTTTTAGCGATGTTGAAAATTAGGAAAAGAAGGGCCCACATCAGTGCAAGTTTGAAGCTGTGCTGGTTTAAACATATTTTTTCTTTTCAAGTAGTTGTCATATTCCATTTGGTAGTTGCAAATCCATAACAGCAAACATCTTGTAATCTTTGTGGCTTGAGGCTTGGCATATTATGTGTAGTGTTCCGATGATACAGGAGGTGGGGTCTGCTGTATCTGTGTGAGGGAGGGACCAAACACTCAATTTTAACATCCATTGTAAGTCTGCTGATGTTGGAGTTGCCTTTAGTGCTTAAGAAAGAGGCTCAAGACCCAGAGGACCACTGCAGTCTTAAAAGCCTAACATTAAAGCTGGTTAGAGAGGAAAAAAAACAGCAAGAGAAGCGAGAGTCAGGGGGGCTACATCAGACTTTCCCCTTTGCTAAGATAAATGAAGATGATTCATTAACACTATTGTCCTGCAAATATGGATGAGGATTGCTCTTGAGCTTTTTATTTTATTTTTTCACTCTGGGGACTGGAAAAAAACCTGTTTCACTGCCATTATCACAATATTTTAGGGAGGTAGGGAGGTTTGCATTCACATTTCCACCATGTATTCTCTGCACAGACATCGAGAAGCACAGACGTGCTGATAATGTCACCCACATCTTGCCCTGGCTTCGGGACCATGAGCTAATTTTATAACAATTGACGGTGACTTAAACTAGTGTTGCTAGGGTGCTGTCAGTGATGCTGAATAAATAGGGAAGGACTTCAGGAGAACAGCAAACAGCAGCTGTGACGACTTTTGTTCTGAAGCTACCTCTGCATGCCAGATTTTACCCTCCAGGCACAGCAGCAGAGCACAACTCCCACCTGTTATCTCTCACCATTGAGGCTTGCTTCTTTCTGTTTAAGTTAGGTTAAATATTTCCCCTTTTCCCAGGATTCAGAGCTCATCAGCCCAGCTGTGGTGCACAGTCTTGAAACACAAAACAGCTGGAGACATAATGTGAACAAAGTTCACCTTTTCTTGTTTACATTTGAAAGCTGCTGCACTGTTTATGGGATGATGCATTTGTTTAAATGAATGTCCAGCTATTATTGATTTTTCCTCTCTCCTTTTTTTTTTTTTTTTCCCCTTTATGATTGTGTCACTGGTGTTGTGCAGCAGAAATCTCTCGCTTTAGCACACCTGCTCACATATTGACTGTGGAAAGAATTAGGCCATGTTGTCCCTACAGTTGCTGTGGGGAAACTCAGGCATGGATTTACCCAAGAGATCCCATGGAGTCTCTCCCCTTCCTTTCAGCATTCCCACAGTTCTCTCTGAGTTTGCATCCACCCTTTGCACAGCGCAACAAAAAGTCAGGTGGGCATGTAGCCTCCTTATCTTACCCTCTTTCTCCTCTCTGTTTTGCCCCATTCACTGATCATACTCGTATCCTGCTGGAATGATGTTGTGTAGGGTGGAGCAAGAAGTAGAGATAACAATTGAGAATTTTGACCTCTTCAAGGATATGGAGAACTGTTAGCTTGGAGATTGTGCTCACAGGGTATGAGTCTCAGTCAATAATTTATTTGACATGCCCAAAAGCTTGCACTGAGCTGAGGTTTCAGTTGTAAGAACAGCAGCTAGGAGCAATGGGGATGGAATTTTTGAGGACCTGTTGCACATTTCAGGATTTTTTTTTTTTTTATTTATCCTGCTCATTTACAATTAATGCCTTGTTTTGTTTTGAATTTGTCTACATTCAGCTTCAAACTAAGATGGTGATTTTTATGTGTTTGCGGTATTAACACTGATCGACATTACTGTTGTGCTCACTTCATTTATGTTTATTACTGTCTAAAAACAGTTATTTGAACCCCTGTAGTTTTGTAGGCTTGGTTGAGGTAAGAGAGAAATTTCCCCAGTGTGCAAGTACCATGGTTGAGGCACCAGTGTTAAACATCAGATGATCATAGCTGGCTGGATGAGGCCCTTTTCTGTGGTTAGCGGTGATGTTTATCACCAGCACCACTGTGGAATAATGTACTTAGAAGGAAGGTTTCTTCCCAACTTTTGAGAGAAAAGTTGGCATATGCCTTAAAACCTGGAGATTTACATTCTTTAAAATGTGTGTGAGTTTTTTAATCCTTTTCAGTGTAACTGTAGATGTTCTCTGCAACCCTATAAATCCCACATTACTCTTTGATTCCAGCCACAGCCTTGGCTTCAGTGATACCTGGTGATAATGACTTCCACTGAGTTACAGTGAAGCTCATTGTTTTTAATATGGCTCCAGTGCTCAGTACAGGGAATAAACTTGCTTAGGTCCAGCCAAAGGACTTAAACAGTATATTGTGTGGATCTTCTCAACAAGCCAACATTCTTAGCAAGCTAAATGTAAGCATGGCCTCTCTCATAGCTTGCTTTCTATTGTAAGGATAGATCCTCCTCTCCCAAATGGCAAACAAGGCAAATGAAGGTTGAAAATTATATTGGTTAAGACACAGGCTGAAACTTTTCCCAGTGCTGAATTTGTTCTACAGGGAAAATTCTTGAGAAACTTTCTTCTGAAAGACACTCTGTGTGAGTGTTTTTGCTTTTACTTTGTCACTTTTGCATGTCAATTCTTGCCTGGGTTTGTCTAGCAGATGCATAATTTTGGGAGATACCACTCTTGGGAAAAATTGTTTTAGTTCCTCTTCTGCTGAAGAGTCACAGAGGTTAGATTTGTAGTCTGTGACACTAAATCACTTTGTCTGTCCCTCATACTTCTAGAAATCTGCTTTACAGTGGACATTAAAATCTGAAGTTCATTCTTGAAGAAATGTGACGTTTCTTTAAGGAGAAAATGAGATGACTTTTACCAGCCTTGATCTTCTTGCAATCTAACTAATGAAAATTGTGGGTTTCACATCTTGGAGAATTTTATGGTGTTTTTTTTTCAAGGCACATTGGGACTTTTTGTCCTTTTCCTGCTGGCCTAGAACTTGAATATCATTAGTATAATGAGGCTTGCATTGTTTTACTTTTTTACATAGTATAAAGTTAAGGATTCAAAAAAGAAAAAAGGAGACAACTCTCCACATACTTAAAGTATAAATGCAACTGTGATATACCCAAATATACCTTTTATTCCATATTATTCCTATTCTTTATCTATGTAAACATCAGATTCCTGTAAACATGACAAATCCACATTCCAATGAAGCCTGTGAAAGTCATTGAAAGTCCATCTTCTCCTTTTAGTTATAGCAACTTAAATCTGGAATAACTCAATTCGCTTAATTTGAATTGCATGAGTTGTCATAGGTGTGGCTGACAGTGGAAGCTGGCTGGCAGTTCCCAGCACCAGGAAATCATGAGGTCACACTTGCTTCTTGGTCCAAAGACAGCTTTGTCTTCATTCTAGGTGAAGCCACACCAAAAAAAAAAAAAAAAATGTGATTCACAATTTTCTTTTTGCACCTGTACTTCAGTCATAATTAGCATGTCAGGTATAGAGGCATCAAAACACTTTGAGGAACTACAGAAAGGTTTAATTATTTTTGCCTAATAATGTATGACTAGGAAAAATGGACATAAAATGCCCTTTCCCTTTTATCCAAGTAAGAATAATATCTATATATATATAGAAAGTTACATTGAAACCTTGATGAAAATTGCTGAGAATAATTTTTCAAGTCTATTTGACAATAATTTTTTGTATTAGTTCTTCAACATTTTCACTTCAGATCTTCTCTCTGTTCCCACAGACAACACCCTGAACAAGGAATCTGAGGAACTTTCATAGAAATAAATGTATGAATGATCTGAGTTTCACAGAAGTGTAATAAAACAAACCAAACTCTAATAAAACTAACTTCAGCCTTTCAGTACATCTTCTCCTTGTAGGCTTAAAAGAATCTCAAATCCTCAGGAATAGTCAGTCCTTCTCATGTCCTCAGTGTGGCTCAAAAAGATCAGGGAACACACAGCGGAAGGAATGGGGGCAGCAGCTTTTACACACTGAACTGGTTTTCCAGTAAGACTAAACCTGCACATGTAGGTAAGTGGTGGTGGTAGGAAATAATAGAACCGAACACTTATTCCAAATATTCTTTGAAATATTGCCTTTATTAAAAAAAAAAAAAAAAAAAAAAAAAAAAAAAGCAAAAAAAAAAAGCCTCACAACTTAAAGAAAGGACAGAGACTGAGAACAGTAAGAGTCGTATAATTGGGGAAGTGTGTTGTTCTCTTTCATTTTTATGAAGGCCATTCATGAAATTTTTTCCCAAAGTTCTTGCTAATACCTCCAAATACTGTTTCTGTAAAAGGACTTGGAAACACTAGATGAGATTTTGTCCTGAAATGTGGTGAACTCATTGGCAAGTTAGTTAGTTTAATAAATATTTCTTTTTTTCTTTTTTTCTTTCTTTTTTTTTTTTTTTTCAGAACTAGGGACGTCTCTCAAGTTTTTAAGAGTGTGAATAAGCCTGCAGACATTTATCCCTTAACACTTTCTGCTCTGTATTAATCCCTTCAACTATTGCTAGATAAATTGTGTTGCATCTATTAAGAAAAATTTTCATCTATACAGTTTCTCAGATATTGATAGATATAAACTGGAGATATATGGCCTTACTAGTCTACCTCTGGACCTTTTAGAGTGTATCCCTGTATTAATAATTACCGTTTCTAAATGAAATATAATAAAATGTTAACATTCTAGAATTTAATATAAAATTTATTTTAAATATTTTATTTTAATTTAAATAATTTATTTTAATGAATATCAAAATTATTTTTAAAAAACTGAGAACTTGGAAACTCAGAAATATTTGTAGTACCAGAATTTTATTGATTTTTTTTTAAATTGGCACAGTGATTTATGAAGCATTAAGCTGGGCTGAGCATCCCCTTGTTTACTTTGGGCAAAGTGAGTGACAAAAATAGACTGTTTAATAGCATTTTCCTGTACCAGGCAGTTTTCATTATCCCACAAGATATTTATGGCATGACAATATAAGTTGAAGTAGATTGTATTGGCACTGCCAGCATTAGTAAAATGTTCCATTTGTGATACATCTAGCACTGCAGCCCTTCATTGTATTGCCGGTGGGATTTTCAGAATATGCATCATTGACATAAGTCTCTTCTCCCCAAAGTCAGTGGAAATTTTACATGTTGAAATCAGAGCAGAATTCCGCTAGTGAGAACTTTTGAAATGGGAGTTGTAAACAGGGCAGTGATTTCTTTTTTCTGGGGAAAAAATAAAAAGGGGTCATGTGTTCCAACAAAGTTTCATGAATATTCTTAAAGATGTGCAATTACATAGTTACATGGCTATTTTAGTCTTTAAGAAAGTGTTTCTATAGCTACATGCCAAAAATTATATCAAATGTAGTACCTTTGTCAATATGGTGAAGTTAATTTAGCCTTTCTACCATGTCTGCTCTGTGATCCTCTCTTAGAGTCATAATATTTCTTCCATAGTAGCTGGATTCAAGGTACAACATAGACTGTCTGGGAATAAATCAGGATTATGTAGAGAAAGTGACTGTTATTTATGGGGCTCTTGTTCACTGGCGAAGAAGTTGAAGTGTAGGTAGCTGGTACGATGGGAACGGTGAGGAGGAGCCCCTCGAGACTGCAGGAGACGTTTTCCTTTTCTCACTTCCCTGCCTGGCACCTGAAGAAGAAATTTTAAGGAAAGCCCTGCTTTGTCTCTGCAGCTTCAGACAGAAGCCGACCCACTGGAGATGCAGGCAGGAGAGAATTTAGCTGTTAAAGTCAAAGAAATATTTTCTGATTAAGTGTGAACTGATTTTATTATTTTTCCCTAGAGGCTTATAAGGTGACCCACTTTAGGTAACTTTTTATGAAGTACCAAAAAGCATTTATCCAAAGCCAGAGCAGCTGCTGACAAATTTCAAGCTTTTGTTTCAAAGCATGAAACAGTTAAGTGGTTGGAAGAATATTTTTAAGCATGAGAAAAGCAAAGTAATGTGAAGAGCTGTGCATTTATTTCGAGATGTCTGTAGTCCCAGTTCTCATGAATTTTTACTTGGTGTGGTGATCTAGCCAGTTCATGTGATACTTCCCAGCTTCTGCCTCAGTATTTTTCTGAATACAAATGAAATCAACAAACCCCCAAACCAAACCACCAGCTCCCCCAAATCTGAACATAAAACAAAACTGCCAGTTTGAAGAATTTCCTTCCAAGTGACTGTATTTGTTTGAAAGCAGTGTTTTAAAAAGGGAAATGTCAGTGGATCCATTTGATAGGTGCTGTGGCTGTTTCCTGTGCTTGCAGAAACGGCAGGCAGCTAAAATTATGGCTTTGGTGTGTGTGTGTAAGACTGCACCAAAAAGGATCCCTGTATATATATACAGGGTAAAACTGATTTCATTTGGGATAACTCCAAAAGATGAAGTTCCTCCCTGGCAAGTCCCATGCAAGGTCAACATCCCAATAGTTGTGTATTTTGAAGCTTAGGTATTTGTGAAATGAAGCCAGTTTTGAGTCAAAGTCCAGACCTTACTAAAACCCAGCACAATTTGTGGTAAAATTAGGCAAGTTTGCGGGATGTTCCCCTGTAATTTTCGCTTGTGACTAGTTAATTCTGCTTTTTGAGATTTAGAAATTTAGTTGTAAACATTTAAAAGGAACTATTTTTCAAACGTTTTCTGGAGGGACTGCTTGCTGGCCTTCTGAGATGTTTTTCAATGAAGCACTGGAAAATCAAGACTACTAAAATCATTGGGAACATGACTTGGAGCAGTTTAGCATTCCAGACCTGACTTTTCTTTCTCCCTGAGAAGAATTTCACTGGGAACTCATTTGCACTTAAAGAAATGAAATTTGCCTAAAGTGTTAAGTAGCATGTATTTTCTTCCAAGGAAAAAAAACCAAAACATGAATATTCAAGGTGTCCTTGACCAGGGCCTATGAAGTTGCTCATGATGGTCCTTCCTGAAACAGCCTCTGTTAGAGAAACTTAAATTTATAAAACAAACACATCCCCTTGATCAATAATCAGGAAAATGGAATATTTTTAGGAACATTTAGAAAGTGGAACTCAATCTGACGCGATTACTCAAGCTCACTTTATAAAGCTGTCAATCAATACCAGTTATCAGATTTTCTACAAACAACAAGAGTGGAGAAAGGAGGAGGCTCATAGAATAGCGACTAAAACACAGCTTTGGTGCAGCCTAGTAGTTGCTTAGAAGATAAAACACAGACTTAACTACTAAACTTGACTCAGTGCACTATCAAGGCTGTCTATCAGGAAACATGCACTATCAATGACACAGCAGTTACGTCTTGAATGTGGTGGTGTAATTTGGATATTCTCTTGATAATGGATCAAAGCATGATTGATTTGTAAGATAGGAACTAAAAATATGTCTATGTAGGTATGACTCTTGATCATACTAGATGGAAAAGGGAAAAGATGATTGAGTTGTGCTGATTCTCCTAAAGAGCTCCAGCTATATATTTAGGCAGTAAAACTCCCTATGAAACATGGGAGGAATGTATTACTAGTTAATTACAACAGCAAGATATGCCATTGAAGGGATTATTACCATATTTTATGATGACTGTTTTATCACCTCCTTGTTTATACTTTCCTTTGGTAATGAACTTCTGAAGTTTGAAATAGTTAATATTTGAGCACTAAATATTGTACCCCTTGTATTTGGTAGGAGTAGTTCTTAATACAGGAAGTAAGAATACAACTGCAGATGAATAGAAAACCCTGATGGGAAAATGGCATTTTCAGTAATTGTATGTTTTGTCCATGCATCAGCAGTGGCGTGGTTGTTTCAGCGCAGTTTTTCTGGTGGTGATGAGGTATGTAAGTCAATAGTTTGTTTTATAGTGGAAGGCAAATTCTGCTCTGGCCAATGTGGCCTGTAAAGCTGTTGGATTCCCAGGCCAATTTCAGCAGCACCTCTTGAAATGTGGATGTCTGAAAGATGAACATCTCTTGTTTTAAGTAGTTGGACAACTGCTTGATTGCTCCTTTCTATAGGAAAATAATCTCTTCATGGATGGCTATAAGTGGCATCATTTTTCCTTTGGATTCCCATTGCTGTCCTCTGTATATATTACACATCTGGACTGTAAGTGAAACTTGCTCATTCCTCTGAAACATCTGTTGTCTCCTGCTGCAGCAAAGGCCTACTTATCTGTTACTTTTGCTGTGCACTCCATAATTGTATTAAATCTCTGTGTAGAGGCCCCTGTTCCAGATACAATCAATTCAAAATCATGCAGAAGTAGTTAATATTTACATTTTTTTGCAGAAAGTTACTTTATTTTGCAACCAGTTTGTTTTTCTGGTTTGGGGGGGGGGGGGGGGGGGGGGGGG
>JAWWEU010000111.1:16643141-16664737 GCA_035583155.1 Acropternis orthonyx | reverse complement strand
CCCCCCGCTGCCCCCACAGTCTGGCTACCTCCTCTCTTTTTTGCATCTGCATATGTTGCTTACCTGAACAATTACACTTGCAAAGCATAGGTTTCTCTTGGATCAATATTGTGTTCAGTCCCCTGGGTATAAATGTCTTGTACTTCTGTGGTCTGTTTGTGTGCAGTGTTTGGGCAGTCCACAGCAAAAATGGTGGGGGGCTAGATCATAGTCTGAAATTTCTGGGTGTAAAGGAAAAAAACACCCAAGGATACTCTTTTTTCCAAAGCTTTTTTGCCAGACATAGTCCTGGAGGATATCAGTGCCATGGAGCCCTGATACTTTACAGACTAAATCATTAAACAGGAGCAGGCACACCTTAGACAAACAGCTCAGTTTCTTTATATACCAGCATTAATGCTGAAAATTAACTGGGGAAGAAAAAGAACTCAACCCTACAGCCAAGAGAGAATTTACAAGATGAGAAAAAGAAGAATTCCTCCTGCCTTCCTCCCCAAAAAAAAGGTGTTTCATCATCTTTTTCAAATAGCCTTGGTTTTCTTTTTGAAATCACACAGAGAGGCAATTATACTGCTTAATATAGTTTCATATATGTTTTTTTCCAGAGTGGGAAAGGCAGAGTAAAATTAAGGGAGCTAGAGAAAGGAAGGAGAGTAGGGAAGGACAGGAACAAGGGTTTTAAAAATAAAGAAGCATTAAAAAAAACTTTACTCTGGAAGGGTGTGTTTTCAGAGCTGGGCACCCCACATTGTACTGGAGTGGGGTGCATGAGGCGTCAGAGCAGCAGCAAGGGATGTAGGCTCATGTTGGGGAGAGATTACACAGGGCCATGGTTGGCAAAGGGATGGACTGAATGGAGAAATGGTGATGGAAGCAGCAGCAGCAGCATGAATGTCTGCCATTCCAGCACTCGAAGTAATGTTGCATGCTAGAAGAGTTAGATAAGAAGTCAAATATGCAAAAAGTTATAGTTTACAACAAGAAATGAAGCACAACTTTCCAGCTGAAGCAGAGTACACATTTTCTTTGCTTCTAAATGCTTCCAGAGGAAGTTTTTGGATGAGGAAGGAAAAACAAGCATGCATGGGGTGGGGAAGAGGACACTTGATTCTGTGTGTAGTGAGTTTCCTGTACCTTGCTTGTTGGGAGCATAACTGGTGTGAGTGACTGGAAAAAGCCACAGTTCTGAGCTGGGGAAAGTGCAAGAAGATGTTAAGGAGCATCCTATAGTGAATACAACCCTGCAGCATGGTTGTGCCGTCATGGAATGGGAGGATGGTGGTGCAGGAACGGCAGAGTAGCGTGCATTTAACCATACGCCACGCACCCATATGGCAATGTGGTCTGAAGCCTCTCCAGGCACTTCCAACTTGGAAAGGGCTTGAAAAGCTTTCAAACAGGGTTTTTATGGTCTGCTGTCCATTTTTCATTCCATGGGGAAAGTTTATCTGAAGGAAGGCAGGGCAGAGACAGCCACCCTCAGCCCCAGCCTCCTGGTTCCTGCTCCCGAGCTGGGCAAAGGAAACGTCGAAGGGTGGGGAGGGTATTTCTTACCCAGTTGTCAGCAAGCTGTGCCTTAATATGGCATAACAGACAGTGCATGAAGGAATATTAGCTGCAAAAATGATCCCATTGGGAAGGAAGCTTGAAAGAGGGTTTTCTTTCTGAACTTGACACCAGGGCTAGGAACCCATCACACATCTGTGCAAACCTGCCTGAGGACAGACGGGATCGGGTCCCAGGGATCACACCCCTGCTCAAAGCACCACCACCGAGGTGGGCTGGACTTAGCTGGGGAGGGATTTGTTTTCTGAGAGCAGGGCACTCCACATTGTACTGGGGTGGTGTGCATGAGGCATCACAGCAGCAGCAAGGGATGCAGGCTTATGTTGGGAAGAAACCACATATGGCCATGACTTGGCAAGGGGATGCAGTGAATGGAGAAACAGTGATGGAAGAAGCAGCAGCAGCAGCATTGTGGCTGCAGAAGCTGTTGACTGTGCCTTGGCAGGAGAAGGGTCACCAGCACCCACAGCCCTTGGCTGCTGCAACGGGCTCCCAGGCATATTGCTCATGTCCTGGTGGTGGCGGCGCATGTATGGAGGACTCTTAGTCATGTTTGAGACATCATTTGGTCCAACAGTGTATAGTGTGAAGAAGCAATGTTGGCTTGCAACAAAAGCTGGTAAGATCTAAAAGGAATGGATAGGGGAAAAAATAAGCCTGCTCTCTCAACGTGTTTTACTTGCCTGTAATATTTTATGGCTAACTACAAGGTGAAATGTACCACTGCACAGCAGATATCAGGGTTTTCTTATGATTCACCTGCCTGTTGGTGGTTTTCTTTGAATTCTCCTCCTAGCATCTTGCAATTAAAGGAGAAAAACAGTTTCCAGGAAAATGTAAAATAGTCCCTAACCTACTGGTTAAACAAAAAAATCCTAAAAACTGAAAAGACGATGAAGAATAAGTTATCACAAATCTTGCTCTCTTTTAATCTCATGGATTTGGAAAGCGGTCTGTGATTTTTTAAGATCCCAGCTTGTGACCTGTTTAAAGCTGGGCTGGAAGAGGTGTCACAGCAGTGGAAACGTGCTATGAGGGATTGGTCACAGACCCAACTCAGAGGAACTGAAGAGCACGGAGAGATTAACAGACCATCCAGCAGTGTTCCTACTCATGGTAAACACTGAAGATCTAGTGCCTTAGGGAATCTATGATTTTCTGGTTAAACAAGTCTATCTATTGTTTTAACCAACTTGGATTTTTTTCAGCTGGTCCCTCACAAACTCGATCCAAACTCAGCTGAACAATTCTGGTTTTTAACTTTTAGGAAGAACATGACTTATGATTTACTAGATAGTTGTGGTGAGCCTAATGTAATAAAAGTCCAACCTATGTGATGTGTATGGGCTATTGTATTATAGATATTTAATAAGTTATATGGAAAAAAAAGAAAGTATAGGGGTTACAGAAATCATATTAAATAACTAACTAAATGTAAAGAAGGTTTAAGTTTCTAACTCTAAGTGGCATAAAGGCTAAAGCAAACCAGATCTGTTTTCTGGATACTTTTTCCATGTACAGCTGTAACCAGGCTGCATAGAAATAAGGCAAGTATTTAAAGACAGGCAAAAAAAAAAAAAAAAAAAAGAAAAAAAAAAGAAAAAAAAAGAAAAAGAGAGAGACATCTAAAGCATTTGGTTGGCATTGATAGCAATCATTTCAAAAAGCCCTGGAACATTTAAAGAGAATTAGAAAGGATTTTGCTGGAATCAAAGGGAGAGCACTTTCCATGACTGGACGTGTATTTGGGTATCTGCAAACTGATTACATCAGAGTCAGCAGAACAGCCTTGATCATCCAGGACTTTTAAAAGAGAAGAAAGGGGTTTTCCTGTTTGGGCTCTTTTTTTCTCACTCACACATCTTACAGTTTTCATTCTTCTGCCTACTTGATGGTAAAGTAACATTTATTTTGGCACAGAGAATCGCGGGGAGCTTTGAAGGGCCCTGTGGGTCGAGCAGCTACAGCATGCACAGAACACACGGGGGTGAGCAAACCTGGAAATATTTAGGCTTAGGGGTCTTTTTTTTTTTTTTTCCATCCTAATCTAAGTTTTATTCTTAAAGAAGAAGCAGATACCTTCAAACTTCACTGCACTATCCATTGTCATGCAGCCAGGGCTCCTGCCTTACCACTTTGCCACTTGTCATTTCTTTGACAACACCAATTCCATAACCAGCTTTCCTGTTGTACAAGCCAAAAAAGGTTTTTGTGAGGATTTTGTTGTTGCTGCCAATTTACCCTTGGTATCAGCCGGCAGAGGGAGGGCGATTAAGCCTCCCTAAATCCCTGGCTTGCCCTCTCCTTCTTCACACCGGTGGTGGTGGTGGTCTTGGCTCTTTGCTCCAGTCCCTCTGGCCAACTGGGAGGGAGCTGGGATGGTGCCTTGCTTAATCACCATGTGACAAGGGTGTATTTCTATTTGTGAAAAGAGTACAGAGGGGAGTGAGGCAAAACAATCAACCTTAAGCCGCAAAGATGCCAAGAGAGGCATCTCCTCCCTACCCCTGCACTCCCTGGAGCCACTTTGGCTTATGAAGTCTGTTAAAAACAATTCTTTTTTTTTTTTTTTGCCTTTGCCTTTTCTTTTTTTTTAGCTATCTCCTGGACTAGGCAATGGACTTGGCTAGCAGGAAGTGTGGGAGAAGGGAAAAGGGGACTGTGGCAGAGGTAAATGGGAGGGAGACTCTCCCCTCACACAAGGGCTCACATTGGTGGGGCTCTTTCCACCGCCCCACTCCTTACTCCTCCCACCAGCCATGGATATAGGAGGTCAAGACAAGGGATGGGATGAGATCAACTGAGTGGTGAGAACTGGGGGTGGGGAGAGTTGGGGTCTGTGGGTGGAGTTTTTACCCCTTAAGTCCCAACATACATTTGATAGGAATTTTAAAGCTGAAAATCTGGATCGAGCACAGGACGGATGTAATGCAAATCCAACGCAAACAGGCAAAAATGCAATTGCATTCATCCCGTGCTTTTCTACGGCCTCTATGTTGTCGAATTCAGTCAAAAAGCATACAAGGTAACCCAGCTCCAAACTGAGCTGGCGAGAACATTTCCTTTCCATTTGATGGAAAGCTTGAGCTGTTTTTAGGTCAAGGAATGCATTTTCTTGTAATTTTTCCCTAATGATGTTTATGAGTCATGCACAGGATCTCCAACACCCGGAAACTGTTATGTTTTCAAACCTGTATGTGGATTCTGACTGTAACCCATGGAAGAGAAAACATTCCCACTGGGGCTCTGGTGGGATGCTGTGTTCCCTGGAGTGGCGCTTCCTGGTCCCCAGGGTACTGAGGGCATTTGGCCACACACCTGCTCATATGACCATGTATCAGCTCCAGCCTGCAGTCCAGAAGCCTGGTTTTATGGAAAAGGAGGTGTAAGAAAACTCACTTCCCACTACTGACAGAAAGCAAATAACAGTACAAAGAGCGTTGATTCACCTATTAAAATACACACCTTTTTTTGTTGCAGATGACCTTTTCTTCTAATTTTTTGCAGTATTTTCCCTCTCACAGCATCCTAAATAACACTAACCCACCTCCCTGCTACCAACAGGAGAGGCTTTACAGTGCTATGGAGAACTATTTTGAAGGTACAAATCACTTGACCTGAAGACTCTCCCTGGAGTGTCAGTGCTCTGTGCTACATTTTCACTCTGCCAAACCCCTTATTTAGCACATGCTAAAGAACATTTAACATTTAAAGATCCCCTCTGTACATCCTCTAAATGTCTCCATTCTTTGCTTGTAGATTAATATGTCTTCTGTGAAAATTAGATAATTGATTACAGAGCTGTATTATTTACAAATGAAGTGTTGTTCATGTATTGACCTTTCATTTCTATAGCTCGATACTAGTCCTTGTACAGCATTTTTAATTAGCGAAATGGTAGCAGAATTAGAAGAAAAAAGCTTCTGTGGACGTTTTAATAAAAGGACACTTTAAGATGACTTGCACATTTAAAACTGCAAAAAATTAATGTTTGATTGGATTCTACATCCCAAATCTCCACTTGGCAAGTGAAAAAAATCTCCTTCTGCTTCCAAGGGCACCATAAGTGGTAATTCAGGGGAAAGGGGCTGATCAATAGACACAAGTGAGCATTTGCCCTTCACCCTGCTCCGTTAGTTCTTCTGCACCAGGGGATTAATTTCAGCCCAATCTTCTTGATGAGCAACCAGCAAAGACCGTCTGAGCATTTCAAGATGAACAGCATTGATAAAGTGAGGGGACTTGGGCATATTCACATGCACAAAGCTTTCAAATCCAGTGGCTACAGAGCACCAAAAGCCATTGTCAAAGGTGCTAGAAATGCCAAAGAGGCAAAATGTAGCAAATTCACCCTGCTGAAGCAGGACAGGGCTACCTGGCCTGTAGAATCACACTGGGTTAAATAACAGTGCACCCACAGGTTGGATGGGTTGAGCAGACAACCTTCCTGAACCCCACTCCTGGCTTTGCTGCCTTGCACTCAACTGCCGTGAGATCACGGTGGCTCAAACCCAGCTGAACGAGGGATAAAGAGTAAGGAAGCAGGAAGAAATTATGAAATACAGCATAAATACAGTCCACAGGCGTTTGAGGTTTAAAAAGAAATATGTTCTGCTTGGGAAGAGGAAGGAGATACCTCATGAGAGACACTAACATGCTTGGGAAAGCTTTGGATTTCAAGAATAACCAAGGAAAACCTCTCCTGCCATGAGTCTGACATAGTCCTCATATAAATGCTTCAGTCTGCTTGTGTCTGGTTTAGTTTGGCCTCTGAAGTGAGTAACTGTTTCTAATGAACACAGGGATTTTGGTGGGGAAGAGGCATGCTGGAGGCAGGCAGCTCTGTGGCATGCAAGCCAAACCTCTCACGATGCTCTTTTAAGGTGGCTGATCAAAGGCAGAGACGCTCACAACACACAGAGAGCACAAACCCTTGCAATGCTTTAGTTTCCACTAGTAGAGGCAAACAAAAAAACCAAAAAAGAATATCTAAATTTAGCTGGACAATGATTCTAATAAAATTCCTAACAGACAGAACTGACATCAGGTTGATTCCACCATCCTTCCCCAGGAAGGTGAATGAGGATTTTCCACATGTACTTTGATAGATTCAGACCCATGAATAAAAGAATCTGAAATATAAAGCAAATAATTTAATTTCTCAGTAACAAAGATATTAGTTACAGCTATAAAACAAATCTTGCAACTGCAGAAGAGGTTTGGTGGGGTTTTTTTAATCTTTTTATTAATGCAACAGAAGCATATGAAAAATGTCTGTCATTGCAAGTGTGGAGAAAAGCATTAGGTTCAAATAAGGTCATTGAGAAAGGATAGAGGAAAGTACCTTTTCAGCATCCTGTGGATTCAGACAAATAGTACAAATCAGTCTTCAGAGAGGTTGTTTTGGGAGAGTTTCACCCCAATACACCTGGTCCCACGTGCAACATCTGCAGAACTGATGAAAAAGAGAAAAACCTCTGTCATCTTTCAGCACTCCTTGGGGAATGTGACGTGCTGCTTTCCTGCCTAAATTATTTGCAACGTCTATTTTGTCTGAGGCATCTCATCTACCATTGTCTTGCTAAGGGGCTGGTTGTGTTCCGCTCTAAGTATCATCACCTTCTGGCCCCAGTAATGATCCCTTGCTCTTACTGAACAGTCACACCTATTCAGTGACACTGCAAGGAGCAAAATTAAATGTATATTCAAGGCAGCTGAAGCAGTTCTGGTGTTTATGGTCAGGGTTACCATGCAAAGTAAATCATACATCTGTGATGCAACCCATGGTATAAATTTGCAGGAGGTGGCAGCAGTTTTTGGGCAATGCCAGCTTGTGGCTGTCACCTTATCTGCACAGAAAAGTCCCTAAACAGGGCCCATCCACCCCATATGACCAAATGTTAGCCTTCTTCACATCTGAAAATAGAAGGGGTGGGGGTGTGCTGCTTCTTGAGCACAATATATCCCATACATCCAGCTCTCTGGGCTAAGCAGGATGCAGAGACCCCTCAGATGTGGAGCCAATAGGGAGCACTCTGGCTACCTGGGATTTTATAAATCTTTCAGCTATCAGTCTTTCAGAGCTCCAAATGCAAAATCCAGCAGCCTGGGATATCATGTGGATTTATGACTTGGGATTTATGAACTGGTCTGGATAAAATAAGAACTGCTTGGCTTTTTTTTGCCTTTTCTTTTTTAATGTTTGAGGAAAAGAAATAATAAAAAATGAAGACCTGATTATTTTTTCCCTTTTCAAAGCTTGATGTTCATACAAATGTAGATGTCTTGTATATATTCAATTATTTTGATTTTTCTTCTTACCTGTGTGTTTTCTGGGGCTGGAATCAGAGCAGACATCAGTAATGCTGCCCTCACAGGGTTTCCTGCCTGGCAGGAATGTCTCAAAGCATTGTGGTTTAGAGGCACTTCTAGCCCTGCTCTCAAAGTTAGAAAAAGGGCTGGTAATTCTTTTAAAAAGCTTTCTGGATGTTTCCAAGGAGTAGGATAGCTCCTCACAATGCCACTGCTCCAGCTCTCACCTGCTCTCAGCACCTTTTTCCTTAAATAATTTTGCAGCTCGTATTATTTTCCATTTGTTGCACGCTCAGTTTTTAGGGCTGCATGTGTGTATAGTGTGTACATGTGCTCATATCCATGTGTGTAGATTAGTGCAGCTATAAATGGACAATTGTATACACACTCACGTATACATATACACATGTGTATATACATATATATGTGTGCACACACAGATGTAATCTCATGCCTATTTGCAGTTGCATAAACAGATACACATATCCATTTATGAGAGAGTATTATGGACGTTTTGTGTAAATTTTGGACTCAGGGATCTTGGAGGTCTTTTCCAACCTTAGTGATTCTATGATTCCGTGATTCTATTAATTCCTCTATTAAAAACCAATACAGACTATCAGGATGTTTTTAATACCAGTGAACTGTATCTATTTTGCATGAGAGCCCATTCCAAAGGATTTTCTAATCTCATCTGTAACTTAGGAGCTTCCTTTCACTATTTCTTATCTTCTTTTTTTAATAAGATACAGTATTTACTTTGGTCAGGAGAAAAAACTATGATACATGTTCCCCTCTCCTCTGATTGACCCTTTCGTACCTCTGCCCACAGTTTCTGGGTGATTTTCTTCCTGCAATCCTCAAATTCTGTTCTTTCTTTTAGGAGAAAGCAAGCTAATATATAGCTCCAATCTTTCAACCTACCACCTTCTCCATCCCCTTGGGCACAGAAATATTCACTTACTAGCACTGCCAGACCATGCCAACACCTCCACCCCAGGGTGCTGAAACCTTCGCACGCCATTCACCTTCTCCTGTCTCAAACCAGCACCGTGTACATGCTGATACCACCGTGTTTAACCTCTATATGAGACCTGTACACACCAGAAAAAACTTTTACATCACCTCTCGTGCCTGAATAACCTAAGGTGGGGGTGCCCATCCCGTTACGGAATTCAGGCCAACCAAACAAAGCCTGCCAGCCCCTATCCCATGAGCCATGGCATGGAAATGGAACAAACTCAGTCTAAAAAATGTCAGCAGCCTGCTCTTTCTGTGTCTGAAGGAAAATGGTTTGTTTTGTTTTTAATTACCACACATTCAGAGTGGGGATTTTTTTTCAGCATGACTTGCAGCCCAGGAATAATTTGATTTGGAGATTTTGTTTTGCATAAAATTGAGGAGCCCAAATCATGTCTCAGAGCTAAATAAAAATTGCTGCATAAAAAAAAAAAGAGAAATCCACAATTATATTGTTTTTTTAATTGATTAATTTTTAATTTCTTGTGACTTTTCCAATTGCCAACTCTTTTTGAGCTCAGGTTTTAAGCTCAC
Organism: Acropternis orthonyx; assembly: GCA_035583155.1. Classification (NCBI taxonomy): domain Eukaryota; kingdom Metazoa; phylum Chordata; class Aves; order Passeriformes; family Rhinocryptidae; genus Acropternis; species Acropternis orthonyx. The sequence continues at coordinate 16,655,305 of JAWWEU010000111.1, read as the reverse complement.
CAGGTTTGGGGTGAGGAGACCAGCAGACTGCTCACAGCCTCAGCACCTCCCTAACCTCAGCTTTGGTTAAGAATGTTTGCTGAGAATTCCATGTGAATTAATGAAATTTAATGAGCTGTGAGAAAAGTGGTGTTTGGGAATACATCTTTCCAGTTTTCACCCCACTGAGTGTCTGTATCCCTGGTACCTGAGGTATCCACTGCAGTTCCCATTCAGGCACTAGGGACATTTTGGAGGCAGAGTGGGGGGAATCTGAAAAACAGTTTTTGTCCTCTGCAAGCCTGTTTCTGTCCAGTTTTCACCTTGCTGGCAGCCAGAGAAGGTCAGGTGACTCCTGTGACACCAGGGATGTGGTGCCCTGCACCAGAGCAGCCGTGCCAGCACTGCTGGAGCTGGGGAGGGCAGCGGGGCAGCTGCTGTGCCATGGGGATGTCCCAAGCCCTTCACCCCTCTCTCTGCAGCACCCAACAATAACAAACCCCACCAAATCAGCGTGCCAAAAGCATCTTCACTTGGCTGCTCAGTCCCAGTGCGTGGCTCTTGATCTCCCCCAGTCCCAGTACCATCTCTGACATGGTCAGATAAAAATTATCTCTGCATCAGAGAGTGAGGAGGGGGCTGGGGGCAGGCTCTGGTGCAAGGCACTAAGTGTCTGGACCCCGCTAAGTTCAAAGCCAGCCTCCCTCCCACCCTGAGGAGGGATGTAGCCGGCCAGAGGATGGCTGGAGGCCACACAGACGGGAAGGTATGTAACAATCCATTTATCACTTTGCAAATATTAGTGCTGCTCGCATTTGCTGCAGCCATATTTCTTCTTGGAAATTGGTGAAGTGAGTAATAACAATGTTATTTATTCTAAGACCTTGGAACTGAGAAGCAATAACAGGGGGACTGTTCCCTTGAAAGCTTTGGAGGTGCAGGAAATAAAATTGGGGAGGGGGGGAGAGAAAATAGACCAACAAAGGTCTGCAGGAGAGAAAGCCATCGAAATCTCTTGTTTAATTTCCTTGCCCCAAAGGTAATAAAATGCGTTTTGTAATGATTTATACATAAACAAGGAGGGGTGGGAAGAAGGGTGTACATTTCTGATTCATCTCTGGCTGGAACATCCTGTGAAGTGGCAGGGTGCGCACCTTGGGTTTGGGTTCTAGCAAAGCATCTCCTTCACCACAGAGTCTGCTGGTTCTCTTTTAATTTTTTTTTTTCTTTTCCCCCTTTCCCTTTGCATCCCTTATCTGAATATATAAGGCTGCCCTTTGCTCAGATTTATGGGTTGGGGCAGCGCTGTGTGTATTTACAGTCTCCTGACCTGCAGACCTACAGCTGAACAAGAGCAGGAGGAAACCAGGGCCTGTTCCATAAACAGAGACAGATACGAGGGGGAGGCAGCAGGAATTGTGAGCAGCACTTAACATTTTTAACTATTTGGCCAAGCCAAGGAATTAGTGATTAGATTAGAGGCAAAGAAAAATGAGAAGCAGGGTTAAAGATTTAGGGAAGGTGGGGGAAGAGGGCAGCAACAACCAACAGCGGCCTCGGGTTTGGCATGGGGAGAAATTAAAAGTCATAGGGATTTTATAAAATGTTTTCCAGGGCAAAAGGGAATAGAAATGAAAGCAAATCTCCAAAGCATTTTAATCAAGCTAGGCTTTCCTTGGGTAGAGCCAAACAGCGCTTTTCAAGTCTAATTACCTTTTGAGGAGGTAGATTACTTAGTCTGTGTTTATTCAGGTACTAATTGCCTCAGATTAAGTCAAAAGAAAACCTTACTTAAGGATAATAAATATTTCTTAGGTCCATATCTACCAGTGGGTTTGTCGGCAGAAATTCGGTGCAGATGAGAAAATATTTCAAAGGGACCTGAGAATCACTCGAGTTCTCCAAGGCAAAGGCAGCAAAAGTGGCAGCAACCTGGAAAATAAATATATGAAATGCAATGTATGTAGGGGTCACAATATAGCATAAGTATATCAACATGATGAACAGCTTTGATGAAAATGGTAAACAAAACCACCCTCTCTTCCTGTGGCTTGTTTTACATTGCAATAAACCACTGACTCTATAACCTATCAGAACATGCTGAGATTTTATGCATCATTTCCAACTACTATTTGAACATTTGGTTTAGAGTAGTCATGAACTATAATTAATGGGATCTTTTTTGTGTGTGTGTCCTGATAAAAAGCAAGCTTTATTGTATTTTATTACCTGTTGGTCCAAAGCTCCATATAGATGATGTAAATTCACTGTAGGTTTAGGCTAGGGAAAAAGAGGCGGGGGGGGAGGGGTGAGGGGGGGTGGGGGGGTTGGTGGGTTGCACGTGATTGTGATGAATTAACATTTACAAATTCTAATCAAACCCAGAAGTTTAGCTTGAGATACCCCATCCAAATTTTCTTTGCTCCTATGAGCGAGCTGGTGGCGATGGGACGCAGAGACTTCGGCCCAGCTCAGTCTGCCTAAGAGGAGAGGGGGGAAAAAAAAAACCCAACAACCCAGGCACCACAAAGACCATTGAGATGAATGGCTCTATTTTATGAGCCATAAAAGTTTTATTCATCTTGACACCGAAACAGGTTTAGGCAGCGAGTTGACACGCCTTAAATAAATAAGTGGAATTAATTCCCCAGCTCTTGAAACAATAGCAGCTTGCCTGTAACACTGAGAGCTGCTCCGTTGTTTCCCTTTGCTGCTCGATATTGATATTATTTGTGGGTTGTTCTTTTTTTTTTTTTTTTTTTCCTCTGGGGCCTGGTTACTCCACTTCAGATTCTTCCCCTGTTTTATTAGAGGTTGAAAAAGGTTCAAGACCTGGTTGTACCACTGCTCCCACCGACAGCTAAGGAACCAGTTTGGCGTCTGGTTTGTCTGTTGTTTTACTGCTGACCTTCAAATCAACTTTCCCCCCTGACCCCAGGAGGCATCTATCATGACAAGAGGCTGTTTAACACAAATGGTGCCCATTTATAGGGGAAGAGAGTCAGAAGATTTCCTTGGTTGTTGGGTTTTTTGTTTTCCTTTTTTTTTTCCTCTTTTTTTTTTTTTTTTTTAATGAAGAGTTTGGTTTTTTCACCCCTCTTTTCTCAGTCACCACAGGTGAAATCCCTCCTAGCAGCTGGCTTATGAAATAATGCGAGGGGAGGCCTTAATGAGCTGAAAGCACCCTCAGCTGGAGATAAATATATGCAAATGAGATGCACAAACAAAGGAGCCCGGACAGAGAAATATCTGCAATTCCAGCAAAATGCTGCCTGCAGCTAGAAGATGAACAGCTTTGATAAAATGGTAACAAAAAGCACCTTTTTCTCCTCCAGCTTGTTTTACATTGCAATAGAGCATTGTTATTGTAACCCATTGGAGCATGCAGAGGTTTTCTGCCGCTTCAGAAAAAAAAAAAAAGGAAAACCTGTTTAAACATTTGTTTTTAAGGCATTCATGGGCTATGAGCAATGTGATGGCTTGGGGCTTTTTGGTGGCTTGGGGTGGGTTTTTTGGGGGAGTGTCGATTTAGTCAGGGTGGGTATTTTAGGAGTGCTTTTTTTTTTTTAAGTGATTTTAATATACATATATTTTAATATATATTTAATTTTTTTAATATATTTTTACCTGTTGGTCTTTCTCTGGCTCAGGTTGCTGGCAATTTTGGTTGTGATGTTTTGCAAGGGGAAAGGAGGGGTGGGGGTTGCTGTTGCTTCTCAAAGAAAAAAAAAATCCAAAAACCAAATCGGAGTTTTGCTTTCAAATTTGGAGGGAAAATCCAACTTGACAAGTAGTAAGAAGCAGCTCAGGGCAGGGGGTAGAAGGCGGGGGGAAATCCAGACTTGAACATTCACCAAGCAGCACCCAAACAGGCAGCTTTAATGAAAGCAATCAAGCCTCGGAGCTAATTCAAAGACAGACATCTAACATGCTGATTTTAATAAGCTTTTAAAAGGCAATCTCTAACTTTTAAAAGTCGCTCTTTTTAATTTAATTGGGGGTTTTTTGGTTCATATATTGCCAAAACAAACACAGTCACTAAAATATGTTTTCAATATGTACAAGTAGCATATCTAGACAATGTTTTAAATTAGTCCAGTATTTTGGGGTTGGGGGGTGGGTAGAGTGGGAGGGTGGAGGAAGAAAAGAAAGAGGCTTACTTCAGATGAGTCGAAGACATTTTCCAAGCAGGGCTTATCATGTCAAAATAATACCTTTATCTTCTTGTCCCTGCCTTTATGAATCCTCCTGTGTGAACGAATGGATGCCTCTTTACCTATAGGCTTCTTCAGAAAACAACCCCGACCGATCCTCTCTCAGAGACAGGCAGGTTACTTTCTAAAAGGCAGAGGAGGAGAAAGCAGAGAAAATACAATGCTGTTTAACTTTTAACCTTATGATATCATTAAATAGATGATTATGGATTTATAAACGGAGGATAAACACTATAAAGTTTAGAGAGCCCTTTACTCCAGGCACTAACCACAATTTTTATATCTGGCAAGAAGAAGAAAAATAGACTTACCTTAAAAAAAAAATCCCCCTCTTACTGGGCTATATGGCTTTGGCACTTACAGATGTTAGAGCAGACAAGTGTTGGATTTCCCGATGTCAAGATGATTTCCCAATTTTTCACAGCCTTCTCCTGTTGCATTTTTGGCCCGATGTGAGAGTCATCGATTTAATTTGTGGGGCTGCACACTGGAAATCGAGATATACGTGTATGTGTGCTTTAATGAACCCTAAAACCTGACAGGCAGCTCTCTGCTCGCAGTTGTCCCAAGCTCAGGATTTCAAGAGTTAATAAAAACTTGGTTCTATTAGGAAAGCTTTCTTTTTGCAGCCCAGGTTTGTAGCAGCATAATTATGTTCAACTGCTGCTGTTTGAAAAGGGCAAACAGCATCTTAGGCACAGAACAATGAAATTACAGCTGAGATTTAGGTTAGCAAAAGCCGTCTTCTGCAGGCTTTTATGATTCATTATTTCCCATTAAATACAGTATTAGAAGTGTACACCAGATAGCTCATGGTTGCTGCGCTCAGAGCACATTATCTATATTACACAGGTCTGGGGAGCAGAATTAGAAAACTTTGGGGGAATGAGCAATATGTGTTTGCTGATAGAAGTACCATATGGCTCATCTTCCTCAATTGCTTTCATTGCGACTCTGATGCTGGAGAAATTAAAGTTTTATTTGATGTGGCACAGCTTAATGAACTGTCTTCTGTTAGGAAAATTGAATATGTTTCCTGTTATTTGAGCACAGAGCCCTCATGGTTTTGGCTGATGAGGGATGCATTATGTATTGTTTATTTAGCATTTTGAAAACAAAAGCAGATATTGGAGGTAAAATTGATTACTGCAGGATGTGTTATATAATCACATTTTTCTTTCTTTAAATTATGGCCTTCCTATTGTTTTTATGGCTGCACTTTTTGGGGAGGGGTGAGGAGGGAAGGACATCCCCTGATAAAAAAGGAGGGGGTGTTGAGGCAAAGCATAAAATCTCTGCTTTGTCTAAAAGCAGCACTAGAACTTTTTAAGCTTAGGGAAGGACATGAGGAAAATAAAAGGTGCACTTACACAGGTATGAACCTTCAGGCCCAGTGGCTGCTGTGCTGTTGGTCTGGGGATGCTCGAGCACTGTGTGTGCATTGGGCTGTGTCGTTAGAAGAAGACTCATTTCTCCATCCTAGGTGGAGGACACAAAGAGGGGAACATCCAGAATTTGGGAATCAAATACCCCAAATTTCACATTTCTAAATATGCCAGAGAGTGTTAATTGCAAAATGTTAATACCTGCAGGGGAGGATATGGCTACAAGTGGGGAGAATACAGAAAATTATCAGGTGGAGCAGAGTCTGTGTTACCTGGCACTGCAACATCAGTCGTTTATCTGTGGCAAGAAATAGGATATTGATGGAAAGATGGCTCAGATCAAAGGCAATGTGTGTTTTTGGCTTTGTTTTATAGCACACACAGACATGCACACAGCAAGGCTTATATACCCTACCTGTGTCTTGGGGTGTTTGGCAGCAGCAAGCCCAGTGATAGGAGATAGACAAGGTACTTACCCTCCTTCTCCCCAAATTTGGGAGCAGAAAACTTTATTTACGCTCTGAAACCTACATGCAAAAAAAAAGTGTAATATATCTGAAGTATGTTACTCTTATTAATTCCACTAATACTTGTTGGAAATCCTGCCCTGTGACACCCTGCGGCTTTAGCTGTTATTGATCTCCCAGCAAAAGCGGGATAGCAGGGAGTGGAAGGTGTAAAACTAGCTGTGATAGCTCAGTGCTTCTTTCCTGCCCTCCACGCTGCTCTGACAAAAAGACAATTTGTCTTTCGTGCCCCGCGATGTTTGAGGACTCCGGCAAAGGCGCATGTTAAACAAGCACCGCACAGAATCCGAACAGCGCCCGTGAAAAGAGAAAGTCCCGATGTGTTTACAGCGGCGGGCCAAGGCGCGCAGCCCTCGCCCCGGCAAAACTCCCATTGACGTCAGCCGGGCTTCTGTTTATGCGAAGAGCGCGGGATGCTGCCCTGCACCTTTATAAAGCAAAGGTGGGGGGGTGAGAAGGACAAAAAAAAAAAAAAAAAAGAGTATTGGAAGGAGGATGTTGCCCTTTAAAATGTCTTGGAACAGAGTGGTTAAAGCAAAGCCTGTACAAACAGTGACTATAAATATTTTCCATTCCATATCGCTCCTCAAACAGTTCCCTGCCGTAATTTCGGGTGAGTGCAAAAATAAATAAATTATAGCATGAGGGGAAATAGGAAAAAAAAAATAATTACATTGCAACCAACGCCGAAACCACAAAAACTTAATTTTTTTTTTCATCCGGATCTATTTCCCAGAGAAGAAACCGGTGGGGTTTTATGAAAGGCTGCTCCATGACAGGAGCCTCCTTTGAGGAAGACCATTATGCATTGTTATCAGCATGGCGTAATTTGACTGTTGACAAAGTATCTGTGGCAGTGAGAATGAAAGCAGTTAGAAGTGTGTCGGGTTGTAATCAAGAAGATGCTTAGCTGTGCAACGCTGCATCTTGAGCAGATTTGAATCAACATTGCCTTGAGGGGACATACACACACAGACACACACAGACACACACACACACACCAAAAAAAAGTCCATTAATTTTTAGTGGGAAAATTAGAGTGGCACTTGATGAAGTGAAATTTGACATGCGTTAATTGCTCCACAGCTCTCCTAATTAGAGATTTTCAAATTCTTTTACTGCTGTCAGCCTGATGCCACATTGTTTTGCTGGACAAATAGTAAAATTGCAAATTGGGTTGATCAAGAAGTTGGATTTGGAGATATTGGACTCTGTCTTGTTTGCTTCTGATCATCATTTTCAGAAAAGGCTTGGGGGTGTTGTGGCCTATGAAGGGCATTTGGGGAGAGAAAAAGTACAATAAAATCCTTCTCCTTGATAAATAGACAATCAATGATTTAACAGAGTTTGTTTAAAAAAGATTACAGGAATGTAAGAAGTGGACAATAAAGCAATGGAATTGCAAATAAACCTTTAACCTTTGTTAAATCTATGTCTTGCATAACATTTCAAATATGATTCTGTTTTTAATAAAGCCATTAAATTCAGTTTATTTTTCCATGCATGTTGTTTGCAGTGTGGCAGATGGAGGCAAGGGGTGGGATTCAGGTTCCTGCATGCCTTTTGCCCTAACCTGAAAGGCAGCATAGCAAGACCATGTTTTATATCAAAACCTAGTTATAAGGTTGTACAAACACAAGTATGGTGCTGGTTTTGAAAGCATGATTTTGTATCTTCTGCTTTTGGTTTTTAACACCCCTTCTGCCCCCCTCCCCCCACCCCATCCTGGATCATGACTCCCTTCCCTTAGCCTTTGAACCCCTCTTAATTCATTAACATATTGAATTTTTTCAATTTTCCATTTTCTTGCAATAACAATATTAATGCCAGGGCCAAGGCCTGATTGGAGCTAAATTACTTGTTACCTGCTGGCATTTATTTATATGGCATTGAATTATAAAGCTTTGCTATTGTCATGCCTTGGGCGAATTGTTTATGACACCAGTAATAGGAGTAATTGTTATTGTTGAAATTACCTGTCAGCTACCCATAGCAGTGGCCCTTGTCCCACTGACAAATAGTGACAGGGGAGAGGGATCCTCCGCACGTCCTCCTGATGACTTCTCCTCTGATAATAAGGAGTGCAGGGCCTCTGATAATTTGCCTGTCACTGTTGAGTGCAGCTCAGAGAGAGTTGGCCAAATTGTTGTCATTCACTTTGACAAAGGCAGCAAAACGCTCTGGAGCAGGAGGAGGACTATCAAAATAAATGAAAGCCCTCACACGTCCTTTGTTTTGGGTTTTTTTGGGGTTGTTTTTTTTCCCCTCCCCATTCCCATTCACCTGCCTTTATGCCGGAGTTGTAAAAATGGGGATACGTTTCTTAACGGTGCGACCTGAGAGGCAGCACAGGGTAGGGGGGAGAAAACAGGGGCTTGTGTAATTTGCTTTCTGTTTGCCTGAAATGTTTTGTGTTTCTAAATATAAATTAAATTCTTTACATCTTTTTCTTTCTTTTTTTTCCTTTCTTTTATTTTTTTTTTTAACCTAAGGCTGGCTGTGTGTTTTAGCAATTACCGACTGTCATTGCAGGAGAAAGGGTGGTGTTGCTGTTGGGCAGATTTGATTTTATTTGATTACTTATTTTGTTATTTTTCCAAGTCAGCAGCATTTCTTTCAACTCTCTTCTTGCTCTCATGCCCAGCCCTGTGAAAAGCCCCCCCAGTTCAGCAGTCAGTGGTGCCCCATGCCCAGGGCTGCTGGAAACATAGCTCTGCTCCTGCCACAGTGCCTGCAGTTTTTTGCCCCCCCTCAAGTTATTACAATATCAGACAAATTATCTTCACAAAAATTATTTCCTTTAGGAAAGGAGGTTCTGCCACTGATAAACCAAGCAGAGGTCTCTTTGCTGCTGCTAACGACGCTTTCACGAAGAGGCGGTGTTATTTGTCAGAGCCCATCTATTTATAAAAAAAAAAAAAAAGAAAAAGAAAAAATGAAATAAATTACAAAAACTCCCCCTTCACGTCTTGTGACTGGTGCGCACGGGAGGACGCCCACGCTCAGCGGAGACTTGCTGCCAATCACGCCCCGACACTGCTGAAAAAGGGAGATATTTCACACTACCACAGCAGCTGGGGCTGCACCAAGGATGCTCAGAGAACAGATTTGGGGTGAGCACGTTACACACCCTGCCGGATCCGCCGTCATCCACCCTGCATCCTTCACAACTCATCTTATAATAGCAATAATTTCCCCTTTATTGATCTTTATACTCAGGTAATGACTACCTGGGGCACAAAGCACCTCAGGGGCTGCTTTAGGCCCTTCGCCCGTGGTAGCCAGTCCCTAATTGATCAGTAAAACCTCCCACTGAGTCACTGATGCATCATGTTATTAGCCCTAACAATGAGGTTTGGTCCACGTCAATACCTGTGGGCACCACCTCACCCCTCGATTTATTCCCTGAAGGAGTCAGTCCAAATTCCTGCCACCAAGCATTTTCATCAGTAGCAAATAAATCTGCCGAATTCAGGTCTTTCATTTGTAGCCATTGGGCTCAAAAGCATAATTTAGCCAAATTATCAGCTGCCTCCATCTTCCCGGGGAACGAGTGCAAACAACGTTTTAGAAACAGACATCTAAATTTAGTAGGGTTTTGAATAATTGATAGGCTGGTGTGACAGAAGATAGAAACTTATGTTTCTAATCATCCCAAAGCATTTCTTCTTCCTCCCACCCTCCGAGATGAAGTCACTTTGTTTGCAGTTAAATATAGGGAAGATGTCCACTTAACAAGTATAAAATTGTGATAGCATTAAGAGGTTATCCGTGGTAATAAAAAGCGGGGAACATGCCTGGGAATGTGATCTGTAAGGTAGATAATTTTTAAGGATGGGACTTGTCCTTGCTTTGTCTGGGGAGAGGCATGTTAGTGATCCCAGGAGGGGAGGGGAAAAAATACAACACGCATTTCCAAACGAAGATATTCAAAATGTGTAACGTATTTCGGCATGTTACTGTAAGCTGCTGTTTGATGGTTTTCCTATGAAGCCTAAATTAAGCATCCTAGAAATGGCTGTGTATCTCCTGCTCCTTGCTGCATTGAAAAACAAAATACATTTTAAATGGCTGTGTTACCAATATCCCGGTAGACTTTAAAACCCAAGCATGATCATCCTCCCTCTACTTTCTCTCTCCATTCCTAAACACAGCCCCAGTATCGAAGAAACCCACCTTTACATTTCAAGCTCATCTGAAATGTAAACTTTTAGCAAATAAGTGATGGCTTATGGAGCTGGATCACCGCTGTGACTGGCAGCAAATTCCTTTTTCTCCCTCCCCTCGGCATAAGGGGTTTGAAATACCCATCAGTGTCAAAAGAAACTGTGCAGATCGCTGCTGTTCTAAATAAGGCAGAGCAATGTTCAGAAAAAAACCTGCCCCCCTCCCCCAGAAAAACAAAGAAAAAAAATCACTCAATGGATTAAAATGACATTTCTGTCCCATGTCAGTACGAATGACAGAGTGTCATGTTTTGCATCATTTCAAAAAGATATTCTTCAAACAAATTCAGCATATAAACAGGGAGAGGGCTTTTGTTTGAAACATTTCAGATCAAAAGTTAAGGGAAGAACAATTAATATTGCCTATTAAAATCCCCTGTTATTGTTAGAGATACATTTTGTGGTTACTGACTATAAATAAAAGCACAGGAACAGAGCCATGGTTTCTCACCACTGCAAATAGAAAAAGCCAATTTCCAGCTTTTTCTGTTTTGTTTTTTTTTCCCCCTCAAAGTTGCTCTTAGATGTGTTTGCTGAATAAACAGGATTAACTGTATTTAAAACAAGAGATAAAGAACAGCTTTTTATTACACTGAACAGTCTGCAGGGTTTCCAGGCTCCTCTGAATGCACTTCATGCCTGGAAAAAAATGCTCATATTTTACCTTTTTTAATGACACCATGTAGAATATCCATAGCAAAATATCCTTGTAATAATACAAATATGGATTCAATGGGGAATGGTAAATAAAGAGCATTTTTACAATTTCTGCTTCTGGCCAAATGCCGAAGTGTCTTTTTTTTATTCCCCTTTTTTTGTCTTCTCTTTTTGTGTCTGCAGTTTTGTAGCAGGATGAGAAACCAGGGAGGAAAGTATTCCTGTTGCTGAAGGGACTTTCCCTTTTCCTTTGGCTGCAAAAACTCACCGAGCACTGTTAATACAAAACTAATGGTGAGAGTGCGATCCAGAGAGCCAGCCTGCTATCAGCTGCATTTCAATGGAGGCTTCTTAAAAAATAGGTACAAAGAAAAGAATTTAGACAAATTTGCCTCTTAACCTTTAAAGATTTCCTGCCTATTCCAGTATGTCCTTTATTACATTAATTTTTTATTTAAATTACACCATTAACTGGATATGAATTTATCAAGAATACATATATTGATTTATAAAACAGTATCATTAATTATTATAATAGCTAGATGTAGCTGATATTACAAAGCCATTTAAAGGTTTTTAATATAACTTGGACATACATAGATAGATAGACATTACGGACAAGACTACAATTTAAACTGGCTACCAGCAGTTAATGAAATCCTTGATTTATCTTCTCGTTTAGAGATTGATTATATTGTTGCTTTGTAAAACTATTTATTTTATGCCATTTTTCAGAGGATGTCTCAATAAAAGAAAAAGATAAATAAAACATCCAACCAAGTCTCAAAGCGTGTTTGGTTTTATACTTTCTTTTTTAATGTTGCAGCTGCTAATTTTTTACAAGTTTGTCACCTTTATGAAGAATTTGCTTTCTTGATAGTAGCAGTGTTTGCAAATGCAATATTTCCTATATTTGGATTTTAAAAAAAGAGAAAAATAAAACAACAGAAAAAGGAGGCTCTCTTCCCAACAACGTTGTGCTTATTTCCTAAACCAAAACCCAACAAAATGCCTTTCTGGCATAGATTTCTCAGGCATATTTTTTGTTTAAACTGTGGAAAAAAGGGACTTACCCTAGTGCTGCAAAGCAGTCAGTCATGGAGAACATTTTGATTTAAAATGCAATCTGAAGAGAAGAAAAAAGGAGGGGGGGGGGGGGGGGGACGGGACGGTGGA